>OX104066.1:117209919-117243931 GCA_944474145.2 Dicrocoelium dendriticum
ACTACAGAAAATGGGCTGCAGGTCTAAAGACTGGCCAAGCGTGTATCCAAATTTGCTGCTTTCATCAGACGGAATGTAATGGATAAGGCAGTATTGCGTACTCTTATAGCTAACCTTGAACAACTTTGCAATGCAACGATGCTATGCAAGCTTACTTACGGGCAGCCGAAAGGAAGCATAAATTGGACTTCGAGAAATCTTAACATCAAAACGGTCTGAAGTCAACAAGAGCGCAGCGCATCCAGCAAAAAACGACCAGTGACATATGCCTTCTTGGACGGCACCGTGTCTAAAACTACAAAGGCCCCTGGTGCTAAACGGGCTTGCTGAGGGAGCACCCATAAAGGCTCAACTATACTGGTTGTGTCAATTACACACGCCTTAAATATATCAAGGTCCGTAGACAAGCACTCGACGCAACCTGGTAGGGACAATGTGGAGTTCAGCGCAATTCTATTTAACGTTCCAGATAGCTTATTGACCGACAAGTTTAAGTGCACCATCGTTAAAGTTAACGTTATTACGGAAAACGCGGTACGAATTAAGAGGATGACCAAAAGGTTCAGCAACTTCTCAGCCCCAATCAAACTGAGAACAGACAATAATATAATTTTGCGCACTAACCTATTGAATTGTGAACAACTCTGTAGTGATCCCAACTTAAGGCAATTGCACTTTGGCCTACCAAGACGGACTGTACCGAATCCTACCCCAGACGCTAGTGAGACGGCACCGCGCACCACCACCGCCACCAAACCACCGACCGCAAGCACTAAAGTTCGCAATCTACACATCTCCGCTCAACTTCACGCTCATCCAGGTTGCTGCGCACCTGCTACATCCTTCAGGCATATGCCGCCGGTCCACCTATATCGGCCAAATAGTCCACTGCTTCCTACCCCGCAACCTGCGCATTTTTCAAGCGGGTGAAGGTGAGTCGCAACAGGTTCATTGCGGCACCAAGCACCTCATCGCCCAACTACCCACTGCAATATCATCTCACACACTTCTTACAGCTACTGCAGATGGCGATGCAGCTACCAACGGCTTCCTTTCCTTATCCGTAAAGCCAGTAGACCCCAAGTGCACTTTCTCAATCCTATTTATAAATGTTAGGTCCCTAAACAGTAAGCTGCATATCCTGCGTCCTCTGTCTATCCTCGCCGACCCTGATTCCAAATTTATCACGGAATCTTGGTTTTCACCTTATGCTTCAGAGGAGTTTAACGCACTTCCTGACCAGCATCTGTGTTTGCAATCTCCTTTGCATAAACGAGGGGGCGGGTGCGCCATGTATGTTAAAATACATACCCGGAAAACTGTCAGACCTCATGAACGCAGCTGAGGTGCTGGATTCAGCATGGACAACTGCTGATATCCTGGAATTGACGGTACTAGGTGTGTGAGTTTAAAGACCACCCGCTAAAATAACTAAGGGTGACAAGGCGCTTATGGTTACTTTGCAACGACGTCAAAGGTTTCGTGCGAATACAAACTGGTCGCAGGTGATTTCAACGTGTCTGACTTAAACTGGTTCTGAACTGCTGCAACAACAATGTATGCAAAGCCTACTAGCATGCATCAATGTAGGGCCTGGAAGCAACATGTATCTGCTCCAACCAGGGCGAAACATATTCTTGACTTAATATTTACTCTCGGCATCCAATCAACGCGGGTGTCAGTCGGCTAAGAGAGTTTCTGGGTAGTGAGCACAGATTAGTGCATTGCTCAGTTTGTTTAAAGCGACATAATGCCCACCCACAGAAACAGACGCAGCCGTAGTAGACAGCCCCATGCACATCTTTACCTAGACAACCTTTGCTGTACTTGTTAGATCAAGAAATTGGGATGAACGCTTTTAATCTGATTCCGTGAATTGGTCGGCTGAGTTGCTTTTCGAGGAAGTACTTTGCTGTCTCGAGTTGCTAGCTCCCGTGTCACCTTTGATAAAGAAATCAGCTAAAATGGTAAACCAAAACAAAAGGCATAACAGAATGCGTCAGCTTAGATGATCTTGGAACAAAACCTTCAATTTTGGTCACAACCTGAGAGCGAATGAGATTGCAAACCAGCTTACTGCCAGACATAAGCAGCAGCAAACCAACCAAGCAATAACCGCACTAAATAGTGCAAACAAAGCTAAGAATCTCAGCGGGCTGCTGCGCTCTCGTACCGCTAAATGTGGACGACAGATCTCGACCCTAAAGGTTGGTCCCAACGACACTTCCAGTGACGCAAGAGTTTTATGTGGAATCCTCAGCTCACGCTTTGACGAAGCTCAGTGTCTAGAAATAGGTTCAATGTTTTAGGCCCTGCAAGCGCCCGGTAGCCAGTCATTGTCCTCTGTACAGTTTGAAATAAATAGTGTGCGTTCTGCTATTTCAACTATCAAGTCCTGCTCAAACCCTGGTCCAGACGAAATACCGCCCAGTCTAATTAAGGATGGTGGCGAAAATAACCCTATTCTTCTTTTGAAATGGTTGACTATAGCAGTGCAGAAAGGTCGGTACCCGACCGCTTGGAAACATTCCGTCCTTATTCCACGGCATAAGTGGGGAAGCCTACAGGAGGTTGGTAGCTATAACCCTATTAAGCATATTGCTATTATCTCGTGAGTAGTGAAGAGGCTGATTAAAAGAGCCCTCATTAGTTACTTGTATTCAGGCGAGCACCTAAATGAATCACAGCTCAGCTTTCTAAGTGCTCGGTCTTGTGCAACCTGTCAGCTGGAATTCCTCAATTTAGTCACCGTGGCCATTGCCTCTAGTCTGCCAGTTGTCTTTAGTTACCGTGATATGCAAAAGGCGTTTGACAGGATACCACACCAGTGCCTGGTGCTTAAGGTAAAAGCTTAGGGGTAGACAATACTCTATTAGAATGGCTGAGATCCTATCTAATAGGACACACGCCGCCAGTTAAGATTGTGCAAACTGTATCCAAACCGACCTCCGTCCCATGTGGTGTGGTGCCAGGGAGCGTCCTTGATCCTACTCTATTTTTGATTTACATCAGTGACCTATGCAGCAGGTTGCGGCACCGTGGCTCGTTCATCGTCGCTGACGACGTAAAAGCTGTATATATCTCCCCCCCAGTTAATGAAATATCCGCAATTAATAGTGTACGTGAGGATCTTAAAGCACTTGAAAAGAGGTGCAAACACTGGCAAATGACCTTTTCCACTCAAAAGTCTAATGTTATAACCCACATATTTTCTATATCTGCTGGGTCCCTAACAGTTAACGGTATCACAACCAAACACAATGCCTTGACAACAGACCACGGCTTGCGCTACTAAATGAGCCTCAACTTTGCAGAGCAAGTTCATCATCATGTAGGCAGAGTAAGTGGAGTACCTTTCTACTTAGGAAGTTACATAACCGCAGCTGCATAGCTACAGCTTTATAAGAGCCATGTCCGACCACGTCTGGAATATTACACCGTTATATGCAGTAATTTAGGAAAATGCTCAGCAGTGCTTTACGAAGTGGTTGACTCTATTACAGCAAGCGTGAGTTACCGACAACGGTGCGAACACCTTAAAATTCTGCCCCCTTGGCAAAGGAGAATTTTCCCTAACCTATGCTTCTCACATAAGCTAATTCATAAAATGCCGCAAAGTAATATCACCTGTTTTAAACGAAGGAAGGAAACGGAATCTCAACTTCGAAACAAGGGTCATTCCATTACCCTACTTAGGGCAAAGAAGAGAACGCGAGCACGTTTCTTCTTAGTTATATACATGAACAGATGAAACCGGTTGCGTTCCAGACTAAGAGAAATCAAAAAGTTGCCGTCATTCAGGAAGGAGGTATAAAGCTTCCTGTGTGTTGACAATATAAAACATCTTCAAACTGTGCGATGCACAAGACTGTTTATACGAACCTGGCCCTCTTGTACCCTGAGGAAGCCCACGATGTAATGCATGACGTTTAAGCACCTTGAGCTCACTACCTACATATTCATTGTCGTTGCCGTCTTAATACCTAAGAGACTAGCAGTATCCGTGGCGCTCGTTTCCTAGGTTTTAACTGTAGAACTCCGAGTACAAAATGACTCTAGTCTTCTATGATCTCTTCTTGACCGGCTTGCATTCTCCTACGGACAATTTCGCCTTACAACTGAACTATGGGAAGAGTAGACGCCACCACAAAGCATCCTGTAAGGGATAATGGGTAGCCTAATCCCCATAACTTGTCTCTATCACTGACCTCTACGTATCCATCCTATGCAGTACCGCAATCACAACACATGGCAGGTCTCAGTCGGATCAGTCGCGCTCATCGTACAGGTACTACGATTAGTTTTCTGAATGCAAAAGGTATTTAGCCATCTCTACTTAGTTCGTGACTTTTCGGTTCCCTCACTGACACGTCGGTTCAGAGGCTGCATGGGCCAGCCGGTACCTGCCACCCACCGGTTTCTCGTTTTTAATGGCCACGTTGTCAATATTTAAAATGTTTAACAAGCAATACAGCCCAGCGTACCGACTGGAAGGTACGCAAATCCCTAGGTATTCCTCATATAAATAAATATTTTAGTCTCGACAAAGTGAGACAAAAATATTGGGCATGATAAGCATATTGCAATATTTTACATGATAGCAGAATTCGCAGCACCAACAGCGGGAGTAGTACATTTGGAGACAGTAGTGTAGGCCCATATGCCACAAAGGTTGTATGAAGTCTATGTCCACAGAATGCAAGAGTTAGAGCTAATAATCAGCTCACTAATATGGTATATTGATGAGGAACTAGTCCGATGAGGTCCCGTACGCAGCGTGGGTCAGGTGAGTGAAGCATGAGGAAATGGCTGAAAACTACTTAAGCATAGTGACATGTCACTAATCAAATATGTAGGCGTGTTCGTGCGAGAGCAGAGATATGCACGGAACTTGTAAATGTGATATCGGTCAAATTGCCAGTGTGTGTTAGTGGCGGTGACTTTATTGAGTGGCGAGTCACACCCGCCACTTCGCAGTGTTGTTAAACAGACATTTGCGGCGTTTTGTAGGGAAAACGCTAGCCAGATGTAGACCCACCACGTCCTGGAAAACTGCAGCGCAATAACGAAGCCAGCGGAGAAAGCAAGCTTAAATCCTTACATCTTATCCACACCTTCATTACTTGTCTCCTGCTTTACCTTTAAGCACATTTCAATTTCTTAAACCACTTAGTCCGTGGAAAAATATTTGGCTAATGACTGTTGAGGTGCGTCTAGTAAAGGTACCCTACCAGACCTAAGCCTCATATAAGATGTTGAAGCCTCTTGTTGCTGTTGATACACCTAAGCTTAGCATTATAATTGTCCACAACATTATCTAAATACCAGCTTCAGGTGTATCTCTATGTACCTTGGTAGAGGTCAGTTTCTAATTGGCTTTAATTGGGGCCTTTTACTTAAGCCAGAGTACTAGCTGCTTTACTCCTCCGTTTCCAACTACAATCAATAATCTTACCGCAAAAGATATGTATATCTTTAATCTTGTCGATAAAGAGACCACTTTAAAAGTTATAGGCCTAGGAATCAGACATTTTGCTCCCCACATATTCCTTCTTCGCTCCATATACTTAGCTTTATCTGATATAAATGTGCCCAACACCATTGGCAAAACTAGTAGACAGGCATAATGAATGTCAGCTCCACTTCTCCAACCTCTCTTGCTAGCAAAACGCATTTCCAGGTTCCAATTCGCGGGCATGAATGCTAGCCAGCGACAGGGAGGCCCCTGGCACACTGGCTGGCTGGACATCTAGAAACTTTTGATCACCACTTCGCCTTATCTCGTCCGCTCGTGCGTTATTTCTCTGGTACTTGGCTCCAAAGCTTACCAAGCTTTATGCGCAATGGTGGTTAAACAACCAGCTCCCACTTTTGTATTACTTACTAGTTTACGCTTGCTTTACCTGTTCACTTCTTGTTTAGGGTGATAGAACAGGTTTTGACAGGAAAACTAACAAGGAAATAGCTGGTGCAACATTACAGCACTAGTTGACATTGCCACCTGGATGAACAGCGCTGGCACTTGCTTCAGAAGTTTGAAGTGGAGAGAAATAGCTCAAAATTAGGCAAGTAGCTGCACAATAGTGTGCAAAAACACCCAAGGCATAATAATCCCTCATGTTCGAGCAAGCTCAACCCCCAGAAGTAGAGTCGGTAATGTTGTAGCAGTCTGGAGATTCCCCGGTTTGCCTGTGTAAAATTCTAACCAAAATTCTTTAACTGTACACCTAGGCAACCGGTGTGGTTTGTTGAACTGATTGCTGAGTTCGAATGCTTGACTTGCTCATCGCCATTTTTGCTTGGCGCCCGTTTCGGTTGCAACTCGCGACTGCGCTGTGTGCTGTGCTTGCTCCGTTCCCCTAGCTAGAGCGTACGCGGTGTCGTTCTTTTATAGCTAGATAACAGCGAATCTTTTACTGTATCAATAAAAGTTCCCTGCAACTCGATCCGTCTTCTCGAATCGCTCTCTGGGCTCCCGGTACCGGCAACGCACTAAAATGTCCCACCAACGCAGACCCAAATGGAATTAACGGCACGAAGCATTTTGCTAAATTTTCCGATGCTCGCTTTTTTATTCTTTGTGCTAGGCTTCTCTAGTTCACAGGTGTTGAAGACATAGCCTTATGAATATAGAAAATCGGCTCTAAGAGGTAAAACGCGATATTTATCTAAGAAATATGTGCATTTATCAGGCCAAAATTTGCCAACTGGTCCTAAAGTCTCCTGTATTATTCAAATAGACCTAAATCATGAAACCTTGATAGGAACTTCGCAACCACTTTGAGGCTTAATTAACAAACGCTATAATTCTAGTGGTTTATGTGGCTCAGTACCCACTGAAAATGGTACACTGAAATCTTCTGACCGTGGGTTAATTATAAGTTGTCCTGCAGGCCCTTGCATATATAACATTCCTCACTGGATTCCTAGTGTTTTTCTAACCAATATCGCTTATTTGCCTGTATTTGCCAAGTATGCCTTAAAAGTTCGCTTTTCGGCCACCTACATCGTACCTAGTTGTTGCTGGGTATTGCGGGCTGTATAGAATATTTCTGGATACCTATGACTATTTAGAGCTTATATCGCTTCAGCACTTTTGTTATTTTCTTTCTTCTGATACCTGCGTGCAAAGCAGATAAACATATTTTGCGAAAAAGAACGGCATTATTCGTAGACCGCCATTCCATTGCTAATGGCTCATGAACTACTGCACATATTGCGTTGATTTTAGTTTTCCTGTTATCAGCGGCGAAGAGCTATTCTAAATAGCTTAGCTTTTTACTAATTCTTGCAATATTCGAGCCATAAAAATGTTATTGGTTCTGAGGTTTATTCGGTTGAAATTTGGCACCAGAGATCAAACTTAGCGCAAGATTTTGGTTATATCTTTTGTTACTTTATATTTCTCTAGTGAAATGCGTCGCCTTAGTAGTTCATTAATAAAGGCTTTTCATATTAAATTGCATTGCTGGAAATTATTTCTAACCTTTACAGGTTCATCATAATTCCGTCGCTCTTATTTTTTCCGTGGGCGCACCAATAAATGTAAAGCATGGGTGGGCCGAAATAGTCTAAAATTTTATGGAGAAGTTTGTGTTCAAGTGGATCCAGTTTCTAAAGCAAACGTGAACAGCTACGGCTCTGCGCAACTTCCACAAAAATCAAAATCAAGGAGCTTAATATCGCCTGAATGGGCCAAAGCATTGCAGGCTGGGCGCGTACAGCCCCATCAGCTGTACACCTAACAAAGCTAATGCAGCCGCAATTGAAGATAAGGAACATATACCCACACTTTCCCTACTCCCCTGCAAGAGCTTAAGCTTAATGTAAACATTTATCTGATTCCGTACGGGCGAAGAATCTGGACAGTCCAGAACTATACCCATTTATTTATTTACTTGAGCATACAACCGTCCGGGTACTAATGTTTGATCTCTTTTCCGTTGATCTACAAGCTATGACACTCCTTTGTCCTGACCTGCTGACAAGGGTTGATTGATTGCTGTTTGTAGCTCTGTCGCGTTAACGGTGCCTACAACAGAAGAGGCCGCAACGGCGGCCGCCCGGTAGACCTTTGCAGCAATCCCTGCATATGTAACTGATGTTCCGGAAGACGTTGTCTCGACAAGGCTTTTGAGAAACAGGTACCGAGGGTTGATGTTTGGCTGCTTCATCCTTGTTACCGCTAGATGTCACGTCTAGTGGAATTTGCTTAACCAGACGTTTCGATTGGTGCCCGATTTCCATTGCCCGGAGTACTGTTTGCCTCTCGTAGGTACGGTGGGTTATCGACCGGCGTTCTACCAAAGTTAGAGGAGACCACGGAGATGGGAACGTGTCTGCTTGCGGTTCAGAGGAAACTGATTAAGCAGCATTCCGTTGCTCAGGAGCCGCTACGCTTCCGTGGCGAATATTCTCTTCCATTAATGTAATCATTTTGGTTATTGTCTGCTCGGCATCCGCGGTTAACCGGTCCCACTTCTGAGCTAGGATAAGTAGGCTCCTAACGAGTGGGATGGTGGAGCACGCAGTACTGAACAAAAGTGTGCCTTGGGAGCTATTTCGCTTTTGTACCCGTTGTTGGGACACATTCGCACTTTTCTTATGATACTAATCCAAAGAGGGCGAGCAAGCAAGACCGATTTTAACTACGCGTTGACATTCTCCTACCCTGCAAACGCCTTCCGCTTGGAGCCTTTTCGGTTTCGCTATTCTGCCATTCATAGTGATGTCGTTACCTGACTCAGTCGTTTGGTAAGCTTTCTTATTTCTTCAGCTTTGGAAGTGGCGCATGTCCATCAGGTGAGCGTAGTGGTTGCAAGAATGGGGGCCCCGTTTATGTGTGGACTACTGCAAACTACATGCCACCACCCAGCGTGACTTCTTTTCTTTGTCAGTGATTGACCCTACGCCAGACGCATTAACTGGATCCCGGTAGTTCCCTACGCTTGATTTAACCTTCGGTTTTTGGCAAGTAGAGGTGCACCCGGATAACAAACCAAAGAAAGCATTCGCCATTTTTTCATGGCTTTAGGAGGTTAAGACAAAGCCATTCGGACTCACTAAGGCTCCAGCTGCATTTCAAAGGCTACTGCAGAAAGGTCTGAGTGACCTAGGGCCACGGTGTTGTTTGATCTATCTTGGTGATTTCATTGTCCACGGTCGCTCAACGGAGGAACACAACCAGCGATTTTCTGAAATACTGTTTAGGCCCCGTGAGGCTGGTCTGAAGCTAAAAACACAAAATATGTAAACTACTCAGGAAGCAGGCAGTGTTCCATGGTCACAAAAGATTTGACGCGGGGAGTGAAGTTGAGAACGTAAAGATCGAACGCATAATTAAGTAGCTAACCTCTCCAACGTTCACGTGGTCCGCAGTTTCATGGGTGTAGCAACTTATCATCGAAATTTCATTAAAGGCTTCGCCGCGATCGCAGCGTCCCTTCTTTGTCGGTCTGAGCATGGCCGACTATTTGTGCTGATTAGTGAGTGTTCAACGACATCATAGGCCTTGAAGAACGCTTCGGAATCGCCACACATACTTACTTTTCCTGATATCTCCAAAAATGCCGAACATTTTATTCTCGATATTGATGCAGGCGACACAGCCATAGACGCAGTATTGTCGCGGTGCCAAGCCAAGAAAGAAAAGCCATTTCCTACGCCAGTCGTCAACTAGATAAGCGGGAACCGCGATATTCTACCACCCGCCGCGAAATGCCAGCCCTGGTCTGCTTCATGGATCACTTTCGCTCGTATTTGCTAAGTGGACCATTTGCAGCGCGCACAAACCAACCGGCTCTCCATTGGCTGCAGCGTTTCCGCGACCCACTGGGACAGGTCGCTCGTTGTCAAGAAGGACTTCAAGAATAGCGTTTCACATGTGAGCACCTTTCGGGTCAGCAACATAGCAATGCCGTCGCACTATCAGGATGTCCATCAGGTGAAGAACAGCTAGCCACGTTGCGCGCTACCAATGGGGCAGATCACTGGGGCACGTTGCAAGCTGCAGATCCAGGTTCCGCAATAATTTACAGTAGGCAGGGCGCCGGCTGACCAAAACCAACAGGACGGAAAATAGCTTGACCCTCAGCAGCAGCCAGGAGTCTATAGAACATTTGGGCCCACTTATCCGTCGCGGAAAGATGCGCTGGTTATGCGTTCTAGTCAGGGCGGCATTCCTAGACCTGTTGTTCCGCGACCGAAGGGGCCTGGACAGCGTTGCACGCTTCATGTAGAGACCGGGTATGGTGGTCAGCACAAGAGCGTGGCTGCATTTCGGTACCATTTTGGTGGCTGCTTCTACATGTCAAACTCACCGTTTTCCGTCAGCTATGACAGTTGTCAACACAACCAAAGGAGCAACAAGGCACCCGAAACTCCATTGTGCCTATGAGCAGTAGAAGTTCCGAATGGCCGTGCAGCCGGTAAATTATGCAGGAATATGAAAAAAGTGGTTGGACGGTGTATGTCGACCAGTTGAGGAAATCTAGAAATTATAATATCATTAAATATGAATTTAAATGGAGAAGCTTTACAATCAGTATCATAACTAAGCGGAAATGGTTAATGATAGGCATAAGCGTCGGCAAAAGTGACAGGGGGATGTAAATTCATGGTGGTATACATTTGTGCACTATGGTCAAGTGTCTGCAAGATAGTGATGCCGGATGCACTTCGAAGTAATAATGTGCTGACCATACAGTAGACATTTTTGGCAAAATCAGCGCAACCGGAATGGTGGATAGAAATAGCCTGGTATATAATGCCTAAACGTAAGTGCGTATTTAACGATGTGCAACTGCATGTAAAATATGAATACCAGATAAACCAGGTAGTATGTATATATGTATGTAGTTCGAATTAAAAATACTATATGTGTAGTTATACCATATACCTAGGGCAATAGCATTAGGTAAGGTAGTAACAATATGTTATAAAGATAAAGCCATGTCCATAGGCAAAATTCCAGTTATTATATGTATATATATATACATGTATATATGTATATATGAAACTAAGGAAAACATTGCAAACACATGTACATGGAGGGAGAGGTAGTTTTATTTATGGAATGTGGATGGTTTGCGATTGTGATATATATAAGGAAATGTAATAAAGCATCCACCAATCGGTAAATGCGGGTATTCCTTGTCTATCAAGGCATTATTCCACTGTTTAATGTCAGTGTGGGTATTCATTAAGCTGCCTACTAACAGGCCAAGTGCCTAAACGTTGGCACCCGCACTTTCCACCTGCAATGTAGCCATGTATTTTGACTTCGAATGAATAACCTGAACTAAACAGTTTGCAAAAGTTAATGCGTAAATAAGTTAACCTGTTGTATTTATGACGCTTCCCCAATGCAGTTGGGCTAAACCAACTTACACTTGAAGTAGGGCTTTTTATGCTGGATAAATTTCACTCTACTTCCATTTGTTTGTTCCAACTACATGAATAACCTATCATTACCTTTTACACGTTGCTTAGGCTACTTGCGCTTACCTTCGTCAACCTTGTTGCATTTTTAGCAATTTTAGGCAACTTCTGGACATTTTGTGCTTATCGCGCATTCATTGCGAACCAAGGTGCCTCCCATGCTAAGTTAACAAAGGTTATGTTGGTATAGCAGTATGCTTTAACAGATATACCTTATTTGTTAATGTCATTTAGACGGACTGGCTCTTGTTTTGCATTCCGGGTGTGGCTGTGCTTAATGCGAATTTTGCCGAGGTGCCTATCTGCCTGTTATCCGCTAATTCGTCTATACCGCATCCAGAAAACAGTTGGCCATTGCTGGAGGGGACGTGGTGTAAGGTCCTTGTGAGCGTGCTAAGCTCGAAGTGATTCCAGGCACACAGGTTGAAGCGGGTCACGGCCCAGCCATCGCCCTGTGTGCGTTTAATTCCCAAATAAGCGCGTTTGTGGTTGTCGGTGAAGGTGGGTGGGCCGGCTCCGTTAATGAAACGTGGCTCCCAAACACAAGAGTCTAGGTCTTATTCCTGCGGGTTTACACTGGACATGGGTTGGTTGTGGATAGAGCTGTGGGTGTTGCACCCATGGTACTTCTGTAGGCGCAAGCGTCCTATGGCTAGCCACAGTGAGATGCAAATCCGGAATCCGATACTACCAAGTATACTATGTAAGGAGAAATGAGCTAAATGTGTCACTATGAAAGAACACTGAATAAGGTGATGCGCAATAATTTTTAGGATAATTTACGCTCAACCTTTAACATAGATTAAGGTCTACATAGGATTGCTTGCCATCGTAGTGCGCGCACGAATGCCCTGTGCTTAAGTATTGTCGAGCGAAAATGAAGCGCTCTAGACATAACGTGTAACGTACCAATCATACCAGGCGCGCACTAGTTGAATTTGCAGTGGTGTTGCTGTATGGAATGAGAAGCGTAGTGCAAGATAAACCACGTCTACAGCAAAGATAGACAAAACGACTAATATGACGGCTTTTTCATGTGGGTGAACCATAGGCAAATAGTGTCGCCTAAGGGAGGAGCGCTTTTAGCGCTCATAACATGCAAAGTGACAATACTGAAAAGTGGTCAGTGTTTTGCGGTTACGACGTAGAAGGGGTATGCTCAATACTCTGCAGTGTATTAGCACGATAGAGAACCTGGTCTACGGTTATGGACCCACCCACTTAACCCGCGACCAAGAGGTGTGGCGCATGTAAGCATATGGGTGGGCATCAGTGGCTTGTTAGGATGCACCACGAGGCTACAAGACAGTGGGTGGCCCCGCAAAGGGCTGTGGAATCGTTCAAGAAATAAGAGGAGCGCGGAGGCAGTTAACAGCGCGGACTAAGCAGCAGCATGCAAAAGTCGAAGCGGGCACTTTTGATACTTGAACATCGATATGCTATATGCGGAATGTATAGTAAAGCGGGAAGCATGGGCGAGCATCGTTAATCTGAAAAGTAATTGGTTGGGGCAACAGCACACACATGTAAACATGGGTGACCCTGCGAAGTGGCAGACGGACAACAGTGTGCCACATGCGGGCAAAAATTTGGGCAAGCGGAGCGATAGACCAGGTACCGCAAAATCAGCGTGAATCAGGTACTCGCACACTCACATACCTCTATATCATCATTGGAGCACGCGTTAACAAGGTACAGGGATGTGGCATATCGCAACTAGCGGGCGACCGGCGGGCAAGCTGGTGGGCACGAGGCGCTGGAGTCATGGTGATGTATAGGCGAGTAATCATGCCAAAGTACCGGGTGCTAAGTAACCCCAACTAACGGTCAGAGCCGTGGCAGCCCTGTCGGCAATCAAGCAGGCTCCATCGGTTGCCACATGCCTGCATGACCAGTGCATAGAGAAGTATTATACGTCCTTTAACAGGGGCGGAATACTCGGAAATTGTCAGGTATCCAGTTTGGCTTTACTAGCGTAAGCCTAGGTATTTCTAACGGAAGCACTTTATTATTGCCGGCGGCTAACATGCTGTCCTGGGCTTTGCGAGCCTCCATTGACGGTGGTTACTTTGCCCTTTTACATCCCATACCATTGACATCATTAGTACGCGCCAGGCTTCGACACTTGGCATCACATGCGTTCAAGACGGATCTTAGCTATCCTATATTTGTCCCATGGGATGTGGTTCATTATGGCGACCAGCGTAATTTAGCACAGCAGTTTGGTAGGTGTAAAGGATATAGGAGGTTCATTTTTCTACGCATTGCTTCTGAGTGAGACAACGTCATCGTAGGTGAACGCTGTGCACAACATGCGTCTTACTTTACCAGCGACTGAGACAGTAAGGACAACGGTGATTGATAAGTGCATGGCCCAGGCCCACGATTTTCAAGCCGTGCACCCATCTACGCGCAATGGGTAGTGCCGTTTCCCTTTGATGCAAAATGTTACCCGTCTATGCAACGGGTTATTCGTGAAAACTGCAACGGACTGCTTGCTTATTAAGAGTGGGTGCGGAACTTGGTGTATGCTACGAGCTTCTGCTTGTTCGCCAAGTGCTTCACAGCCATTAAAGCGCGAAACACGGAGGCGCGTAGGTGCTTGTTAAGGACTTGGTTGCCGTTTGTCTCATCATAGGCAGCACACCATCTGACGACAAACTGTTTGTTTGGCTGCTATACAACGACCCGGATGGAGAACGAAAATAGGCATTTAAAGCGCGTTCTTGCTGGGCGAACATGGTTAATAGGCCTGTTTATTGCGGTCGTTAACCACGCGCTCGATGCCCAATCCTAGGGGCAAGATTTGGTTGGCAAAACGGACTTGTCTAAGCACGCATTAGACTTGTTTCAATAGGCTTAGACTGGCTACGTAGCAGCTTGCAGGGTACGCTAGAATGCGTTTGCGGTGCCATTACCCAAGGAAGGAAGTGCCCATGACCGACTTGTCCAATGATAGATGATAAGTGCCGGATTCTTCAGCGTACATTAACCACCGTGGCGGATCCCATTTGAAAGAATCCAGGCGGTGGGCTGTCCATGACCTTGTGTGCAGACAAGAAAATATTAACAGAGGGACAATCGGGTGGCCGCTCGCTGTCTCCGTGGTGTTGGGTCTCGTCATGGTACATATATGGCTGCAGGCCGTACCAGACGTGGCACAGATAGTGGCGTTCCTGCAAGCCCCTTGCATCCGGCAGTTACTTTCTATTCCATTCTATTAAAATTAATGCACTACTTGTTGCCTTTTTAAACTTACTTTAGCGTCCAAGCCAAACAACTTGACCTACTTTGTAATTATTATTCCCCATATGTGAAACGCGTCTACGGCGTCTGCGGCACCACAGCGATCCCATCACAGATCAACGACTGAAGGCAACTGGCAGGGCCTTACGTCGGGCTTGCCGGCGTCTTAAACTTCCGGCTCACAGCGATTACACCCAGGGTTCCTTTGGCCTTATAATGGGCTTTAGGTAGGCATTAGCACTAATTTGCTTTGTGGCAGTTACCAATATATGTGGTTTCCTATGCCTATTAGTCCGGTACTACCTCGCACTTTCGGGAGTCGTCAATAATAAGTATCGTGTGGTCAGCAAGCACCAAGTAGATAAGTCTCAGATCTGGAACCAGATTCATATCCTGCACGCTGGTCCTGTGGACACAGCATCCGGTATCCAATTAAGCCGGTTCACCTACGATAACCCTGCAGTTACAACACCAGAGTCTTCTACACCACTAGTAGAAACGGATTGCCTTGACACCCATTGTCTCGAGACCGCACAGCCGAGTACAATTAGCCGTACATCTGGATGCCATTTGGGTGCCAAATTGTATCCACCTACAATAATCCATTGCGCAGGTCGTCCGCATCACTGCTGGTACGTGCACAGCATATATTCACCTGGCTTTTAGGTCGCCAGTAGACATGCGCCGTCTGGATTCCTTGTTTGCTGGTGCAACACCGCCTTCACCAAATAAAATCAAACGCCTTTAGATCATGTTGACCTACAGTATTTTCTTACTCCATACGTTTAGTCCGATACCACTTAGGTCTGGTTCCGGCCCAAGTTTTTGGTGTCATACAGATTTAAGATCGCGTTAAATAAATAAATGAATAATTAAACTTTTATTCTCGACAGTGCAAGGCTCAGCTTTACAGGCATGATCTTGTTTAGCTGACATATTGGGATAAAAATGTATAAAAGTACATGTTTGGCATAACAGTGTAGGGGTGTATATATGTATGCAATTGTCTATGAATGTAGCTTGTATTTTCGAATGTGCCGCAGCTTTTTTGACTGATTGTTATCGGCAGGAATGTGAGAATAAGCGAGTGATGTCCGTTGGTTGGATACCATTTCCCGGATGTCCACGGGCCAGTAACTTTATTTTGTGGCGAGTCACATCCGCCAAGTCACAGTGTTGAAAAGCAGACATTTGTGGCTTTTCATAGGGAGAACGCTTGCCGGACGAAAAACCACCACATCCTGGAACACTGCCGCCGAACTATTTGCTGGAATTGGTTAAACCTGAACCACACAGCTGGTACCAAGAGGAGGTTGTTCGGCTAGCCAGCCATTTCCGTACATGATTCATAAAGCACCACATTAACATACGTCAGTGGCTTTCCGCATGGCGATAAGGACGACTGCTATGGGATCTATATGCTCTTAATCAAAACTCTTGGTTGAGACAATCCGTGATTATAGGAGATAAGTTGCCAGTGGCCATTTTGGTGCCGCTGTTGTGGAAGCTCCATAGGCTTAGCAAACCCGTCAGGAAGGCGTGGGAATTCAGCAGCTGCAACATCCATAGTAGGGTTATTGCTGCACCTGCCAAGGGACTTAAGATTGCACAGTGACCAAAGCTCATAGGTGCGCGTGAAGCCCTACATATAGGTGCTGTTAGCGGCAATGCTGATGCCACCGCTGTTTCGCTAACATGGGCTCAGTAAACGCCGGTCGTGAACGCTTGGGGAGCAAAAATTATCCGCCACGCTAGTCGCCATAATGAACCACATCCCATGGGACAAATATGGGATAGCTAAGATCCGTCTTGAACGCATGTGATGCCAAGTGTCGAAGCCTGGCGCGTACTAATGATGTCAATGGTATGGGATGTAAAAGGGCAAAGTAACCACCGTCAATGGAGGCTCGCAAAGCCCAGGACAGCATGTTAGCCGCCGGCAATAATAAAGTGCTTCCGTTAGAAATACCTAGGCTTACGCTAGTAAAGCCAAACTGGATACCTGACAATTTCCGAGTATTCCGCCCCTGTTAAAGGACGTATAATACTTCTCTATGCACTGGTCATGCAGGCATGTGGCAACCGATGGCGCCTGCTTGATTGCCGACAGGGCTGCCACGGCTCTGACCGTTAGTTGGGGTTACTTAGCACCCGGTACTTTGGCATGATTACTCGCCTATACATCACCATGACTCCAGCGCCTCGTGCCCACCAGCTTGCTCGCCGGTCGCCCGCTAGTTGCGATATGCCACATCCCTGTACCTTGTTAACGCGTGCTCCAATGATGATATAGAGGTATGTGAGTGTGCGAGTACCTGATTCACGCTGATTTTGCGGTACCTGGTCTATCGCTCCGCTTGCCCAAATTTTTGCCCGCATGTGGCACACTGTTGTCCGTCTGCCACTTCGCAGGGTCACCCATGTTTACATGTGTGTGCTGTTGCCCCAACCAATTACTTTTCAGATTAACGATGCTCGCCCATGCTTCCCGCTTTACTATACATTCCGCATATAGCATATCGATGTTCAAGTATCAAAAGTGCCCGCTTCGACTTTTGCATGCTGCTGCTTAGTCCGCGCTGTTAACTGCCTCCGCGCTCCTCTTATTTCTTGAACGATTCCACGGCCCTTTGCGGGGCCACCCACTGTCTTGTAGCCTCGTGGTGCATCCTAACAAGCCACTGATGCCCACCCATATGCTTACATGCGCCACACCTCTTGGTCGCGGGTTAAGTGGGTTCGCTATGCATGAGTCTCGCGATAACCGGTTCATGGGTATGTGGTAGACCAGGGATTCGCTCTATCGTGGACTGACATACACTGCAGACGTATTGAGCATTACACATTCTGATCGTGCACGTAACCGCAGACAGTAACGATGCTGGTAAGACACATCCATTTGTGGTCAAGCTATTGTACAGCTTGTGAATAGTTTTATGTAGCGCTAAATTCGCCGGCTACACCCATAGTAACCGGACGTTCAGGGTACATATTTGCGCATATGGTCTTAACCACCACATGAAAAAATGCTACACTGTGTCCATGCATCATGTCGTTCTTAGATCTATCTATTGCCTGTAGACGTCGGTACTATCTTGCACTACGCTTCTCATTCCAAATGTAACCCCCCCAAGCAAGCAGCACATGCTAGAAGTCAACTCTCTTTCTATTCACTTACGTCGCGTGTCGCGACTGGTCATGATTGGCCGGAGCGTTAGCACGTGTAGTCTATTCCGTCAGCGCTTCAAATTTTACGCGTCTCGACCAATATCTAAGCATAATGTTGGCTGATTCATGATCGATTTATTTTGCTGCTGCAGCTACAGCGATGTGAAGCACATTCCGATCAGTTAGAACCTTAACTCCGTTACTGTTAATAGTGTATTTGGACCATTGACGTTCCCCCCAGGTACCCCAATTTTATCCTAGAAGAGAATTGATTTGTCCAAGTCTATCCCCTTATTCAGTGTTCATGTCATCAGTGGACGCACATTTAGACTCAGATTTGCTCGCTGTCTAGCATAGCCGGGTCATAGCTTGGTAGATCTGCTGATTCCGGATTTGCATACTCCACTGTGGCTAGACCATAACTTTAGCGACGCGATTGCCCTGCCTCTACAGACCCTTTTTCAGCGGGTAGTCTCAGTACATGAGATGAGCAACGATCTCACACAGTCTCACTGATCCACAAGCCAGACCCATCAACCATGACTGTCCAGTGCGTTAGATTACCCGCTAGAATAAGACCTATGACTCTTGTGGTTGAGGAAGCCACAGTTCATTAAACCACGGATGCCGCTAACCCCCCCAACCTACAATCACCACCCTACCAGTTCTCTAACACTGAATCATACACACCTAAACGCGCCTTCCCTATATTGGGTATGACATTAAACGCTACACACAGGGCGACCCTGAACAGTAATATGGCGTACTGGGCCAGAGTGACACACGCGTTCACTATCCTGTGTCAGGTACCTGGAGCATTCACTTCGAGCCCATTTATTAATATTTAACTAGCAACGCTCACAAAAGTGAGGACTTGTACACACTGTCCCGGTCCAGCCCACTGGTCCTTAACGCCCGTTTCTCTTCTGCGACATGACCTGGCTCATAGTACGGACATTAGCGTGATTGTAAACTAGGCAGATAGTGGTGACCATTCCTGTAGCATGGATCAAATATTCGCATTTGCAGTGCACACCACGGACCTTCGGAATGCCAATAACACGAGAGTCCAGTCGCTTACAATGACGTATATACACGAAACAGGTCTATAGTCTCGTTAAAGCATACTAAGCTCCTATAGCTCAGACATAAGCTATTCGTTAAATCTTCAAGCATTGGGGAGGGCGGCACCTATAGGTTCACGCCAGATGAACGTCTAGTTGTGACGGGTAGATGCTGACGATTTTAATGCACTAACAATGTCCAGAAGGTGCTCCTATAGATATTCGCCTAAGAAACTAATGTCGGAAGTACAATGGATTGCGACTTCGCAAGGCTGAAGATAGGAAGCGAGCCTAAGCAACGTAATATTCCTGGTGTAATAAGATATCACCCATGAATAGGTGTATTATGCTTCTATGTGATGGAGACAAGACATAGTAGGTATGTTCTTTTCCGTAGAGCAGTACAGAAATGTTATCCAAGCAATAATAAAAGCCCTACTTCAGAACGTTGATCACGTCAGGGTATTAGCTAGTTCCCAGACTGCTATTGATGCTAGGGACGCACCAAATGACAGCCCCCCCAAGGAAACTGGAAAGGATAAGACGTGCATAAAAGTACAAACCAGGAGTTAATGTCTATATCATATATCGCATATACCTATAATGATGTACTTGTACAATACTCGTCTGGCTAGTACAGGCTGATTCATAACCGAACAGTCAAAATGACATGATGCGGTATCAGTGTGCAGTGGATGAGTGGAAATGAGTTTAAGTAAGCCAAAGGTTAGGTGGCCACACGCAGTTTAGAGCACTTGATTGAGGCTCGAGTTAAAAGATATCGTGCATAGCTTATAGTCGGTATGATACCCAGCACTGACTACTCATAAACAGATGACATAATGCTTTCGTATGAGTACGATCAAGCTCGGTAATTACCCGCACTGTTGACTGCGAAGATTGAATTGTGGTTGGGCATGCGTTTAATTACCATTGATCCCTTCCATGATATAGGCACAATCGCCTGAAACCATTCCACAGTCCATCGAATAGGCAAATCACTCACCTCTCCCATCCAGAATGTACACATCGTTAGTTCGTGCACACATATATGATCTTTCGGTGTTGACGTTGTATCATATAGTAAATGTACTTATACATGCTTATATGTACTATAGTAGCATATAAATAATAATGGAATTTTGCATTCGTCAAGCATGATACGTTCATCAATCATGGACGATTGTCGACTTTATCATCAATTTATAACCATTATTTTGAACCTAACTGACTCGTAAATCCTCACCTAGTCAGCTCTATTGCCCTAGAGGTAAATAGTGAGGGTGTAATCAATCTACACATATGTAGTATTTTACTAAGTATCTCGAACTACATTGACAGTACGTATATTCATACTAGTTTCTACTGGTTTACGTCTCAGTGTTATCTCAGTTCACTATTTTAAGTCACGCACGCTATTGGCTAGCTATTTGACGCCTATAATACTACGCTATCTTACGTATTACAGGCATTATATGTCACCAGTGCAGTATTTCCTACTGCCACGCATTCGCGGTTTGTCAGATATATGTAATTTGATGCCATGAAAATATGCTCCTACTAGTAAATTAGGTCTAATGCACATTCCTGCATTATACTTCGAAAGTGCATCCTGGCGCATCCTACACGTAAGTCAGCAGCACTTGACATAGAATTGTGCAACAACATGCTATATTAGCACATGTAATTTTACAGTCCGCCCATCTGCCTCACTTCTGGAGCCGGTGATCAGCATACTATTATGTCCATACACTATCGACTCTAAGAGCACATATTTCGCTTCTTGTAATGTGTGATTGACGCATGAACTAGATAGGTAAAGTCTTCACTACCATTTAAATTCATTATTTAAATATATGCATAATTGCTCTAGATTATCACCGCAACTGTGAGTCTGACATACACCGGTGCCAACGACACTTTTTTACATTACTTCCTGTACACTATTACCGTGTTCATTTTCGCATTACGGCCACTATTCGACGGAACTTATCTTACGTGCTCATAGCGCACGAAAGGGAGTTTCGAGGGTGCCTTCGCTCTGTCGACTTTCAAGGTATTCGTTCCGTTGAGCAATGTCAGCTGTATGACTGACGAGGATGTAAACGGATAGATAAAAGCAAGGGCAATCCACCTGGGCCTAACTTGTCTTGACTTGATTCGACACATTGATTTTTTGCCTACCTAGTAAAATTAAACTATGACTTAGTCACATCGTGGAATATAAAACTGGTGATGGTGTCTATTTGCGTATGTGAGGATTGCCACTAGCAGTCACACCGCATTACGCTCAATCTTTAGACGGCAGATGAATGCGAAGGCTTCACACGCAAGCAACAGTACTTGGATGTGCAATGGTGACATTGTAGAAGTCACAAGCGGCACTACACAAACACATGGCTATACCGAACATGCATACGCACAGACGCTGCATCGATGTGCCCAGCTGACCACCCCATAGCCCGGGGTCTTCTACATGAAGCGATCGGTACAACGACAGTTCCAGGCCCACGTTCAGGTTACGCGGTAAATACAACCTAGGTCTAGAGCCGTAATGCACGCCATCGTGTTTGCCTACCATGACCTTTGTAGAACGCATAACCAGCGTCATCTTGTCGCGACGGACGGAGTAAGTAGGGCGAACCCCGCACCCACACTTCATGTTGTCTATAGCACCATGTGCCTGCCTGCATGAGGATGTATCATATAGCCTATTGTATCCAGTCCTAAGTTGGTGTTCTTGGAGTCCCACAGCAGAAGCGCACCTCGCCTACTCGTATGAAGTATTGCAGGAATAACACTGATCCTGCGCTAGCGTCGTCGATAACGTAAGCCGCCAGTGATCTGCGCCCAATTGGTTGGAATTACTGCGACGAACGTGGGCGTGGCAATAGCTCTGGTCTCTTCTATCCGAATCGGAACATATCCTAGACTAGTGCGAGCTGGTCAAGCATATGACTCACATGCTATTGGCCTGACCCGAATATAGCCGTAGCTCACATGAGTGAAACGCTATTCTTGAAGTCACGCTATCGAACTTGACAGCCGTCGATGTGAGTTTGCGACCGTGTCCCAGTGGGTGGTCGCAACGGTATAAAGCCGCTGCAGGCCAATCATGGTAAGCGGTGTCCAGAATGTTCGATAGAGTCCGACGTTGAGTATGACCTTAGTGCGCGCTGAAACATAAGGCTCTCCAAGCTCACGTGCAAGCATAGGGGATACTAACTTGACTTGAGGTGCGAGAAGTGATCAAGGGCATGAAGCTAGACCTAGAGGCTTTTGGCAGGTTTATCGCGCGTCTGCGCAAGCCGTAGAGGATATGAACTTTATCACACTGCGCACGTTACCCGCCTATTATCTAGACGTTGATCGGAACATGGCGTAGGTGAAATCGGTTGGACTTTTTCTTGTCTTTGGCATTGTTGGCTTTCATCCGCGAGCTGACAATACTGCGTCTATGGAGTTGTAATCAAACATTTAGTCGTCCCTGCAGATCGAATGATACCGATAGCTGAAGCTTCACCATCAAATGGTGGGGCATTTTTGGATCGATATGCACGGTAAATACGCTAGTCTCATAGTTGAATGCTGTGAGCGGAGATTCCACGTAAAGCAACGTTGTTTCAAGGCGCTATGATGTCGTGGCATGTGCCACGTCGATTGAACGAGGCTCATATAATCAGCCACGCTAACAATAGTCGGCCGGTGATTGACTCAGACCGTCAATACAGACTCAAAGGGAGCGATCGTCGCTTGCCATTTTTGAGAGCTTTCGTTCACCGCAGGGCGGGGAAGCTTTACTCAAATGCAAACCATTACAGATGTATCAAGTTCGTTAACTACTAACGGATCCCCTATGTTGAAACTGCATGTTGAACTCCACAATTTCATTCCAATTCAGGGAAAATTACGTTTGGACTGTCTGCGAGCTACTCGTTGTACTACTTAATATGCGTATTTCAGATACGCTGTTTCACGATTCCTTGCTCAAACTTTCTACTCACACGCAGTTGTGGTTGCAAATCTTTTTCCGTGATCAATGCGGTAACACGCGGTGATTGCCTTCCTGTATGTTAGTTTACAGTCAATTTTGTTGGGTGCTTTTATTGCGTAGTCTAGACCAGCTCTCACTGCAGGGCAAATTAAACTATAAACAGATATAGGATTCAGAAGAAATCGGTTGTGCTGCTGTTCCTCCTGTTTCCGCCTTTGCCTCCCTCAGCGACTCGTTTGGACATATGGAAATCACCAAGATAGATCATAACACACCCGTTGGTGCCTGCGTCTGTTTGATGAGGTCACGCAGACCTGATCTGACTCTGCAGTACAGCCTTTGAAATGCGTGAATAGTCTTGAGAGCCTTTAGGTGCATGAAGGAGTTCCGAATAGGCTTCTGCTCTAACTAAACTCTGCTAAAAACAATCAGATAAAACCAGAGTGATAAACGGAAATATGAGCGCACCACAATGACTGGTTCTTTCGGTTTGTTATCCGGGATTTTTGCACCTCTACTGCCATAGATAATACCCCCGAAGGTTAAATCAAGCGTAGGGAAGCTGAACGCATCACTAGTGTAGATATAGATCTACGTCTCTATTCCGTCCTTATACCTCTCATGATCCTAGTTGCTAGTTGTTAGCGAGAGATCACTATTTACCCCAAGATCTCTATTAATTAGTGATGATTAGTATACCTTGCCGACATGCGCCTACCCACCATCCTTCAATACGCTTGCAAAGTTATAAACCTTCGGGTTTTTGGCAAGTGAGAGCCTGTTGCACCCAGGATAAACAAACTTCACAATAGAAAGCATTCGCCATTTTGTCAATGGCTTTAGGCAGTTATTAGCACAGAAAGCCAGTGCGGTACTTCACTAAGGCGCCAAGGCCTGCATTTCAAAGGCTACTGCAGAAAGGTCTGAGTGACACTAGTGGCCAGCGGTGTTGTTCTAGATCTGATTCTCTGGTGAGTATAGCGATTGTCCACGGTCAGCTCAACGATCAGGAGGAACACAACCATGCGAATCTAGTCTGCACAATTAGCTTTTGGACCCGTGAGGGCTGCGTCTGAAGCTAAAAACTACAAAAGACAATATGTATAACTTACTCAGGGACACGACAGGTGGCAGGATATCACATAGGTGGCCCCCATCAGAAAGATTGCGCGGCGGATTGAAGCTTAGGAAGCTAACAAGATCGCCGAACGCATAATTAAGTAGCTGAACCTTCTCAAATCGTTCACGTGGTCGCTATGATGTGCAGTTCTTCAAAGAGAGCTGTATGCGAACTTATTCAGCGAGCGAAATATTCAGGATCTAGAAGGCTTCGCCTCGCTGATCGCAGCGTCCCTATCTTATGTCGGTCTGAGCATGCCCGCACATATAGTGCTGATTAGTGAGTTGTTCAACGACAGGCATAGAGCCTTCAAGAAACGACTTCAGGAAATGCGCCACGAACATACTTACTCCATTTCGCATGATCATATCTAATAAAATGCCGAACAGTTTTATTCTCGATATTGATGAGCAGGCTGCACAGCAGTAGACGCAGATTGGCGCGTCCCACAGCCAAGAATACGAAACAAGCCATATTGGCCAACGTCCACTCCATCCTCTAGTTGCGAAACTAGATAAGCGGGAAACGCGAATAATTTTCACCACCACGCCCTGCGAAATGTCCAAAGCCCTGGTCTGCTTAATGGCACTTCTCGCGTCGTCATTTGCCTAAGTGGACACATTTGGGCAGCCGGCACAAACCAAAACCGTGCGTCTCTTCCTATTGGACTAGTCATGCAGTTTGCCTGCGACCCACTGGAGAGGTCGTCGCGTTGTCAGAAGACTCAAGAATAGCGGTTTCACATGTGAGCACCTTTCGGGTCAGCAACACAGCAATGCACGTCGCACTAGTCAGCGATGATCCATCAGTGATAGGACCAAGAACAGTAGCCACGTTGCGCGCTCAAGAGAACAACTGGGGCAGATCACTGGTGGCTACGCCCAGACTACACCCCCCCCTTCATACTGCAAGCTGCAGATCCAGATTCCGCATATAATTTACAGTAGGCAGGGCGCGTACGAGGCCTGACAGCACAAAAACGCAACAGCTGACGTGGAAAATAGCTTGACCCTCGAGCTATAGCAGTATTCAGGAGCATCCATTATAGAGGAATTTTGTGGAGCCACTATCCGTCAGCGTCAGAGAAGATGCGCCCTGGCACTATGCGTCCTAGCGAGGGCGGGAGCTAATTCCTGGGAACCATAGATTGTTCCGCGACCGTGCGAAGGGGTTCCTTTTTTCGTCTACAGGCGTTGCGAGCTTCATGTCGAGACCGGTATGGCCAGGTCAGCACAAGGATATGTCGAGAGCTGCATTTTCGGTACTCGCCATCTTATGGTGTGGCTGCCTTCTACATGTCAAACTCACCGTTTCCGTCAGCTATTGACAGTTGTCAATCACGAGACCAAAGGCAGTCAAACAAGGCACCACGCACTCCATTGTGGCCTATGAGCAGTAGAAGGTTCACGGAATGAGCCGCTAGCGAGCCGGCAAATTACTGCAGGAATATGGAAAAAAGGTGTGTTGGACGCAGTGGTATGTCGAAGCCAGTTGAGGGGAGAATCTATGATTAGATTATAGTATCATAGTAAGGAACTATGAACTTAAATGGAGATAGGCCACTCTTACCAATGCCAGTATCAGAATCTGACAGGCGGAAATGGTGTTAATGAGCAGGCATAACGTCGTCAGGGCTCAAATAGTTGACAGCCAGGGATGTACTCCTAATTGCATTGGTCCGGGTATACATTTGAGATGCACTCTATGGTCGAAGTTGTCCTGCAAGATAGTGGATGTCTCCGGATGCACCATTCGAGTACAGTAAGCTAATAGTGCTTGATACATTATCAGTAGCACATTACTGTAGCAAACCAGTACAGGCGGCCTAACCCGGAAGTGGTGGATAGAAACTAGCCTGGTATAATAAGTGCCTAAATTCTGTCGAAGTGTCGTAATTTACACGATGTGGATGCATGTACAAATATGAATACACGATAGACACACAACGAGATAGTGAGTGTATGTGAGGATCGTATGTAAAAGTATCGAAGTATATTTAAAAGCATACTATATGTGTAGTTATACCATATACCGGTTATGATGGGCAATCAGCATGAGTTAACGGTCCAGTAAAACTTATTGTATAAAGACGATAAGCCGCATGTCACATAGCAAAAAATTCCAGTTATTATATGTAGGGTGTATAACTAGTTAGTACATGTATAGAATGTATATATGTAAGCTAAGGCATAAACACTGAGTCAAACACAGTACAGTGGATGGAGAGAGGGTAGTTTAGTTTACAGCGGGAAGTGGAGGTTTGGCGATTGTGATAGTATATTAGCAGGACGAAACTGTAATCAAGAGACATCACACAATACGCGTAAATAGCGTGTGCTATTCCGTATGATCATCATGTCAAGGCATTATTCCGACAGTTTGAATCGTCAGTAGATGGGTACTTCATTATACGCTGCACTACTATACAGGACCTAATGTGCCCACACAACGTTGCCACCATGACACTTAGATTCCACCTGCAAGTATGCATGTATTTTGAATGCTCGAAATGAAGTAACCTGAATCTAAAGAACTGTGTCGTGACAAAAGTTAATGCGAGCTAAATAAGTTAACCCTGCTACTGTATTTATGACGCTTGCCCCAATAGCAAGTAATGGGCGCACTAAACAATACTTACCTTGACCGCTAGTGGGTTATACTTCCTATGCTCGAGCGAGTAAATTGGGTCACTCTACTTCCATTTGTTTGTTCCAACTATCATGAGATATACGCAATTTATCATGTTCATCATGGTTTATTAGCATCGATTGTATGTAGGTCTACTTGCGCCTTACCTTCGTCAACCTTGTTGCAATTTTTTCAGCAATTTTAGGCAACTTTCTGGTACATTGATTGATGCTCTAATCAGCGCGATTCATCAGCAGAAACAGTGAAAGCCTCCTCATGCTAAGGCCGTCCAGTAAGTCAGAGAGGTTATGTTGGCATTATATAGCAGTTGGCTTTTGAACTCCAGATTTACTATCCCTCTATTTGTCTAATGTCGCAATTAGACGGGAATGGACTCTATTGTTTGGCATTCCGGGTGTTTGTGGCCATGTGCCTTAATGCGAACTATGTTGCCTGATGGTGCCTATCATACTGCCTGTTATCGCGAATGACGTCAAGTACTATACCGCATCAGAAATACAGTTGGGCCATATGGCTAAGAATGAGAGACGGCGGACGTGTAGGTCGTAAGGTGCCTTGTGAGGTGACAAGATCACGTTAAGTACATGCGAAGTGATTTCCTGGCAGGCACACACAGGTTGAAGCGTGGCACGCCCAGCCATCGCCCTGTGTGCGTTTAATGTCCAGTAAGTATAAGCGTCTGTTTTGTGGCTGTCGGTTAAGGTGGGTGGGCGGCTCCGTTATGAAACCTACGTGTCAACCACGAGCGCCCAAGACACACAGAGTCTAGGTCTTACATTCTTGCGCAAGGGTGTATGACAACACTGGACGATTGAGTGACTTTGTGGTGTTGAGGAAGGTTAGAGCTCGTTAGTGGCGGTGGTTGGCACCCATAACAGGTACTTCTGTAGTGGCGCAAATTTGCGTCATATATGGGCTAGCCGACAGAGCTGATGATGGTCAAATAGTCCGGGAATCCGGATACTGACCGAGACAGTCTACCTATGTTAAGGAGAACTGTGAGCTAATGTGTCACTCATGAACGAAACACTGATAAGGTGATGCGCAATGTAAATTTTTAGGTATGGTACATTGCAGACGCTCAACCTTTAAACATGAGATTAAGGGTGCTTACATAAGGTCTCTTTAGGTATTGCCTTGTCCAATCGAATCACGCTGCGCGCACGAGCATGCCCTGTGCTTAAGATGGCATATGTCGCAGGTTTGATGCGACACAGAAGCGCTCTAGACATAACAGTGTCGAAGGGACGTACCAATGATACCAGGCTGGTCTCGAATACGCAACTTAGTCAGTTGAAAGTTGCACGGATTCAGCGCTCGGTTGTGTGTTGCTGTATGGAGGATAAACATGAGAAGCGCTTAGGCCGAACCTAAAAACGGTCATTATCGATCGTTTATAAAGATGGATAGTGCTTAAGATCTTAAACCGAGACATGTCGGGTACCGCAAGATAGACACAATAACAGGAGTAATATGGGGACGGCTTGTTTCATGTGGGGAGGTAAGAACACCATTAGGCAACTAGTGTCGCTACCTAGCCTCATAAGGGATATAGTGAGCGCTTTTGCGCTCATAACATCGAGTAAGTTAGTGACAATACTGAGAAAAAACGTGATTAATGTAAGTAGTTGTTGCAGGTAATACACGACTTGGTAGAGAGGGGGGATGTAAGAACTCAAGTACATTCTTGCAGTGACATGAGCACGATTACGAGAACCTGGGTCTACGGTTATGAACCCTACCCAGCTTAAACCTTGAGCGACCAAGAGGTGTGGCGCATGTAAGTATGGGGGAGAACAAAAAATGATTATCCGGAGTGATGAGCAAGGCAAGTGTAATGAGCTTGTTACAGAGAGTATGCACGCACGACCGGTACAAGACAGAGTAGAGGTGGCCGCGCAAAGGCGCTAGAGTGGAAAGTCGTTCAAGAAATAAGAGGATCTGGTAGCTGCGGAGGCAGTTAACAGGCTGCAGCGACTCACAGTAGCTAAGCAGCATAGTCACGTAAAGCCGAAGCGCGGGCACTTTTGATACTGAACATCGATATTGCTATATGCGGAATGGGTCTAGTAAAGCGGGACCGCCATGGTTTACGATTGGGCGAGCGAGTCGTTATCCTGACAAAAGTAATTGCTTGGACAATTGGCCAATCTCGACGCACGAAGCAGCATGATTAAGACAATCTGGAGACGCGTCGCTGTGACACTGGCGAACGCAGCTTTGGCTTAGACGGACAACGCAGGAACTGTTCATGACCCATTATAATTTTTAGAAAATCTGTTTCGCAACTTTTTTTCAACCATGTTATCTATTTCCTATAGCATCACACTGATAGGCAATGTTCGGCAATCAAATAATTTGGCCGAAGGTCGACTGCAGCACGATAGACCATGGTTACCGCAAAATCAGCGGAATCCTGCTACTCGACAGCAACTCACATACCGTTGGTGATATCATCTATTGGAGCACTGCACGTGTTACATAGCGATACGATTGCGGATGTGTGCATATATCTCACGCAACTAGCGGTTTAGCACTGACCGGCTGCTTCAATGAGAGCAAGCTGGTGGGCACTGCGAGCTGGTTCATAGCTATGCTAGTCAGATGTGTCTATGGTGATGTATAGGAGCGGAAGTATAAGCACTAGTAGCCGTAAAGTTTTAAACATCAGTACGCGTGTCTAAAAGAAACAAACACGTGCAAGTATAGTCAAAGAACCCCAAAACTAACGGATCTAGAGCCTGAAATATCTGCCTAGGGCAGCCCTGTCGGCAATCAAGCAGGCTCCATCGGTTGCCACATGCCTGCATGACCAGTGCATAGAGAAGTATTATACGTCCTTTAACAGGGGCGGAATACTCGGAAATTGTCAGGTATCCAGTTTGGCTTTACTAGCGTAAGCCTAGGTATTTCTAACGGAAGCACTTTATTATTGCCGGCGGCTAACATGCTGTCCTGGGCTTTGCGAGCCTCCATTGACGGTGGTTACTTTGCCCTTTTACATCCCATACCATTGACATCATTAGTACGCGCCAGGCTTCGACACTTGGCATCACATGCGTTCAAGACGGATCTTAGCTATCCTATATTTGTCCCATGGGATGTGGTTCATTATGGCGACTAGCGTGGCGGATAATTTTTGCTCCCCAAGCGTTCACGACCGGCGTTTACTGAGCCCATGTTAGCGAAACAGCGGTGGCATCAGCATTGCCGCTAACAGCACCTATATGTAGGGCTTCACGCGCACCTATGAGCTTTGGTCACTGTGCAATCTTAAGTCCCTTGGCAGGTGCAGCAATAACCCTACTATGGATGTTGCAGCTGCTGAATTCCCACGCCTTCCTGACGGGTTTGCTAAGCCTATGGAGGTTCCACAACAGCGGCACCAAAATGGCCACTGGCAACTTATCTCCTATAGTCACGGATTGTCTCAACCAAGAGTTTTGATTAAGAGCATATAGATCCCATAGCAGTCGTCCTTATCGCCATGCGGAAAGCCACTGACGTATGTTAATGTGGTGCTTTATGAATCATGTACGGAAATGGCTGGCTAGCCGAACAACCTCCTCTTGGTGCCAGCTGTGTGGTTCAGGTTTAACCAATTCCAGCAAATAGTTCGGCGGCAGTGTTCCAGGATGTGGTGGTTTTTCGTCCGGCAAGCGTTCTCCCTATGAAAAGCCACAAATGTCTGCTTTTCAACACTGTGACTTGGCGGATGTGACTCGCCACAAAATAAAGTTACTGGCCCGTGGACATCCGGGAAATGGTATCCAACCAACGGACATCACTCGCTTATTCTCACATTCCTGCCGATAACAATCAGTCAAAAAAGCTGCGGCACATTCGAAAATACAAGCTACATTCATAGACAATTGCATACATATATACACCCCTACACTGTTATGCCAAACATGTACTTTTATACATTTTTATCCCAATATGTCAGCTAAACAAGATCATGCCTGTAAAGCTGAGCCTTGCACTGTCGAGAATAAAAGTTTAATTATTCATTTATTTATTTAACGCGATCTTAAATCTGTATGACACCAAAAACTTGGGCCGGAACCAGACCTAAGTGGTATCGGACTAAACGTATGGAGTAAGAAAATACTGTAGGTCAACATGATCTAAAGGCGTTTGATTTTATTTGGTGAAGGCGGTGTTGCACCAGCAAACAAGGAATCCAGACGGCGCATGTCTACTGGCGACCTAAAAGCCAGGTGAATATATGCTGTGCACGTACCAGCAGTGATGCGGACGACCTGCGCAATGGATTATTGTAGGTGGATACAATTTGGCACCCAAATGGCATCCAGATGTACGGCTAATTGTACTCGGCTGTGCGGTCTCGAGACAATGGGTGTCAAGGCAATCCGTTTCTACTAGTGGTGTAGAAGACTCTGGTGTTGTAACTGCAGGGTTATCGTAGGTGAACCGGCTTAATTGGATACCGGATGCTGTGTCCACAGGACCAGCGTGCAGGATATGAATCTGGTTCCAGATCTGAGACTTATCTACTTGGTGCTTGCTGACCACACGATACTTATTATTGACGACTCCCGAAAGTGCGAGGTAGTACCGGACTAATAGGCATAGGAAACCACATATATTGGTAACTGCCACAAAGCAAATTAGTGCTAATGCCTACCTAAAGCCCATTATAAGGCCAAAGGAACCCTGGGTGTAATCGCTGTGAGCCGGAAGTTTAAGACGCCGGCAAGCCCGACGTAAGGCCCTGCCAGTTGCCTTCAGTCGTTGATCTGTGATGGGATCGCTGTGGTGCCGCAGACGCCGTAGACGCGTTTCACATATGGGGAATAATAATTACAAAGTAGGTCAAGTTGTTTGGCTTGGACGCTAAAGTAAGTTTAAAAAGGCAACAAGTAGTGCATTAATTTTAATAGAATGGAATAGAAAGTAACTGCACTGATCGTCATGCCACAACGGCCGCGTCCTATCGCCAGGAAACGCCATCTCTGCCCCCCTGTTCGCCCACCGTCTGCCGCGGCATACCCGGACCCCCCCTCGCAGCCAATATATGCTCCACCACCTATTGAACCCGGACCCCACCTATACACGGAAGACATGACGCAGACGGACCACCCAGATGAATAAGGCACATCTGTTAAAATTTAGCCTTGTCTCGTCACACGAAAGGGAATTACAAAGATAGGACAACGCCCACGCGCCTGGATTCTATTGTAACATTGGCCTGATCCGCCACAGAGTGAGTTTAAATGTTACGCTGAACCCGAATCCAGAGGGCAATTATCATCTATCATTAGACCAAGTCGGTCAGGCACCTTTCCGTTCCTTCGGGCCTGAACTCGAGCCACCCCGAAAAGACTATTGAGTAGCACGATACCACCTGCAAGCACATGCCAAAAGGTAGCTCGGTTAAGCCCGTATTGATAACAAGGCGTCTAACACAGCGTTGCGTAGCCTGCTCAGACAACCCACGTCCCGTCCCTGACTCCGCTAAAGTGGGTGCTGCGATACTTAGACCTAAATACCCGCCCATACTCTTGGGGTCCCCCCCATGATGCAAGTAAGCGCGGTGTACCTAGCACTGCAAAAGGGTCGACCAAGGAGCATATAAACAAGACCGGCTAAGAACATCACAGCACATGTCTCGCGACAGAACATCACGATGTATAGATCTCTCTCTTTTCCTCCTCCTCCGCTTCGTTGTTGTTGAGACGAGGATCCGATACATAGTGAGTTCTGAGCGCGAACATGGTTAATATGCATGTTTATTGCGGTCGTTAACCACGCGCTCGATGCCCAATCCTAGGGGCAAGATTTGGTGGCAAAAACGGACTTGTCTAAGTCACGCTAGACTTGTTTCAATAGGCTTAGAATGGCTATACGTTGAGCAGCTATGCAGCGGTCTGACGCTAGAATGCGTTTGCGGTGCATTACCCAAGGAGGAAGGTGCCCATGACAGACTTGTCAAGATAGATGATAAGTGCGGATTCTTCAGCGTTACACTCCAACCACCGTGGCCGGATCCCAATTGAAAGAATCCAGGCGGTGGGATGTCCATGACTTGTGTGCCGACAAGAAATATAGTACAGAGGGACAAATCGGGTGGCCGCTCGCTGTTCCGTGGTGTTGGGTCTCGTCATGCGTAAGTATATGGCTGCAGGCCGTACCAGACGTGCACAGACTATGTGTGCGTTTCCTGGCAAGCCCTTGCATCCGGCAGTTACTTATCTATTCCCGTTCTATTAAAATTAAGGCTAACGCGTGTTGCCTTTTTAAACTTACTTTTAGCGTTTTCCAAGCCAAAAAACACTTGACCGTCTTTGTAATTATATTCACCACGATAGAGTGAAACGCGTAATACGAGCGTCTGCCAGATGTCCATTCGTGCTTGCACCACAGCACTGCATCCCCATCACAGATAACGACGGAAGGCAACGCAGGGCCTTACGTCGGGCTTGCAGGCGTCTTAAAACTTCCGGAGCTCACAGCGATTTACACCCAGGGTTTTCCTTTGGCCCTTATAATGCGGCTTGTAGGTAGGCATTAGCACTAATTTGACTTTGTGGCAGGTTATCCAAATATATAGTGGGTTTACCTCTGCTATCTAGTACCCGGTACTACCTCGCACTTATCGGGAGTCGTCAATAATAAGTATCCGTGTGGTCAGCAAGCACCAAGTAGATAAGTCTCAGATCTGGAACCAGATTCTATCCTGCACGCTGGTCAGTGTGGACACAGCATCCGGTATCCAATAAGCCGGTTTCACCTACGATAAACCTGCAGTTACAACACCAGAGTCTTCTACACCACTAGTAGAAACGGATTGCCTTGAACACCCATTGTCTCGAGACCGCACAGCCGAGTACAATTAGCCGTACATTCTGGATGCCATTTGGGTGCCAAATTGTATCCACCTACAATAATCCATTGCGCAGGTCTGTCCGCATCACTGCTGGTTACGTGCCACAGCATATATTCACCTGGCTTTTAGGTCGCCAGTAGACATGCGCCGTCTGGGATCCTTGTTTTCTGCTGGTGCCACACCGCCTTCACCAAAATAAAATCATAACGCCTTTAGACTCATGTTGTGACCTACAGCCAGTATTAGTCTTACTCCATACGTTTAGTCCGCATACCACTTAGCGTCTGGTGTCCGGTTCCCAAGTTTTTGGTGATCCTAGACAGGATTTAACGATCGCGCCGTGTAAATAACTAAACTGAACTAATGTGAAACTTTACTTCTCGACAGTCAATTGCTCATGCTGTGACAGGCATATACGATCTTGTTTAGCTCTAGTACATTGGTATTGGGACCAAAAAGGTGATAATAAGTACCTGTTTGGC
>OX104066.1:117244426-117546260 GCA_944474145.2 Dicrocoelium dendriticum
CCTCTCTGCCGAACAGTAATTCGAATGGCGAGACCTTGGTGGTTGATTGCATGCTGGTCCGATACGCGATCAGAACCTGAGGCAAAGCAACTTCCCATGCCAACTTCGTGCAGTTTATCCACGTCTTCAATGTCCGGTTGAACCGCTCGGTCATGCCGTTGGTTTGTGGGTGGTACGGTGAGGTTCGCCGTCTCTGGATGCCCCACTTGTCCAACACTGACTTAAACGCTCTTGACTCGAAGCAGGGCCCTTGGTCCGTGATGATACACTGTGGGATCCCATACCTTGCAGGCACATTGAATTCGAATACTTGCGACACTGTCTCGCCTGTTTGGTCCTTGATTGGTATGGCTTCCACCCATCGAGTGAAGTGGTCAATCATCACTAGAATGTATCTGTTTCCTGTTCGACTCACTGGTAAGGGCCCAAAGACTTCCAGTCCCCCAACACTGAAGTGGCTCACCAACCTCCATCGATCGCATCGGCGGTCTCGGGGACTCCATCTCCCGACTCGTTGGCAGTTTGGGCACTCCCGAAGGTATGTCGCGACGTCCTTCCTCATGGTTGGCCAAAACACTCGCCTCGGCAGCAATTCAAAGACCCGCTCGAATCCCATATGGGCGCCATCATGAGTTATGCGCATCACACGTTCTCGCTGATTTGGTGGAACAAAAGGCACTTTCCGTCCGTCTATCGCCACCACAACGTTATCGTTTTCGACCTTCAACCTGTCCCAGATCTTGAGGAGTTCCTCCACCTCCTCCGATGTGGCCTCCGGTTTGGTGCCAGCCCGTAAGTGAGAGCACAACACCTTCACGAATTCATCTGTCCATTGATCTCCCAGCAGGTTCCTCGCCCCCATCGCGATCGCACGCACCGGTATGGCATTGTCTGGCATGATGTCGTCCAAACACGGGCGTGACAACATATCTGGAAATACATTTTGCGTTCCATCCACGTGCTCAATGGTGAAGTTGAATTCCTGCAATCGGTAGGCCCATCGCGCAAGTCGTCCCCGCGGGTCTTTCGCCGTCATCAACCACGAGAGCGGTTTGTGGTCAGTGACGACCCGGAATTCATTCGCCAGTAAGTAATTTCTCCACTTCTCTAACGCCCACACGATGGCCAAGCATTCTTTCTCCGTTGTTGAATACTTCTGTTCCGCCCCCGTCAGCACTCTGCTCGCGTACTCCACCACCCGAGCCGGTTGAGACAAAACCGCACCGATTGCCACGTTGCTTGCGTCGACAGCCACAGTGAACCTCTCACCAGGATTGGGTAGCCGTAGACATGTCGGGGCTTCTGCTATGCCTGCCTTTAGATGGTCAAAGGCCTGATCCGCTTCAGCTGCCCACACAAAGGGCACGTCCTTGCGAAGCAGCTTTAACAACGGGCTGACCTTCTCTGCGAACTGGGGCACAAACTTTGAATAATTTGCCACCACTCCCAAGAACGAACGGAGCTGACGCTTGGATTTTGGTTTTGCGAAGCACTTGATCGTCTCGCGTTTCTCCGGAAGTGGATGGACTTGACCATTGCCCACGATGTGACCCAAGCATACAATTAACTTTTGGGCAATCTGCGACTTTTTACGACTGAGTTTCAGACCAGCTTCATCTAGCCTCTGCAGTACTGCTCCAAGTCTGGTCACATGTTCCTGTTCCGTCTCAGAGAAGACGATGATGTCATCACCGTACACAACCACGCCTTGCAGGTTCTCGAGGACCATCAGCAACAAACGCCTGAATGTAGCCGGGGCGTTGCACAATCCAAACGGCATTCTCAAAAACTCATACTGCTGGCCATTGACACTGAAAGCCGTCTTGTGGCGATCTTCTTCTGCGATCGGCAGTTGCCAATATCCCGAGCGGAGATCAATCAGAGATATCTGCTTCGCACTGTGAAGGCTTGAGAAAATTTCTTCCATCTGAGGCATTGGGAATGCATCCTTCACAGTCACCCTGTTTAGTTCTCTGAAATCGATGCAAAATCGATAGGTTCCGTCGGCCTTCTTCGTCAATAGCACGGGTGATGAATACGGGCTGTGCGTTCGCCTGATGATTCCTTTCGATTCCATCTCGGTCACCTGCTTCTGTATCTCCACCAGGGTGTTCTGTGGAATTCGTCTGAAGATTGGCTTGCATTGTCCTCCTGGGATCAACGGTATTCGGTGTTCAACCCAATTGCAAAATCCGTAATCATCTTCCGCGTCTGTGAATAAGTGGGCATACCTGCTCAGTACGTTGCGTATTGCACGGTTCTGACAATCAGGCACGGCTTTGAGGGCACCAACCCGGTCGGTTCTCCCCTTGTTTATCTCGATCGTCTCGTTAGCCACGATCACCACATCCTTTTTCAGGTCAATTGTAACACCGAGCCGTTTCAGGATGTCGGTTCCGATGATGGTTTCGGTCGTCTCCTCCACGATGAACATGTCATGGCTGATGAGCGTTTCTCCTATCCTGATTCGGAACCGCTGCGTGCCTGTCACTTTCAAAGAATGCCCGCCGACCGTCTGCATCGTGATTGAAGATGGGTTTACTGGAACCCCATTGAACCTCTTCGTAATTGACACTGCCGCTCCTGTGTCTACTATGGCTCGGACAGACACACCTTCTATAGTTACCTGGAGGACTGGTACTCGCCACCGACTCGGCATGGATAGAGAGAAACAATGGGGCACATTGACATTGGTGCAGAATCTCGCCACATGACCATTCTGGTTGCATCGGAAACAGCGGCGACCGTTCCGGATTACCCGTACATTGCGTTGTGAAGTGGTGCTTGAAGACTCTATCGACAACAGCTGCTCCACCATTTCGGATAGGCGATTTACTTTCTGTTCCAACTCAGCATACTGGATGCTTCTCACTGTCACTCGTTCCGACAAATTCTGGGCGACCGTCACCAGATCCAACGCTTTGCTGTCTCCCACCATCGACGCCAATTTCACCTGATCACGGAATGGATCGGGCAGACTTCGGATAACCTGCTGTTTCAGTAGGCGCTCTCTTGCTTTGCCCTCTAACTTGGGGAGCCCAATCGTTAGATGTCTGTCCAGCTGCTGGAAAAAACACCATCAAATCCTCCTGTTCGTCCCATCTGGCTGCGTGAAATCGTTGCAGTGCTCGTTCTCTCTCCAGATCCTTCCCAAATTCTGCACACAAGGCAGCCCTCATCTCAGCGAACGAACAACCGGGTTTGGCCTTTCGAGTGAGCAAATACACCGCCTTGGCTCGTCCACTCAACCGTGTGCCCAAAGCAATTAGCAAATTTGCATCCCCCCTCACACCCGCGCAAGCCGCAATTCCGTCGAACTCATCGAGCCACGCCTCCACGTCACCGGCCGCAAATTGCTCCAACCGGGTCAACTCCATCGCGATTGGTCACGGCACCAATGTAGCGAGAACGACAAGACAGGGGGTAGACGTTTATTGCACACCGAAAATGGGCACATGAGGGTCTCGCGCGCGCCCTCGAATATCGACTAGATTTCCGTCCCACCACGCAACACAGGTACGGATGTTAGAGGCGAGCCAGTCCTTTCGCCTCGGGAGCTCTGACTTGGAAGATTCGCCTTCCTGTTTTCGCCTCGATCTCCGCTTCTCTGCACCCGATTTGGATCGGCCAGGAGTCGTTCGAGAGCTCTCGACTTGCTTGTTCTGGGCTGTGTCAATCGGCTCGGCCTCGGTCCTGTGGGCTGCGCTAGCGGCGTATTTGTCTGATTTATTGCACTGTCCACATATTCCCGCTCCGTAGTTCCGGGCCCAGGCTCGTCGCTAGCCGTCTTTCGCGATCCGCTCTCAGCTAGCTCCGAAGAGCTCCCCAGAGCCATTCTTGGAAGCGGCACCTCTACACTATGATTGATGTGTTGGTTGTAGTCTGCCCGTTGGGTCGCAGTGATCACGCAGTCATCAGTTTCAACTTCGTCTGCTATGCAGAATATCGGAATGGGAACGATGAGACTGTGCGAACCATCACAAGCTACGATAGATTAGCCCAGCTCGTCAGCGCCACAACTTGGTCGTTCCTTGACGAAGAACCCCCGGAAGTCGTCTGACTCGAGTTGGTCAACGAATTCAGTCAGCTGGTTGCAGTGGCTTCAGAGATAAGAGTTTACAATAAGTGTAAATCAGTTCCTTTAGTTAGGAGCAGAACTCGAAAATGGATGACAGTACGCAACGTAGCATAGCGAATGTACAGAGAGGCTCCAGCAGCAGAAAATTGGAACAACTCCTTAGCCAAATGTAACCACTGCACACAACTGCTAGGAGAAGCCAAAGCCGCCTATCAGCAGAACATCGTACAAGCCTTCAGTGCTAACCACAAACTGCTGTACAAGCACGTTAATAGTCTGCGAAAGGTGAGGCAAGGATTTCCTTCACTCAGGACGTCTGATGGCTTAACAAGAACAGCTGTGGAAGCAGCAAACGCACTGCGAATGCAATATGCCCCCCACGATTCAAAGGGTCTTGTCACCAAGCGACCAACCGACTGTCGTCTCCTCTCCATGAATAAACCCACATGAATTCAGAAAACTTGATAGATGACAGGTTAATGTATTTATGGTGATGATTTCCCGATCGGTTCCAAATATGTTCCAAGATATTAAACCCGCATGATGTTTACCGCGGAGGATGTATTGCAAAAGCTGACGTCTCTACGTAAACGCAGCTCACCGGATGTCGACACCATTCGTCCAGAAGCACTGCAAGCAGCAGCAAGCTTACTGACAGAATCTTTAGCTCAGTTTTTCCAGCCCTGCTTAGACCAGAATCCAGTTTCCGCTATGTGGAAGTTTGTAATAATAACCCCGATTCACAAAGATGGAAGCAAAACTGATCCTTCCAACTACCGCGCAGTATCCCTTCTTCCTATACTCTCCGAGGTCATGAAATCCATAGTTGCCGATTCACTGATATGGTATCTGAATGACTTTGACATCCTCAGGCATGAGCAGCACGGTTTCTGTCGACAGCTGTCATGTACAACGAATTTACTAATCGCACGCAGTATTTGAACCAAGGCAACTGACGTTGGAGAAGGCGTTGATGTGCTTCACCTGGATTTTTCCAAGGCTTTCGGTCGTCTATACCATCGGATACTACTCTCCAAACTCCATCATGACGGGATCGGCGACCCTCTTTCAAGCTGGATCGCCAACTTACTACTTCAACAGCGATTAGTGGTCAGAGTTCGGAGCTCTTTATTGGACCCCATACAAGTCGAGTATGGTGTGCCGCAAGGCTCAGTTCTAGGTCCACGTTTGTTTTTGGTGTTTATTAATGACCTTGCACAAGGAACCGCTTCAAACTTCCTAATGTTTGCCGACGATATCAAGATCTGGCGCAGGATGCAGGCAAATGCCGACCAGCATGTGTTTCAGAGTGACCTAGATACGGTGTATCAATGGTCGACCTAAAACTTATTGCATTTCCACATCAGTACATGAAATGTACTCTCCATCCGACGTTAGAGCAACTACTCATACCGGCTCGGAACGAATGTACTGCAACAATCAATTGTCAGACGTGACTTGGGTGTCCTGGTTCAAGATGACTTGGGTTGCTCCAGGCAATCCGATGAGGCCTCAAAGACTAGGAACCAACACGTCGGGCCGTTGCGCAAGGCGTTTGGACAAATAAACAGCTCCATATCTCAACAAATGCTCAGTGCGTATGTTCGCCCCATATTGAATACGCAATTCAAGCCTGGCATCCATGGCTGAAACACGACCTAAATGCACTGGAGCAGCCTCAACGCCGGGCATTTAAGCACGTAATTGAAATGCGCGATCTTGCATACCAGGAGAGGCTGCAACGATTGGGGGTATTCATTGGAAGCAATCGCAGAATACGAGACGACCCGCTTTTGGCATACTTGATTCTGCGAGACCCACATTATGTGTGCCGCCCTTTACCGCAACTCAGCAGCAATACAAACCTGAGTCGCCACTCATAGAAACGCGCAGAACAGTATAGCCATCTGGAGTGCCGCAGAAATTTCTTTTCCATTCGTGTTTGTCACCCGTGGAATGCTCTCCCAGAATCGGTTGTCTCTGCACCGACAGTAACAGTATTTAAAAGACGGTTGGATGATGCACTCATCCACTTACACTTTGTCACTTAGCACTACGTCCCCATCCTACATCTGGAGTTTACCATGGAATTATTTGATGTTAACTATGGGTGCTGTGAATCTAAGCGGATTGCAGGACTACGGCGGACCAAACGATAGGTTCTTATTTTCAGATTTAATGTACTAACTGTTTTGCTAACATTATTATCATCCTTGTTATGTCGATATCCTCATCAACTATCCAACGGGACTTGTAAAGCAACGATTCTTAACCCGTATAAATTTATTGTTCATTGAACTGTCATGTCCCGCCTAATGTCTACTCTGGCCAGTGTCCAAGCTCATCGAGAATATTGACAGCTCCGGTCAAATTGATCGATAGTAAAACGACGGTTGACCTAGATTGGGCGACTCTGTATCAGCATTGTGTTTGGATAGACATACGTCCATTGGTTATAAAGTTATGGAAGACGTGCCACTATCTTTGCACCTTACACACGGTGTACTTGGGTACCACCACTTAGGGTTCCATCCACGAACCACACGGATTATGCTGATGGTGGTGTATGGATTGACACCAGTGTGCCTCCACCGTGTATAGTGAAGCCTTTTATTTCGAGCACAAGTAAGCGGATTTTACCCATAGATGGAAATGACAGCTACCCGCTGACTCCTATCAGTGCGTTACAAAAGGAACAGACTATTAATGACATTGTGCAGAGGACACAACTTGACACTCCAACTCCCACAAGCTATTACAACAATCATGGGCTCTTACTTCGACCCATTTTTAGAGGGTCATACTCTTTCTCAACCCCCTCCGATGTCGCCACCTTCAAATCCTTTCCACCGTTGGCAATACGCGCCGTTTTGTAACAATTTCTAGCGTGGGTCCAGGCACACGGCTTGAAAGCCCAGTGTTTATAACACAACCTAAAGAATCTTCCTCATATCTCACATTTATCTCAGTGTTTTTGAAAAACATTCGTTCTCTTCACTCTAAGATTCACACACTACACTCATTTGTTTTGGGGAATAATTCTGAGATAATATTTATCACTGAATCTAGTTGCCACGCTGACATGTCTTTCAGTTAGTTAACAATTTTTGGATAAATAAGGTTATAAGAAATTGGCCCAGTTGTCGAGGTGGTGGCTGTGTAATTTATCTGAAAAAATCGCTAGCAGCAGCAACGTTCGATAATCCAGTGCCGAACGATGTCCAAGAATCACTTTGGCTTACGATATCTGTTAATCAGCAGCAGCTGCTTATGGAATGAGTATACAGCGCGCCAAACTACAGCCAAGAAGACCTAGAACTTTGACAGTCGTATTTGAATGTGCCGCTAGCCAACCATTTATACATAACCTTATTGGAGGTAATTTCAGTCTGCCTTCGATTTCATGGCCCATGGGAACCGATCCTTCGAAATGCCAAAATCTTATCTCCTGTATCCAAATGAATGGCTGGCAGCAACACATCTCTTAACCTACCAGAGGTGAAAGTACTTTGGATCTCATTTGTTCATTGAGCATACCTGCAATCAGTGTTAACCTTCATAATGAATTTCCGGAGAGCCATCATCGCGTGATCAAATGCCACCTAAGACTGCCCATGGCCTATGCACGGAAAACAGTGCATTATCTTCTGTTCAGTTCAGCCAACTGGGACTCATTCAAGGACATGGTTCGTTCAATGAACTGGGATAAATTCTTTTTCTCTTTATGTCCTCAACATGCGACGGACCAGTTTTATACTATAATTGGCTTCTGCATCGATTCAGCAATACCAATAAAACGTGCTTACCAAAAAAACATAAATCCGATCGCAAGGCTTTAAAGGCAGCACGAAAGCTCCGTGAGATTCGGTATAAATTCAAGTTAACTGCTGACTTTGCGCTATTATTACAGCAGTCGAAGCTCGTCGAAGAACAGAGGCATCAAAGTGACAAAACTCTCATTCTAGAAGCGTATAAAGCTCTGAACGGCCCTAGCAAAACAACTGAGCTAGCCAAACTATTCCGTGCCCAGGGTTCGCGTTGCAGCGACAATCTCAATTTTATCACCACGCCTGATGGAACATATTACGAGGCACAAGGTGACATCTGCGAAACTTTCAGTGCTTGTATTTTTGCTGAATCAATGCTCAATGAATCATCAGACACACCAACATTTATCATGCCGCACAACAATGAAGGTCTGTGCACAGTGGAATTCACCGTAGCAAAAATCACTGGTCAATTCTCTCGCTTATACTCCACAACTTGCGCATGCCCTGATGGGATCCCCCTTGTTTAATAAAAAGCAGTGATAGTGATTTCCTACTGCTTTTTCTCCATTTCTTTGCAACCTCTTTTAACAACCGAGTAGATACTACTCAATGAAAATGTTCTGTCGTCATCCCGCGACAAAAAATGGCGCCGCGCACGAGGTTAAAACTTTCGTCCCATCACGCACACACTCGTCATATATAGAATATTGAAAAGGATAGTGAAAGATAAACTATTTATTTTCTTGAACTAGCCTAACACCATCAGCAATTCGCAACATGGATTCATGTACTATGCCAGACAGACTTTTTAAATCACACAGCGGCTGCCATAGACAATTGAAACCGGGTTGTAATCCTGTTCCTGAATATGCAAAAATCCTTTGCTAGAGTGCCTCACAGGAGGTTACTGAACAAACTGACGACTATATGCATGACAGAACCGATATTTTGTTGGCTGTCTTCATATGTACTTGGTAAACAGCAGGTGGTGTGCATCGGCGACATTTTCTCGGAACCGGAAGCAATGACCAGTGGAATGATTCAAGGAAGTGTTCTTAGTCCACTTCCTTTTTACTATGTATTAACGATATATTCCAGGGAATAACAAATGGTGTTGCATTTATCTTTGCTGATGACATTAAGGTTGTCGGTTAACAACCAAGTGCAAATACGCAGGATGCCGTACCTCTCATTCAGGATGACCTATCTGCCCTTGACATCTGGTGCCAAATGTGGTAGATGTCATTTGCCATATTGTCATATTTTGTCACACAAATGCTAAGTACCACCAGACAGTTTAGTACCACAAGGCACATATACCTCGTAATGCAGGGAACTTTGTAACTTGGGTGTGCGATATTCAGTTAGGTTTAACTTTTCTGAACAATGTGACTTTGAAGTTTCGAAAGGCATGAATACCATTGGCTACATATACCATCATTGTTACCTCATGGAATCTCGCATATCATTTTACAAAACATATGTATTTGTAGTGTTCCGGAAAACACGTTCTTTCAGTATTTTGCAACAATGGATGTTACTGTTGCTTTAACCTTCAAAGTGTCCACTTGTTTTACTGACGGCACTTCCGTTGACACAAACTGTTTTAGTGAGTACTTTGCTGCACAGTTTCTCGCTCTGGTTGATTCGCTTCCTATTTTGGTGGCCTGCACAATGCACTTTGGGTTCAGTTGCCTCCAACTTCTATACTGTTTTGTATTTGACACTGCTCTTACGTGTCATTGATTATTTACTAGTATCCCAGGCGCCACTCAAGATATTTCCGTGTATGGAATACTGTTCAGTGGTCCAGTCTAATCTGCGGAAATCTGACCAATATGCTCTTGAGATGGTCCAGAGACGCTTCACGAAAATGAAATGTGGGTATTACTCAAAGTTGACATATAGAGAACGATGTGATAAACTTGGAGTTGACCCAGTTTGCGTTCGGAGGATGAAGTGTTCATTACAAAATCCCAAATCGTCAAATTCGCAGTCTTGATAACGACGTTCATATCTATTTAAACAGCAGATATCCAATCCGTAACAAAGAGTTAAAGGTTGTTATTCCAAAATTGACTACGAGAATTAAAGGACTTTTCTTCCTAACCCACTACTCGAAAATTTGGAACAAATTACCAAGTGATTTAAGAATATCCTACACATATAGGTGGAAACTCGTCACATCTAGACTCATTCAGATAGCCGCCACGCGCCCGGAAAAGCACTGTACGCGCGTTGCATCCTTTCGGGAATCATCAGCAGTGCGCATTCCATCGGACCCTTGGTAGTGCTCGAACCCGCAAACCGACTGTTGTCAGTCCGTGGTTGGGACCATTGAGCTACGGGGGACAGCAACGACCATCGTGAATAAGTTACTAGATGTGATATAGCGCCGCTCACTATCCATTGACTTACACGTTACTGCCGTGCAGAGGACAGGGTAGCCCCCTCACCAAGCGACGAGCTTACCAAACTTAAGCAGCCAATTAACTTATGGCATTATAAGCAGTTTGGTCTGCATACTGCTTAGAGAAGAGTAGTAGGGAGAGTTGAATGATATAGGTAGAAATTCGTCACATCTGAGTGAGTCTAGATGTGACGAATTTCTACCTATACCATTCAACTCCCCCTACTACTCTTCTCTAATATCCTACACACTTTGCAATTTGAAGCTTGCAATTAGTAAGGAGATAGCCGTGCAAAACGGGATTAATATGTTCGGGACACCACAGACCCTAGATAACGGTTTCGTAAAGAGTATCGATGGTGGCTGATTAAATTTTCGAAGCACAACCACATAACATTACGGAGCACAGCACCTTCATTTCATCACAGGTTGTGAACGTGAGCGAGCTTGCGTGATAATCGCTCTCTTGTGCACTCGTAGTTTTTAACCGTGGCTCAGCGACATTTTGTCACACACCTTTGCATCTATACGTATCCGTCGTGCTTTTAAAATCTCCACCTTTTTATACTATGGCTCGAGTACACTCCATTGTTAGTATTTCTATTGCCAACCTGCGGGACTCGTTAAGTGTATGCTTTTTTACCCGTCATATACCATTGTTCCATTGTTCCATTGTACATTTACCCTGAATTCTAAATTCCGGACCGTGTTTCACCGATATCCAAGCGCCAAAAATTTGCGTAACTCCAACCATCGGAGACATCGTTTGGTCTCACTCGATAGACCATTTCAAGGGCTTTCGAACGAACTGTCACTCGTTCAAATCCAATGTTGCTTGGAGCAGTTACGTCTCAAGGCGAATTCATCCGGTGCGACCCATAGGCTTAACCACGAAAATTCTCAATCACACCCTCGTGTAATCTGCCCCACGTTCACGCTGACACATTCGACTGGCACGTCAGATAGGACGGTCTACGAGCACACAACTGCATCGTGAACACTGTGACCTTGTCGACGGCGTCAGTAACAGAAAAACCTTTTACCATGGAGGGTGAGTCATTCAAATGCCTCATAACATTTCCTCAACAAGAGCGATACCCAGTGTGCCACCGACTAAAGACCTATGTGGATCATGTTCCAAACTTGTTATGGGGGGCATTTGGTGCCGTAACTGGTGCATTTTTCCATGCAAGATGCCTCCGAGTTAAACCTAATCAGGCCAAGTGATTAAGCAAACCAGATTCTCTATGGTTCTGTGTGGAATGCACATCAATTTCACTGATAAAATGCACGCTGCTTTTATCTCAGAAGTACGACCAGCTACTAGCCAAGTTTGACCACCAAAATCATTACGGACTATGCAATCCAAGTCGCCGCTGTAAGTGCTGCTCCTATCCCGAGAAGAACGACTAGTAACACGACACCAAGAGCCCAGAACATCAACTGCTGTTCCAATACCACATGTGGCTCACATTAGAATAATGCGGTTCCCAGTTTGATCGGAGTAACTACACGTAAGGTTACTTCCAAACTTCCGATGGAGTGCGTAGAAAAAAGCAAGCCGCTACAAGCAAAAGTTGGTTTACGCTTGCTTTCAAGAAGAGCCGTCATTTAAAATTAACACCACCGCCAACTGGATCGGAAACTGAGGAGCATAGCGGAGTTTTCCTAGTGCAAGCACCACCGGTTTCCTGCGGTACATCTCCGAGTATTTCAATCACTAACCGCGACATAACGAAAGGTGTAAACAAACAACTACCTGTATTGAGCGTACTGTGCTCCAATATACCAGAATCAAAGTCGACATCAGTAAGAGGCAGGCGGTTGGATGACCTCAACCAGTGGAATATTATTAGTAACCTACTCGGAGTTGTACTGAAATCTGTACACTTAGTGGGTTTTACGCAACATTCCAACTGTAAACATTTCGGAGAACCAAGACTACTGCGCGTTGTGCTGAACCCCATCACAGAAGTAGAATCAGCACTTCTGTCAACAAGTAGTCTCAGAAATGAACACTGGTTTGTCTGTATCTTTCCAGACATCCCATGGGCGAGCGTTATCGAGTTAACCGCAACTAAGAGGACTTGCAGAAGGAAACTTCAACCCGAACCACATTTCTTCAAGGTGTTCCTGAAACTGAAGCAGGTGATGAGCATGAAATCAACACCCATGATATTGAACAATGTTGTTATATTCGTGAAACACTCTGCTTGGATGATGTGTTAACGAAATCCGTGTCAGGACTGCGTACCTCACCGAACTACAAAGGACGTGGCCCGAGAGTGTTGTAGGTGGCCCTACAGTCAAAACATATAGTAGCATGGCTGCTAGAGCGCTGATACACCTTCCGTTGCAGGCTACCATCTGAGCTTCGGCTGAAGACAGTTAGCGATATGCCTCCTAGAGATAATATGTCACTCAAAGTACCAAAAGCTGTGGGATCTTTGAAAGGGCAATGCACCATTAGTGTATCTAATGAGCCCATTCAACCTTTAGAAGATGCTATTGACCAGACACCTTACACTGTATGTAGAAGATTAGACACAAGACTAAATACGCGGACGATAAATAAGGCTTTACTCCTTTCTCTAAGTACACATGAAAAAACGGTTGCTCGCCGACCAATCACTGGTCGGCGAAACTTTACATATGAGTTGCGCAACCTCCGAAACACTGCTTGAATCTGTGAAACTTTCATGTAGCTACACTAACGCCCAAGGGCTCCTCAGTAAAGTTACCGAACTTCGGATACGTCAGGATGCGAATTCTTGGGACCTAATTTCTATGATCGAATCTTGGTTACACCAAGAGGTGATGATGCTGAGGTTGAGATAGCCGGAATGTCACTCATCCGGAACGACCGCCCCAGCAGAGGAGGTGGGGTCCTACTCTACTACCGCAGTGATCTACAATGTACAATAGTTGATGATCTGGAAACTCACGTTACCGACTCACTCTGTTGCCGTCTCCGACTAAGACAAAACGGCGCATGTCTGGTAGCTGTCGTTTACCGCACCCCAACGTCTATTCAGGAAATGGATTCCTGCTTGATACGTGTCCTGAACAGAGTAACAGGCACTAGGTACAGCCACATTCTCATCTCCGAGACTTCAATCTGCACGAGCTGGAGGTATTTGCATTACCCAGTGAACAGTTCGAAGCAGACTTGCATGAACTGATTGCTAATATTCGCTTACTATCCGGATTGACCTTCACTGCTCAGCCACAACTCGAGTTTCAGACTCGTATGCGCTATGAACTAAGAAACACCGAGCGCACAGTGAAAATACCAAAGTCTCGCACAAAGCTCCGCTCAAAATTTTTCTCTGTAAAATACGCGTTAATATGGAACAAACTTCCATCGAGTGTTAGAAACTGCACTACCTATGCACAATTCAGACGCATGATTAATATTCACCTGACTGTTGCAAACATCTGGTCAACACTAAGCCAAACAGTGACTCTAGATGATTTGTATGAGAAAGGTCCTGGATACATATGAAAGTCACCATATCCTCTATTCGTTTCAATAATATAAGATTACCTGCATATAATTGCATTCTTGAGTATATATTTGAGAACGATCTTACTCCTATTAATCCGTTTAACCAATTCTGTTTTCTCCTTTGACGCACTGGTTCGTTGATGCACTACGCCTTCCAAGCTGATGTCTCTGTACCAGCGTCGTCACTCGCCAAGATTTTCCATCAAATTGTGACTAGCCTATTGACTGCTAATCATTTCAAAACCCATTTGGGAATCTTTGATCAAAAGACGAACAATTAACTATATTATGCGATCACGTTGTACATGTTGATAAGACCACCCAATTGGTCTTTGCCTCGCACTGCTGAGGAATAAAACGTTTATTTATTTATTTATGTCACAACGCCCACTAAATTCAGGTCAGAAAACAAACCTTCCATATTGGATCTTATGCTCAAAAATGAAGAGCTCATGGTTGAGGAGTTATTGATGGATAGTACATTAGGCCTCAGTGACCATGTAGTAATAACGTTCAACTATGTATGTTAAGCAGAGTATCCATCTGAACACTTGGAACTAACTCATACAAGCACACGCTACCACATACTGAAAGAACTTGTCGACGCAGCTGCTTGGGGATTCTCAAACAACAGTCCCCTTGACAACGTTTGGACGGAGTTGGTTGAAGGACTCAGCGACATCGCCAACAGAGCGTCGGAGACAAAGCCCCTTCGTCCCACAAGAATGTCTTCTATCCCAAGGAGCAGGACGCTAAAATGCTTGGCGATAAGGGATGCCGCATAGCGTGTCTACAAGATTAACCCGACTCAGAGATCTGGGGCAATTTCCTGACGCATCGCAACCATTGCACTACATTTGTCTGTGAAGACAAAGTAAGTTATCAACAGTGCCTAGCCAAAATATTCCTGGCAAACAAACTGCTGTAGAAGCATGTTAACAATCTTCGTAGAGTGAAGCATGGAATCACTACACTTTTCACGACAGGCGGTAGAGTACAAAGCGCCGACAAAGCAGCTAATTCACTGCGGTTGCAGCACGCCCCAATTTTCGAACTCGCAGCCTCTACCTGTCCCATAATGTCATGCACCTTACAGACTCCATTGTTTACACACGTAATTTTCAACCCATCAATTATACTAAGGAAATTACTCACGCTGCGCAATCATAGATATCCGGTAGCCGATAACGTCCGCCCAAGTCACTGAAGGCTGCGGCCGTCGACCTAGCTGAACCACTGTCACGTTTTTTCTAAAGGTGCTTTGACGAACAACCAGTCCCCACTATATGGAAGCGTGGCATTATTACCCCAATTTTTAAAGACGGTAGCTGTTCAGATCCTGCAAACTATCGTCCAGTGAGTCTCCTCCCTGTACTCGCGAAGGTGATGGAAGCAGTCGTCTCTGAGGCTCTAATGGACTAGCCGGAAAAATTCAACATCTTGGTACCTGAGCAGCATGGCTTCGGACAACACCGTTCATGCACTACCAACCTACTGATTACACGAAGTGGTTGGACGGAAGTGGCTGATGATGGGGTCGGAGTTGACGTCATCTGTCTGGAATTCTGCAAAGCCTTCGACCGCCTGGATCACCGCATCTTACCTCACCGCATACAGAGTTATGGATTCAGCGATCCTGTTCTTGGTTGGATTGGCAACATTTCCACCAACCGCAGATGTAAATATGCTTTCCGGGATCACTCTCTAACCCGATTGAGATGGAATGTGATGTCCCACAAGGATCAGTACTGGGACCGCGCTTATTTCTGGCGTTTATCAACGACTTGCCAAGAGTTAGCTCCTCAAATTTCCTGCTTTTGCCGATGACGTCTAGATATGGTGGGCGTTTAGTGACAATGAAGATCACGATATACTCCAACATAACCTAGATTGCAGTTATGCATGGTCGAAGAGGAACCTGCTTCAGTTGAACATAGCTAAGTACAAGGTGATCCATCTGCGTTACCAGCCGGTGAGCGTTTACAAGCTTGGAGACGACTCCTTGAAGAAGGTCTCTAAGGAGCGTGACCTAGATGCACTGGTACAGAAAGATCTCGGGTGTACAAAACAAGCTGAGAAGGCGAGGACAACCGGCAAACAACACTTCGGCCTGCTTATCAGAACGTTCGGTTGGTCTGAGCCCTCAATTTTTCCCCAAATGCTTAACGTCTTCGTGCGACCGCACGTGGAATATGCTATCAAGGCGTGACAGCCGTGTCAGAAGCAGGATCACGTTGCTCTCGAGTCTCCTCAAGGAACGCCAACCAAGAATGGCAGCGCTTCTTTCATCTACCCTATCAGCTTAGACTGAAACCTCTAAGAATGTATAACAGTTGCTATCGGTTTTTGTGAGGGGGTCTCACAATGTTTTACCAGATTCTGAAGAACCCAAACCACATTTGCCGTCAGGTATTGGAATTGAACCATAACTTTACCCTAACAGGTCATCGTCTGAAACTGACAATTCAGTATAGCAGGTTGGAATGCCGTAAAAATTTCTTTTCCCTTCACGTGTGCCAGCCTTGGAACGCCCTCCGTAGTTATGTCGTCTCTGCTCCTAATCTGGCGATATTTAAAATACAAGGTGAAATTGCGTTGTTAAGTTTGCATGTTATTTTACGACTTGTTTGCTAGGGGCTACAAAATGCAATCAAACGGTGTCTTGCCAAACTCCCAACCAATGGATTTATGGATTTATACGTCTAATGCGTGAACATCTCCGCTATTCTACAGAAGTCTATGGTGAGTCCACCACAAAGCTTTTCACTTTATTATGCAATTGATTTTCTCAATAATTTCCATCCCACGGGACTTGTTAAGTAATGCTTTTTACCCGTAATACACCATTGTTCCATTTTAATTTTTCTCGGCCCAAATACTTTCATGTGATTGTGAAGCATCCTGGTTCAATTACAGTAAAAAATTGCAGAACAATTCTGATTATTTTGTGTTATCCAGTTTGTAATTGCGCCCATAATTAGTTTTAAAAAATCATTAATATAGTGTCATGAAAAGGCATTACGATTATTTGTTCGGTTTCTTCTAGGGGACAGCTTTCGTATCGTCGAAAAATATATAATTTATTTGAAAAGCACGGTAAGAAGACGAAAACTGGTAGATGCATGCATTTCGTATTGTCTCCTCAGTACCATTAACAATAACCGGTATGCAACTATATACTTAAATGTGTGTGTGACCGAATAAGCATAAGGTGAAAAATGAATGACGGAAGTTCCACACTTATGTCCACGGCAGTCTTAAGCTGATAAATAATTGCTTTTGAACACACAGGGCCGGCTTCATCCGGCTTATCGCAACCGCCTCGGCGAAACGGAGGAAGCGGGGATTAGGGTGACGTAATACAAGTGTGAACGCTGATCCGAGCTCTATCCGGTGACGCGTAGTCAGTAGGTGTTTACCTATTGAGGAAGCTGGCGGTTTGCGCAAGCACGGAATTTCAGTGGGACAGGGATTCTGGTCAATTTCACGTTGAACCCACCTTGGCACGTGTTCCTTTATTCGGGAAGTCAAAGACCGATTGGTTCTGCCTATGTAACTGTCTCCGCAGTCGCATACGAATTTGTATATGCAGTGTGAATTGGCCCCTATCGGTTGAGCTTCCTTCGTTGGAGGCACCGGCAAGTTACAGGTTCTATTGATGACCACAACCTGAGCAGCACAGTAACTTCTCTGCGTAGCAGAGAAGTTACTGTGCTGCTCAGGTTGTGGTCATCAATAGAACCTGTAACTTGCCGGTGCCTCCAACGAAGGAAGCTCAACCGATAGGGGCCAACTCACACTGCATATACAAATTCGTATGCGACTGCGGAGACAGTTACATAGGCAGAACCAATCGGTCTTTGACTTCCCGAATAAAGGAACACGTGCCAAGGTGGGTTCAACGTGAAATTGACCAGAATCCCTGTCCCACTGAAATTCCGTGCTTGCGCAAACCGCCAGCTTCCTCAATAGGTAAACACCTACTGACTACGCGTCACCGGATAGAGCTCGGATCAGCGTTCACACTTGTATTACGTCACCCTAATCCCCGCTTCCTCCGTTTCGCCGAGGCGGTTGCGATAAGCCGGATGAAGCCGGCCCTGTGTGTTCAAAAGCAATTATTTATCAGCTTAAGACTGCCGTGGACATAAGTGTGGAACTTCCGTCATTCATTTTTCACCTTATGCTTATTCGGTCACACACACATTTAAGTATATAGTTGCATACCGGTTATTGTTAATGGTACTGAGGAGACAATACGAAATGCATGCATCTACCAGTTTTCGTCTTCTTACCGTGCTTTTCAAATTTCTGAAGGGAACTAACTGCTTTATAATTTATTTGTTTATTTATTGCTTTTTTATTGCTTTATTTTATCTGCACGGCGAGCGCTGAAACCTACTATCCTGCACTTTTGAGTCAGTGATAAACGGCCGTCGACCAAGGGGATTGGAAGCAACTGTCATCATAATTCAGCTCGCTCTGATAAGTGGCATGATTCAGCCTTCGCTGACAGTTGCATTTCCAAAGCGCAGATGACATGATTGAGTGCCAAAGGCACAATTCCCCTGGGTCATTTCTCATTTCAAATATTGATTACCAAACGGTGACCCGAGATTCGGATTCGGCCCGACAGATCAGCTCATCAAGCCCGCTAGATAAAGCGCGTGGAAATCGACAAGTGATAAAATAAAGGGTGAAGTAAAATGTTCAGTGTACTAGATCATCGAACGAGCGGAGACCCCGAAGCTGAAGAGAGGACGCGAACTATCTTACTTCAGATTATTCTGTTGAAATGCTGTTCCTTCTTACACTTTCTTCCTCATAGTAATGTCGGACGTTCCAGAAATATTTACGTCTTTTCGCTTGCCGTCAGTTTTATAGGCATGTATCAGGGATCTCCTTATTTGTCAGTGATGTGTAGATGAAGTAAAAGCAGTGAGGCAGCTAAGACAACATAAAAGGCTCTAGAAACCTCGTATTGCTATTGAAATATCATGCAAGGCCCAAAAAATTTCTCTGTCAAGTTGTGAAGTGAAGGGAAGACGTTCACCCATTCCACATTTTATAACACTGGATTTTCGTTTTCCTTGTACCTGGTAAGCATTAAATTGTTTGACTGGTTGTGGACTCAGATCAATTGCCATTCTCCGGTGAGTCATGCGCTATGCTACCCTCTGCTCTCGCTTACGTACTTTTCGTTCGTTGTAACTCCTCGTAACATGCATCCTGTCCAGCTGCTGTTCCCGTTCTCCATAACCTCTTGATCGGCAAACCTCTTACATGTCATCGTTGATGACAAGTTGATGACAAGTCTCTGAGTACCAGTAAGCAGATGTTAATGGAGCTGCTCCATAGGCCAGCGCTTTTAAACTGTCTGCTGAAGCAGATTCTTACCGAAATATTTACGTTGCTCAAGAAACTATGTGGGAGGATTCATGGGTTTATCCTATCTCACGTAACTAGGCAGATGTGCCCAAATGCTGTATTTAGGCACTTCCGGTCGGTTTCAACGAAAACCCTACTGCCAATCGAGGAACCCTGGTTGAAAACACAGTTATGAACTGCTTTTTAGTTAGGTTGGTCCTTTTTATAGTTTTGCAAGACTCATTATGTGATATATTTGATTGCCATATATACCATATGTCCCAAAATTCTGGTCCCTCTACTCTGTTAATGCGGAACAAATGATCGCTCCTTCGCGCGTGAACTGCGCGTGTGTGCGGGACGTTTCCTCATAGTACTTCGGAGCTGGCTGTGGTTGGTTTTTGGGATACAAGACATCAGCTACTGGCGGACGTGACCATGCAATTTGTGTTAACTCAGAATGTTTTGGAGCAGTATGTGAGACTTGGGAGACGTTCAACGGGCTGTTTGCACCGCTCTTTTTTCATAACAGTGTTGCTTTCGCTGTAGGGGTGCATTGTTGCAAATAGCTTTCAATTTTAAAGCGTTGCGATTGGGCTACGTAATGCATAGCTTAAATCGAGTTCTAAGGTTTGCCATCCATACCGCAGGCAGTCTCTTTTGCTCTTCGAAGTAACAGCCAACATCTCACACCTTTATCGTAAGCCGTTTGAACCATTTAATTATGGGAACTAACTGAACTAAGCCACAGAAACGACGTATTTGTCGATAGTGTTACCTCCGTTCCGTGTTATGTTTTGCTTTTTGATTTTTCGTAATTCGTAGAAGTTGTAAGCAATTTTTACTTGCTTTACATACAGTCTAGTCTCAGTCTCTATTGTTCACATTGTTTGTTGGTCGTGGGCATTGGCACAGAATAAACTGTGCTTTAGGAGCAGATCTAGTTCCCGCTTGTTGAGGTACGTTGACCTATGGCGTTTGTTCCCTCATTAGATTCGGTCGGTACAAACTATCAGGCCATGGATCAATGGTCGGTATGCATTTTAGGTTGCGTGGTCAGCGTTTGGTTTATAGTGGTCGCTCTGGTCGGTTGTTTGGTGTGGTGCTAGGGCGCACTCGTAGCTAACATCACACAGGTTTAGTCAGTGAAATTGTGATAAAAATATTGTGGTTTTAGCGTGAGGATGAAAATACAGTTGTAGTCTTCTACCAGTGTTGATAGTACAAGTTTTATATTGTCTGAAGCATAAATAGTCAGTCGTATGGTATCAAACGTATGATGAATTACAATATGCAGCTATCACGTGGCTTAGGTGAATTAGATACGGAAAAGATTTTTTTCGTGGTGTACAGTGCTGGTTTGAAGTCTCAAATTATAATCTCGTTGGCTAGATCTTGGTGAGCCGAATGATTGAGCGTATTCGAGGAGGAGGACAAGAATTGTGAGGGGTTAAGTCATTTTACTCAGAGCACGAGCTTGCCAGATTTGACGCACGCTGACAATGCACAGGGTGTGACACTCGGAAGCTGATTGTGTTCCTTATGATTTTTTTTAATTCCTCACACTGTATATTCATTCCTTGTTTCCTTTTGGCATGGACTGGATGATTTCTGAGGTGACGCGATTACAGCTTGCAAACTAGACAAACTTATACCCATGCAAATCATATGCTTCCTGATAGTGGCTTTAAACAAAAAAGTGCATACTTAGTTTGATGCATGAGGAATGGCTGAGCCTTCATACCATATCTGTACATGAAAACAACTTATGAAAAGGCATTTGGTACAGACTGATGGCTTAGTTATAGTTTGCACACGGCAGAGCGTTGGAGTATGGAAAAGTGCGGGATAAACACATTCGGAGGGGAATCATGCATGAGCCAAGCAGGGTGGGGATAGTTCATGGATGGCAGTACTACTTCTAATTGACTTGATCCGTATTTACTCTCTCTATTACTTCCAACTGACGATCTTGAAAAACCCCCTCATGGGAAGCTTGACAAACAATGTAAAATAACTTTACTTATGCGGATCAAGTAGTACAAGTTGCTCAGACCATTAATTGGTTACTGTACCTTTGCACGATCGAGGAAATAACACGTTTATTTATTTATTTTATTTTAACCTTGTAACCTGCAAACGCGATAAGAACCCTAAATTGTGTTTACAAGGCGTTTTCAAGTTATTTGTTGGCATAAACGAATTGCGGAAATACAACGTGGGACTCAATGCAACATCATGAAAGACGTTGTATGTTGAAATGGGTATCCTTCTTGCATCATTCGGATGACAATATGCTGTCCAGGCATGTAACAATAGGTGCAATGTTGTTATAACATAATCCAAAATGGAGGGAAAGCATATCAAGTAACACACAACTGTAATGCTGATCAATTCTTCTTATAAGGTTGTGGTATCTTTACTGTATGAAACCTAGCGACTGGCATGGGATAAGGTGGAAGGTAGCGTTCAGTTGTAGGGTACAGAAGGGTGCTTGCCGTCTCCGTCTGGTTGCTGATTCGACTTGGGCCCTACGTAGCCGTACTCTGTGCTGACGTACGTTCTCATATAAGGCCGGGACAGAGATCCAGGATGAGAAGCGGAATCGTGTGAAAGCGATAATAAGGGGAGCGAATAGGTGCACTAGGAGGGCACTGAAAATGAGTAGAATTAAGTGAAACTTAACTGTGGCGTGGTTGCGTTTTCTAAATGAACGGGTTCAGTATGCATTGAGGCGGAGAGACTTAGGCAGCATGGCAATTGCCGGGATGGGGGATGATGGAAAATGTAGCATGGGCATGGAGACGAATTGAGAAGACCGTGTAGCTGTTGGTGGAGGCATACGGTCCGGATTGTTGTCACTTGTGTCTTCACAAGGAGACACATCACCTTGCGCTATCACGGAAAGTAGGCTGTTTGTGCTGCACATCCCACCAGCGCTATCCCACTCCCCTTATCAGTGTAAATGAAGCAAATAACGACGGGAGAATGTGGGAGGGGGAAGCCAGTTGCATCAACGGAGCGGCACATGTTCGACATGCGAACAGAAGCACGCTGTATATGGAGAAATCAAACGTCACAAGGAGTGTGGCTTGCGGGTAGTCAGCACCATTGCGGGGGTGCACGGACGCATCTTCGCGTCTAGATGGCCTGAGGACCGTGCATCCCCTCCCTCCCAGTCAAACGAGTCAGTGTCCTGGACGTGTAATAGAGGTAGAGGACCCTTGTCAACATGCAAATCAAGTGCAGCCCGGAGATGTCAAATCAAGCAATGCTTTAAATGACAATTTCAAATAATCACTTTCAATATAAGCATTCGGATATACAGGACTTAAGGTTTACTAAGTGGGTTATATGACATAAATTGGTTGCCTACACTCCGCGGTCAGTTCAAACTGTAGAAAAACGTGTCTTTAAAAGTGCTTTATATGTAAAAGTTACTAATTAAAAAACTGCTTAAGGCGACAAGTGTAGGGAAAAAAAACAGCGTGTCCGATCAGGTTATTAAATGATCTTAATAAAGCGAACATTACCAAAATAGAACAAACCCAAGCACCATGCATAAAGACATCAGAGCAAGCACGCTAGTTAAATCGAATTCAGGTGTCTACAACGTGCTTGGTTCTGCTTGCGTTCAGCAGAGGCTTGTGTAGACGTTTAGACTGACGCAAAAATAATGGTGAGGACACGCGAGCAATAACACTGAAATGAAGAAATCGGGCATTGAAGCTTGCGTTGTAGATCGAATGTAGAGTGTCTCCACGCGGGCGTCAGGTCTGCTACGTTTCAGCCGGACGTCATGTTTCGATATTGGACGAGTAGCCTCGTCGTGGCTACTAAGCTGCCTGACTAAGGACGCGACCGTGTGCCAGCACTATTTACACTCGATTGTCGCTGGAATGTACCTAGGGTGACTGTCGCTTCGCACTTGCCCGCTTCTTCTCGCCATGATGAGGGCTATTCCTGCACTCTGCAAACGGCCTTGTGATAGATCGCGCATTGCAACGATCAATCGCCTTCGGATTTCCATGATTGCAATTTACGATCAGAAACTTGTTAGGTCACTTTGATCATGTCGGGTTATCGTAACTTGGTTCCACACGTGCCGTTCCAATATACTCCAGCTGACCTATAATTGGTGCATCGGCTATCCGGTCGAATCTACGTCCACATGTCGGAGCAATCAGGTGTCTCAATAAAAAGTATGCCTCCACTGGCATAATCCCATTCGGCGCAAAATTCGTGTCTGCAATTGTCACCAAGCCGGATGCGCCCAACCGTCGCGAGAACTGTGATGGACCGTGAGATATGACATTCCCGACGGTACATCTGTCACGTTTTCAGTGCCGATAGAAGTAACGGAAATGTACCATGGATTTGTACACCATCAGTTCGTGCCAATGCTAAGCTGATGGATGTTTACATGGTACTAGCTTAACGCGAATGCGCTGGCCTTGACGACGCGAATCTAGCCCCCAAATCCAACGTGTAGTGTGATAGTCGAATACGCTCCACGGTAGCGAGAAAGAGGGAGGTGGTTTCCAATATTCTAGCACCAATGTGATTTGCGGCCTATTGAGATTGCACCTCGGTGAAGCTGAAAGAAGACAGACAGTTTTGCTTGTGTTGATGGCTGTGCCAAATTTAGCCCAGTCGAATCAAGAGCACTACCGCTGTGCTGCATTATCGGCTGTGTGGAAAAACAAGCACAGTGTAGAAACAGCAAATACGCATAGTAGTCTCACAGTAGAGTTCTGACGACAACGGACGGAAGTCGCAACCACTATCACTACGGAGCTCCAAGAACGTAAGACAAGCGCTCAAAGCAGAAGTAATTGCATGAAGTATATATAAAAGGGAGGAGTAACCCCAGCCCTTGCTGCACACAGAGACAATTGCAAGTCATCTGAGGTCTACTCAACTCAGCCTGCACCCTCGCTGCATACATGCTGCAGGACAAAAAGTAAAATGTCAAACTAACGCGGACAACTTACAAACCGCACGTGGCCTCGCGCGTTACTGTATCTAATTGCCTTAGGGAAATCAACAACAAAGCGAGTACCCGGTGGTTGTCGTTGGATGCATTCTCCTGCAAGTGACGAGCGCAAAAACACCATATTATAGTGTGCGACCCTGAACCAGGCATCCATAAAGCTCTTTCTAATTGGTACCACAATTGACTGGACGCGGTCTGAGAGGATTTTTTTTCGGGCAATCACCTTGCCACAAAAAGCAAGTTGTACCACGATAATTGTGCAACATTGTTGCTTCTTGCCATTGTACATGGTAGATAAGCGCATCCCTTCAGTATCCGGAGGCACCTCCCTCAATCCACACGGCATTGCACCACGTGGTGCAGCGCTTCCTATGCGTGTGGCAGTGTGTGTGCTTGTTCAATATCTCTGGGGGATCCGTCCTCCGGCCACATTTGCGTTTTCGCAGCTGAGCAAGTGGTTCTCGTGTTATTCACGGTCGCGCTGTCCGCAGATTTCTTCACATCTGCTGCTTCAGATGTTTCAAGGTAGGCGGTCAATCTAATTGAACGGTTGTTCAGAGCGTCGAAAGTCCGAGTTACACCACATCTGTATTATGTATTGCATCTGTGTGGTGGCAGCGCTGACGTAAACCATCGAAGTGGTCAAACGGCTTAACTCGCTGATACACGCTCTAGAAGTCAAGAATTCTTTGGTGGAGGCGTATCGGGTAGCATTCCATCTGCTCGGGCCATCGCGTCCACCAACGTGTTATTTTTAAATGGTACGTAGTCTTGGTCAGTTGGTCAGTTGCGAAACAGATATTCTTCCACTCGTGGGGTTTTACCAAGTGCAGTAATGCCGCAATCTTCTCAGTCACCAAAGCGCACAATCGTCAGATTGTTGTCATCAAAACCAATCAGGCCGCTTACAGTTTGCGGCGCGCGATGGTCTCCTCGGTCAGCAGCTGTCACCTGGTCGCGAATGTGGTTGCCTCAGGTCGGCCATGTGTGTATGCAGTCCAAATCACCACACAGGCGTGGCAAGCCATTGCCTTCTCCATGCACAGTACGTTTACAGCACGGTACGTGGGAGGAGGAAAGTGAGAGAAGCGAATGTTTAAATTAGCGCCGATTCACGCCAGCGGGGGTGCAATACATCGATTTCCGGACTAAATAAATGTCAGTATGGTCCGCACCATCTGTGTTCAGTTGACACACAATCAGCTCACGCTAGTACCGAGTCTGGCTTAGTTATCTATGCAGAGTACGATGACATAGGTCGAGCGGTGAGCATGGCTACTCCGTGGGCTGGGCCAAAGTTGTTATATACCGACTCTCAGTGCTAAAACGCGTGTCTCGTGATCGTCGGGTGAGTGAACACACGAGCGCATCCTGGTACGTTCGCTTGTGAAGAATGCATGCGTGACGATAACATTGAACAACGTGCGCGTTGACTCATCAGCAGACATTGCCAGTGCTCTCGGCTAGATCGTATCACGGAGGATAACTAAGGTAGATTGATAAGTGTAGAGGAAAGACAAAGTGGAGTAACTGCTTATGAAAGAGATAATTACTTCATCTTAGTGTAGGCGAAAGTAGTCACGTGCTGATGCGGTGTTTTACAAGTGGCATTTAGGCGAGCGGACATTGCAAATCCGACGCTTTTCGTGTTTAGTGTGTTCCAGGAGTGGTGGTGGGTTTTGCTGGCAAGCGCTCTCTATGGAAAGCAAAAGTAGTTTCAAACGGGAGGGTGGAGGAGGTGATGCTATGCAACCTACCCATCACAACCCACCACCTCTGTGACCATGACTCATTACCATGCTTGATACGCACCACACTTATCTGAACAAATATCCCTATATAAATTCATAGTCTTGGGTCTTTAGACCTCCTTCCCGCTTCTCTTGTAATCGCACTGCGGTAGGATTTTCCCAGCTTTTTTAATGATAAGTGTTGTCTTGTTATTCCTGCTGAATTGTTATGCACTTTATGGTAGAGACTGTGGCACACGAAGTGCAACAGGACATGTTTTTGGTCTTTTTCATTTATGTTTCGGTATTATAGTCACGTTCATCTAGGAACGTGATGAACAATCTCGATTGTCACTGTTACAATTGCCATGTCATGTTGTATAAATTGGCACTTATTGGATCATGCCCTCGGCGGAGGGATGTTGCATCGCCGAGAATAGAACTGTTTATTTATTTAGTTAGTGCTGTAGGTCGACGTTGCCTCCAAGCACCGGTTTATGCGTTGCTTGCTGCAAGGAAGGGGTTTCACTGAGCCCGCATATTGAAGAATGTGGGGCCACAGCTCCATTGCGGCCACTACAGTGCGTCACCGGGCGCGCTCACTCGAGTTCCGGTCCATACGTTTGTGCAGTCACGTTAGCACAGATGTTGTGTGTAATTGGGTGCAGGATACGATTGCATGTAGGGGAATCGACGCGTGGTGGTGGTTGTACTTTGGAGGTTTGCTTGAGGGACTCCACCGGAGTCTTTAGATTAATAGCTGACCTACGAGGCAGTGGGTGATTTGAGCATTTGCTGGGGGCATCGCCCAGAGTTCTTGGCCTCAAAAGCCTGACCCACAAGTAGTGGTGTTGTTTGGAGGTTTGCTTGAGGGACTATGGCGGAGTTTTGGTTAGTCTAGCTAACCACAAGGCACTGAGGAGTCAGATCAGCTCGGGAATGTGATGCAGTTGACAGTTTGGGATTGCTTGACAGTGTTCACGTGTTCTTTGAGTTACATGAACGATTACATATCGTTTTTAGACCGTAGTAGGTCCGGCTGCGACCTGACGCGCAGACGAGAGGGTTTGGTGGGTTTGATGACCAATTTGCTAAGAGTTGCCTGGCTTGAGGCGGCCATAAAAACATATGAGCACGCGGGGTGCTCCCACGTCAGAGCACAATGCGTCGCGGCCGTGCTTACGGCCAATCGAGCTGGAGCCACTAAGGGTCAACATGTTGTTCCAATGGAAGCTTAGCGGGGAAGAAGGCATCGACCCACTTCCTAATCTTCGAAGAGGATGGGGTTTGGACTAGGATCTTGGCAGGGCGCTCACATCTGACCAGGAGAACGATAGGTCCACAACGCAAAGGGTTACGGTCTTGTAAAAACCACCGGAGGCTTTACTTTAATGCAACTACGGAAGCAAGCAACTTGCGATACACGCTTGTCAACGATGCAAAGGAAGCGCCAAGATTTTTGTCTAAGTAAACGATGCTTCGATCATGATGGATTACCTGCTTAGGAAAAAATTCCTTCGGTGAGTGTTATCCAGCACGCAGATCGGTGTTGCCGCTTGCTTCCCAGTCAGAGTCAGTTTTCGAAGTAGCCAGTCCTGCACTTGATTATGATTCAGTCGATGTCAAAGTGGGATACCATAGCATGCGCGGTAGGTAAAGTTATGAAGCTGCCAAGTATTTGAATTGCTCCAAGCACCGGGACAGATAGCTACACTCGCTGCTTTTTAAAAGAGTGCAGCTACTATTGCACCAACAGTAACAGAATTGTTTACTACCTCTTCGACATAGAGGCCATCCTACAGATTGGAAACAAGCAATCGTACGCCCATTCCTAGAGGTGATAATCGAAGTAAGACAGAACAACTATGGGCAGATTTGGTTAACATCAATATTGGCGAAGTCCTGGGAAAAAAGTTATCAAAGGGCACCGTTTCAGTTTGCAGAATTACACAACGTACTCACGGCAGTTCTCATGGTATCTGCAGGCACGGTCGTGTACCAGTGAACCTCTAACTTCACGGAACAGCTGGCTTGAAATAGTCAACGAAGGCAAATACCTTGGTCTTGGCTGATAGACTTCAGCAAAAGATTTGATAACGTGGCTGATAAGCATTCTACAATCTAACCTTATCAGATTACGGATTGGGTCATAAATTGTTGCATCCGAGTCAAATCCTTCTTATACCAGCGTCAGTGGGGTGTTCAGCTAAATGACCATCGAACCCTATGGTTCACTGCCTATAGTGGTATGCCACAGGACAAGGTACTTGAAACAACACTCTTTTTATTTCATAACAGTGATCTGCCAGGACACTTGAAACATCAGTGCGCGCTTTTCATTGATGATTTAAGATCTGGTGAGAATCTCGTCACCCGTCGATCAGCGTTTTAATGAACTTTGGGTTGACAAATTATCATCATGGCATCATCTAACTACCGGCCCTTGCACGCGGATAAGTCCGAACTAATCAGTATTGGCAAAGGCTCTCGTGACAGAACCTACAGTATTGGTGGTCGACCGCTATACCCAGTTACAATGATAACAGATCTCGGAGTGTTATCCCGGTGGGATTTAAAATATGTGGACAATACTCACAAATTTTCTCATTCCAGTCTCCGCATGTCTGGGTCACTGAAACCGACATTCTATGTTTGTTCAAAGGAAATTGCAATCAGACTGTACGTCGCATTGGTGCGCGGGCTGTTGGAATATGTTACCTGGCCACTATCCCAATACGAAGGGCGACGAAGAAACTAGAGAAGGCGCAACACCTGGCCACCCGCTTGATTCCTACACTTCATCGTCTATCTTATCAATATAGGTGCCAAAAATCACGGCCTCAGTCCTTAGTATACAGGAGATTAAGGATTGGTCTCATTACAAACTTCAGAATCCTTCACTTGGGACACTTTCCTCATCTGAGGTGCATGTTCTGCGTTTCGGATGTATCAATCACCCGTGGGCATGTGTATAAACTTGAAATTCCACAGATACCGTTATTCATTCTCATTGCTTCACTCGTCGTGTGATACATTGCTGAAATTGGCTACCCAATCTTGTCGCAGATTCAGTGCCATCTTCCAAGCAACGCATTGACAATCACTTTGGCAACCTAGGTGTCGATGCGGATGCTAGGTTCGACCTCCTCACCTCTAATGGGTATGTCACGACTGCTGTAGTGGTCTCACAGGACCAAGACACTTAAGCCTAGCACAAGTTTGGCTTTTAAACTGTATTTTGTTTACCGATCCAGACGATCAGAACTGCGACTTACACATACCTTTCTCCCACATTGGTCTGTTTCATTTCGCCCTTTATGATGGAGATGACACAGATTGTAATATCATTCTCCTACTACAATGATTCCGATTATGAGGTGATGGCTACCGCGTCGTGTGCCCCAGCTGCCCAGAATGACCTTAACTAGGTCTCTGATGTCGTACTGGACGTCGTCCAAGGCGAGATCGATCTGTGCCAACTAACAACATGAGGTAGAGCACGAAACTCCAACTCCAATCACTCCAGTTCCATTGGCGAAGAAGCGCGCTGTGTCGACTTCTGCCAAACCCACAAAACCTCTAAAGACTAAACCCACGAGGGAGTTGGAGGTAGAACACAAAGCCTCAACCTCAATAACTCCAGCGCCTTTGGCAAAGAAACGTGCCGTGTCACCTGCCAAACCGGTCGAAACTGGAGTCGAGTTGAAGACTCCTGGAAGGAATACGCCTCGTCGAGGTATCTCTTTTAATGATAGCAGCTTCATCTTCCGTAACGTTGTTGAATCCTCAACAGCTCTTCCGAGGGAACGCATGCTAGATGATCTCCAGTGGTTCAAGCTCTACGTCACCAAGATGATTCCACCTGATTTCCCTGAGGTTACTGTCAGAAACTTAACCAGACTGGGGAACGTCCCTGTCGACCCGCCAAATCCGGAGCCTCGACTACTTCATGTCGTCCTCTCAACCCCAGAGAAACGCAAAGCGTTAATGTGCTTTGCGTTCAAACTCAAGGGTAACAATGTCAGTGTTCAGCCGGAACTTCCACTGGCAGGTCTACTGAAGTTAAAGGCGGCCATCAAAAACTTCAAGAGCAAGCGGGTGACTGATGAGCAAGGCCTCTGTCTTGTGCGTTTTCAGGTGGTTAGCCGGAAGTTAAATGCTGTCCTACCAGGACCTCTCCTGATAGCGTACGACCTAGGATTAGTCGTGCCAAGTTCCTTCTGTTAGTGCTTAGCATTGTACGTAGCTTAAGTAACAAAATACATGAGGTGGTTCCACTTGTAGACAAATCTCGTCCCGGCATCCTTGCTTTCGCTGCAACGTGGTTGTCCTCGGATATCACAGACAGTGAAGTATGCTTACCTGGCTACGCACTGATTAGATGTGATCTCTTTATGTGAGCTGTAGACTGGGTGCGTTTAGGACCTGTGCTTTCCAGTCGCCGGATCAAACTGTTGATGCCCTGTCGACTATTGTGTGCGCTTCCTCTGCCCAGTTTACAGTTGTCGTGACATATCAAAGTCCTGGAAGTATCTCCAAGGAGGTTATTTAGTTTATTCGTACTCAGGCTGCCAATAGGTATCTACTAGTGGGGAATTTCAACCTACCTGGGGTCTGTTGGGCCGCTAAATCTTCCAGTTCGGTGGTGAGCACTTTCGGTTCGGATCTCGAGCTAACGTTGCAACTGCCCTTACAGCAATTAGTGGACTTCATTCAGTGTCAAACAAAGTAACATTAACTGAACTTACGCTTATACTAAGTGGTAATGACTTATAGTTAAAGATAAGCGGTGCTAAGGGTGCATCAAAATACTTAACATCATATCTGGACATGTTACGGCAATTCTTTTCCTATTTTCTTTTGCTTTGCTACTGACCAAAAATACGCCCAAATGGGATGGCTGCTTGTCAATGTGTGCAGAGATGGGTGTTGGATAGGATCACCCAAGTTGTTTTTTTTAGATTAGGTCGCCAGCTGTACGCCGCAACGACGTACAGCTGGCGATTTATTTTTTAGGTTAGGAAATGTAATGGCTCAAGCACATTTCCTTGAAAGGCAACGCCGGTAAGTCATTCCGCAGCAGAGTAGTGACGTTTTGCGCTCGTTGGTTCAATTGAACCAGCTAATTAGAGGGTTCGCAGTACCAGCTAACGGTGGCTTGTTTAGGGCACATGCGAGTTCTGACAACAGCCACGCCCCTATCAATCCCAGTCATAAAATGATCTGGGCGCCTTAAAAGAATGCCACTTTTTAAGTGATTAATCATTTAATCGTAAAAGAAGTCCTACAACACTGTTAGTGACCATTCTCTCGAACGCATTAGAGTCAGCAAAGGTATGTTTTATCTTGTGTTAGGTTGAAATTTCATTCTGAGGTCCACTTAGGTGTTTTGGTGTCTTGCTGAAGTGCTTCCACTGAGGATGGAAACAGTTGGTATTTTGCCATAGTGTGATGATCTCTAATACCAGGTGATGCAAGACAACCTCGGCTGTTCGGCGCAGCCCTTGAAACCGTATAAAACCGCGAACAAACAGGTTGATCTCTTACGGAAGGCGTTCGAGCGGTTCGAACCCTCCATCTCCCCCCGAATACCCAATGCGTATGTGAGGCTTCATGAAGAGTATGCGATACAGGCCCGGCAAATGGCTAAAACACGACCTGGTTGCACTGGAGTTTCCACAGAGAAGAGCAACCAAAAATGTGGACGGATTCTTTCAGCTGCCACGCCATCTGCCATTTAAAGGCCTAGGATTGTACAGAAGTGGGTACGGGGGTGTACGGTAAATAAATAAATAAACGTTTTATTCCTCAACAGTGCGAGGCACAGACCAATTGGGTGGTCTTATCGACATGTACAACGTGATCGCATAATATAGTTAATTTTACGTCTTTTGTTCAATGGTTCCCATATAGGTTTTTGAAGTGATTAGCAGCTTGAAAATAGTAGAGAGATAAAGAAACTGGGGACAATAATAAATGTGGATTTCACGGTAGGTTCAACTAAAGTAATGCGGTCATCCATGGAACTGTCCCCAGGGGACTTACTTCCATGCAGGGTATACCCACGATGGGTTTTACCCGCACTTCCATGCTCCAATTGGCTCTGTGCCGGTGTGGCAAAATAGTAAATAGGCCATCAGAACTGGGTATCAAATTTCTTTTCTTTAGGGCTGTTTTATGCATACATTATAGGCGATGAAGCCTCAGCCCGTTCTGTCATGCGGATCAATCAAGTATGGCACTTTTTTATTTTAAGCCAGCGAGTCAGTAGTAATATGATTTGCATGGGTATACTTTTTTTCTTTGGAAGCTGTAATCCGTCACCACAAGAGATCGACCCAGTCATGACCAACAGTGAAACAGAAGAAGATAAAGTTATCGCCGTCTACGGGGTGACTTCATTCTGTCATGCCAGATTTTGGAATAACCTGGTCATGCTTGAAGCAACACAAGATTTGGGATTCACCTGATGAAACTGGTCACTCGATACAGTCGGCTGAAATGCCACCGGAATTATTTGTCTCTTCGAATTGCTCAACCGTGGAACACTCTTCCGACCTTTGTCATTTCTGCGCCCACGCTACCCATTTTTAAAAACCTCTCGACGATGCATTACATTATCTGCACTACTTGATTTGATTTCTGATCATTGAGTGACGACAAGACATACAAACATTGTGCTCACCAACCGTCACGAAATGGAGGTAAAGTGATACACATGTGTGTTAAGGTGGATATTATGGTGAGTCCACAGCTGCGCGTTTCACGTTAATGTAACTAATCTTTTGAACTTATGTAAGTCACAAAACCATCCCACGGACCTATTAAGACTTGGCTATTTATCCGTATTGTGCCACTTTTTCATTGAATATTTTTAAATGAATAAGTGAATGGTATATTCCTCGACAAGCGCGGGGCATAGTCCAACTGAATTGTTTAATCGATCTATGCAGCGCGATCACATAAAGCAGGTAATAGTACGGAATTTTCGAGTGACAAGTTGAATGAATTAGAAAAATTGTGAAAAATGCGAACAACAACAAACGCGGATATAGCCAGATGTTCCAAGAAAATAATAAGGCCATCCGTGGATTCGCCTCCATGGGACGTACTTTTCCATGCAGGGTTATCGCTCAAAAGAGAATTTACCTGCACTTCCATGCCCCATCTGGCTGTGTGCCGGTGTAGTCAAATAGAAAGTAAGCCAGTACTTTGGGAGAGCGACACCGAAACCCTCCACTTCGGTGACGGTTCCAGTGATCGTATTGTCAGCGGCTGACTTCAAAGTCAACCGACGCCACTAGTGAGATTGCGCGCCGCAATCCAGGACAAACGGCGGGTGCTTCAAATACCCGAAAATCTACTTCTAACCGCTGTGTCAAACACTGCTCGCGGAGCTCAATGGCCTAGTGATCATGGCGATAGCCGTCAAGCACTATGCGCCGAGTTCCACTCCCAGCTCGACTATCTCCACCTAGTGCATGGATGGGAGAGAGCGACGTCGTAAGCCAGTACTTGTTTAACTAATGCTTAGGGCAGTTCTTTTATGTATACGTTATGGACCATAAAGCACCCAGCCTGTTCTGGCCTTTGACTTTTCGAGCGTGGCACTATTCTATTACACGCCAGTGAATTGGTGGCAATACAACTTGCATAAGTATACATTTTAGCTTGGAAGCTTCAATCCGTCACTTCAGGTGATCAGCCTAGTTGTCACCAACAATGAAATAAGGAAGCCAATAAATTTTGACAATTGAAGTGAATGAGGAGAAAGAAAGTAATGGCAATAAAAACACAAATTGCATTTTACACACCAGTGCAAGTAGGATCGACAGATCATAAGATCACATTGTACTGCAGGACAGCCGAGGACAGACGACTGCTCGAATTATCCATAGGAAAGTAGTTACTAAAAAAGGTTTCGTCATCATCATCACCGACGACTGGGACTGTTCAGTGGAAGCGACGACTGGGATTGGTCAGTGGAAGCTATCGCAGACTACGAGGTGACCTGATTATGGCATACTTGATTCCGCGAGACCCACATCATGTGTGCCGCCCTTTACTGCAACTCAGCAGCAATACAAATCTGAGGGGCCACTCATTAAAACTCGCAGAAGAGTACAGTCGTCTGGAGTGCCGCAGAAATTTCTTTTCCATTCGAGTCTGTCACCCGTGGAATGCTCTCCCAGAATCGGTCGTCTCTGCACCGACACTAACAATATTTAAAAGACGGTTGGACGATGCACTCAGCCACTTACACTTTGTTACCTAACACTACGTCTCCATCCTACACCTGGAGTTTACCATGGAATTATTTGTTGTTAACTGTGGGTGCTGTGAATCTAGGAGGATCGCAGGACTGCAGCGAAGCAAACGATAAGTCCTTATTTTCGTATTTAAAGTATTAACTATTTTACTATCCTTATCATCCTTATTGTTATGTTGATATCCCCTGCAACTATCCAACGGGACTTGTAAAGCAACGCTTCTTAACCCGTATAAATTCATTGTTCATTGTTCATTGTTCATCATTATACATGTCAGCTAGAGGTGGTGAAACACCTCCGCTATTGTACCGCAATACATAAAGGAAATACATACATACATACAATACATAAAGGAAAAATAAATACGACAGTTGCATGCCAGCTGAGCTACCAGCAACGGATAGGCATCGTTCCGGTAAGCTACCAGCCAGCTACTAGGCAAAAAGAAAAAAAATATTATGTTTTACCCTACGAAATGAGATCGTAGATGGAGGGGGAGGCTAAAAGGGATGGGGAGGGACAAAGAAACTCACAGCAGGAACGCCACTGAGGTCGGCTCCTTGCCATGTCAGCAAGTGTATCCAGCCAAACGTGTTCACCGTCTTTTGGACCCCAACCAGGGAGCCGTGAAGCTCCAACCGAGGCTAGCTCCGAAGTGAGGGACTTCATTCCCCTGGACCAAGTCATCGCTTGGCCACCTCTCCTCTTCTTCCATCCACATCCCCGGTGAGCAAACAACGCACGTCGAGGGAGTCGGTGGGCTGGCATGCGCAACACGTGGCCCAGCCATCGGAGCCTGGTGCGAGAAATAACGGTGCTGAGCGGTTCATTTCCTTTTTCTGGGCCGTAAACAAGGCGTCGAACACGCTCGTTACTCACGCGGTGTTCCCACCAGATGTGAGCCAAACTGCGAAGGCACCGATGGTCGAACGTAACTAGCCTCTTCATGTCTGCCGATCTTAGGGGCCAGGTTTCGCAACCGTACAGTAAGGTCGAACGTACCGCTGCATTGTACACTCTACCCTTCAGGGCGAGAGTAATGTCGCGCCGCCGCCATAGGTGGCGAAGGTTAGCAAAAGCACTTCGAGCTTTCGCTATACGGTTCGTGATCTCGTCTTCGATCCCAAGGGCGCTGATACAACTTCCCAGGTAATTGAATTTCTGAACGACTTCTAGCTGATCCCCACCAAGGGTCAGCACAGGGGGCGATCCCTGCCAATCTTGGAGGAACGCTTTGCACTTCGATGGTGCAAAGCAAAGCCCGAAGCGACTGACAGCCAGTGCTAATCTGTCCAGCGCGGCTTGGCACGTCTGGGAGCTGTCACAGATGAGGGCAATGTCGTCTGCATACTCCAAGTCAAGAAGTCGTTCTCCTGGGAGTAGCTCCACACCTTCCAAGTCATGTCCTGTAAATGCAATCTCCATGACTTCGTCAATAGCGAAGTTGAATAGGAAAGGTGACAGCGGGCATCCTTGTCTCACACCGCTGGAGATATTGAAGGGTGGCGACAGCTTGCCGTAAGCCCTCACTCTGCCCGTGCTACGCGCATATAATGCTTGGATAATATTTACATATTTCTCGGGCACACCTTTCCTGAGTAGACAATTCCAAAGGGCACATCGATCAACCGAATCGAAGGCACCTTTGATGTCGAGGAACACGACTACGGTGGGCCGCCAATATGTGTGACGGTGCTCCAACAACTGACGCAAGGTGAAGATGTGGTCGATGCAGCCACGACCTCGACGAAACCCGGCTTGCTCCTCACGAATCTGGCTTTCACGAGCGCCAGTCAGTCTGTGAAGAATTATGGAGGCGAGTAATTTGGAGGCGATGGAGATCAGACTGATTCCTCTATGGTTGCCGCATTCCGAGCGCGAGCCGCCTTTGAAGATGGGAACAATAACGGAGCGGCTCCAGTCGGTTGGGACAATCTCCTGCTCCCACAGTTTCACTAGTAATTCATGTAAAGCATTAACAAGAGCAGAGCCTCCGAATTTGAAGAGAGCTGGAGGAAGATCATCTGGTCCCGCGGCTTTGTTCAACTTCAACAGTCCGATCTCACGTTCGACTTCTGAGCGAGAGGGTGGATCCAAAGGGACAGCCCACGGAGCAGGGCGATCAGTGACCGGCGAATCGAACAATTCTAGCCGATTAAATTGCTTTTCAAAATGCTCAGCCCAACGCTCCAAACGTTTTGACAAATTGTGGATAGGCTGTCCATTCTCATCACAAATTGTTTCACTAACACCAGGTCTCCTGCTGCCCGTTTCCCGTATCAGACGGAATAACTTACGATGGTTGCCAAGGGCAGCGGCCACTTCCATCTCTGACGCACGAACAGACCACCAAGATTCGCGGTCTCTCTTCAGGCTAGCACGGAGTTTTGCCCGGAGCTCTTTGCGAGTTTCATTGTGTTCACTTCCAGCCGGGATATGCCGGCGAGCGTCGATAAGTTCCAGAGACCGAGAAGAGACCCAATGTCCATGTTGGCTATTAGACATACCACATGAGGATTTGCCTGCTGCTAGTAAGGTCTGGCGAACATGTGACCAGTGACCATCAATTGTCTCCAGTGAGCGATTACTCAACTCGCATGTCAGCTTACTTCGATACGCATTCAGAACAGCTGGTTTTGTCAGTTGGCTGGTGTCAATGCGCTCACATCGTCGTCGTGGGCGTCCGCCAAAACGCATCCGCATGTCAGCACATACAAGTGCATGATCGGTGTCTACACATGTGCTCCAAATCGAGCGACAATTCTGGATGCAGCCTCTCCAGCGGTAACTGATGGCAATGTGATCGATCTGCGTCCAAGGCTGGTTCGAGGCTGGTGGGCGCCAAGTCACCCTCCGGCGGGTGCTGTGTCGGAAATTAGTGCTCGCAAGAAATAAGCGAGCATCTTCACACAAATGAAGTAACCGCTCACCGTTATCATTACGGGAGCCTACACCGTGTTGACCGCCCAGATGCAGTTCATCAGTGGACAACTTTCCAACTTGTGCGTTCATATCCCCCGCCAGCACAACAGTGTCCGTGCTTCTTCTGTGGCGAAGGAGCTGGGTCAGTTGGCGGTAGAAGTCGTTCTTTACCGAATCATCGCTACAGTTTGTGGGCGCATAGGCAGCGATGATGAATAGACATCTATTAGTCCCGCGCGACCTCGAAGCTTTGAACGAGCCAGCCAATCGGACCGCACACATCCGGCTACTGATTGGAATCCAATCAACCAGAGCAGCTTCAGCCCGGGGACTCAGGGCAATGCCAACACCAGCTTGGCCGGTGCTCGAAGCTGCATCGTCACCGGATAGACGCAATGAGAAAATACTGCTTGCGTCACCTGAAGGGGATCGCAGAGTGAGCACAGTGCTCGAGTCTTGCAAGCGAGTCTCTGATAAGCAGCAGATATCGATCGAGAGGGTCTCTAATGTTCGGGAAAGTGCTGCCTGTTGACCGATTTGTAGCAGTGTGCGTACATTGAGGCATGCCAATCTGAAGGAGGATCGAGGGCTCCAAATGGAAGCCGATGAACTGGAATGGACCGCTTGGTTGGACCTGGGTTTCGTGGTCAGTATTAGCTGCAGACGCTCGAAAAGTAGCAAATTCGATATTGCCAAGCACTGGAATTTGGTAGCTGTTCCTGAGCTGTTGCCTGCGGATGTAGCCAAGAGAAGCACAGAACAACTTTTACGCATTGCTCAGTTTGTGGAAGGGATTACGCGGGTAGTTCTAGTTTTAGCTTACCTATGCGGCTTGGAAACTAATTGCAATGAACCAACTTGAATCATACCGAAATCCGTCTACTCATTCGTAATCAAAAACCTAAGCCCTACCAGTATTCAAAATTGCAGTGTGGATTCACGGCGCTGGCAAGGGAAGACCTGACCATGACGGCCAACCACTGTCCTCTGCACGGTCAATAACCTGCACGGCAGTGGAGGATGGGTCGGGCTATATCGCAGTTAGGTTTCAATTCGTAATGGTCGGCTGTCGTCCCCCATGGCTCAATGGCATAAGCTGCTGGCTAGTTGGCGTTAGCTTCCAGCAGTCATGGATTCGATCCCCAGTAGGAAAGCGATGGATGCGCACCACTGAGGCGCCCCGGTATGGCGAAACGCAAGCCTGGTGTTTTTCCGGACTGGTAGCTTACCTATGAGGCTTGGAATCCAATTGCGATGAACCAATGAATTATTGTTCTTCTTGTTCTCAGGTCAGAAGACATTCAGTAAGATGTAAGTTTTAAGTAATCAAATGTACATAAGAGGCTGTGTTAAAGAATGGAATGTGAAGACGGTTGAAACAGCTCAACCTGAGAGATCCAGATTGCGCCGTTTTACCCAATGTAACATGTTTCCAATGAATGTTCGCCGGTATCACACATGTTTTCATCATTAATTTGAGTGCTTAAAATGTGTTTTACTCCATGAATTGACAGGTAAATCTGTATCATTTTCTAGAACAAGAACAATAGTTACCGCATCTTATCGCTTTAGGCATCTTATTCCATATATAGTGGTACCTAAGAAGGCAGAAATCTTTCCTTAGACTAGTCTTGAATCCAGTCAGTGAGACTATACATATGTCGTCCCGCATCTCATAATTGGCATTTCCCCGAAATCGCAGTGTGTAAGTTTCAACATAATTTTTTCCTCCATACCAGTATGTGTAGGAAGCACAGGTATAACTGCAATCTTTGTAATCACAGATGCTCAAGATGCAACCTGTCACACTTATCACTACATGAAAGTGCGATTAAATAGCCAACTAGAGGCTTTTTGAAGGCGTGCTGAACATTTTCAATGGCACTCAAGTCACGCTTGCGCATGGTTGTTGAATGTAATACAGCAGTATTCAAGCAAAAGTATAGCACTGATTTTGAAGGCAATAAGCCTGGTTTCTTCCAGGGTTAGCAGGTACACATCTGCCGGACCGATTACTTAGACTTTGTCACGATACACTTTGTATGTTGACCAAATCTGAATGAACTAGATTATCACGAACCTTGTAGCAGTCTGGAGATTCCCTAAATTACATAAGTAAAATTATAACTAATATTACTACCTGGTGGCGCAATCAAGTAATCGGTGCGGATTATTCTACTGCATATTATGTTCGACTGCTTGGCTTCAGCGCCGCCTTTGCTTGGTGCTCGTTTCGGTTGCAAAGCACGATCGTTCGTGTGTGTTGCATTTCTCCGTTCACCCTAGCTAGCAGCTTCAATGATGTCGTTTTTTGCAGCTAGGTCAACAGGGAATCTTTTGCTGTGTAAAATAATAGTTTTCCTGCAATTCGATCTGCGTTTTAAAATCGTTATCCGGGCTCCCGCTATAACCTAAGTCACGAACAGACTGGCTGATATGAATGACTTCGTGATGAAGCCTGAACAATCCTATTAATGGCATCCATATACCGGGATCTTACATTTGAATATTGAAAAGATCATCTGTAACATGGCAATCCATCTCACGATTGCTTTAAAATCGCTTCGGATATTGCCAATTTCGGCGATGTCTTGAAAGGTTGGGCACGTGTTAACAAGGTTGCGATCATCAGCAAACAAATAAGACCTGACAAATTTTATACCAGTGGTATGGTCATTTATATACAGTATGCAGATTTAGGGACCTAAAACACGGCTCTGCACCTATCCTTTCGTGGCCATAAGGAGTGGAGAGACATTTCCATTTATATTCACAAATTTCAATCGTCCTACTAGGTACGTTTGGAGTCAGGAGCGAGGCGGATTTGTTACCCCGTATCTACCCCTTTGTGGAACTCTGTCAAACGCTTTTTGCCTTCCAAGGAAGAAGACAATGCCCTGAAGACTTGAATCAATCAATACAATAACATTGTTAAGGAGATCGACTTAGTAGGTCACAGACGAGCGGAATTTCAAAAAAGCATGCCGTCAAAGTGCGAGAATATGGTGCACTAATCGTTGCGACAACGACGCGACAATGAAGCACAGTGTTTATTGGCGCGGTCAAAAGCTGTCACCACTCACACAGGCGTACATTTATGAGTCATGTTTCCTTCCCCCGTTGCACCATCTCTCCGGGCTTTCGCTCGCGACACATCCATGCACTCTTTTAGGTACGGGAAGAATTATGCCATGTCCATTTCGCCCCGTAGCTCCGCTTCCACGCGTCCCATTCTGACCGATCTGGGGTCGTTCGATAGCTCGTGTTTTGCTTGAACATAGATGCATTGCTCTGCTTGTGATTGTTACGAGAGGACACAACAATGGCAGTTTCGTCTGCTTTATTACGTTCTCGACAAATGCTCTCCCCGTTTTTCCTGGTTCAGACTCACTACCGGGCGCTGCTCGTGCCCCGTTTTCGTCTCCTTCCGTCAGGCCAGTGTTGCTTCGTCTGCTTCCCCTGATTGCGCCCGTTTTCCTTTCGGCCCGCTCCCGTTTTAGTGGTGTTTCTGTTCCTTGAGCAACCCCTGTCTTCCGCCTCCCTACAGAATGAGAAGGAAAACAAACGCTCCCCGGTGATTTCCTCTGACATGTGCGAGAGAATGGCTGTGTGGCTGAGTACTGAATAATGGATGGAAGCAACAAGAGAAGATGTCTCTATGTAGCTGCATCCGCAATGCATCAAGTGCTACGACCTGCCATGTCAGAGATCATTCGGGATAATTCATTTCGGCAAAGTGTTGGTCCAGGAATTTCTTGAATTGCGACACATACTGTGCCTCGACTACGTGCGGTGATAGGTAGCTCCATACATTCACCAGTCTCCGCTCAAAACGGTGTTGGTGGGCGACCCTCTTCAATTCCGGTACTACAAGCTTGTGCCAGTGTCCAAGAGTGATGCGTGGTGTGCGCATATCGAGCAGCAGCCTCAGCATGGGCCAATCACCGGTGCGTCCTGATGAGGTCAAGACTGAATCTACGATAAGGTGGGGTAAAAGCCCTAGTCTCTTTCACCGGTCTTCGTACGGCACACCCCCTTAACTGAGCTTTAACCTGGTGGCATATGCCGTACCCGCTCAATCCTTTCTGCCTCCCCCAGATGATGGGGCAGTATGCGAGCGAGCCGTACTCTAGCAGTAGTCATATGATTGAGACAAATAGGCAAGTACCAGTTTCTTCGGACCAAGTGCTGAAGCTGTGCTTGAGTACCTGAAGCATACAAGGTCAGTTTTGGCAAATCCCATTCGTGTTGTCCATGGACTTTATGTTTCAGCGTGTGCGAATACCGAGGTTTTTCAGAAAGCGTGCAAGATGCAGCAGTTGACCGGCCACAGTGTAGGTTCGACCGTGTTTATCCTTACCCGGCCTCATGAATAGTTACTTGGCCGGGTTACTCTGAGGGTTCACTCTGCAGACCACATGGAGAGGCGGTCAAGGTCCGGCTGAAGAAGGTCCCAGGCATCGGGTGTACTGATTACTCTCCATACTTTCAAATCACTTGCAAACAATACACAAGGCGAACAGAGAGGCTGAGGTAACGCATTTATATGGATCAGGAACAAACTGGGGCCCCAGTACAGTTCCTTAGAGAACGCCAGTGCTTGAAGGATACCAATCACTCAGAGTGTTGTCGACGTAGATCCTCCACTTTCGACCAACAGGAGAATTCCTGATTCATCAATGCAGTGTGCCACCAGCACCACAAACCCCAGTCTGCGGCGGAGCTCCTCATGATTCACCTTGTCAAAAGTCATGTGAATGACGTCGACCGATTTCCTTGGTTCAGCGCTTTCAACCAAGGGAAATCTGTCGCAAGCGTTTTGGTTCCGGGCTTATGTCAAGATATAACCGTAGACTTCTTCCAGTGATCAGAATATTGGCCGGACTGACGGGACAGTGCGATGTCCAGTAGTAAGAGAAGAATATATTTCCCACCGTACTTGACTAAAGCTGATGAGATGCTATACGGACCAAGTTCTTAAAACGGTCATAGATACGTCACCATGCATTGTGGCCTATCAAAAGTAAGGTTGATCGTTGGGACTTGTTCAGAGACATTCATCGAGGTTGATAATTCCAGTGGTTCGCTGTAAGGATTCAGCATAATATTAGCTAAAGGTTTCGGCCATAGCATTGGGCGAATCAGGTTATTCACTTTTCGTTGTGATGATATAGGAAGGTAGGACAGTTTTGTCGCCTTGTCGAAATGCATATTCCTACAGCATTCAAGCACAGACTAATAACGCCAATTTACAAAGGAGACAGTAGTTCCGACCCAGCTGACAACTGTCCAGTGACGCTTCTTCCAGTTCCTACAAAGTCATGGAATCTATCAGCGCTGACGCACTCATGCCCTACACTGACGAACTTGGCTACATTGCACAACAATAACATGATTTCCACAGGAACCGACAGTGCACTACAAATATACTGCTGGCAAGCGACAGTTGAACCGATACCGTGCATTTGGTATAACGGCTGATGTTGTCTACCTCGACTTCTCTATGACATTTGCCCAGTTAGACCACTGCATCCTTCTAGGCAATGTCCAGGGATACGGCATTGGTGATACCCTCTGGGTGGATCAGCATCTTCTTCTTAAACAGCCATACCTCACGAGTTGGTCACGACACCCACAGTCCAGAGCCGGGTAACATACGCATCGATCACCTAGATAAAACGCCTAAAGAGACACCCGTACGTCCATTTTCCGCACCAAGCACAAGGGATGCGACGCCGTTTTCTCCGCGTTCTTTGTTACTTGCCATACAATCCAAGGTACCAGCCACAACACTCAACCCGACATCCGCTAAACAGAACCGCAGTGTGTTACCGGTCTCATGCACTAACTTTCCTAAGTCCAGACCTGGCACAATAAAGAACAAGTTGGCAGATGAGCGCAAGCAATGGAAAATCATCTGCAATGTGCTTTGTATTCGGGTTGATTCAACTGGGCTACGGCGCGTGACGCGTCACCCAAATTCAATGCACTACGGCGAACCCCGATTTCTTGCTTCACCTTCTACAAACCTGTGGAGATAGTGATACTCCTACTCTCAGCAGTTCGTCTTCGCAACTCATCGAGCGGGGTACGCATACTACCAGATATTCCTTGGAAAGGGCGATCAAAGGAAAATAACCATGGCGGCCCTTCTACGAACGAAAGCAAGAAAACCGGATTTGTTCATGGTGTTCCTGAACTACAGGGTTCTCCTTATCACGAAGCGCAAAAACATAAGCGAGAGCAGTGGTGCCACCTCAGCAAAGCACTGTCTCTGGACGACGTTATCGCCAGAACACTAACGATAATTCCTTCATCCAAACTACCAGGGCTGCCGTCCAAAAATATTGAAAGTCGTGCTAAACTCCAATGGAATGACAGAAGTCCTAGTGGAGCAAAAGCGACGCGAGGGGCAGAGCGCGTGTTGCCACAAGTACGTGCCACTGACAACTCACAACTGCGCACAGATTTGGACCGTGTTTCCTTCCCACGACGCAACGCGGTTGAGGATTTGTGTGACGAACCATTCCAGCTGCTTACGAGGCTGAGCTTCGATACAAGCCCTCCATCTTTCCATTCCGTATCTCCGATTCGCTACATCCGATTCTAGCTGACCATGAGTCCTTCGAAAGCTCGCGATTTGCTCTCCCTTGGCTATATCACTCGACCTGCGTTTACTCCGGTAGGCTTCGCTAGCATCGTATGTGTCTGGCACATTGCGTTCCCGACAAAAACGTCCTACATTTTTCTTGGCCCAAGCTCGTTATCAGATGCCGCCCGTAATCCGCTGTCAGCTCCATCCGCAACGGTCGCAGGGCCTCGTCTCGTCTCATTCATTGCGTCCATTGTTAATTCTCTACAACCCGTTTTTGTTGTCATGCCGGTTCACGAGTAGTCACTGGCTTCCGCCGCCCTACACTAGTGGTGTTATAATTGAAGGAACGCCGCTGTTATGATTGCGTAGATACCTGATAAGGTTGTCACTGGCACGGTTGGAGCACGCCTACGGTAACGGCTTGGAACGCTGGCCAATATAACGGATTTGTGCTGACCTGACGACATTAGCTTAGCCGGAGTACGCGCTAGGTGCGACGGAAATTGAGCGAGCGTGAGAACGATCCTAGGCGCACGTATTCGGGTAGACGCTGAGCCCTCGGGACGGACGCACACGAGAGGGGGTTACGGTAGACTCGTTTTAGTGACTTAGACGCGAACGCTGCCCGGTTAACGACGCACACAAAATCACGTGACCCGACCGACTCCCAAGTAAGGCGAAGAGGAAGCAAGACAGGCAGTCCTCTGAAGGCTCTTTTACGACCAACAAAGGGCGAATCACAGCCAATGCAATGGGTTATTAAGTTAGGGAAAATTGCTACCACGACGGGGTGGTAGTTTGTAAAAGAACATTGTCAACAGATGCGCAGTTGGACCGCGTCTCGGAGTGACTGAACACTACTAGGTTGCGGGGAGGAATTGGATTCCTCTTCCCACAGTCATTCTGCCGGAGTTTCTGGTGTGTTTTTACGGGGATATTTGCAGGCCAGCAATAAGTGAATAGCTGCTTGAAGCATAGCTCCGGCCTACATACCGAGATTAAGCTAAGATAGCACTGCACGGCCACAAGTTGTCAGGACTTCATTGCAACATGCGGCCTCCATAAAAGATTTTCCTCCACAATCATGCAGGGTTGTAGACAATATAGCATTAGCCAGACCTGACGGGGCAAGGAGATACACGAGAGAACATCTCGATCTGGGATGTTCCGCGCTACAATGCAGCCTGCCTGAAATTCAAGAACCAATGACCCATACAAAATACGATTAGCGGCTGACCACCGAACGGTCGGCTCAAAACAAAACATGAATTTGTTGTCCACCCACACACTTCTAACGTCCAAAACACCAGCAGGCTTGTATACTAGCGCTCAAGGTCTTTTTAGTAAGTTGGCCGAACTTAGAGAACGCTAGGCATCACAACCGCGGGATCTCCCTATGATTACGGAGACCTGGTTAAATCTTGCGATAGCAGATTCGGAAGTCAATTTACCTGGTAGGTCACTGCTTCTGAATGACATAGCTGGTAGAGGTGGTGGCGTAATTCTGTATTACAAAGCTAACCTCTGATGTGATGTGTGAGATTCGTGCCCCAGATTCGCTTTGGTGCCGGCTATGGTTGCGCAACAAAGACACGTGTCTCATAGCGGTGATCTACCGTCCACCAATAATTGTGAAATCTACTCCCGACTAAACCACGTTCTTCAGGTTGCTTTGAGCAAAACAACACTTACATTCTCATCTCAGGCGACTTTAATGTGCACGATCTGAAAATAGCGGCAACCGAAAACATGCACTTCAAAGCCTGTTTACAAGAAGTTATTTCAAGCCACCATCTGTACAACCACGTGACCACACCCACCATTTTTCTAACTGCTAACAAGCCCTCGATACTTGATCTTGTGCTCATCAACGAAGAACTCATGGTCGACGGAATAATTACAAGCACAGCACTGGGTCACAGTGACCATGTGACTCTACTGTTTAACTATGTATGCAATGCGGAATTTCCTGAGGGAGAGGATGATAAACTGTATATGGTCTCGCACTACAACGTGCTATCCGCGTTTGTTAAGGAGGTATCTTGGAACTTCTTAACTGAATGCCCCCTCAGAAATCGCCTTGAACACTCACAAGGACATTTACCGTACGGCTAACGCACGCGTCTGAGCAGAAATCTTTCCATCGTCAAAAGGGAAGGAGGTCGTTTCTGAGGAGCAGCACACGCGAATGTATGTCTATGAGGGACTTAGCATGGAGAACTCACAAGGACTCCCCGAATTCCGAAACCTGGACTGCCTATATGGCACAGCATAATTTCTGTGTGAGCTTGATCCGCGAGGACAAGGTGACGCATCAGCAGTACTTAATGAAGAGATTCTGCATGAACTCTTATACAGGCATATTAATGGCCTTCGTAAGATGCAACACGGGATTCCAACATTGATCACGACTGACGGGTGCAGGCGAGCAGCAACGGAAGCAGCCGATCTCTTACGATTCCATTACTCACAAACGTTCCAGAGAGTAACAGGCCCAACGGTTATCCCTGTTTCTATTGTCCCACCGTCAGCTTTATCCAATATCACTTTTACCGCAGAAACTGTGTCAAAGAAACTGTTGTCCCTGTGTATCCACAGCTCTTCTGGTATAAATGACGTTCGACCGAAGGCTTTACAGGCAGTAGCCAGTAATCTGGCGGAACCTCTGGCTATATTCTATCAGCGCTGTATGGAGGAGAACAATATTTCAACAATATGGAAGCGACGGGAGGTAGTCGCACTGACTCAAGCAATTACCGTCCTATAAAGCTACTCCCTGTGCTTTCCAAGGCTATGGAGTCTATCATCGCTGATGCACTCCTGCAGTATCTGGAAAATCACAAGGTGATAGCACCAGAGCAACATGGCGTCCGACAAAAGCGCTCATGCACTACGAAATTGCTAATTGCACGCAATAGCTAGACTGAAGTAGTTGTTGGTGGAGCAAGAGTCGATGTCATTTACCTGGACTTCTCAAAAGCATTTGATCGTTTAGACCAGAGAATTCTCCTCCATAAACTTCAGATCTATGGTGTTGGTGATCTATTGCTGCCTTGGATAAGCAATTATTTGCACGAACGTTGGTTGGAGGTGAGTGTATGAGGATCCATTTCAGACGCAATTGAGGGGAGTGCGGCGTACCACAATGCGCGGTGCTCGAGCCCCGTCTATTCTTGATTTCCCTGAACGATCTGGCGAGGGAAATTACTTCCGTTTTCCTATTATTCGCGGATGATATCAAGTTATGGTGAGCGATCAAAGAACCAATCGACCACGAAAAGGTCCAGCTTAAACTCAACACGATTTCAAACTGGTCAGTTCTGAATACACTACCGTACAATGTGGAAAAATGTCACGCTGTTCAATTGCGCCATAGGCATGACTACCTGTATAGACTTGGATCAAATGTATTGCAAACAACTTCCTAGGAACGTGAACTTAGTGTACTCATTCAAACTGATACTAACTGTTCAAAGTAGTCAGAGGCAGCTGCGAAGTGAGCCAACCAGCAAGTTGGCTTGCTGTGGAGAGCATTCGGAGGTTTCGACCTATTTATCCTCCCCATGACGCACAATTCTTACGTTTGCCCTTACGCTGAATGCTTCATCCAAGCTTGTCGAACTTGGTTAAAGCGCGACTTAATAGTGCTAGGCAGACCACAACGTTGGGCCACTAAATACCTTAAGGGTCTACGAAAGCTGCCCTACCATCAAAACCTGGAGTCAGTGGGAGTTTTCAGTGATCGCTACCGAAGGCTGCGCGGCGATCTCATATTTGTATACTGAATATTTAAATAAATAAATAAGTGGTATGTCCCTCGGTGATGCGAGGTGCAGTCCAACTAGGTGGTCTGATCAATTTTTACAGCAGGATGGCAGAAAGTAATAAATTTGTTCACGCTTTTTACTATGGATCTATGACGGGTATTAAAGTAATTGGCATTTTTAAGGTATTAAAGGAATTAAAACGCCACGAACAATAACAAATGCAGATTTAAACAACTGTCCAAGTAAAATAATACCGCCACTCGTGGAACCGTCCCTAATCACATATGTCGTCACTTGCTGAAACTCAGTCATAATACCAAGCTCAGAAGTAACCTCTGAAGTTGTGTGCAGAGCATAGCCGCCTGAATGCCGGCGGAATTGTTTTTCTCTTTGGGTTTGCCAACCATGGAACTCCCTATCAAAGTTAGTTGTTTCCTCCCCCACCTTGGATATTTTCAAGAAAACGATGGGCTCCCTCGCTACGTTATTTAATTTATGCTACTTTGGAATATACTGATTATCCCTTCAAACCGGATTAACAGGTCACCTAAATCTGAGGAGGTGGTACAGAAGTGAGTATGCTCGTTTTTACTTTTCTCACGGAGTACATCAACTATAACTGTCCCATGTTGCCTGGTCGTTCGTATTCAATTCCCACTTACACTACTGTTATTCAGCAGCGTATCTGCTAGATAAACGCTCAAACAGACAACTCACCTATCCTTTGATCATTCTAGTTCTACCCCCACCATCCTGCGGGACTAGCCAGGTAACTGTTTTTTTACCCGACATAAATCATTGTTCATGGAAAGTACGTCAATCAGTAGCAGATCCTATACACGTGGAAGACGATGGGCCACTAGGTAGAGTATTGCGCCTCTGTCTGTTCTTGATGTTCATTAATAATCTAGTGGGCTTAAGCACTTCACACTATTTGCTTGAAGCCGATGACATTGAAGTTTGGCCGTCGATCGAATCTACAGACGACCGCACACAGCTTCAACACGACCTAGACAAGATTTATGAAGGGTCAGACCAAAATATTCTGAGGCTAAATGTAAATAAATGTTGATTACTCCATCTGCGACACAAAACAGTTCACACCACTGATCTATTGCTCCATTGTAACTATAGGCTTGCTACCAGAATCTCACTTACTGTAGCTGTAAAAATATCTCGGTGTGCTACTCCAGGAAGACCTCCGTTGCTCGGGGCAATCTGTTCTAGCATCAGAAAGCGCATCCAATACTTGGGGCTCGTAAATTGTGCTTTCGGTCACTTTCACTCTTCTGTTTTTTCCTAACTACTTTCTGCATGCATTTGCCCGTACGTGGGATGTGCGACTCCAACATGGCATTCATGGCTGAAGCGGGATCTCACAGTCTTGGAAATACTATAACGTTGGGCCGGCAAAGCTTTAAAAGGCTATGCCACTTACTAACATAGCTTGAGTAGTTTGGATGTTTTCAGTGGACACTGTCGGCGTTCGCGCGATCATCTTACCATAGTTTCTCAAATTTTAAGCAACTCTAATCGCTCGTGCTATCAGCTGCTGAAACTAAGCCATAACAACCGACTGAGCCATTACCGTCTCAAAAGAGCAGAACAACACAGCCGGCTGGAGAGCAGATGGAATTTCTTCTCGTTACATGTGTGCTACATGTGGAATTCACTCCCCGAATCTGTTATTTTAGCCCCCACATTAGCTGCGCTCAAGCACCGTGTCGACAATTAACTGCTTGGGATACATCACATCATATCACACAGTTAAAACATACGCAGATTTAGAACACGAAACAATCTCAACGCACACCCGTTTTTTTCTGGGTCAATCAAAAACTGCGATATTTCAAGTTGTTTAAAACTATATGTGGACGATTAAGACGGACAAAAGTTTACGCTGCAAGTTCAAACGTCTTCGATTACTCTATGGTTGGGGTTGTTTGCCTATTTATTTTGAAAACTCTCCTTCACCATCCTGCGGGACATGTTTTGTTTAGTCTTTTTTATCCGTAACATATCATTAACAAATGACCACTAACCATTGTCAATGGGTGGTGCAGGACAGCCGATAGATGCGATCAACTATAAGATCAATAGACGGAATTTTCAACCATGATGAATTATCCATGTTATTGCGAGCGGCTGGATCAACGGGAGTCGCAGCAAATCCATTACGAAAGCATATGATACAACCACCACTGCGTTTGTGCAAACGATCTTTGTGAGACAGTTGATAGCTTAGAATATTGGGCTGAGAATCATTAATTGCTGTAGTGCACCACGTCTCAGTGAAGAAAGCACCATCCTACTCCTTAAGGACAAAGCTACTTCGGGGAAAACAGTGAACGTTAATAATGACAGCTTGACGGCGGCTGTCAGATCGGAAGGAACGGAGTTGGTTAGATGAAATTCTTTATCGCCATTCTAAGTGTTGGTGTGTCATGAGGCAATTAAGTCGCACTAACTTCTACATTATGTTGGGTCGAAGGAAGTGGCTACTATAGCAACTAGATCATCATGGTTTATGCTGTTCGCTCGATTAATTAAGGAGTACCTGGAGAACAGGATAGTCTGAAAAGAGTATCCATTCGTAGTATACAGAGGTAAGGGATGTGAACTCCTTTAAAAATGTGTTTACTCGAAACCTACTGCCGTCGTTCTAGTAGTGAAAAGGGTGGTAATTAAGTTGTGGTGAATTAAGACTGTCCCTTGTACGAGTGAGTCCGCAAGATCCGCCTTCACAGTTGCTTATTGCCAGGATTGGCTAGCTTGAAGTCGGGGAATCGGAGTAGTATTCAGGGGTACGATGGGTAACTACTACGTGGCTTTCTGCCGATAATCGCGATTTCGGTTACAGTGTTTCTCGCCTAGGTCTTAGCCGATGTAGTTGGACATTTCTGCTGCTACTGACTTGTTAAGGTCTACAGTCATGATCTCTGCATCACTCAGGAAGTCGCACTAGGAATTGCGATGATAGTAAAACCTTTCTGCGTTGTGGTAAACAATGATCCTTACACGTCCCAACGGAATCCGCGACGGTGTCGGTCACACACCATCTGTCCACTTTGGTTTGTGTCATGACAGTGGTCACTTTATGCGTTGGTTCTGGCACACCAACGAAAACGGCAAGCGCGATAGACTGACAGGCCAGTAGTTGGCGAGACAGGTGAACAGACGTGCGTTGCGGTGTCCCCACGTTTCGATCACAATCACATGGCAGCCGATTGGTTGTTGCTATCGCCACTGGTCGATACTGCGCGCCTAATCATCCACATGCTGTGGCGTTAGCAGTCAGTTGTCTTTCTACCGCAAGCTATGATGCCGTTCTCTTCGCGTCCTGCTACTATGGATACGTCAACTCCCTGTACTACTTTACTAGAGGATTATTGCATTCAAGCATCGTCCATCAGGTTACCCCTGATCGCGGCTGGCTTGGTCAATTCCGCACTATCGTTACTTCTCACAGAGCTGTCGAATCGTTTCTTCGAAATGGCTTTATTTGATATGTTACCGGAGCAGAAACGGACCTCACAACCTGACCCTGCTTCCTGCCCTTCTAGACAAGATCAGGAAACCCCACCTAACTCTATGCTTGCACCTACAGAAGGGGAAGTTCCCGATGAAGCCTATGGGGTACCAATTATGGACGCATGCTCTGCACATCACACAGACACGTGTGCACTCGATAAATCACCGTCCTCTCCGGTTACTCTGTTACGAGTTAAGGAAGAAATTGCTACCGATTTTAACGCTTTTATGGCGCATTTGTCACAGGTCCCCTCCTCACGAAATCATTTATCTCAGTATCCGAATACACCCGAGGTCTCAGATGCACAATCTCCTGACGCTGCTCCACGTGTGACCACTTTGACCTACCTCAAACGTTACACGTGTGACTGTCAGGGGTGCGGGAAAGTGTTCTTTAGTCGAAGCAGCCTTCTGCATCACAAACAAAGCCACAATGCTGAAAAACCTTACAACTGCCCCCAGGTTGACTGTAATGCGAGTTTCGCTTCGGAGTCTGTGCTCCGATCTCACATGCAGCTACATCAAGGGTCCTGCAAGGGGAACCAGGTCATTTGTCATTATCCCGGATGTGGCAAAGCGTTCATCTGTCACGACCGTCTCGTAGAACACATTCGGATTCACACGGGTGAACGTCCCTACGTCTGTGATTATCCCGGTTGTACGTACCGATTCGCCCGGCGGGGGAATCTTTTTGCTCATAAACGTGTTCACGTGGACAAGACACAGCGTCGCCAATATCACTGTGTTCACCCTGGCTGTGGAAAAACTTTTCTCTACACTCGCAGTTTAACGGAACACATGAACATCCACATTGGCGAGCGTCCGTACAAATGTGATTTTCCAGACTGCGACAAGAGCTTCACCAGCAAAAGCTATCTTCACGCACATCGGCGCATACACGCGAACCCCCACGGCAACAGTGGTTACACCAAAAGTGATACAACCACCTCTTATACTGTATCTACCGTCCCAGTTACAGTGACGATACCTCTCGCCCATGGATCAAGACAACCAGCAGTTCCGTTTCCGCAATCTTCTCAGTCGGGGGAATTCCCCTTGTATTCTTTCTATCCTGATCGGTTGACATGACTTTTTGCTTCTTTTCGTCCCCATGCTCCTGCATTTAATTCAGAAGACAACAGACCCCTCTCTTCACCGCAGTGAACCTGTGATTCATTGCATCTCTGGACGATGCTTTCTTTCCTGTACAGTACCGTGAGTGATTCATACCTAAAATATGTATTCAAACCTTACCTTGTTCTCCTAAATATTCGCCATAGCGCTTTTGTCCGTGTTAGATCTACGGATCTTTGGAACAGATGCTCTCGCTTAGTTCATTTGCGGTATCCAATCGTTAGTTCCGTAAGGGAAAACATTCTAATCAAATGTGCATGCCGGGTTATATCCTGACTTGTCTAGGTGGCGCAGGGATACGCCACCTTGCTCAAGCCAGATTTGTGCAATAACCAAATATTCTCGAGTAGGCATTCTCAGCTCTGTGAACTCCCTGGATTCCCGGCCCCGCTCTACACACCGAGATGTTCGTCGTTTAGCCGGAGCCAGTGATCATTCCTGTTTATCCTCAGTGAACCCTCCTTGCGAAATGGAAAAATGCGGCATTTGACAGCTGTCTCATTCGATAAGCATGTAGTACATTTACCCGTTCCCATAAATCTTGGTTACTCTTGCTCCCGTCATTGCCTTAAGGTGTCCCCACGCGCAGCGGCAAAGCCTACGGAGTTTCTAATTGGAGGGTCAAATTTGGAATACACGTTGTGTGATTGCATTGCGACGCGTAATCTCAATGTACTGGACCGTGATTCACATTGAAGTGAACCTTAGTCACTGCGATCACTAAGACCGTACTCAAAGCAGATGGAAATTGGGTGTTGTCCGCCCGAAAACACTGCACTGCGCCTGCTAACACGGTCGATATCTTCTAGATAACCTGCACCTATTGCGTTGATTGACTAAGTTGGCCACCTGTCCAGAACTGGTTCCGGGACTAACCACGTGGTTACTAGCGCACGATCTCTTTTCACTTAATAACAATGACCTAATTGGTCTTGGCTGCGATCCTGATGTTCCCACCGAATGTCTAAACTTTTTCACAATCTAGGGTTGTATAAATTCATGACCTCACTCTGCTCACGCTGATCCTGGCTTTATCTGATGCGGCATCCTAACTCCATAGCCACGTTTCCTACTAAAATGTATTCGTTGTCTATGGTTACTGCGAATAAGCACTAAACCGGATGTACAGCGAAGTGTAGCGAGTGGTCAGCGCCTAGTATTTATCTTCGTTGCATAATATTTTTATTTATGAACTAGACTCTGATATGCCTTAGAAGGCGATTTCTGTAGCTGGTAGACAAGACTCGTCTACCATTGCTTTGGAACTTTTACGCCGAAAATCATGTCACTTGCCTCGCTCGTTAACTCTATGTTCCCCGGCACTAGGTAGAAAACTCAACTAAATTCGACAATGTTTTTCGCCGTACACAAACATACTGCAATTTCAGTTTACGTGACATAAATTTTAGTACTGATTATGTCCTCATCACGCACTACGCAAATTTTAATATTGTAACTCACGATACCCGTTGAGTGATTTCTAGTGTACACAATATCATGAGCGATTCCCTCGCCTCCCCACCCACTGTCTGTTGACATTTGTTCGCTGCCGGTCTGGCATCCCTAATGTCCTGCATTTGTAAGCTGGTTTAAAGCAGATAGTCCAGCAGACTTTCCTGACATTCTTGCTGTGATGACGCTCCCTTCAACTTTTCAGCCGTCTATCTCGGCTTCCATTGTTTGCTACTGCCGAAACTAGTTGATTAAACCCCCCGGGTGACCAGTCGACTTTGCAAAAGCGCGTAAGGAAATTAACAAATTGACTGAATTGCGTACCTCCTTCAAGCAGGACTAAGTTTCAACCACATCAATGCTTAAAAATCCAATATGATAGTTTACAACGCCAAAGTCAGTCACACTATTGCGTTCGGCCATTTGCAACTAACTCTTAATCTTCTTGTAGTCGATAGATTTTTCCGATTCCACAGACCATGGTTTTCCGAGAGGGAGCGCAAAATGCCATTCAATGACCGGTCAAAGTTGGGAAGTTTCGATATTCTGATTTCTGTCCGTTTCATACACCAAGTATAATTTCCAAAAGGAATGACCCATAAGTTCCACAAATGCGTTCGGAAGCTACTAATTCGTACTCCCTGCGTTATGTTTCGCCGCCTGAACTGATGTCTCATTGCGGAGGGGGCATACTTTCATACAATTTGTATGTAATCTAGTAAGGTCCATACCCGTCTACTATTTTCTTCGGAAGATTTTCGACTTCACTTAGCGCATGCCATGAACCGACCAGTCCTGGGATGAGAAACCGCTACAGTGGCTCCCAGCGCTCAACATATGAAACAGCCGTTTTGTTCCTTCTCCGTATTCTTGGACCACTACTTGGTCACACATAGCACAATAGATATTTTCATACTATTGTAAAGGTGCCCAGATTTTCATCAATGATTCTACTCCACTGCCATTAGTGTTGCTCCATCGGCTGAACTCACGAATTTGTTTTTCAGCTGTACTTTGAAGAGCAGCACCCGAACGACGGTAGAGTGTTGGCATCGTACAGAAGAATCCTACGTTGAAATGGTAAAATGTGCTCTGTTCAGCTAATTAACGTTCGTAGCCTAGTTCGTCTGATTACGTAGTTCTTTTCTCCTTTCTCCTACTCACACAGTGGCGAGCACCAATTTCCGAACCCATCCTAGAAACAATATAGCTTACCTATCTTCAAAGGGACGTGATTCCACCGGGTTGGTTTGGGGTGAAGGGATTTTTGCAACAAGACTTGTTACTTATCTCTGTACACTATACGCAGAGTTGATTCCAATTATTTCCTTGATAGCCAACCTTATACTCCTTCATTCTACGTGAGAAATGTTACCATGTATACTGTTTCAATAAAGATTAGTCTAATTCCCCACTTCATTTCTGCTCTTTTGATGGGCTGATACTTTTGTCTTACCACGTGATGAACTGTCGAGCACTGGGAGCGAGCGACGCCGATAGCCCTCCATTTCGCATATCGCCCCAGTGATTCAAAGAACCGAGGTCTCAAAACTGAAAGTTCATGCAGCAGTTCAAACACAGTTGGTATTCTAAAATTCACCATTGAATTGTTGAATGCTCTGCCAGGCATTCCTCGTGGATAATAGTAACAGAGTGTACAGGACTTTAGTTGGGAGCCACCAGGTCTTGGGTTCTTCTTCCAGCTCCCGCTATCCTATCTGAAGAGTCAAAATAAGGACGAGATCGGTCCTCAAGTGCAGTGTTGGGAACGAGCAATATCGAGTACCACTTCAGATACCGTCCCAGTGATCAGATCAATCAAAATTTGCCTCAAAGTAAACCTTGGTCCCAGTTGAGATTGGGCGTCACCATTCAATCACATGGCAGATAGAAAGAAGGAAAGAAAGTTGTCTTTTGTTTCAGTGGAAAGCGGTCTCCATGCAGGACGAGATCACACTAATGGGCTGTCGAATTCGTTTGTTGACACAGCAGGTGTAGTGTCCAATGCATGCGTGAACGGAGTCTGTGGAAATGTCTGATGTTTACATTCAGTTTTACTGGGTAGAATTATCAACTTCCTTTCGGGATTAATGGGCCCCTTGTAACAGGCTGATGCGGTATTCTCACCTATTGTTCTCATCTGGCGATCTTCAATTCAGGGCTGAAAATCTGGAATTTATTTTACTGGGCACTTTACATTTGCTCAGAAAATATCCGGTTTTCTCAGCGATCACGGCCGAGAAGTGAGGAAGAGATTCGGTGTTTTCAATTCGCCAAAATAGAATTACTGAATGCAAGGGTATGTGCTCTGTGGAGAATCTAAAAAATAAATAGAATATGAAAGTGCGCTATTGTAACCAGACCTATTTCTGTTATACTGCCTTATAGTGATTTACATTGGTCACGATTACTCAGAAATGTCAGATGTTGCTCATAGTTGCCACATGAGACTGGGACAAACCGGACTGCTAAAGAAGGCAAAGTGTAAAGACAGAGTTGAAAGAGTAAAAATCGGTCAGGCCTTCCTATCAACATACACTTAAAGATAGGAGCCCGTAGGATGAGTTAGCAGAATGTGAATGAATGGTCAGAATGAGGAACAATAAGCAGACTATAGGTTGACTAGCCTATACAGCACTTACTTGCGCTTGAAGCCTGGGATTCGCACTGCCGGTGAAAATGGGAGACGGAAGATGGGTATGTGCACTGGGTCGGATTCGCCATTCAGCACACCTTTACTGTTGTAAACCTTGTGGTAGACTTATCGCATTGAAGAGGTGGGGTGTGAATAACCACGTCTACTTGGCTTTTCGTTTTCGACTCGCGTATGTTGTTGGGCAATTCAAAGATAATGGTGGCAAACAGAACGAATCCTGGATCCTTGTCGTGTGTCTGTTTTTTGTTATGGGTACCCTAGTAGTTTTGCTACGTTTTGCACAATTGTGAATTCTTCTACCCTTATGACAAATTCGAGCCCAAAATTTCAAACACACGTTCCGGCTGGTAACGTTCCAGTTTCTGGCGCATCTACCAACAAAGCAGTTCGCGGATCCGTTAGTCGTCGACCTGCATTTTACCAGAATTCTCCTTAGTTCGTGAGTTGTAGGCAATTGATTGCGTTGTTTGTTTGAAAAGGTCAACATTGTCATCAGAATGCTACAAGATATGATCAGGTTGTGCTTCATTTACCTTAACCACAGGGGTTCGCTTTTGGGTTTATCATATGTTACAACCTAATCTGGTCTTGCTGAATCAGCTAAAAATCGTTCGGTGAATAGGTTATGCACTCACTCTAATGTAATGCGGACTTGTTCTGCTATGCATCGGTAAGCAGTACTCTGATTCCAATGCTCTGTCTCTCTTGTGATAGCATGATCCGCTTGTTCAGGAAGTTACTGAACACTGGTTAGAAGCAACAAGTAGAGTTTTCTCTGTGTAGCTGTATCGACCGTCATGTTGGGTTCCGCTCAATATATTTTGCATCGGCAAAGTGTTTGTCGAGGAACTTCTTAAATTCCGACACTGACTTTGCCTCAACTACGTGCTGCAACAGATCGTTCCATACTCTCACCACTCTGCGTTCCAAACAAAGTTGGTGAGCGACCCGCTTCAAATCCGGTACGACATGCTTATACCGCTGTCCTCGTGTGCTGCTTGGTGTGCGCAGATGAAGCAGTGGTCTCAACATAGGGTAATCACCCAGATGTAATATCCGGTGCGTCATGATGAGGTCAACCCTCAGTCGACGATAAGCTAGGGTGTACAGCCCTAGTTTCTTACACCGATCTTCGTACGGCACACCTCGTAAGTTGGGAATCAGCCAGGTGGCTACATGCTTCACTCGCTCAATCTTTTCTATCTCGCCCTGGGTGATAAGACAATACGCGGGAGAGCCATACTCTAGCATTGGTCGTATTATTGAGACGAAGAGGCGAGAGGCAATCTGTTCGGACCAAGTGTTGAAGCTGCGCCTGAGTGCCCAAAGCATCCGAAGGCTGTTTTGGTAAATCCGAAGACTGTTTTGGTAAGGCGAGCAATAATATCACAGCCCTAGGTTCTGTATGATGTAGAAGAAATGAATTGGCTTACCACCATGCCTCAGACCGCTGGATGCTGAGTCACGTTTATTGGACAATACGCTACATCCGTTTGTTGTCAAGTGCATTTTTACTTTAGGCAGTAAGTTCCGAATGCATGGGGGTCCAGCTGGATCATACTGATAGCATCACTGTGGGTTGCCGGGCAGAAAGTACATAGTACGGTGTGCCGAATTTTGCTAGGTCAAATATATCATTAACATACACCAAGAACAGTATCCGGCCGATGGACACTGCCTTGCGTTACACCACTAGTGGCAGGTTTTGGTTCAGATTTGCGTTCCTCAACCTCTACTGCCTGCACGGGTTTTGTAAGCTACGATCTAAACCAGGATATCTGCGTTCTCTGATTCCATTAGACGCCATGCTATATACTTAATTTTCCACGAAGTATTCTATCGGAGGCCTTGTGCGTGTCGAGCTGAGTAACGGTTACAGATATGACATAACCATGCGTGGCAATTGTAGGATCTAGAAATTCCAATTAACACATTATGCAACCCCCAGTATTCAAGAAGCCGTACTGAGAATCGTTTATTAGCTATCACGACTGTAGGGACTCAGTCGTTGTGGACTTGACATATTGCTCCACTATTTTTGATAGAACGGATGTGACTTAGTAGGTGATAATCTTTTGTATCTAACTGGGGGCTATATTTATGTCGTGACATAACTACGGCTTCTTTCTATTGTGTTAGAAACCATGGTTCATTTGAAAGTGTTTCATCGCAGCAATTGAATGTCGACTGCCCTGAATTCGACACCTATAGACGGTGCACTAACTGACCCACCAGAATAGGATAATTTTGCTCACTTCATAAGTTTGTCTAGGTTACAAAACCATAGGTTTACACAGTTAAGTTAGATGACTGTGGCGCATGACAAATTTAGGCTTAGAGATCCAGTATTAACGCTGAATGAGGCGCAGAAATACTGGTCAACTATGTCGCCAGTTGGCGCATGGTGTTATTTTACAGCCATCTGCTGCTACTAGCTATTCCTTGACTTCCCTACGTTTAGTATTCCTGTGCTTCCAAAGATTGATTAACTCAAGGTATTTTCTGAAAGACTGCTGAGATCTGGTTTTTCGCCAACAATTCCTTTGGTGTGGCATAACGTGTGCATGGCTGCGACCAATTTTTTGTACTGTACCAACTTGAGGTCACTTGTTTTACGGCATACCATGAGCGATTCTTGAGCTTTCTGGCTGTTTTCTGCTAAATGGATTCTTTGTTGCCAGGTGGAAAATATCTGTACTTATTAGGAGCGAGCTTATCAACACCTAGAGTGATACTTTAGAGGACATCAACTGCGATTTGCGGGTCGCCAGTGAGGAAGAAGATGTCCCATTGAGCAGAACCCAACAACATGGTAGACATGCCCTACTTAATGTTCATTTAGTGCCTGAAAACCATTCGGGACTTTAGCGTAACCGTTGTTGATTATCGGGTGTGACAGCTGAGTGAAGAGGAGACAACTCTGTGGTCACTGTCGGGAAGATGTTCCAGAAAATCAGCGGTTGTTTGTTGCATGGAAATGCCAAATCTCTAATCCAATATCTGATTCTTCCTAATAGAAATCCTGGTGTGTTGCATCCGTCTATATGAATGCAGATGTCAGATCTGTATATTTAGCGGGTATGTAGCTTGAGATCCGTGTGGTATCCGGTATGTTGACATCCGCACCCATTAACTGGTGCCTGACCGGTAGGCCTACCACGTGGTCAAGCAGTTATATTAATGAGGTAAATTTGCAAAGCTGGGATTCGGGTACACGTATACATATCTGGCGAGTAACCCATGGTTACCAGAGTCATCAACTTAATTTGTTTACCAACAGTGGTTGTCGTACGCATGCATCAACCTGGCTGGATTCAGACAGTCAGTATGTGGTGGTTTGACTCAGGATTGGCTGTCATGAACCATGTCTCTGTCACGAATACAATTTGTGCATCCGAAGGAGAGGGCAGGAAGTGAATTTTATTTTTCAGTGAATATGCATTGGGTATCAGAACACATTTGGATTGCGGTTGATGAGGCAAGTTTATTACTAGTGAAAGTAATGCGGGACCAGTTTTAGAGGATGTTTTAATTAGATTATCAAAAGCATTAGAAAGAGATCTCTAGATAGGCAAGATGTGTAGCGACGTCGTATCTACTGCATGGACAGTACTGTATGGACAGTAGGACTATTGCGAGCACCGGCAGACCTGGTGGTATGAAAACTATTGAAGCATTAAACCTAAACCGCAACAGGCCTGGTATTGAACCAGTGTTTTCATCTGCGCTCGTTGCAGGAAGAGTGGGACCATACAGTTGTTTTCCGCCAGAGGTATCAGTGTCGAAATGAGTGAGAAAGTATGCCCAATTCTTCTAAAAGTAGTCATATGAAAACGCTGGTTTACAGGCGACTACGTTGATATGGACAATGAACAATGATTTATAACGGGTAAAAAAGCAGGTGCTTGACATGTCCCGTAGTGTATTTAGCGTGAAAAAAAGAAAGGATAATGGAGTCGTCAGTTCGGGCGGCTGCAGATTTAACTGCACTGTCGTATAAAGGGCGTTTCAAATGAGAATGTACGCGCACAAAGCAATAAGGGGAGTGGTTATTGATCACATAATAGATGAGAAAATAAATAAAATAGATAACAAGGACAACGCTTACTCGTGTGCAACTATCTTGGGTCGCAGGATACAGAAATCCAGTTCCCATAGTAGTAGCGTTTATCAAATTTCGTTCAAGGTGTTTGGAGTGACTCATTCTCGAGTAGGGTTACGACACGATCCACTGTCTGTTGTGCATTAGTGCCAGCATCTGGTGGTCATGGGCTATAGCACGTAGTGTAAATGTGCCAGAGTACCGTCAAGGCGTTTTTTGAAAAGGGACAGGGTGGGAGCATTAATTACATGTTCCGGGAGGGCGTTCCAAGGCTGTGACACTCGAAGGGAGAAAAAGTTTCGTCGACATTCCAGGCGGTTGCAATGCGTGACTAACTTAAACTGATGACCTCTTATCGAGGTGTTCTTACTGAGTATTAGGAGGGAATGGTATGGGTGGTTGGGGTTTATCAGGATCTGGTACACCATTATGAGATCGCCCCTTAGACGCCGATAACTTCAACTGCATATTTTGAGGGTCTTCAGCCTGAGTGGGTGGGGGAGGTTGGTCAAACCTCTGACGCTCTTCGTTGCCCTACGTCGTGCAGTATCGACCGCGGTGAGATGGTGCTTGAGCCAGGTTGCCACGCTTGAATAGCGTATTCCGCGTGCGGCCTCACGTACGCACTAAGCGTTTTTGGAAAGACTGAAGGGTCAAACTTCCCCAAAGCTCTGCGAAGAAGGCTGAGGTACTGGTTCGCTTTCTTAGCTGCCTTTTCAGTCTGCCTCAAACAACCGAGGTCATCTTGAACTATCACGCCGAGATCGCACTCGTGAGAAGCCCGCTGTAGAGTTTGTGGTCCTAGGCGATACTTGTGCAGACTCTTGTGCTGCATACTGAGAATTTGCACTTGGTGACGTTGAAATGCAGCATATTCTCGATGGACCATGTGTACGCTTTGCCCAGATCCTCCTGTAACACTGTGTGATCCTCCACAGCAGTTATAGTACGCCATACCTTTAGATCATCAGCAAATAGCAAACAGTTAGAAGATAGCAGGCTCGCGAGATCATTTATGAAAACCAGGAACAGGTGGGGTCCAAGTACCGAGCCCTGAGGTACGCCGCACTGAAATTCGATGGATTCCGACAGGTTGCTTCGAACCCTCACATTCAGGTGACGTTGAACGAGAAAGTCTCCTATCCAGCCCAGAACAGGATCGCCGATTCCATATTTCTGGAGTTTGTGAAGGAGAATGCGATGGTCTATGCGGTCGAATGCCTTTGAGAAATCCAAGTAGGCCGCGTCGACTCCTACATCAGCGTCCACAGATTCCGTCCAGCTTGCGCGGGCAATCAACTGAATAGTGGTACAGTACCGATTTTGGCGAAATCGGTGCTGCTCCGGAACGAGAATTTTGTTGTTCTCCAGGTACCCTATCAAAGCTTCAGCTACAATGGACTCCATAACCTTAGAGATCACAGGAAGTAGTGTTATCGGGCGATAATTTGTTGGTTCAGCACGGCTACCACTTTTGTAGATAGGCGTGATGATTCCGTACTTCCACATCGTGGGGACGTGCATCTCGTTCAGACATCGTTGCAAAAATAATTGCTAGTGACGCCGCTAAACTCATAGCAGCAGCTTTCAACGCCTTCGGGAGAGTGCCGTTCGCACCCGGGGAGCTGAACTAGCGCAGAGACATCAGCCACTTCAGTACAGCTGCGGAGGTGAACGATATGTGATTAAGCCCTGATGGCGCCATTATCTGTTTAGGCAGGATGTATGATGACTGCACGCTTTGGAAGGTACGGCCAAATTGTTGTCCAAAAACGTTGGCTGGAGCTTCGGTGGAGTGAGAGATGGTTGCGATCGCAGGACATTGAAAACCAGGATTTTGGCTGTTACTTCCATCAGTTGCGAGACGTGGGTCGTTTGTGATGGTGACCGAAGAAGACATAAGAGTACATATAGGTGAAGGACGGGAAGTGGGGTGATCTGTGAGTGGAGATTGAGCAGTTGAGTTAGCATAGATGATAGGCATAGCAAGAGCAGTAGTAAGCAGTATGGTCCATGATTCGTCATATTAGCGTACCAAATGTTGAGTGGCCCCAACCACGTATGCCGCCATTTGCTGAAACTTAACCACAATACGCAGCTCAGAGGTACATGCTTGAAATTGAGGGACCAATATAGCCGTCTAGAGCGTCGACGGCATTACTTTTCCCTTCGAGTGCGCCAACTCTGGAACGCACTCCCAAACTCAGTTGTATTCTCTGCTACCTTGGACGTTTTTAAAAGACGACTAGATGTTGCTCTTAGCTCCCAACACTTGGTTAACTAAACTACGCCATGGTTGATTACACCAATCATGCCTTTCTACATGATTTATGTGTCAAATGGACCCGAGTGAGCGACCATATTATACTTTTCTCACACTTTATATCAACGCCACTGCACCCGGTGTATTTCTGCACGCTTACATTCGGGTTTTTTTAGTTTACACTGGCATTCTTTATCAACGCATTTATCTCGGTAGACGCTCAGTAGATGACCCACATATGTTTTGATTCCATTGTATTCACCCCAAGCATCCTACGGAACGTGTCAAGCACTTGCTTTTATTCCGTGATAAATCATTGTTCATTGAGAACTACGGCTTACCGATAAGTATGATTCGCACCGAGGAACCCTTCGGTCGAATGCTCGCCACTGCTAGCAGTCAGACGCGGGTAGATGTGGATGGGAGTTCCAGACTATCTTTGCGCGCACGCGGAGGTGTGCGATACTACTGTTACCAGATCCCAGTAAACCGACACGATTGGATGGCAGCCGTCTGAACCACCCACTTCTCCCTGGGTCATGCATGGGCGATTAAAAGTGAAGTATTTTTGGTTCTAACCTATTGGAATGACTTACGATCAAACAAATTCAAGGTTTGCTTCACTTCACTCGATCGATTCATGCGTTTGTCAACATACTAAGATGCACCAAAGCAGCGCAACCCCTATATCTTCTACATAATTTTCGATTAACGTGTGAGATCATTTTCCCAACAGACTTCATAATAGTCATATGATATCATCTGAACCGTGTTTTTATTCCAATGCAGTTCTCCACATCAACTGTAGTTTTGAATTCCGATTTTCTCTCCTCCTGCAGTAGGCAAGTAGTTCGGTTTCTTGTGAACTGGTGAACAGAATTATTCGCATAACAGAGGGAAATTTTTGGTGACACTGCGGTCGCAGCAGCCCCTTGAAACGGGAGAAATTTGGGTCTCTGCGGTTGGTAGATGAAATTGTATTCTGTTCGTGGATGGTCCAATCCATTGTTCTAATTCCGCTATATGTACTCAAGCGAGTAAAATTCCGCTTCATGGTTTCAACCAGCCCTTGTGAACACGCTTCGACGCGTGATTGCTCCATACCTTCAGCGCTAATTTTTCTCTCACTGAAGATAAACAGCGGTAGAGATTGATCGGTCCGTTAACAAGTAATTCCAGATATTGGTACTAATCCTCTTCCATCGCCACACATCTCAACCCTGAATTCTAAGTCAGGAGTGAAATGACTAGCTTCCGACTGGACTGAGTTTATTTTATTACCAAATTTTCACCTTGCGCTACTCCATGAGGCTTGGTTCTGTGTGCCGATAGTCAGCAACATAAATACTACTTAACTTTCGACTCAGTAGTTTTAATAGCAACGGTGCCACCTGCAATCTCAGATTCTGCATCCCCTGCTTAGTTTCGCCTGTATCCTCCCCCTCCTGCCAGATAAGAGCATCCCACCGAATCGCATGGGCACCATAAGCGCGCCCGCTCTAGCACCTATGATCATATCCACATCTCTAACTATGTACTGACACTCTTATAAGTGACAATCACTCATCTCACAACTACTCAGGGGCAAAAATATTCCTTCCGAAGCACTACTTCTTGACTATCGAATTTGTGTTTGTTTGGTGGCTGGCCTATTCGAACACGAAGGACTGCATGGCTCCTCATCCGACATTCATATGGTCAAATTGACTTTCCCAACTACGTCATTCAATACAAGCTGCATGCGTTCCAACTACTGGGTACTACAACAAGGTTAGAACCCCACAGGTGTCTCTATTCTACGTTGAAACAGGTAAGAAGAGTCCGTCCTTCACCCAGCCAGTTGCAGTAATGTGTACAGCTGTGATCTAATCCCTTCGTCCTGAAGCACCTAGACATCGTTAGCTATGCTAACACAACGTTTGTTTTCTCAGATACCTGGTTGTATGGTCAAGTTAGGACTAACGAACAACACATAAACGCATTGAATGATGATGTCCATTGCATTTCATTTGATGAACAACAAAAACAGTAAGGCAATTAGGCTCAAAAATTCACTTTGGGCAAGAACTCCAAATTTTGGATGGCAAAAATGTAGCTCCAAATGTGGAACGAAGTGTGGCTTAGGCTTTGAAGTAGACCTTATACCCAGCAGTCCGAGATAAAAATGACAGTTCATGGGTTGATGGTCGTTCATTCTCCCTTCGTTGGACATGGTTCAATCGACTTTTTTCGGCATCTTGAGTACCCACGCATGTGACTCCGTTATTTCAAGGCTACCAATTGTTTGTGAGATGCAGCTGAAACACTCGACACTAAACTCATGGCAGAAACCAAGTTGCCTTCGGGTACTAGCTGATATGATCTGTCCAGTAGCAGTGTACTTTAGGTAACTAGAGTTATTGTCTTCACACTCCCATTGAATTGAGTTTCTCCTTGATCGTTACACTGGACCACTTGGCCATGAGCAAAAAAGATATTAAGGATATGATATCCATCCTCAGAGTGTGTCTCGTTGTCTTTAATGGGCTGCGAGTTTACTTACCAGCGCACTGTACAGTACAGAGAAAACCAAGTACGGTAGTGCGCGACATTCACAACTAGCGGTCAATGTGTTTGAACATTGCCAACAATTTGGGCGCCAAAAGTCGTCCCAGTAACAGGTGAATTAAATATGTTGGATTGGTTCGCATCCCTTGACTTTCTCTACCGATGAATGAAGAATCCGTTGTCAAATGAACTAGAGCTCAACTGCTGAAAGCTTTTGATCTTTCAATGTTAGTGATCATTGAGATCGCTGATAATCTCCGCGCTGCACCCTAAAGTCTGACTCATGTACTTGGAAACTCCATTTCCGGGGCAGTTTTAGGCCCTTTATGTGTGGTCCGAACGCATCTTCCTAGTAGACTATACAAACAAGCTTTCTTGACTAATCGAAAAGAATGATCAAAGCAGACATATCGTCAAAACACTCCCCTTTTGATTAAAGAACGAATCCGGCGTGAATTTGGAAAACTGAGTTACTTTTTCCCACTGGTTGGGAGTTTCGCGATGCTATCACTGGGTTATACAATAAATAAATAAATGGTATATCCCTCAGCGATGCGAGACATACTCCAACTATGTGGTCTGATCAATGTATACAGCCGGATCGCATAAAATAACCAACTATTCACGCTTCATAAAATGCATCCAAAACGGATATTAAAGTAATTGGTAGTTTTTAGGTATTAAATAAATTGAAAAACCGAGAATAATACAAACACAGATTTAAACAAATGTTCAGCTAAAGTTATACGGGCACCTGTGGAGCTGTCCCCAGGGGACCTACTTCCATACAGGGTATTCCCTCGAAAGCTTTCGCCCGCACTTCCATGCTATACCTGGCCGCGTGCCGGTGTGGCAAACTGACGGATAAGCCATCATCTGTTTAACATATGTTGCGTTCTTTTTGAGTGCTTTTATGCATGTATAATAGGCGATGAAGCCTCAGTGCTGCGCGCCATGTGGATCATTCAATTATGACACTTTTTATACGCCAGTCAGCTGGTGGCAATGTGACTTGAATAGGTAAAGTCTTTTATAACCTGGAAGCTATAATCCGTCACCACAGGAGATCAGACCAGTCGTGGCCAACAATGAAATAAGGAAGAATGTAGAACAAGCAAAATTGTGTGAAAGAGGTACTATATCGTTAATGTAAAAAATAAGCATGTATGTTTTTTTACATCAGCGTAAAAATAGCTCGAGCCTATCACATGGTCAAATTGTGCGGCCTGACAGCCGAAGACAGATAACTGCACGAGTTGTCCATAGGCAAAAAGTCAAACAGGGAATCCGTTATTGCCATCACTGAATTCCACTATATGTTTATGGACTGTTAACTCCAGAAAAGAAGGGGAAATGGTTAGCGTTATCGAACAAATGCGGCTAAGGGAATCGCAGAACAAATATTACGAATCATTGGATTTGAGGGGAGGATTAAGAAGATAATTCCTGACCCCACACCAGTAAATAATTTTGCTTTTGGTTTTAGATCAGAAGACAGTTGGTATAAATTAGGTTTGCAAGGAGTACACCGTATAGGAAGTTGCGTTAAAGAATAGCACGAGAAGCAGCTCATCCTAGATGATCAAGTTTGCTCTGGCGAAATTTTTAGACATATTTTCAGTCGATGTTCCCCGGTATCATATATTATCCGGCCCATGTTCATACAGCTTTTCATCAACAAGTTGCATTTTTAAGATCCATTTCAATTTGTCAGTTGACAGATAAATTTGTATCATTTTCTTGAACATACAAAAATGTTCAATACATCTAATCTCTTTTGGCACTTTAATCCATATTGAGCCATACCTAAGAAGGTCGAAATTTCTCCTTAAGCTGGACCTGAATTTAGGTAAAAATACTATGCATTCACTATCTCGCATGTCATAAATGGTATGATCCAGAGAGTGCAATTGATAGGTTCCAACATATGCTTTACTCCACGTGAGTTTGTGGAGGAAGCACGTCTTTAATTGCATTCCTCGTAACCAATGAGGTTCAAGATTCAGCTCATTGCACTTATCTCTGTATAAAGGAGCGGTTGAATAACCAAATATACTCTACGTAAAGGCGCGTTGAACGTTTTCAATGGCTCTCAAATCACACCTTCGCAGGTTACTGAACGTAACACAGCAATATTCAAGGAAAGTTCTGATACTGATTTGAAAGCAATTAGTGTGGTTTCTTTCAAGGTTAACAGGTGGCATATGATCCCGAATGACCGCTTAGCCATTTTCACGATTTGATGTGTTTATTCGCTAAAGTCTACCGAACTATAGTATCTCAAACTGACTGACTGATGGGAATGACTTCGTCATGAAGCCTGAACAAATCCGCTGCTATCTGACATCCATACGCCAAAATACTACACTCCGATGTTGCAAACGTCATCTGCCACATATCAGCCCAGCTCTCAATGGCATTCAAGTCGCTTTGGATATTGTTAAGTTCAGCATTATACTGATACCTTGAGAATGCGTAAACAACCTTTAGATCATCAGCAAACAAATAAGGCCTGCCAAATTGGATAACAAGAAGGATGTCAGGAGTTCAGAGAGGTTTGGAAACAATCGGATGATATGGTAGTTTGGTAACGTTTCGCTCTTGACACAAGGGCTTCGTCAGACCAGGTGAATCCGTATGCAATTGGAGTGGGATTTTATAGCGAACAGACGCGATAACCGCGTTACCCGAGACTTGAGCCAAGATGTCATTACGGTAACAGTTCTTGAAACCACCTCAGGTGGTTCAATCACAATGGGAATAGTCCAGGTGTTCCTTTGTGCGTCATGGCATTGACGGATAAGCCCATAGTGTTGACAATCGGAGTCGGTTTGCAGTTTCCAATCTGATCCACGTACCGATGCTCGTCAGGCTGGCCGGTCAAAGATCGCTCACCACGTATTAGAGAGTTCTACCCCCTCCATTCTATTTACGCAGTTGTCAGATTTGGAGTTAACAAACATCATTAACTCACCAAAACTTTGGTGACGTTATGTAGGCGACACCTTTGTACTCGATAAACGGGATAAGAAGAACGAATTGCTCGATCACTTAAACTCCATTGATGAAGGGATACAGTTTACTACTGAGTTGGAATCTTGTAGCGATACAATACCAGTTCTTAACTGCCTGGTTCACAGGAATGGGGGAAGTTTATAGACGAATATATGTCGTAAGCCAACAGATACTGACGGCGTACTCCATTACACTTCGGGTCATCTGAAACAGGTTTCGCTGGGATCGCCTCAGCGCTGGTCTACAGGGCACAAACCTTGTGCACAATGGAGGTGGACAAAAAGGCTGCGCGGAAACTGGTAATGACCAAACTATTCGAAAGTGGTTACCCACTGCGGCTAGTCAAACGCTAATTGCATAAAGTGCTAAACCGGCAGTCAAGACCCAAAACGGAGTGGATGGGAACAGTAGGAATTCCGTAAAAGAAAAGCACTTCGGAGGCAATTCAGAGGGTACTAAACAAGGAAAATATAAGGGTGATCTTACAACGAGGTCGAACGTTACGTTCGGCGCTGGTACACCTGGAGGACCCCTTTCCCAAGGATACGACGACTAACTGTGTTTATAAAATTAAATGTAAGGACTGTGCACATGTGTACATAGGCCAAACAGCGAGAGGATATACGCACACAAATTTCAGAGCACAGGAGGCGCATTTCAAGACCGCCAAGAAACGTGTTTGAATACTAGGCAATAGTATGAGACTCGGCCGTGGCTGTGCATGCTTTAGACACGGGTCACCAGATAGACTTGGAAAACATGGTGGTCATTAGGAGGGGTATACGATCAACACCTCAGCGGCTGATTGCCGAGGCGGTGGAAATTGCCAAATCTGACGACTGCGTGAATAGAATGGAGGGGGTAGAACTCTCTAATGCGTGGCGAGCGATCTTAAGCCGGCCAGCCTGACGAGCATCGGTGTGTGGATCAGAGTGGAAAGTGCAAACCGACTCCCAATGTCAACACTATGGTCTTGTCCATCGAGGCCACGACACACAAAGGAACACCTGGAGTATTCCCACCGTGATTGAACCATCTGAAGTGACGTCACGAACGGTTACTGTAATGACGTCTTGGCTCAAGTCTCGGGTAACGCGATTATCGCCCCTGTTCACTATAAAATCTCACTCCAATTGCACACGGATTCACGTGGTCTGACTTAGCCCCTGGATCAAGGACGAAACGTTACCAAACTGCTATACCATGTGATTGTTTCCAAACCTCTCTGAACTCATGACTACTCGATCGGTTCCAAGTATCTTCTAAGAATTAGAGACTATATCATTTATATACAGTAAAACGAGTAACGAACCTAAAACACTACCCTGTACCACTCCACTGGTGACAAGACGAGGTGAAGAGATGTTGCCATTGATATCCACAACTTGCGACCGTCCTACTAGGTACGATTGGAGACAAGAGTTAAGCGGATTTGTCACACTGTACCTACTTAATTCATATCGCAGCCTCTTGCGTGGGAGTGTCAAACGTCTTTTGCATGTCAAGGAAGATGACAATGCGCTGAAGACCTGAGTCAATTGCTTCAGTTAGATGGTTAAGGAAGTCAACTTGACAGGTAACACACGAGCGGGACTTCAGAAAGCCATGCTGTGAAGGTGAGAGAAGTTGGTGCGATAATAGTAACGAAACCAAATGTTCCTTAACAATTCACTCTAGCATACGTGAGAGAATGGCCAGTGTGGCTAATGGGGCGGTAGTTCCGGATGTCAGTTTTCGACCCGGACTTATGTCTCGGTCTGACCGTAGACGTTTTCCCAAGTTCGGCATATTGACCAGACTGTAGAGACAAAGAGATGATACTTAATAACAGAAGAGGGATATCATCTCCACCGTGTTTGACTAAAGCAGGAGATATCCCATCGGGGCCGGGCCTGTAGGATGGTCGTAGACAGGCAATCGTACGTTTTATCGTAGCGACACTAAGCTCAATCGCTGAGACTTGTTCAGAGAAGTTAATCGAAGTTGACAATTCCAGTGTTTCTTTTCCAAGGTTGAAGGAGTCAACAAATATGAGCTAAAGGCTTCTGCCATAGCAATTGGGGAATCAATGCACTCGCCTTCAGGCATGACGATGTGGGAGGGTAGGTCAGTTTTGCCGCCTCTCCTTTTTCTCAATAATGCAGTCAACAGTTGACTTGTATTACTACTATTTACAGCCCGTTGTTCTTCCTGCATGAGACGGGTGTGGTGTTTCATGTCCGTCTCAATTATAAGGCGTTGGAGTCTCAGTAATACGCTGAAGTCGTGAGTACGTTCATATGTTCGAGTTAGCACTCGTATTTTCCGCTTGTCCTTTGCGTTGTTAGCGTACTTAGAAGAGGCTCTCGTATTATCACGGGAGGCAAGTATGCTTAAGCACATAGTCACATTGTCATAGAAGATGTCAGAGGCTCCCTTAATATCAGACGAAAGAAAGAAATGGTCCCAATTTTGGACCCTAAGCAGAGCGGAGAAAGCTACCCAATTAACATTTTGCAGGAAGTGTGGAACCACCGCTGACCTCACATGCGACGACTCAGCTATAATTTTACATCCGACTATTTTGTGATCACATCCAGGGAGACCGTCAATTACATCAGTAGCTATCGGGGACGTGCCTGAGGTAAAAAGTAGGTCTAGTATATTTTTACCCCTGGTAGCCACGAGAACATGTTGCTCCCAACCACCAGTGATGACGGAGGTTATGAACTCAGCATGTTTCGCGTTTGTTACTAAGTTGGACCAACAGATGTCTGGTAGGTTGAAATCTCCGCCAACGACTTTATCAAAAGAACTAAGTTCCGATATGTAATTAAAGATGTCAACCAACTGGTTCTCATCACTGAGGCTGACCCCGGGTGAGCGGTATATACAGCCTACAAGCGTTCGCTTAGTACCGAAGGACAAGAGTAACCAAGCAGAATCAATAGTGGGGCATATAAGTGGAAGTGTGAATTCAGAGACAAGGAGGTTTTGCGAGTAGTAAATTATGCAACCACCTCCTCTGCCTTGCTTTCGATCACTTCTAATAAGCTTGTAACCTTCGATAGAAAGCAGCTGGCTGGGCATAGAATCATGACACCAGGTTTCAGTGAGTAAAATCATATCAGGTTTATTCAGACATATGAAGGTGCGGAGTAAATGAAGCTTATTCAACAGAGAACGGATATTAAGTATCATCAGTCTTAAAAAGTCCTGGCGGTGTTCATCATTCCACCCAGTATTTACTCTTGCAATCACATTAGTTCTAGAGCCTTCCGCAGCAAATCCCTTACCGTGAGATTCGCCAGTTCTATCGGGATTAGAGGAGTGAGGGAATGGGTGGGGGAATGCAAAAGAATGCTGTGGTAATTTGGGGCGATCGAGTTTAAGTGGATAGGGTGTTATTGCCGAAGGGCTCGCAGAGGGCATTGTGAGAGGAGGAGGCGGAAGAGAGTATGGAGAGGGGCATAAATAAGTGGTTTGTGTTTCAGCAAAGCTATGTAGAGGCCTGCCAGGAGAACAGCCTTGGCACATCGCCTGAACAATGGGGAAGTGTGGCTTGCCACTCTGTGTAGCAGCATTATTACTCACGACTGTCACTGGGACACGGGGAGTCACCTTTCCAGTATGAAGACCCATGTTTGATTTAACATGCTTAGGGTTTGGGCAATATCCACCGCTCCTATGTGTAAGCGTAATGCAAATGGGCCGTAATGCACCTTCACTGGAGTTAGCGACAGTCCCACTTGATGTTTTTGCATTTGTATCTATTTCAATCGTGGTGTGGAGATTGATACCAATCCCTACTTGCTTGTCAGAAGCTGGTGCATCGAGTGAATCTACACCGCTTCCTATGTCCACCAGAGTGATGTCATGTGGAGGCGTGAGCATCTCAATTTCCGCTACACTATCGCCAACGTTAGCATTGCTTGTGTGGAGAGTGGTCTTGTCAACATTAGCTGCGTTTTAAAGGGGGATCCAAACGCTGTTGAATGACCTCCTTCTTGGCACTCCAGGATGAGCGCAAGGGGGATGACTCTGCTTCGGCTCAGGCGAGGCATTAGTTGCACGCATGCGTTAAGTTCACGTTGCAAGGGTGACCTATATTCGAACAGAATAACTTTGCAAAATACTTTGAACAGATCTCAATGTATGTTGGTTTTTCCTAAACGCACTTGCGAGACTTTAGCTACGAAAGCTGAATAGCGTCAGACAAGGAAAACGTTAAAAGTATTTCCTCAATCTTCTACAACTAATGTCGGTCTCAGCAATGTTGCACACTCTCTAAACAGTATGTCTAATATTGTCAATCGAGATCACTCGAAGTATTATCAGCTATGTTGATGGCGATGGCGCTTTTTCTTCTTCTGTATCTGGGTCACCTCAGAGGCGACTGCGTTTAGAAAGTTTAATGCTCCAATTTTGTGCTATGGCTATGGATTAGGCGGAGACTGAATTATGTGTGAAACTGACATAAGGACATCCCCAAATGAATCAATCAAGTTTAGTTTCTCATCTTGTTCGGTTAACTGTTTCTCCAACGTTTTTATTTTGGCTGACAGTGGAGATATAAGGTCGACAACACTAATTGAACTCACAGTCACTGGTCTCTTTGATTCATTAACCTGCTCTTGTTTCCCAGAAGGCGCGGAATGTGTGCAACGGGGCACTGGTCCCTCGGCACTCGTTGTGACCGCAACGGTACTGCTTACCGTGGTTACCCGGTTTTGCACACCCTTTTTCTTCATTGCACCAGTGTTAATGGCAGTTATTTATCTTTTAAATGGGAAGATAAATGCTAGCTAGTACATGCTATAGGTCGGCGTGAATTCTGGGGTAACAAAGGTCGTTAAGGTCGAGTGACTTACCTATTCAAGTTTCCCCCAATGGTAGCGGGAAGTGTTGTCACGTGCTCTGAGCTGAAGCGCGGCTTGACGCACTTCTGTGCATGTTTGGGCACGACTTATCGATCAAGCTGCGGCTGTGCGTTCACTGCAGTTGTGTGTATACAGACCGTCCTCTCTGGCATGTCAGTTGAATGTGTCAGCTTGAACGTGAGGCAGATTACACGAGGGTGCGATTGAGGATCTGCGTGGTTAAGCCTATGGGTCGCGCCGGGTGAATTTGCCTTGAGACGTAACTGCTCCAAGCAATATTGGATTTGAACGAGTGAGTTCGTTCGAAAGCCGTTGAAGTGGTCTATCGAGTGAGACCATGGTTGGAGTTACGCAAGTTTTGGCACTTGGATATCGGCGAAACACGGTCCGGAACTTAGAATTCACCATAAATGTAGTATGCACTGAAGTATATTCGAGGAACTGGTATCACAAAGTGGAAATTGTAAAAGCACGACGAATAAGTATAGATGTAAATGTGTGCGACAGAATGTCTCTGAGCCACAGTTAAAAACCACGAGTGCACAAGTGAGCGATTAGCACGCAAGTTCGCTCAAATTCACGACCTCAAGCTGAAAGATCAACCACTGTTGTTAAAGTGCCTTTAAATTGTCTATTTGAAGTACATTTATTGCCCATGGCTGGGGGTATGGACAGTGTTCCCTTGAGTCTTATCCAAATCCTATGCGAATTGCCGGTGTTCGGGTCAGCAACGAATTGCTCAGACCCATGGTCAGTGCCTGCTTTTCAGAACAAGACGGACATTCACAGTCTTATAGCGGTCGTGCTTCAGGAGTAACAGCTGTATTTTTCCTAAGGAAGGTTATATCAATGGTGAGTGAACTGAAGGCTCATCACTAGTACGAGTCGTCCGGCTTCAGTGACATAACTCTGGCTTTGTACTCGTGATCGCTTCAGACCTATTATGAACAGCGCAAATTCTTCCTCATCACACCGCACTCTGCTGTCTTGATCGTTCCTTTAAAACTTCAACTCGTGTTTGCGCTCAATCAACCCCCTCTGACAGCCGTCGTACATACACATTCGTTGTCATCAAATCGATGTCAGCCCGCTAAGCGTACACACTCACCTGACTGTATCACACCGTTGACTGCATCGATCAATAACGAATTACCGGTCTTGCTTTCTGATTGGCTTGTTTGTCTCTTTGGTTCGCACTTGGTTCAACGTAAGGGTCTGAATACAGAATCACGCTTCTTATAAGTGTGTGGTTTTATAGTTAAACGGACTACAGGTCCACCTATGGAATAGGAATACACGATCGGCACGTAACGAGCCGCAGGTTGATGTGACCAGCTTGCCACCAGCAGGTGATAGCTCACGCAGCATGGTGGATTTCATGTCCAGCTGAGGTCGGTTGACTCAGCACATGCAATGACCACGGAAAAGAGCATAGAGCTAAGCCTCTGCCTCTCCCGGGAGATGTTCACTTTCTTACGAGCGCATAGCCTCGAAATCTGGGAGACTGCGTTTTGTTCACACAATTTGCTCCTACAAAAACAGTGTTTCTAGCTGCGGTATGAACAACATTCCCTTTGTACCCATTGCTAGAAGTTGGGCAGTTGCTGGATATGACGCTGATTGGAAAGCTTTATATCATCCATATGACAACACATGGTGCCACTAGGCTATGTTTTACACCTGCGATATGTACTTATAATCCGACGGAATTAGCGTTCGAAAAATTGCAATCTCATTCTTTTCGAAGAGCTGTGGTAGGCACCAGCATTCACTAACTGAGTACATCGGCTTCGTGGATAATTCTGGTTATTAAGTTTTAGCGCTATTATGAGTGGCTGCTAAAAACTGATTGCCACTATCTTCTATAGAGGTGAAATGTGTGTTTGTGTATTTGCACGCACTTGCTGCGCTGCCCACTGCTCACCTCCTCAGACGAACATAGTTTACATAACTCAACTAGTTATTTACGTCTTGGACTTGTAACTGAGGGACGAAGTCACTCGGATGATAACCGTTTTTGTACACCATGCTGTTGATTTTGGCTCCATCTGCCTGAGGAGCGTTACTCCAGGCATTCTCGAAACAGCTGGGAGAAGGAACGTGTTGATAGATTTTTCTTTGATCATGCCTGTCATTTGTGATACAGCTGTACCGAACGAATTCGCGTCCGTGGGTTTTGGAGATATGGATTTGAGTTTTGGGATGCGATATAGTGATAATGGCACTGGTTGCGTCACCTGACCTCCAAAGCTTGCAACCCCCGCCATTCTGAGAAATGAGTCATTTCTCCACTCTGTACTTTTATGCAGCACTGCTGACTCATCGCTGTGCGGTCAGTAAATGGGTGGACAACTGTACTTGGTGTTCCCATTGGTTTGCCTTCTGTCATGGACTATATGTGCCCCTAATGCTACACCCCTCATCAACCTTGTCAACCGCCAGCATCCCCATAAAGCTATCAGACAGTCTCGATTGTTGAGCCATCATCAAGCTCCCATCTTGGTAACCCACAATGTGGAGGTGTCTTTCTTGTCGCTTTCACAGCAGTGAGCAAAATTAGTGGGTGGCAAGGACGCTTGAAATGGAGAAAGCCCGTGCTATTGTGAACAGCCGAGTGCTATTCCAGCTCACCCGGTACACGGGCCTAAGAAAGCTATCAGTTAGTGTGTCGATAACTGAGAACCGTGGACGGTTGGTCCATTCTCAGCCACGTCGACTAGCACGTTGGGTGGAACATTTTGAAGAACAGTTCAGCAGGCATGCTGCGACACTGCCACTTGCTGAATCTCCCGAGCCGACTTGGGAAGTTGATGTCACACCCAATTTTCGCGAGATTCGACATCAGCTTTTTGTGTTGTAAGGAAACGAAGCTGCTGAACCCGAAGACCTTCCTCCGTCTTTGATGAAAGACAGGTGACTTTGTTGACTGGACTTACTACTCTGTCTAACAAGATTTTGTACACTGAAGAGGTGGCTTCAGAGTGGCGGCCCTCAACTGTCGTCTTCATCCTCAAGAAGAGTCAGCACACTTTATGTGAAAATCGAGGCATTCGCCTTGTTTGCATTACCATCAAATTTCTCATGGGTCTCATTCTCCGACGACTTACTTTTCCCCGTGAGAACCGAATCACTGAAAGCCCGGCTGGTTTCGCTCTGGTGGTGGTTGTATCGACTACCTATTTACTCTTCGCCAAGCTGTAGAGTAGACACACATACAGACCCCCAACAACGATGGTTTTCATTGACTTAAATGCCGCCTTCGAATCCATCGAGCGCGTCAGCTTGTGGCACTGTTTATCCATAAAGGGCTTGTCAGCTAAACTGCTTTCCATTCCGAAGTCCCTCTAACGTGATTCTCGAGGCAGTATAAGTGTCTACGGTAAACTGTCTGCTGAATTCCCCACGACAAATGGCGTTTGCCAGGATTGTCCCATGTCTTCTTTCCTCTTCGAATTTGTGGTCAAAATGGTCGTGAATGCGTCGGTTCTTTCAAACTCTATCGGGGGGAAAGTCTTGCCATGTGATCGACTGACAAACCTGGAATATGCTGACAACATAGCTCTTCTTGCGTCTGAAGCAGTGGCCATGCAAACACTACTGGATAGACTGGTGCGTAGCGCTGCACGTTTCGGCATGTGCATTACACCTTCAAATTTCAATGTGTTGTTGCAGGACTGGACGGGCATATCTCCGGTTCTAACTATCACCGAACAGCCACCGAAAGTGACGGATCTGTTCACTTACCTTAGTAGCTGCGTCACCTCACTGAGGAGGTTACTTCGAGTATCAACAACGCCAGTGTAGCTTTCCAGAGACTCAACCATCTATGTAGACGACGGAATATCTGTTTGTCATTGAAAGGTAGGGTGCATAAGGCCGGTGTTACCGTATGGATCATGGAACTGGCTATTTCGTAGTGAAGATGTTAAACGCCTGGTTGTGGTTGATCACCGGTTCCCGCGGAGTATTGGTCACATCTGACTGGAACATCTACTGCCCAATACTGAGGTCCGCCAGTTGGTTTTTGGCAAGGAAGCTTCTAGTACATCAATCGAGTGTTTGTTGAAGCCTTACCGTCTAGATTGGCTAGAGTATATCCTCCATATGCCCGTTGACCGGCTTTCTCCACTTTCACTACACGCCGTTGCTGCACCAGTTTGGAAGAAGCAGGAAGGTTACTACTTCATGACGTGGCATAAAAGCATGAAGAAACTGACGGTGCGACTTGGTCAGACTGCTGCTTGACATCTTCGTGATTGGGGGCCTCAGGATCATCCATACGAAGGGTTAGGGACCCTATCGACGTGGCCTAGACGCGCATACAGTGGCTTTCCCCGCACTCTGTTGCTTACATCTGGCTGTTAATCTTCACTCCATCCCGTTTAGTTTTATGCCCTTCTATCCCGATTCCATTTCCTTTGTTTTCTATTTTCATTCAACCCCATTTTCTTACAGTTGTTATTTGTTGATGTTCTGGCGACGCGAGTAGTAACAACTTGAACCACCGCGCTTTGGTTCCCGGAGCATAGTTGTTTAACTAAATTCTGCTGAACATCAATGAGCGAGCACCATTTATACCTGTGCAGCACGCTTGCTAAGCGCATCTGTGACCTTTTGGTAGAGGCTACTCTACTGATCGCTGTGAGTATATTACTTAATTTGGTTAACGTATCCATGGAAATGTACCTCAATGAAATGTAGCTTAACCACCAATGAATTACGGCTCTCGTTCGCATACTTTTACATCACATCCAAATGTGCGTATGTGTCATTGAATACGACGGAGCCGGCCAGTTGCAGTCGCGGACTTAGCTCAGGTGACCTCTAGCTCTACCCAATGTGGCTAGCAAGTTCTAACGGAAAATGTGCGATTACTCATCCTTATTTCGACTCCTGTGTTCGTTCGATGATAATTTAAGTGTTGGGATTGTTACCACTAAAACAGTCGTACAATGTAATAGAAACACTGCTGCCCATGTTGGTAAGGCTGTCGCATATATTTCACCAGTCACCTATGCTGAGGTAGCCGTGTGTCTCATGTCCTAAAAATTCGCTTAAATTATGCTCACTAGCCTGGAAACTAAAGCTGGAGTTAACAAATTTCCCCAACTCATTGTGGATGCAATTGAAGTCCCGGCTCTGTAGACGGATCGCGAAGCTTAATTTCAGGCTGCCTGTGAACTACTCTGAAGTGAATGGAAGTCTGTCCCATCACTGAGACCGTATGTGAAACGGAAAGGTGTTGGATGCTACCCGCTGACAAAACTGCACCGCACGATTAGTTACGTACTCATCGGCATTCTTCAGGTGGACAGAACAGAACTGCGACTACAACTCACGATGTAGGGACTGTCATCTGATGCCTGTACTCGTACTTCGCTGGGCCCGGTATCAATGAACAATGAATTATAACGATTAAAATGGCGAAAGCTTGACAAGTTCCGTAGAATGACCAGAGTGAGTATTACAAAATAAAGTTTAAAACTAAAACATTGCGTCCCCTATATCCACTTCATTATTGCAGAAAGAGTACAAACGTTGCAAGCTGTTAAGATTTCTATTGTTCTACTCAGTCATAGACACAATACATACCAGATGCAAATGAATGAGTATACATGAAACTACCTTCATGAACAAGATGCAACAAAAAGAATCAATGGCTTGACAATATAACATATTGCCTCAATTGATTTTGTGCGCACAGGGTTGGAAGATTCTACGTGATCAACAGTGCTTCACTTATAGTCAACCGCATTGGATTCGTATCCTGCATGAGTATTTTGAAAGAGATCGACATGTCCACGTGATGATGCTTTGCGATAGAAGAAGCACGGTTCCGCTGTTGCCTGGTCCACTCCGGCTGGTTGGGACATAGACTACCTTAACCAACTTGGGAGGTTGGGTGTTGCCCGTCCGAAAATACTGCAGCACGCATTTTCTATTTGCATCAGCTCCGGTCCTCGTGATCGAAAGACCAAGATTCACTTCAATGGGAATCGCGGTCAACATTGAGATTGCGCGTCGCAATCCATCCACACAACGTGTACTTCAAAATGACCCACAAAATCCAATTTGGGAGGTTTTCGGTCACCCTTTGGGTCAGCCGATGGTCAGTCCTGCCAATGTATACGTCACCGCAACAGCAGGTGCACTGGTAGATTGCATGAGAGGCCAGAGTGTCCGACAACTCGACCGGATGGTGGTGTAGCACTAGCCTAGAAGTGTTGTGGACGAGTGGCAACTGGCCGGTTGTGTAAGTGCGTTTTATAGAAGATCTGATTTTGCGTCCGATATTGTTTGCGATATGGTCACCTTTGAATGGGAGGAACAACTAGACAGGTTTTTTCTCTGCCGTATGCACCAGTGTCTTTACTTTTGGTGGTCTACTGTGGATCTGCATAAACCTTTCCGGATGCCTCTTGGACAGTAGGGTCTAATATAATAGGTCTTCCTTAGCTTTTAGTTTCTCCGCACTACAAATTCGTCTGGCCCTATAAGAAGGTTTTCAAAGGACAGCGTTTGCATGCAACGGGAGCAAAGCTAGCCAAGTGGATGTATTGGCCGCTCCAGGTCACTTTGCGGTAGACAGTGCGCTGAACTGTACCATGGATCCGCCGCTTGATGCAAATGTCGAAACACAGTAGGCCATCATGTTGATCCATCTCGTAGGATACAGATAAATTCGGGTGAACCGAATTTATAAATGTGAAGATACCAGTGAAATGATCACTGCTAGTAATGGTCACGATGTCATTCACACAACGTTTGCATAACCTTGCTTCATCAGTGCTGGTGGCGTTGTCCTTTTCGATCAATCTAAAGAAAATGTCTGCCCAAACGGATCTCAAAGGAGTGTCCGTTGCGCCACCGCCTGTCTGCTTGTAAGAGGTACCTTCAAACTCGAAGCGGAAATTCTCTGTACACAGTAGAGTATGATCGCTCATAGCTCTATGGGAATGCCCACACAGAGGAATTGACGCAATCCACCAACTGTTTCATGCAAAGGTACCTTTTGAATAGTGGAGCCACGTCTATTGAGTAGATGCGTTCGTTTATCAGTGAAGAATGCTCCAATTCCTCAACCAAATCAAAAGAATCTTTCAATCAATAAGTCCCTAAGAGTCGGCGAACGGGTTCCAACATTTGTGCCAACCACTTTGCCACTTTGTGATAAGGTGAGTTAAGCATGCATAAAACTGGACGCAACCGTACACTCGGTTTAGGTAATCTCAGTGCACCTCTCATATTCGGTGTCTCCGTCCCAACTGGTTCCAAGTGCCGACATTGCAGTTCGGAGATTTATCCAGGCAAAAGAAGGATTTGGAACTCGCTTGTTACATGTTTCTCCACAAGGACATTGGTATCCCGTGTTTTTTCGACCTGAAATTTCCGTCTTTCTTAAAGAATGGTCTTCATCTTTGCAATATAATCGGTCTTGTCCATGATGACAATACCCGTTCTTTTACCTAGCTGCAAGAAGACCACGTATTGCATATCCCTAAGTTCCCTGATGGCTGCATAATGATCGGCTTCCAAGCAGAACCTTTCGCTTATGGGCACGTTCAAGAACTATTTGGACATGTCCACCAATTTTGCCCGAAACCATCCCGCTTCCTCTATGGATCGCGCTTAGAGGTCGTTGAGTTGATCCTACTAATACTCAAAGTTAGTCTGTTACTAGTCCGTCGACTTTTTTATGTGTCAGTCGATATTTCATCCCCAGTGAAAAGACTTCCATATCTGTTCGCGTGAACTGAGGCGATGACAAATTGTACACATGTTTATGACCTTCGGTGGGAAACGGCATACTGGTTACTCTAGCAAGGGAGCCTTGTAGGCTATGCGTTGTCTTACTTTTCATAGGGCGGATGATCTCAGCTGAAAATGCCTCAACTCAAGATGGCAATATGGTTTGGATCCCTTGGGGGCCAGGAGTTTCGAATAACGGTAAAATGAAAAAGGCAATGAGGATAGCGTGGGTGTAGTTGCGACGAATCAGGGAACAATAAAGCGCTGTTCACTAAATAAGCACAAAGTCTGTAAAACAGAACGGAAAGCAGTTGTTTCCATAGAACGACTGAACTGAGACTAACAGCTTTCAGATCACTATCTAAAATCTATGACTTTATTCATGACTGCTGCGTCATAGACCATAGACCATAGACCACTGACTAGAACCCACTGGTTCACCTTGCTGTGTATGTTTGTGATGGCAAAAGGAAAATAGCAGCGCTGAATGTACTCAGCAGTAACAAAAGATTTCTATGTGAAAATCATTAATGTGCGCACAAATCTCACCATAGACAGTAACTAGGGCTTTAGACGTTGCTTCAGAGACAGTTCTCAGAAAAAGGATAACAACCATAACAACCATAGAATGAGGTGGTGCGATGAGATGCATCACTAGGAGAAAAACTGGCTGGCGAAACAGAGGTGGGTTTAGAAGTATTGTACGTAGAAATTTGCTGCTGGCCTGGTGCGGATCTGTCCATGACTTTTTCTTCCAACATAAACTTCATCTTGCATCGGCCGTCAAACAGATTATCAAGGGTCTCCTTACCTGCTGCATACAGCAGGGCGGATAAACGAAACGTGCTACGGTTGGCGCTGCCTTCTTTCTTTTCCACCTGTTTCTCTTTCTCCCATCCCGACCCCCATTACTAACCTTCCTTCTATAATTCCCAGCTTAATTGACAGCAACCGAAGTGCCACTGGAGTAGAAGCATCTGCAGTCACCCTCTCGCGATACGCAACGGGGGCCTATCGGCAACAGTCCCTTACAAGACCACGCTGTCCCGTTTCCATGACGACCTTCAACGTTCGCACACTAAGACAAACAGGGCAACAGGCTGTACTCGCAAGTACATTGCACACTGGGTATTGATGTGTGTTGTGTGTCCGAAACTAGGATCAATGACCAAAATGGGGTTGTTGAATTAACTGCACCCGGCTTATCCTCTCACTACTGGTGGCATGCATCCTGAGACGTCGATGCAGTGCTCACGGGTCAACCTGGCGTAGGCATCATTCTAAGCTCCAAGGCTGAGCCATCGCTGGTCGATTGGATTCCGGTGAACAGCCGTCTATGTGCAGCCCGTTTGACGACATCAGCCAAGGTTGATTCACGACGTAGTATAACATGCTGTTTGTTTGTGATTTCCGCTTATGCTCACACCGACTACAGGTCAAATGCTGTCAAGCACACATTCTATGACGAACTGAACGCGCTAGTACGCAGTGCTACTAGTTCAGATATTATAGCATATACAGGGGATGTGAACACACAAGTAGGGCATCTGAGCTCTTCAGAAGCTCAGCTGGGTGATAACTGTGGGCTTAATTCCGAACGGATTGACAACGCTGAGCGCCTGCTGCAATTGTGTGCGGGGAACCAGTTGTTTCATAGTAGCACCACTTTTAGACACAGTAGGCGCCGAAGTGCCACTTGGCGTCCTCTTGTAGCTGGCCAGCGATGGACCCAAATTGACCACATAGCCATAAGTTACAGGTGGAGTGGTTCCATCCTGGATAGCCGCTCGTTCCTGCGTCGACTCTGATCATGCCTTGGTACGCTGTCGTTCCTCCATAAAGTTTGGCGGGAAGCACATCAAGTGTCCCCTACGATTGGGAAATGAGAAATTATCTCAGTCCTCAGTCAGGCAAGCCTATCAAGAAGTATTGTGTACCGAACTTCCGCTGTCCTGTTCTAATGACGCTGAGCTGCAGTGGAATGTGATATCGGCCGCCATGCACGACGCACGAGCGTCTGCTTGTGGCACTATCAGTGGTCACCTCACCAGTCACCGGATATCCCAGATGTCGGTGAACCTGTTGGAATCTAGAGGAAACCTCCCGGCTGAATCTGAACACAATGTGACCAGACGGTCTATTAGGCGGGAAATAAAGCGGAGCCTACGTGCTGACGACAAAGTCTGGTGGACCATTCGGGCTCAGGAAATGGAGGAGGCAGGAACAGGAGGCAATTGCCACAAACTCTTCCAGCTGATCCGAAACACTGGTCCCAGGAAACCAGGCGTCAGTGAGACAATCAGAGACAGCGCGGGTGCACTGATAAACAATAAGGAGCGCCGTATAGCTCATTGGGTGGAACACTTTCAAGGTCAGTTCAGCTGGCCCCTGCTCCCGGACATCTTCTTACTCAGTTGATGCAGGACTAGCCATGGATGGTTAGTTTAGAGCCTCCGTCGGAGGCCGAGGTCCAAAACGTGATCACAGCCCTCAATCGTTTTCGTGTCGCCGGCCTGGATTCCCTCCCACCTGCACTATTTAAGAATGGAGGTGAGGTCCTCTGCAAAGCACTGACCTCCTTATTCGAACGCATCTGGAAGTAAGAGAGAGTCCCGGCTGATTGGAACGAATCGATTATAGTGGCAATATACAAGAAGGGCAGTCGCACAGACTGTTCTAACTACATGGGTATTAGCCTAACGTCAGTTGTGACAAACTTACTGGCGTCGATTCTCATTAGTCGGCTCATTGCGGAACGGGAATCTCGGATTAGAGAAGAGCAGGCCGGTATCCGCCCAGGACGTGGCTGTATAGACCATATGTTCGCTTTGCGGCAGGTGCTAGAGCAGCGCCACGCATACCGCAGACTGACAATAGCTGTGTTCCTCGATTTCAAGAGTGCGTTCGATTCAGTCGATCGATCGATTCTGTTCGAAATACTTGCGCGGAAAGGTGTTCCCATGAAATATGTGAATATCCTACGTGCTCTATACTCGAACACTACAGGTCGCGTCAGGGTCTACGGTGTCATATCGGATAGCTTTCCGACCAGAAGTGGCGTTCGTCAGGGTTGTCCGATTTCCCCATTTCTGTGCAATTTCGCCTTGGATTCTATCATGGTGCGTCCCCTTGCGGGATCTCACGATGTAGGCATGGAAGTACTGCCTGGTGAAAGATTAGTTAACCTTGATTATGCGGACGATATCGTCTTGCTTTTCGACCATGTTGCGGCGGCACAATCAATCCTGAATAGCCTGTCCAGAGTGGTCCCATTATTTGGCATGCACTTTGCATCTTTAAAGTGCAAAGTGTTGCTGCAGGACCACCAGCCGCTTTATTGCTAACGAGGAACTCGGGGGTTGATCAATTCACTTATCTTGGCAACTGCATCAGCAACGATGGGCGCATAGAAACTGACGTCAGCTCACGCATTGTAAAGGCTAGAGCTGCCTTCTTAAAGCTGCGGAATCTTCTGCGACAGAAGGGAGTTTCCCTTCGTCTGAAAGACCGTGTATACTAGGCCACAGTGAGGGCCGTTCTGTTCTATGACAGTGTGAGTTGGCCCATTCGGCCTGAAGATCTGAGGCGCCTTCAAGTCTTTGATCATCGTTGTCTGCGAAGCATTGCTGGTGTCAGATGGTACCAGCGTGTACGCAACGATGATGTGCGTAGGCGTGTACTAGTTAGTGAGAAACATGCTAGCTCCCTAGAACAACAGATAGCACTGAGTAAGTTGCGTTGGCTCGGGCACGTGCTACGTATACCTGGTTACCGCTTACCTAGGAGGGCCTTGTTTAGTCTGCCAGGGTGGAGAGTGGCGCAAAGCTCGAGGTGGACAGAAGTTGACTTGGCAGCGACAAATGAAGTCAATGACGACCAAACTGGGTACCGTTGGTCCCTCTCGTCTTCCGGGCTGGAGTCCACGTGACTCGCCTTGTGCTTGGCTCGTGAATTTACAGAACATGGCTCGCAACCGACACCAGTGGTGCGTCTGCTGCCGTCTCCTAATCGGATTGCCTGTTTAAAGTGTGTTTGATGCTGAGTTATCTATGAGGTAATGGCTGATTATAACGCGGGACAGTGAAAGCCGCAAGAAAGCTGTCTCGCCGATGCCGCCTTATCTTTGCACGATAGTCAGCTTTTTGCGATGGTATGTTGTCTGCACAAGATGTATGCGCCTTGGCCCTTAATGTTTGCTTAGGACATTAACCTTTTCGGCTAAGTCCCCCTTCCACTTATTATACTTTATTTCATAGGTCATCGTGGTTGTATGGTAGCGAAGAGTCAGTTCAAACGTCTGATGTATTGTTGTTGTCGTCGTTGCTGTTTTTTGTTGTTGCGGATCTGTCCATAGTGTAGGGTCCGGAGTGATCCACGCCTCAAAGAAGTCAACGTGGGCTTATCAGTGTTCGACAACAGTTGACCCAGAGAATCTCATTTACGAAGACGACAGGCACCAGAACCAACCGTTGTACCAGACCATTTAGGGATTTTTGCTGTCCCATTGACTGGATGGCTCGGGGCATCACCAGACTAGACAGTGTAATTGCAAACAACACTGCTAAGATTACTATACTGACGTTGAGAAAGAACTTACAATTAACATGGACGTCAGAGACATGGAACAGACCAACATACCAATCGCAGGACAAGCCTAAACAGCGAAAATTTTATATGACATGAACTCAGTGAATCGGATAGAATCGATCACATCTGGCTAAAGTAGTTAAGTTGGATTTGCGCTAGTGGGTTTTAGAGTACTCGCTGTGTGTCTTGATTGTGACACTGTTCGACGGGATTGAGCTTCACAGTCGCTCACAGCTAGATAGTTTGACCTTCGTGACTGTCTCGTCATATGATTGTGTTGGACATACACACGACAGTCGTTCAGAGCTAGACCGCTCACCATTCATGACTATGTCCTCTCATGTGGTTGGCTAATTGATCTATTGATCTTTTACATCCCGGTTGCTCAGCGTTGTCAGTTATTTTCAATACAGCTCGTCCCGCAAGTTGGTGTTCTTACTTTCCTTTAGCAGTGGGTTCACTTACCGTCGGACGTTATAATAGACACACATCCTCAATTGGGCTCATGGTAACATACGAAGTAAACCTTGGCCATTCCGACCACGGGGACCGACCGAAGTGGAGGATTTCGGTGTTGCTGACCCCCATTTTTGCACTTCACGACAGATCGGTTTCGCTCTAGTTTGGACTCATCAGCTAAGGATAGCCTGAATTGGAATTGGAACTCGGCACACGGTGCTTGGTGGCTATCGCCACGCTGCGTAACTTAGACGGCTGGCGAACACACTGTTTGGTTTGTAATGTTTCCTCTTCCGATGGAAAAGGACTATGTCTCGTAGTGAAAATGGAAGAACGTGTAGTCCAGTTGCTCTTCAAAAAGCCTTACGGTGGGTACAAAACAACGTGAGTTGGAATAGCATTCCAAGTTCGGAATACGTGAAATGAGAAAAATATTTTGGCGGCAGTCGAATCAACCGTAGTGCGTGGCCAGTGTGAGTTGGTGGCCTCTCAGGTTGGCATTGTGGCTAGATGACAACTGGTCGCGACAGGCGTGATTGAGATTATCGAGCATTGGGCATACCATGAGTAGGTATCCTCGCTGGCGTCTATATTTGCCGATTTGCAAGCCTAGGGGTTGCAGTTTGTATGGGTAAGGGAGGTGGTCCATTCCTCTAACGATTTCGTCGCCCTACCTTGTGGCAATTCAAGGGTAGTAACGTCCTGTTTGCCAAGTTGAGCTGAAGACGGTTTCCGGATGACCATGTGTAGATCTTGTTGATATCTCTCTGCAGTGCCATGTGGTCGTCCATTGTTTTAATGCCATGCCAGACCTTGACCTCGTCCGCAAATCATAACAAGTTTGAATGGAGCACACTGACAAGATCGTTGAGGAATACTAGGACCCGGACCCGATCATTGGAGCACACCACACTGAACTTCAATTGAGTCGGAAATGGATCTGCGGACTCTCAGATTCAGCTGATGTAGAGTGAGGAAGTTATCTATCCAACCAAGGACAGGGTCGCCGATACCATAGCTTCGAAGTTTGTGAGGGAAAATGCGTTGCTCCAGACGGTTGGACGTTTTAGAGAAGTCCAGGTATACCATGTCGACTGCTAATCTGGCATCGAATGATTCCGTTCAATTTGCTCGGGCTACCAACAAGTTTGTAGTCCAGGACCGGTTGCGGCGGAATCCATGCTGTTGTGACACGGTGATTTCATTACTTTCAAAGTACCATATGAACGCCTCTAAGATAACACTTTCCTTAACTTTGGAGAGAACCGGGAGGAGAATTATTGGACGGTAGTGCGAACGCTACGCGTTATTGTCACTCTAGTAAATGGAGAAGACACTTCCATGTTCCCACATTGCGAGAACCAGTATTTCATCAACTCTTCGTTGAAAAAACCAAACTAACGCTTTGACGATGTTCATGGAGGTTGTCTTTAATTATTTCTGTTATATCCATGCAAGGATCTCGGTGCGCGCGCAAAGCCAATAAGTTTTCATGACATTTGCTGCGGTGAAGCATGTGTGGCTTAAACCTGGGAGCGGAGTGGGTTATAGCAAAAACTAGCGAGGTGATGAATTACTCTGAATCGTGCGGGTAAGCTGTTTTCGAAGCCCTCTGGTATTCTCTAGCGTAGTTAGCGCCAGACTGTCAGCTGCGAGTAGGATTGAGATTCCGTGCCGCACTCTGTGGAGCAGGTTTACGTGCCTGTACAGCATCCTAAGATCAGTGTTGAATTTAATCGCCATATCCTGTTGGGTTTGCGTTTGTCTTCGCGGACCAATTTGACACAATGATTTCGCTGAGTTATGCAGTCATCTCAGGCCAGCGCACCCGGACAGACCTTATAATCGCGTAATGCCGATTCCCTCAAATCCTTGGATTTTCGAGTCAAATTCCTCAGGAAGGACTTAATCTGCTCTGGGCGAAAAACTGGTTTCTGGCGCATTTGTCACTAGCTCGGTGAACTGGGGGACAAATTACTTCCAGCTTACATCAGAAGGTTGTTCAGCTAGGAAAGACCAGTTGGTTGTTTGAACAAGGCCAGTCGGTGTGCCGTAATGGATGACAACGTGGACTTCAACGTTGTTTTCCGCAGATATTTTCCGCGTAGCAGAAGTAACGGAATAACAGTGTCCCACGATCCATACAGCTAAGCGGTGGGTTTGTATTAACGTTATGGATTATTAGTTAGTTCCTGATTAGTGAGCACAAGCTCAATGACAGTTGGTTCGTCGCCAATTCTGACCCCCATGTGCAGAGGTGACATGCTTGTGTGACGGCACCTGTGCGATTATTTCTCGTAAGCCCGCTTTCAATTGTTTACTGAGCAAAGCTGGGACTTCGTTTGCATGCAGGCCGAAGTCCCCACAAGAAGAACGTGACCGTATGTCCGTGCCAGGATTCGCCTCATGGCAGACGCTAAGCTGTGATCCGTTTCCAGGTTGGACACTGAAGGACGCTGCACTGTTGCTAGTAAACACACATAGTGCGCAGCGCAAAATCATCAGTTCTTGTAACAGTCACGGCGGTTGTTGCCGTCCCCGTAACTCAGTGGTTCCAACCACAGACTAGCGACAGCCGAGCGGTTGGTCCGAGCCCAAGAGGGGTCAGATAAAATGTGTATCGTTGACGATTCCCGAAAGGACGAAATAGCCGTACCATGCTTTTCCGGGAGTGTGACGGTTGTCTGGCATAGTTTAGATGTGATGCATTTCTTCCTATAAGCACACATCAAGTTCTAGTTGCAGACGGCAATAGAGAGATTCGACAACTTTCGTATGCAGATCATCGAAACCATCAATATGCAGGTCACATCGGTAATATAACTGCGCTCCGCCTCCTTTGCTGGGTCTCTAGTTTCGTAGGAGAATCACATCTGGTGGGGTACTTTCAACATCAGTAATCTTGCTATTTAGCCATGTTTCGATTACTATGACTATGTCCCAATGAGGGGAAACCTGGCGATTTCGAAGATGGGCCCGCTTAATAAGAAAACCCTGTTCGTTGGGTAACATGCAGGTGATCGCTTCAGAGATTAACAGCGCCTTTGTAGATTTTGCCTTTGGCTCAGGGTCAAGGTCAACCATTGTAGGGTCGAAACTCGGTCATTTTTTGAATCATATTTTCAGACCCCGGGGCAATTCCGGTTTTGTGTGCTGAGTGATCAGTGTCATTGCGTGGCTGAAAGTCTTGACCTCCTTCATCTGACGGAATGTTTTGACTGCATTCCGGTTCTGAGCGGTATGTTGACGGGGAGCACACTAGACAAGCTTGTTTAGCACCATCTCGGAGATTTGTTGCCGTGCTCACATCAACTTCTATGTATTCCGGATGGCAGCTTTAGATGCATTTTGAGCCAAACTTCAATTACCTTTAACGCGATGGGTTTGGTTTGCAGTGTTACTCATAACCTTCGGGGACCCCTGCCTGTGTGGTTGGGCAATAGTTGTAACCTGGATGTCTAATAGGTGATCAACGTTTTGATTACGAGTACTTCACCGATAAGGCGCGTTCGTCCCGCTCATATGCTTGAGTCTCTTGCTCGTTTGGGGTCTGAAGCACGGGGACACCCTGGACAAGGATTGATTTGACGTCTGTTTTTTAAGGTAGTCGTCCGAGGTTAGTTCGTGTTTCTGATGTTGGCTCCAAGGAACATCTGGAAAATTGCAAACAGTATATGAAGTAGTTCAGAGGCAAGTGGCCGACAAGAGAACGGCCTCTGCATCAGCTCGTGGCTGAAGCGGTACTTGGAGTAATCGTGGTTCACCACAGTGCACCGAGTTTGAATGACGGGGCGTATCGTTCTAACCGCCTTCGCTAGAACCCCGAGTAGTTGCTAAATGGCGTCCCACTGTTTCCGGTTCTCTAACAGCTTGTCTTTGATGGGGTTAACCTCGGGTTCAGACAAATTAGAGTACATAAAAGAGAAATATGACGCCGTTTGGTGTTCTTCTATCTGAATGAGTGTGTAGTTGCTTTCTTTAGTCGGAAAACAGATGACGTTGTAGGTCCTGTGGTAGTACTGGCGGCCCTAGCTGCTCCTGGTTTTGCAGCGGTCAAAGCTACGATGGTCGGTGCCTCTGTCAAGTAGGCATAAACACTGGATGCGTTCGTTCTTGGTCTCACAGCAGTGCTGAGTGTACCGCGAGAATTTGTTGGAGTATGTAATCCGATTGGATCATTAGAAGCAGCTCCCTCTATCGTAGCAGGAATCGGCGCGGTCAGGGTGTCCAACTCCTGATTATAGCCCCCACGACCAACCTGGTTGCTTTGTTCCTAATTGTTTATTTTTAGTATCCAATTCAAGGCGCTGATTCCTCTGCGCCTACTAGGACAGATCTCAGGGCAGTTGTTCGCCTTACAACCCCTACTTGTCTGTTGCAGTTCTGCACCAACGTTAGTATAAACCTGACAAGTGGAACAGCCAGATACTCTCTGAAGAATCAAGCAAAACCGGTCATGTTCCCTTTTTTATCTTGCTTAGACTAAGAAGATCATATTTAGGAGTTTAAACAATCTACATTAGTTAGAGTATTCGATTTCAAACTGCCTATTCCTAAGAGAGTTTTCAATGACCACAATTAAAGTTCAATTGTGACGCGTTATGCTTGCCTTTCTGTGGACAGAAACTGCGCGCCATTCTGTTCGCTGATTCCGTTACGTTACTATAAGTGTCATTTGCCGTAGGGTCTACTCACAAGGCTGATTCCAAACGCTCGCAGTCATTGTGGTGATGATGGTCGCACACGTTCGATGATGTGCCTTTATGTGGTCTCGAGTAGGTTGTAAGTTCAAACGCCAGTCCAACTCGCTAAGACTTCCTTTGACAGCTGTGTGGATCACTGATCGAGTGCGTGTGGAATGCTTCGCCTGCAGTCTCTGGTCAGGTAAACAAGAACGCTTTATTGGCTGGCGGGTCCGCGGATGTCCGCGCTGGAAGAGCTGGAACTTGTTTCTGAAATTGAACGCAACCCTTTTGAACAGACGGGATACGTTGGCACGAATTCCTCCACATACGTTTTGAAGAACACCATATTGGAATAAGCTTGGAATCGTTGGAGGGTCTCTAGCTTACTGCGACGAATGATGCTACACAACTGGGGATTGGACTCAAAAGCGATAGCGTTGCGTCCCTTGATTTAGGCACTAGAGCCTTTTGAAACGATAAGTGTGGCTGGAATCGTGAAACGTTGTAAATGGTTCCACGTATAATGATTAAGTTAATAGCGCTAGTATTTCCACTTCGAATGTGCGTATGGTGACTAAGCAGTAAGATAGTAGAGAGGAGAAACAACCTAAACAAATGGAACCCGCAGTCTAAGCATCTGGCGTGGCGTGGTCATGGGCGTCGGTCACAAATGGGTTTCAACCTTGGCAAGAGAACCCGATTACTCACAGAACAGGCTATCTTAACAATCGCCGTCTTTATTGAGCACATGATATCATGTCAGTCTTGTTGCATCGGTTACCTTCCTCGTGGGCACTCAGTAGCCCCACATTCTCAAGCTTCCTGGATTCATCATCAACGACAGTCAGCGACCCCCGCTCAATACACGGTGTTACCAAACTCTGTCCCCAACCTTACCACAGCAACGCAAAGCACATACTTCGGTCACCAATCGATCTCACAAAACCTAGCGTTTGCAACGTTATTAATTGAAGCCTCGCATTACTGCTGATGCACAAATATCAGCTTCATATCATGTCCTAAGGTTTTGTCGTTTTTACTGGTGTCGTTCAATAAATATCGCCCCTGACGAACTTCCCGTGCACTAAGAAAAGCGACACTTTTCACATATATCTGTACTTCCCTACACGGATACCATCTTGATTTATACATATCTCCCATCCTTCTACGCAGTTGACTAGGCCACGTTTGTAGTAGTTCTCAGCGTGGGAAAAAGTCACGACCTGACGTTAGAAAACAGAGTCTAATCATCAGAAAAATGTTTCCTCCCTCAGAAATGACTTCGTACTTGGAAAGATACGAAAGTCTGTCGGTGCACAGTTTGGAGAACTTGGAGGCACAGGAAGTTTTTCATAGCCACAGAACCGCACTTGTGTTTGGGCATCTTTGCGGTATGAGAAGTGGTATTATCATGGAGGAGCAGGATAACTCAGCCTAGAATGCCCCGCCTGTCTTTCTTGATAATCATCCTTAGTCGAAGTAGCAATGAAGCACGGTATGTTGCGGTAATACCGGCAATTGTGAGCAGGAATTCCATCATTAGCACCCCATACCGGTCCCACAAGACTGTGAGTATGATCATGCTGGCTGAACATTGATCATTTGCCTAGCTCGAAGATAGTGGATCAACATGTTCCCACCGCTTTGACTGGACTTTAGTTTCTGGAGCATAGTGATGTGGCCATATTTCATCTTGTGTAATTAACATAACAGTAATGCACATTTCCCATGATACTGAGAAGCCGTGCCTACAAAGAGATGTATTGTGTTTACAGGTGCAATATACTCACTCATTCATAGCTGCCAACGGTTGGGGATTATGCAGGTATTCAATAGGTACGTTTCGGGAAGATCTTCATTTGAGTCTTTATTGTCATTTCCTATCAGAACACGAGCCTCACCGAGACCCCTCTACGCTACCGCACACCATGCAACTACGGACTGGTGATTTCCCCTCGATGGGTGACGAAACTGCAACAAAACTGTCAAGCTCAGCGAACAGTTCAACCGCCATCTGAACAACCTGAGTTACCATCCTACAATTCCATAGTCAAGCATGTGTTGTGTGTTACGCAAAGTGGATGTCCCACTAAGGCCAATCTTATCCATGAACAACCCGCCGCAACACAAGCCGGCTAAATGGTTAGTGGCAATATTGGAGCCAGTTGAGAAGGCAATGGACAAGCACAGCTTAAAGGACACGTTCGAACTAGTGGAACTGTTGTATGGTGTCCAGCTAAGTGAAAAGTCTATGGTTAGCATCGATGTAGTCTCACTATTCGCTAACGTACCACTGAAAGAGACTATCCAGATCACATGCAACGATGTGACTGAGAGTGAATTTGAACTGGGTATTCTAGTGTCCGAAATAGAACGGCTGCTGTTGCTAAGTACATCGAATGTGAAGTTCTGTTTTCAAAAGCAGTGGTTTCGGCAACTGGATGATGTTGCAATGGGCAGTCCACTCAGACTGCTCTTAGCGGATATTTTCATTACTCACCTTGAAAAGCAGCTCAAGGTCGAAATCCACCAATCCGTGCTATTTCGCCGATACATGGAATATATATTGATCAGTTTTGATCAAGAGGAACAACTAATGTAACTGAACACCAGATTAAATGACCTGCACCAAAACATCAGCGTGACAATAGAGCAAGAATAGAATGATAGTATGCCGGTTCTTGACGTACTCATTGAACGCAGAACTGATGGATCAGTACGTAGATCGGTATACCGTAAGCCGACGCGGAATAGTCAGTAGCTGAACTGAATTTTGTACCCAAAAACTACAAACAGAGGTTGGTGCAGGCCCTGTTTGACAGAGCAAGAAAAATCTGCACGCCAGATGAAGAGGTGCGGTTCCTCACTAACACCCTAGAAGATAACGGGTATCCATATTGTTTCATCGCCCACTTTAGTAAGAAGGGGGAGAAAGAGAAGGTGCCCACTGTGCCAAAGCTTAAAGTTACTCTGAAACCACCGTTTAAAGGAAATGATGTACGCCAAATATTTCAACGGCGTTTGAAATCCGCGGTTGCTCGAGTGTATCCCGCGGCACAACCCGTGCTGGTATGCACAACGATGCGCATTCCCACACCTTCAGTTAAACCGCAGCTACCCCAGTCCAGCCACTCACATATCGTTTACAAGTTTACACGTAATCAAGGCCACTTACTTAGGCATGACAGAGCGCCAGTTGTGGGTGAGAATCTCGGAGCATATCCTAGCGTGGGTCAGGAATCACATTTCGAACCTAGCCCCGTCCACCAGCCAACGTGCGCAGCCAAGGAACGCAAGTTGTCAACCTTTTAAGACGCCTGCGTCATTCATCGCCCGCCATCTCCTGACCGACAAACACTGTTGACCCCACGCGTATTTTCAGTGTGATTTACGCACCAAACAACACTCATGAGCTGCGATACGCTGAGGCGGTCGCAAGCGAACAGCTTGAGCCTAGTCTCCGTGTGCAGAAGGACGCTTTCGTCACACTGGCTCTACCTTGGTAGTAAGCCAATAGACAGCTGATGAAATTACAGACATGCGTTCGCATGTATGTGGGTCTACGTATGTGGGTAGATTGGCTACCTCAACTTTCTTAACTTCATGATGCTATTAATTTTCAAGTGTTCTGTAGTACGCACTTGAGAATACGTAGAAATTTGTCCGGAATTAAATCGTGTGGTGCTTTGGTATTAATCTTTTTACTGTTACAGCGTTGTTGTGAGGCTAGGGGGTTCAGTTCCTTTCCTTTCAGCATTCACCTGCAGTTAAAGATCTATGGCTTATGTAGCCGTGCAACTGAAGAGTTAAGGTTTAAGCTGGGGGCGTAGATAAATAAATAAACAATTGAGCGTTCGTCGCAGCCAGTTCAAAATCAGCTAGTCGTCCACATGCCCGGAAAAGCACTAGACTGCAGTTTCAGCCTGTTGGGCATCGTCAGTAGTGTGCATCCATCGGATCCATCAGGATTCGAACCTATGATCCCCAGCGGCTTGCACCACCAGTCAGCAGCTTATGCCACTGGGCCACGGGGAACAGCCTCGGACCGTCATGATTTGCAAGCTAACTGTGATATAGCGCGTCTTATCCTCCACAGTCATGCAAATTACCAACGTTGCAGAGGACAGGGTTGGCCCCGAAAGACCCGCCGTCCATTGACAGCAGCAATGTACGACAAAAGGATTTAGAAACTGTCAGGGCGGTTATATTTTTGTCATCATTTGGTTTTTTCCGCAAGCTAGCCACTCAACCAGTCAGCCCATTCGTCATTCATTGTTTTTATGCACATTACGACCGAATTCACTGAAATGTGCGGCATATGCCACTAGGTGTGAATTCAACAGTTCAGAAGGTACGGTTCTGTTTTTGTTCAGCACTCCTTTTATATTTACGAGACGGTCTTTGGCTATCCGCCTTGTGTGGGTAAGTATGCTGCTAAGAAATCGTCATTTCATCACCTAAGGAGAACGGTCCAATGGTGCCCAACAATGAGGAAGATAAAAAAGTCTAGCGGAATAGTGAAAACAATCGAAATAGGCAAGAAATAAGCGACACACGGGTAATTTTCTCTTCTTGCACCGCTTCGAGCCTGCAACATGGTGTAAGTCTCATGGCATGGGCTGGGTTGACATGGCGAAATATTATCTAACCATTTGTCTTTTCCAAGAATGTGACGGGTAACTTGATTTTGTAACAGAACTAATGTTTCACATTTCTTAGCATCCTCGTACAAGGAAAAGTTGCAGTCCAGGGTCATTCCATAGCTGCAGGCCGAAGGCTTATTGAGTACCGTTTGAGACTGAGACTGAGACTGTATTTAAGAGCAAGTAGAAAGGTTTCTGTACAACTCTATCGAGTTACGAAAAATCAAAATTTACTTGTGAATTATCAGCAGTTGTGTCTGGTCCGTTAATCGTTTATCCGTGTTGGTTAGAAATTTGTACTAGCGTCATTATTTCCGGACATACAATGTCTTCTTTTGGCACTGTATGTGCATCGTTTCACAAAAACACAGGTTTCCAAAATAATCGTCGATACGGGTTTTAAAACACTTCACAGAATCGGCCTCTAATAATCCTTCAGGTAGTGTATTCTATAAGTTTACGATTCTTCGTTCGATACAAAGCTGATGTGATACTTTGTTCATGCAGGGGACCCTGAGTTTGTAACGATGTCCTCGGGTGTTACAGGGTTCCCGCAGATGAAATATTGGCCGCAGTATGGGGAAGTGATTTAAGTGTAGTACTCGATGGGTCATAATAAGATCAATTCTTACTCGGCGATAAGATAGTGTGTAGAGTCCGAGCCTTTCACAACGTTTTTCATACGGAAGCTTTCGTAGACTTGGTATCATTCTAGTTGCGATATGCTGTATTTTCTCCAGCTTTTCAGTTTCCCATTGGGTTATCGGATGGTAAGCTGGGGCACCGTATTCAAGGATTGGTCTAATGAGCGAGGTGAATAGATGAGGGACGGTTTCTTCGGACCATGTGGAGAAACTGCGTCTTAATGCCCAGAGCATACGAAGTCCCGCACGGTACAATTTCTCTGTATTTTCTAGTGATCTTAAATCATGTCGTGAGAGAACTCCTAAGTCTCTGACAGATGTGTTGGGATGGAGCAACTGGCCGTCCAAGGTGTATGATCGAGTGGCTGGACGTCTGGTGATACTGATGAACTCCGACTTGCTTGCGTTAAGAGGGAGTTGCATTTCAGTGGACCACGTTGACAGTCGCTCTAAGTCATGCTGGAGGCGAGTGCAGTCGTCCTGGTTTTCAATGATCCTCCAGATTTTCAAATCATCTGCAAACAGAGCACATGGTGACTGGAGCTGCTGCGGAAGATCGTTGATATGAATGAGAAATAATACTGGCCCAAGTACAGTTCCTTGAGGCACGCCACTGGTCGATGGGAACCATTCTGTCAGATAGTCATTGACCTGTACTCTAAACCTTCGTCCCACAATAAACTCTTGTATCCACTGAAGTAACGTGCCACCGATTCCGTACGTCCTCAGTTTACGAAGGAGTACCTCGTGGTTCACTCTGTCAAACGCCTTACTAAAGCTGATGTAGACCACGTCAACATCCTTCTGTTCATTGAGAGCTCGAACCCACTGAGGGTTTGCGTACATCAAGTTGGTGATGCAGGATCGCCCTTTCGTAAAGCCGTGTTGCGCTGGCGTCAATACGTCCATCGATTCGAAGAACGACAGCAGACACTTTTTCACAACCTTCTCGAGAACTTTGGATAATACCGAAGTCAAACAGATCGGTCTATAGTTCTCTATTTTACTCGGATCACCACCCTTTGGAAGCGGTTTAACTATGGAGCATTTCCAGTCGTTCGGGACGGATCCTTCAGAGAGCGATCTATTGAAAAGGTTTGTCACAGCTGGTGAGATGATAATCGATAGGGACTTGAGTATTAGTGGGTGAAGTCCGTCTGGTCCGGGAAGCTTTGCACCATTGAGGTTGACGAGTAGCTGATGTACTTCGACTGCATCACATTGTAGGCTGTCGAGCAGGACTTGCGCAACCTGTGCCGGTACTGGAACAGCCGCCGGTTTACTGGAAAATACAGTGAGGAAGTGCGTATCCAGGGCGTCCGCGCTTGTAATGAGTGTCTTCCCGTCTAAGCTCTCTATGACCGGTAGGTCGTCCCTAGGTTTCAGTTGACGTTTCAAGTAGGCAAATATTCGCTTGGGTGCAGTTGTGGCCGAGGATGCTAGCTCATCTTCTAACTGCCGGCGTTTGATGGCAGCAGGATCGTGCGCCTGACCGTTCTACACACACGGCACGTGATTACTTTAAGGAAAGTTTCGCTAATCGCGGGATCAGTCGTGGAGGACCTTTTGATTGGCCTGCAGGGTCTGATTTGAACCTCCGGGATTTTTTCCTGTGGGGGTACTTGAAACCAGGTCAACCTGTCTGGAGGAAATGAAACGGAACGTCGTAAACGAATGCCACGTTATATCGGTGAACATATTGCAGCAGGGGCTAGCCAATAGCATCCGGCGATTACTGCTCTGCAAACAAAATGACGGCCATAATTCCGAACATCTACTTCGTTGACTTTTATGACTGGGAAGTTGATTTATTAACAGAACTGACGCTTCACATCCGTTAGCATCTTCCTACAAAGAAATGTTGCGAACCTGTGCCATTTCGCAGCTACGGGCCTCAGGAAATGAAACTGAGCATTGTCAACGAATGTCGCGCTATATCGGTCGACACTTTGCAGACAGTGCTAGTCAATATCTTTGGCCGAATACTGCTCTGCAAGCAAAACGACGGTGGTCACTTTGAACATGTATTTCGTTGATTTTTATGCTCTTGAAACATACTTCATGCAAATATATATAAAATGCATAGCTTTTTGTTTCACTAGCACATAGTGGCGATGGGTGATGGTGCGAAAGCTTCATCGTGGTTGAATGAACGCTACAGGAAAATAGAAGGAAACGGGTACATGAGAAACGCGCGATCGCTTAAGTGCCCGACAGGGTGCAGATGTCGCTGTTGACGTTTACTATAAAGTTGACCTCGGTGGGTGAAACTGTTGAAGCTCAGTAGGCTGCGTTATGCGCTTCTTGCAAGCCAGTCACGTACTTCTGTTGCTTATATGAGTTAACCTCGTGTTTACCAACTAACTCAATTATGATTACCGTCATTCCTTTATCTATCATGGTTCTCCAATGGTAAGGGAACTGTCGCTCGCAAATTACGTAGGAGCTACAAGATAGAGATGTTTTCACTACCGATTATCGTTGACTACTTCGGCACTTAGCTTCAGCCGTTATAGGTCCAATATGACGCACCTGCCTATTATGCACAAAGGGTGCGGCATTATCTTAAGGAGATGTTCCGTTACCGGTGGATCGGTCGCAGAGGTCCAAAGGATTGGCCTGCCATGTCACCAGATGTTAACCCCTTATATTTCTTTCTATGGGGTTATTTGAAAAGAAGAGCCTTAGAAAGAAAAGTCTATTTCTGTGGAACAATGGAAAGCCAGTATTGTCCATGAATGTCACGCCATCAACACGAAAACTTTGTAAAAAGCTATAGCCTATTGCCTCAGGCGATTTCCGCAGTGCAAGCAGAATGCCGGCGGGCACGTTGAGCATCTTCGTCGTTGACGGACATATCACCGTTTTATAATGTTTATATATAAAATACATATTCACTGTTAGCACTGATTTCTGGACTAGATTGGCGCACGGACAAATGGTGCCAAATGTGAGTCGGGCCAGCATGCAATCCACCAGCGAAGCTGATGCGACAGCGTTCGGACTGACCACTACCATGAAACTTGGTTCATAATGGTAATACTTGTTCTTCTTGATTATGCATAGGGAATACGGGGAGGATGTGAACGAGTTGGTGATGTGAGAATTGGTTAGGCGGTTTCATACTTGCATGCTGTTCATCGGCGTACAGACTCTGGCATGGGATAAGTGCTTCCAAACAATAACATACCGGTCCCACAAAGCGGGAAGAAAGAAGGTCCAACAACATTTCAATAAGATTACAGACGGTGAAAGCGTGGTTTATAGATCCTTGTGAATACAATCTTCGGAGTTTGCAGCATATTGTGACAGAAAAGTTATCGCAGGGATAACGGACGCAGTATGCGTGAGAACCCACATGCTTGTGCTGTGCTCCCAAGATTTTCCATTCATTTTTTCGAGCCAATGAGCTTCGCGCTTTGTGCATTACGTGAGTCCCAGTATCCGCGAAGAGTAGATATTGCCTAGAAATATAGCTTCTTAGTTCCGTGCTGATGGAATAGTGCCTCATCCGTGAATATGTTAGAATGAACGCTCATTGTCCCGCCTGAAACAATTTGGGCAGCATAACCACACTTGGGTGCAACGGCGATCAATACTTCAACGGGAGAATAAGCTATGCGGTACGTATCAGCCTTTAGGCGGCATAGCTTTTCAAGGCTCCTTTCTCGAAATATCACATTTTGTATTTGTAAGGCTTACTTGTAAGGAATGCCTATTTTGCTAAGGTAGGTTGTTAAAATGTAACTTTCAGCCTACAAGAGAGTTACCAATAACCATTTTGTCATTAGCTGGGACAACACTAAGCACCAATTGCACACGCCTTGCTCAGACCAGTTACGCCTGTTCAAGCAATATGACATTTCTACCGCAGTAGCTTGGTAATGAGGCACTTCTGTTTCGATTTTGCACGCGTGCATTCATTCCAACCAGCCCGAAACACGGTATGGATCGAGCAGTGAACTTGTCCTGTGGCATACCCTAGATTGACTCCACCTCAACCATCCGCCCCTGATCCAGAGTTTTCACGATGTATGAAACTGGAAAGTACCCGTGTACCTAAATGCATGCATACGGCCGTTCTACACGCACGTGACCGGGTGAGACATTTTGAGTTAAACCGACATCTATCATTGGACAGTTGGCAATGTAGTGCGATCTACTTCACGCGCGAAGGAGCGATCATTTGTTCCGCATTAACAGAGTAGAGGGACCAGAATTTTGGGACATATGGTATATATGGCAATCAAATATATCACATAATGAGTCTTGCAAAACTATAAAAAGGACCAACCTAACTAAAAACAGTTCATAACTGTGTTTTCAACCAGGGTTCCTCGATTGGCAGTAGGGTTTTCGTTGAAACCGACCGGAAGTGCCTAAATACAGCATTTGGGCACATCTGCCTAGTTACGTGAGATAGGATAAACCCATGAATCCTCCCACATAGTTTCTTGAGCAACGTAAATATTTCGGTAAGAATCTGCTTCAGCAGACAGTTTAAAAGCGCTGGCCTATGGAGCAGCTCCATTAACATCTGCTTACTGGTACTCAGAGACTTGTCATCAACGATGACATGTAAGAGGTTTGCCGATCAAGAGGTTATGGAGAACGGGAAGAGCAGCTGGACAGGATGCATGTTACGAGGAGTTACAACGAACGAAAAGTACGTAAGCGAGAGCAGAGGGTAGCGTAGCGCACGACTTACCGGAGAACCGCAAATCAAATAGCAACTGTCATAAAAATACTGCTTCTGACTCCATTCAGTGTCACATTAGTCCAGCATTACCGCGCAACTCGTCCCCGAACATACAAGAAAGTTCCATTGCGCAAGCGACTATTTCTACTCCCTATTTGTCGTTCACCAACCAGGTGCATAGACGCTCTGGTACGAAACTGAAAACCTCTCCTAAAAGCTGCGAACCTTTAAAACTGCGGAACAGCCTTGTTGCAAAGAACACTGGTAGCAAAACCTCACGTGGAATCTACACGGGGGCTCCTAAGAACAATAAAAACACAGCTATTTTAGACGTTCCACCAAACGCTGTCACCACTGAAAACCAGCAGACAATCGGCATATCTCCAACCATGCAGCATTTGAATATGCGACCTGTGCTCTCCATAACTTGTGAGCCACTTGCTAGGGAACCTCAAGTAGCTGAGAGAAATTGGCCCAACCAAAATCCTCTCAAACTACCTCAACATGTAAATAATCTTAACTGGCACGTAGGTTATGTGCAACAGCCAGAAAACTGTAATCTCCCAGTGGGTCGCCATTTTCCCAGTATTTCACCCTTCCAACCTTTCTTGGGGGGTCCAGTGGCGTTCTACCCGCCACACCCCAAAATGACACTAATTCCGCAAATTATATGTCCTCCGTATCCACCACCCCCACTCCACTCTCTCCAAATACCACCTCGTTGGGGTCCAGTACCTGGATTCCTGTAGACAACCCAACGGATAACAAGACACTGCACTTACTATTAATTAATTTCCGTTCACTGTTAAATAAAATGCACTTCCTGCGTAATATCCTTCACCTTTCTTCTCCTAATATAGTACTAATTACAGAAACATGGTGTTCAGCAGAGATGTCTGACACATTATTCAGGATACTGGGTTATAACATCTTTCGAAATGACCGTCTTTATGGTAGAGGTGGTGGCTGTATAACCTACGTCAAAGACAAATACTTGGTTCTGCCTCTGAATGAACCATTCCTCCAGAGACTTCCTGATTCGGTGTGGATTACAATTTCTATTAATCCAACAAATCTCTTAGTAGGTTGTATTTACAGACCCCCATCGTCTACACTCACCGTGACCGATGACTTGTTGGACACTTTCTCTCTTATTGCTGACCTCCATACACTAACAAAATAATCGCTGGGGATTTTAATATGCCCGAAATCCCGTGGTCCCTTAACAATAAACCACAAAAACCCAATCCTTTTATGTCTACTCTTGATCGACTGGGATGGGTACAGCACGTCACAGAACCTACACGGCTTGGAAACACACTTGATCTAATATTTACGATGGGATGTTCGCATGTGTCCACAGACATCAGTGACAAGTTGCCGGGTAGTGATCACAACATTGTTGGTTGTTCTTTCCAAATTCTTTCTAAACCGACAGAATCAGTGATAAATTATCGCCCATTCTCTTCTGTGAATTGGTCAATCTTCTCGGATCTTATAAGGTCTTCATACTGGGATCCATTCTTCTTAGCACAGAATGTACAAATTGCCTGTAATGACTTCTACCACCGCATTCAGCTTCGTGTTGAAGCTGTGGCTCCAGAACGTACTAAGAAGTTGAAAAGGACTGCCGCTCCTGCAGGCATCTCAAAAAAGGTAGCCACTAAACTTTATAAAATAAAGAAAAAATTTATGAAAACTAACGATTTTGCTCTGCTGATGCTCCACACCAGATTGCTTACAGCGTTATACCAAGACCACCACAAAATGCTATGCTCTGAGGAAGTAATGGCACTGAAGGGCGCAAATGTGGTAGGCTGCATCTCAAAACTTTTGGACCGTAGGCAGAATAGAAAATCAAGTTGTATAAACACCATTGTAAACTCTGATGGAACTGCCATAACCGACGGTGCAATCATATGTTCGATCTTCAATGACTACTTTGTCTACTTATGGCGCTAATGCGAAAGAAGATCCTCAGCTCAAGCTGATACACAGAGGGAGTAATACACTCCAAACTGTTGAATTTACACTTAGTGACATATGTCGCCAACTCAGATTTGTTCGGCCATCATGCTCACCAGGCCCTGACAACATCCCTCCAATACTGGTAAAGCACGGAGGTCCAGACATCTCCCTGTTTTTGCTTAATGTATTTACACTTTCCATGCTCAATGGGGAGTATCCTATACACTGGAAACAATCAACTATAATGCCAAGGCACAAAAGCGGATCTATGCAAGATGTAAAAAGTTACCGCCCAATCCACCACCCATCTATTATTTCCAGAATCATGGAGAGGATAGTTAAGGAACACATAATAGAATATTTGAGTTCTATGAGCCTACTCAGTAAACATCAACACGGTTTTTTGAAAGGTAGGTCGTGCACTACCTGCCAGTTAGATTACCTTGATTATGTGACTAGAGCAAGGGACGCTGGAAGTGCTATCATCGTAATATTTCTTGACATCCAAAAGGCTTTTGACCGTGTCCCACACAATTTATTGCTGCTGAAGCTTATGTCCTATGGTATCACTAATTCGCTTCTAGACTGGTTGTCTTCCTACCTCGAGGGTAGAAAGCAAGTAGTCAAAATCGGTAACTATACATCTGAAGCCACTACCATCTCTAGTGGAGTGATTCAAGGTAGCGTGCTAGGCCCGCTTTTATTCTTAATCTATTTCAACGATCTCCTCGACGAAATCTCGTATGGAAAGCCGTACCTTTTCGCAGATGATGTTAAAATTGTGTATTGTTCCACCCCTGGGCAACGTAGTCCTAACTTAGCCTATATTCAGTCTGACTTGTCCGCATTGGAGCTCTGGAGTAACTCCTGGAAGCTGCACTTTGCCACGGACAAGAGTAATCTATTGTACTACGGCTGTGGCCCTTCTCTAAACATCCTTACATTAAACGATACCCCTATTCCTGTGTGTGGCGCAGTCCGAGACCTTGGTCTAAGATATTCTGCCTCATTTAACTTTTTAGAGCATGTTATATTCTTGCAGGCTTCTGCCAGAAAAGTGATCGCCTATATAAGTCGAACTCTTATTTTGAGGGATTCTAGGCTTCAAGCCTTTAAAATATGTGTTAGGCCGAAACTTGAGTACTGTACGATAGTGCATAGTCATCTGAGAAAAGTGGATATTATAGCACTAGAAAACATTCAAGGATCATTCACAAAAAGGTTTCTGAACATGCCTAATACTATGACATACCGTGAGCGTTGCGAGGCGCTAAATCTGGAGCCGCTATGGCTACGCAGACTCAAACTTAATCTGTGCCTTTTATACCGCTTACTATTCGGATTGACCTTCACTGCTCAGCCACAACTCGAGTTTCAGACTCGTATGCGCTATGAACTAAGAAACAGCGAGCGCACAGTCAAAATACCAAAGTCTCGCACAAAGCTCCGCTCAAAATTCTTCTCTGTAAAATATGCGTTAATATGGAACAAACTTCCATCGAGTGTTACAAAGTGCACTACCTATGCATAATTCAGACGCATGATTAATATTCACCTGACTGTTGCAAACATCTGGTCAACACTAAGCCAAACGGTGACTCCAGATGATTTGTATGATAAAGGTCCTGGATACGTATGAAAGTCACCATATCCTCTATTCGTTTCAATAACATAAGATTACCTACATATAATTGCATTCTTGAGTATATATTTGAGAACGATCTTACTCCTATTAATCCGTTTAACCAATTCTGTTTTCTCCTTTGACGCACTGGCGCGTTGATGCACTACGCCTTCCAAGCTGATGTCTCTGAACCATCGTCGTCACTCGCCAAGATTTTCCATCATATTGTGACTGGCCTATTGACTGCTAATCATTTCAAAAACCCATATGGGAACCTTTGATCAAAAGACGAACAATTAACTATGTAATGCGATCACGTTGTACATGTTGATAAGACCACCCAATTGGTCTTTGCCTCGCACTGCTGAGGAATAAAACGTTTATTTATTTATTTATTTAATTGATCTGAGTCCACCATCAGTCAAACAATTTAATGCTTACCAGGTGCAAGGAAAACGAAAATCCAGTATTATAAAATGTTGGATGGGTGAAATTCTTCTCTTCACAATTTGACAGAGAAATTCTTTGGGGCCTTGTATGATATTTCAGTAGCAATACGGAGGTTTCTAGGGCCTTTTATGTTGTTTTAGCTGCCTCACTGCTTCTATTTCATTTACACATCACTGACAAATAAAGAGATCCCTGATAGATGCCTATAAAATTGATGGCAAGAGAAAAGATGTAAATATTTTTGGAACGTCCGACATTGCCATTAGGAAGAAAGTGTAAGAAGGAACAGCATTTCAACAGTACAATCTGAAGTAAGATAGTTCGCGTCCACTCGTCAGCTTCGGGGTCTCCACTCGTTCGATGATCTAGTATACTGAACATTTTACTTCACCCTTTATTTTATCACTTGTCGATTTCCACGCGCTTTATCTAGCGGGCTTGATGAGCTGACCTGTCGGGCCGAATCAGAATCTCGGGTCACCGTTTGGTAATCAATATTTGAAATGAGAAATGACCCAGGGGAATTGTGCCTTTGGCACTCAATCATGTCATCTGCGCTTTGGAAATGCAACTGTCAGCGAAGGCTGAATCATGCCACTTATCAGAGCGAGCTGAATTATGATGACAGTTGCTTCCAATCCCCTTGGTCGACGGCCGTTTATCACTGACTCAAAAGTGCAGGATAGTAGGTTGCAGCGCTCACCGTGCAGATAAAATAAAGCAATAAAAAAGGAATAAATAAACAAATAAATTATATATTTTTCGACGATACGAAAGCTGTCCCCTAGAAGAAACAGAACAAATAATTGTAAAGCCTTTTCATGACACTATATTAATGATTTTTCAAAACTAAACATGGGCGCAATTACAAACTGGATAACACAAAATAATCAGAATCGTTCTGCAATTTGTTACTGTAATTGAACCAGGATGCTTCACAATCACATGACAAGTATTTGGGCCGAGAAAAATTAAAATAGAACAATGGTGTATTACGGGTAAAAAAAAGCATTACTTAACAAGTCCCGTGGGATGGAAATTATTGAGAAAATCAATTGCATAATAAAGTGAAAAGCGTTGTGGTGGACTCACCATAGACTTCTGTAGAATAGCGGAGATGTTCACGCATTAGACGTATAAATCCATAAATCCATTGGTTGGGAGTTTGGCATGACACCGGTTGATTGCATTTTGTAGCCCCTGGCAAACAAGTCGTAAAATAACATGCAAATGTAACAACGCAATTTCACCTTATATTTTAAATATCGCTAGATTGGGAGCAGAGACGACATAATTAGGGAGGGCGTTCCAAGACTGGCATACGCGAAGGGAAAAGAAATTTTTACGGCATTCCAACCTGCTATACTGAATTGTCAGTTTCAGACGATGACCTGTTAGGGTAATGTTATGGTTCAATTCCAGTACCTGACGGCAAATGTGGTTTGGGTTCTTCAGAATCTGGTAAACCATTGTGAGATCCCCTCGCAAAAGCCGATAGCGACTGTTATACATTCTTAGAGATTTCAGTCTAAGCTGATAGGGTAGATGAAAGAAGCGCTGACATTCTTGGTTAGAGTTCCTTGAGGAGACTCGAGAGCAACGTGATCCTGCTTCTGACATGGCTGTCACGCCTGGATAGCATATTCCACGTGCGGTTGCACGAAGACGTTAAGCATTTGGGGAAAAATTGAGGGCTCAAACCAACCGAACGCTCTGCTAAGCAGGCCGAAGTGTTGATTTCCGGTTCTCCTCACCTTCTCCGCTTGTTTTGAACACCCGAGGTCTTTCTGTACCAGTGCATCTAGGTCACGCTCCTTAGAGACCTTCTCCAACGTGTCGTCTCCTAGCTTGTAAACGCTCACCGGCTGGTGATGCAGTTGGATCACCTTGCACTTAGCGATGTTCTACTGAAGCAGGTTCCTCTTTGACCATGCATAACTGCAATCTAGGTCATGTTGAAGTATATCGTGATCTTCATTGTCACTAAGCGCCCACCATATCTAGACGTCATCGGCAAAAGCAGGCAATTTGAGGAGATAACTCTTGGCAAGTCGTTGGTAAACGCCAAGAATAAGCGCGGTCCCAGTACTGATCCTTGTGGGACATTACATTCCATCTCAATCGGGTTAGAGAGTGATCCCCTAAAGCGTAATTACATCTACCGTTGGTGAAAATGTTGCCAATCCAACCAAGAACAGGATTTCTGACTCCGTAGCTCTGTAGCCGGTGAGGTGAGATGCGGTGCTCCAGGCGGTCGAAGGCATTGGAGAATCCTAGACAGATGACGTCAACTCCGACTCCATCATCAGCCACTTCCGTCCAATCACCTCGTGCAATAAGTAGGTTGGTGGTGCATGACCGGTGTTGACGGAAGCCATGCTGTTCCGGTACCAAAATTTTGCATTTTTCTAGGTAGTCCATTAGAGCCTCAGGGACGACTGCTTCCATCACCTTCGCGAGTACAGGGAGGAGAGTCACTGGACGATAGTTTGCAGAATCTGAACAGCTACCGTCTTTAAAAATTGGGGTAATAATGCCACGCTTCCACATAGTGGGGACTGGTTGTTCATCAAAGCACCTTTAGAAAAAATGTGACAGTGGTTCAGCTAGATTGGTGGTCGCAGCCTTCAGTGATTCGGGCGGATGTTGTCGGCTAGCGGATATCTATGATTGCGCAGCGTGAGTAACTTCCTTAGCACAATTGATGGGTTGAAAATTACGTGTGTAAACAATGGAGTCGGTAAGGTGCATGACATTATGGGACAGGTAGAGGCTGCGAGTTCAAAAATTGGGGCGTACTGTAGCCGCAAGGATTTAGCTGCCTCTTCGGCGCTTTGTACTCTACCACCTGTCGTGAAAAGTGGAGGGATTCCATGCACCACTTTACGAAGATTGTTAACATGCCTATACAGCAGTTTGTTTGCCAGGAATCTTTTGGCTAGGCACTGTTGATAACTTACTTTGTCTTCACAGACAAGTGTAGTGCAATGGTTGCGATGGGTCAGGAAATTGCCCCAAGTCTCTGAGTCGGGGTTAATCTTGTAGACACGCCATGCTGCATCGCTTATCGCCAAGCATTTTCGAGTCCTGCTCCTTGGAATAGAAGACAATTTTGCTGGACGAAGGGGCTTTGTCTCCGACGCGCTGTTGACGATGTCGCTGAGTCGTTCAACGAACTCTGTCCAAATGTTGTCAAGGGGACTGTTGTTTGAGAATTCCCAAGCAGCTGCGTCGACGAGTTCCTTCAATACGTGGTAGCGTGTGATTGTATGAGTTAGTTCCGAGTGTTCAGATGGATACTCTGCATAACACACATAGTTGAACGTTATTACTACATGGTCACTGAGACCTAATGGACTATCCATCAATAACTTGTCAACCATGAGCTCTTCATTCGTGAGCACAAGGTCCAATATGGACGGTTTGTTTGCTTCCTGAATCTAGTGGGCGTTGTGACATGATTGTACAAGGGAATATTAGCAATCAGTTCATGCAAGTCTGCTTTGAACTGTTCACTGGGTGATGCCGATACCTCCAGATCGTGTAGATTGAAGTCCCGGAGATGAGAATGTGGCTGTACCTAGTGCGTGTTACTCTGTTCAGGACACGTATCAAGCGGGAATCCATTTCCGGAGTGGACGTTGGGGGCGGTAAACGACAGCTACGAGACATGCGTCGTTGTGTCTTAGTCGGAGACGGCAACAGAGTGAGTCGGTAACGTGTGTTTCCAGATCATCAACTATTGTACATTGTAGATCGCTGCGGTAGTAGAGTAGGACCCCACCTCCTCTGCTGGGGCGGTCGTTCCGGATGAGTGACATTCCGGCTATCTCAACCTCAGCATCAGTCACCTCTTGGTGTAACCAAGTTTCGGTAATAGAAATTAGGTCCCAAGCATTCGCAACCTGACGTAGCCGAAGTTCGGTAAGTTTACTGAGGAGCCCTTGGGCGTTAGTGTACATACATGAAAGTTTCTCAGATTTAAGCAATGTTTCGGAGGTTGTGCAACTCATACGTGAAGTTTCGCCGACCAGTGAGTGGCCGGCGACTAATCGTTTTTTCGGTGTGTACTTGGAGAAGGGTTTAACGTCTTATTCATCGTCCGCGTAGTTAGTCCCGTGTCTAATCTTCTACGTACAGTGTAAGGTGTCTGGTCAATATCATCTTCTACAGGTTGTATGGGCTCATTAGACACACTACTGGTGCATTGTTCTTTTATAGATCCCATCGCGTTTGGTTCTTTGAGTGACATATCATCTCTAGGAGGCATATCGCTGACTGTCTTCAGCCGAAGCTCAGATGGTAGCCTGCAACGGAACATGTACCAGCTTTTTAGCAGCCGTGCTACCATATGTTTTGACTGTAAGACCACCTTCAACACTCTCGGGCCACTTCCTTTGTAGTTCGGTGAGGTACGCAGCCGTGACACGGATTTCGCTAACACATCATCCAAGCAGAGTGTTTCACGAATATAACACCACTGTTCTTTATCATGGGTTATTATTTCATGCTCATCACATGCTTCAGTTTCAGGAACCCCGTGAAGAAGTATGGTTCTGGTTGAAGTTTCCTTCCGGTAGTCCTCTAAGGTGCGGTTAACTCGATAACGCTCGCCCCATGGGATGTCTGGAAAGATACGGATGGAGCAGTGTTCATTTCTGAGACTACCTGTCGACAGTAGTACTGATTCTACTTCAGTGATGGAGTTCAGCACAACGCGCAGAAGTCTTGGCTCTCCGAAATGCTTAGAGTTGGGGTGCCACGTAATACGCACTACATGTACAGATTTCAGTACAACTCCGATTAGGTTACTAATAATGTCCCACTGGTTGAGGTCATCCAACTGCCTGCCTCTTATTGATGTCGACTTTGATTCTGGGATATTGGAGCACAGTACGCTCAGTACAGGTAGTTGTTTCTTTACACCTTTCGACATGTCGCGGTTAGTGATTGAAATACTCGGAGATGTACCGCAGGAAACCGATGGTGCTTGCACTAGAAAAACTCCGCTACGCTCCTCAGTTTCCGATCCAGTTGGGGGTGATGTTAATTTTAAATGACGGCTCTTCTTGGAAGCAACCGTAACCCAACTTTCGCTAGTACCGGCTTGCTCTTTTCTACGCACTCCGTCGGGAGATTGGAAGTAGCCTTACGTGTAGTTACTCCGATGGAAGTGGGAACCGCATTAGTCAAGTGTGAGCCACATATGGTATTGGAACAGCAGTTGATGTTCTGGGCGCTTGGTGTTCTGCTTACGGTGTTACTAGCCGTTCTCCTCGGGATAGGAGCAGCACTTACGGGGGAGGATTGGGTTACACAGTCCGCTATGTTTACCCCAACCGTAGTGATTTTGCTGGTCGCCATTTCCCCAAACTTGGCTAGTAGCTGGTTATACTTCTGAGATAATAGGAGCACGATTTTTATCAGTGGGATAGATGTGCATTGCACGCAGAAGCTTAGAGAATCTGGTTTGTTGAATAACTTGGCCTGACTAGGTTTAACTCGGAGGCATCTCGCATGGAAAAACTTGCACCAGTTGCGGCACAAAATGCCCCCCTTAACAAGTTTGGAACATGATCCACATAAGTCTTTAGACTGTGGCACACTGGGCATCGCTCTTGTTGAGGAAATGTTATGAAGCATTTGAATGACTCACCCTCTATGGTAAAAGGTTTTTCTGTTACTGACGTTGTCGACAAGGTCACAGTGCTCATGTTACAGTTGTGTGCTCGTAGACCGTCCTATCTGACGTGCCAGTCGAATGTGTCAGCGTGAACGTGAGGCAGATAACACGAGGGCGTGATTGAGAATTTTCGTGGTTAAGCCTATGGGTCGCGCCGGATGAATTTGCCTTGAGACGTAACTGCTCCAATCAACATTGGATTTGAACGAGTGACAGTTCGTTCGAAAGCCGTTGAAAAATGTCCTATCGAGTGAGACCAAACAATGTCTCCGACGGTTGGAGTTACGCAAGTTTTGGCGCTTGGATATCGGTGAAACACGGTCCGGAATTTAGAATTCAGGGTAAATGTAGAATGCACTGGAGTGTACTCGAGCCAGTAGTACTAAAAGGTGGAGATTTTAAAAGCACGACGAATACGCATAAATGCAAAGGTGTGCGACAAAATGTCGCTGAGCCACGATTAAAAAACTACGAGTGCACAAGAGAGCGGTTATCACGCAAGTTCGCTCAAGTTCACAACCTATGATGAAATGAAGGTGCTGTGCTCGGAAATGTTATGTGGTTGTACTTCGAAAATTTATTCAGGCACCATCGATAATATTTTCGAAAACGTTACCTAGGGTCTGTGATGTCCCGAAGGTATTAATCCCATTTTGCACGGATACGTCCTTATTAACCGTAAGCTTAACATTACAAAGTGTGCAGGATATTCTTATATCACTTGGAAATTTGTTCCAAATCTTCGAGTCGTGGCTTAGGAAGAAAAGCCCTTAAATTCTCGTAGTAAATTTTGGAATAACGACCTTTAACTCTTTGTTATGGATTGGATATCTGCTGTTTAAAGAGATGTGAACACCGTTATCAAGACTGCGAATTTCAGGATTTAGGATTTTGTAATGAACACATAAGTTCAGCGTTATTCTCCGAACGCAAACTGGGTCAAATCAAAGTTTATCACATCGTACTCTGTATGTCAACTCTGAGGAATATCCACATTTCTTTTTCGTGAAGCGTCTCTGGACCATCTCAAGCGCATATTGGTCAGATTTCTGCAGATTAGACTGGACCACTGAACAGTATTTCATACACGGAAATATCTTGGGTGGCGCCTGGGATACTAGGTAATCAATGACACGTAACAGACGTATCAAATACGGGGCAGTATAGAAGTTGGAGAGAACTGAACCCAAAATGTATTGTGCAGGCCACCAAAATAGGAAGCGAACCAAGCAGAGCGAGAAACGGTACAGCAAGATACTCACTAAAACAGTTTGTGTCAACGGAAGTGCCGTCAGTAAAACAAGTGGACGCTTTAAAGATTAAAACAACAGTAAAATTCATTGTTGCAAAATCCTGAAAGAACGTGTTTTCCGGAACACTACAAATACATATGTTTTATGAAGCGATAGGCGAGATTCCATGAGGGAATAATGATGGTATATGTAACCAATGGTCTTCATGCCTTTCGAAACTTCAAAGTCACAGCGTTCAGAAAAGTTACACCTGACTGAATATCGCATGCTCAAGTTACAAACTCCCCTGCATTGCGAGCTATATGTGCCTTGTGGTACTAAACTGTCTGGTGGTACTTAGCATTTGTATGACAAAATATTACACTTGTCTACAGCAAATCACATCTACCACATTTGGCCCCAGGCGTCAAGGGCAGATAGGTCATCCTGAATGAGAGGTACGGCATCCTGCGTATTTGCAGTTGGTTGTGACTAGACAACCTTAATGTCATCAGCAAAGATAAATGCAACACCATTTGTTATTCTCTGGAATATACCGTTAACACATAGTAAAAAAGGAAGCGAACCAAGAACACTTCCTTGAATCATTCCACTGGTCATTGCTTCCGGTTTAGAGAAATTGTCGCCGATGCACACCACCTTCTGTCTACCAAGTACATATGAAGACAGCCAAGAAAACATCGGTTCTGCAATGCATATAGTCTTCAGCTTGTTCAGTAACCTACTGTGAGGCACTCTAGCAAAGGATTTTTGCATATTCAGGGACAGAATTACGATTGTCTATGGCAGCCGCTGTGTGATTTAAAAAGTCTGTCTGGCATAGTGTATGAATCCTTGTTGCGAATTGCTGATGGTGTTAGGCTAGTTCAAGAAAATAAATAGTTTATCTTTCACTATCCTTTCCAATATTCTATATATGACGAGTGTGTGCTTGATGGGATGAAAGTTTCAACCTCGTGCGCGGCACCATTTTGTGTCGCGGGATGACGACAGAATATTTGCATTGAGTAGTATCTACTCGGTTGTTAAAAGTGCTTGCAGGGAAATTGAGCAAAAGCAGTAGGAAACCACTACCACTGCTGTTTATTAACCAAGGGAGATCCCATCAGGGCCTGCGCACGTTGTGGAGTATAAGCGAGAGAATTGCGCAGTGCTTTTCGCTATAGTGAATTCCACTGTGCATAGACCTTCATTGTTGTGCGTCATGATAAGCATTGGTGTGTCTGATGATTCATTGAGCATTGATTCAGCAAAAATACAAGCACTGAAAGTTTCGCAGATATCACCTTGTGCCTCGTAATATGTTCCATCAGGCGTGGTGATAAAATTGAGATTGTTGCTGCAACGCGAACCCCGGCAACGGAATAGTTTGGCTAGCTCAGTTGTTTTGCTAGGGCCTTTCGGAGCTTTATACTCACCTAGAATGATAGTTTTGTCACGTTGATGCCTCTGTTCTTCGACGAGCTTCGAGTGCTGTAATAATAGCGCAAAGTCAGCAGTTAACTTGAATTTATACCGAATCTCATGGAGCTTTCATGCTGCTTTTAAAGCCTTGCGATCGGATTTAGGTTTTTTGGTAAGCACAAATTATTGGTACTGCTGATTCGATGCAGAAGCCAATCATACTATAAAACAGGTCGGTCGCATGTTGAGGACATAGAGAGAAAGAATTTATCCCAGTTCATTGAACGAACCAGGTCCTTGAATGAGTCCCAGTTGGCTGAACTGAACAGACGATAATGCACTGTTTTCCGTGCATAGGCCATGGGCAGTCTTAGGTGGCATTTGATCGCGCAACGATGGCTCCCCGGAAATTCATTAAGAACGTTAACACTGATTGCAGGTATGCCCAATGAAAAAATGAGATTTAGAGTACTTTCACATCTGGTAGGTTGGGAGACTTGTTGCTGCCAACCATTCATTTGGATACAGGAGATAAGGTTTTGGTATTTCAAAGGAGCGGTTCCTATGGGCCATGAAACCAAAGGCAGATTGAAATCATCTCCAATAATCTTATGTATAAATGGTAGGCTAGCGGCATATTCAAATGCAAGCGTCAAGTGTTTTAGGTCTTCTTGACTGTAGTTTGGTGCGCTGTATATACATCCCATAAGCAGCTGCTGCTGATTAACAGATATCGTAAGCCAAAGTGATCCCTGAACATTGTTCAGCACTGAGTTCTCGAAGGGTGCTGTTGTGAGCGATTTTTTCAGATAAATTACACAGCCACCACCTCGACAACTGGGCCAATTTCTTATAACCTTATCTATCCAAAAATTGTCAACTAACTGGAAGATATGTCATCATGGCAACTTGATTCAGTGATAAATATTATCTCATTCCCCAAAACAAATGAGTGTAGTGTGTGAATCTTAGAGTGAAGAGAACGAATGTTTATCAAAAACACTGAGATAACTGTAAGATATGAGGAAGATTCTTTAGGTTGTGTTATAAACACTGGGCTTTCAAGCCGCGTGCCTGGACCCACGCTAGAAATTGTTATAAAACTGCGCGTATTGCCAACGGTGGAAAGGATTTGGAGGTGACCACAACGGAGGGGGTTGCGACTGCATATGACCCTCTAAAATATGGGTCGAAGTAAGAGCCCATGATTGTTGTAATAGCTTGTGGGAGTTGGTGTGTTATGTTGTGTCCTCTACACCATGTCATTAATAGGCGGGAGAGCCTATGGTGCGCTGAGGCTGGTGGTGGCTAGATCCTGACAGATGGTTTACCCACTGCTGCTACTGCTGCGCCATAGTCTCATGTCCTGGGCGCCTCCACGTGGCGACCGCTGGGTGGGAGTTAGGTTTCGCCCTTCTCCCTGCTAAGATCCAGGACACCAATCCGCATGAATCAGCTAACTGACCATGTGCTAGACCCGCTACCTTCGGGTGTTCATTTAATCGAAGGCTTTGGCTGAGGACCCGAGTCGTTTTCCTGTCAGGATTGGGCGCCCTGGCAGTATCCTTGTCCATCCTCTCCGGAGGTTAGGAAGTGGTCGATGGCCCACTTTCCATAAAACCTAGCCATGGGAGACAACAGGTTACGGGTTATATTCTCAATGCTCGATTGGCGTAGAGCACGAGTGCCACGCATTGTCTCTGACGGTGGGAGGACACCTCCGGGTGTTCAATGGTTTGCTACTGCCCGCCTCAAGCCAGGCAGCCCCTGGTCAAATTGGTGCAAACCCGCCAAAAACCCACCTGCGTCTGGCCGTGGTCGCAGGTGCGTATCCAATTACGGTCGCAAAACATATGATAACTGTTCCAGAACCTCAAAGGCTGCGTGTGACGGCCGTCAAGCAGATCCCCATCTGTCTCTGCAATCACATTCCCGAGCTGGATCTGCTCTCCACTGCCTTGTGGGTCAGGCTATTGAGCCAAAGGCTCCGGGTGGAGTCCCCCAAGCAAACCTCCAAACCACCCACTGCCTTGCGGGTCAGGCTATTGAGCCAAAGGCTCCGGGTGGAGTCCCCCAAGCAAACCTCCAAACCACCCACTGCCTTGCGGGTCAGGCTATTGAGCCAAAGGCTCCGGGTGGAGTCCCTCAAGCAAACCTCCGAAGGACAACGAACACCTCACGTGCGATTGCCCACCAATGCAATCGTATGCCTGCACGCAAAGCACTCAGCATCGGGTGCTGGAACGTGCGCACACTACTGGACCGGAACTCTAGCGAGCGCCCAAAGCGACGCACTGCACTGGTTGCAATGGAGCTGGCGCGCTACCACATCGATATTGCGGCGCTCAGTGAAACTCGGCTCGCTGAGCAAGGTAAGTTACATGAAGCAGGTGATGGCTACACATTCTACTGGGTGGGGAACGCCGCCTCAGCACCACGTGAACATGGGGTCGGATTTGCAATATCCGATCGCCTGAATGGCCAGCTGGTGGGTGAACCAACGGGCATCAGCGCGCGACTGATGACTGTTCGCCTTCGACTCGGAAGAGGTAGGTCTGCTACTTTTACAAGCACGTACGGTCCGACCATGTGTTATCCTGATGACACGCGTGATCAGTTCTACACTGAGCTATTTTCCGTGATACGGTCTGTGCCAAGGAGCGACCGACTATTTCTGCTGGATGATTTCAATGCGCGCGCTGAGCGTGATGCATCAGCGTGGACAGATGTTATCGGTGCGCATGACATTGGTTCAGCGAATGCGAACGGTGACAGGCTGCTCTCACTGTGTGCCACTCACGGCCTGACGATCACGAACACTCGGTTTGCACTGAGTGCGAGTGATATAGCAACTTGGACGCACCCACGGAGTGGTCACGCTCACCTGCTCGACTATGTCATCGTACATCAGCGTGATATGCGTGAAGTGCGCATGACACGTGTACTGCGTGGAGCTGAGTGTGGCACTGATCACAAGTTGGTTCGGACCAAACTGTACATATATTTTCGTAAATCGATGTATTGCACTCCCGCCGTGAATCGGCGTAAATTTAACATTCTCTCCCTCGGTACCGTGGCGAAACGCATTGAGCTGGAGAAGGCGATGGCTGCACGCCTGTGTGATATGGACTGCATAGCCACAGTGGGCGACCTGTGGCACCACATTCGCGATCAGGTGACAGCTGCTGCGGAGGAGACCATCGGGCGCGCAAACTGTAAGCGGCCTGATTGGTTTGATGACAACAATGTGACGATTGACGCATTGGTGTCAGAGAAGAATGCAGCATTTGCTGCACATGTTGCAGACCCCAGTGACTTGGGGAAGAGTAGTCAGTTTCGCAAACTTCGACGGCGACTGACCCGAGAGCTCCGTCGCATAAAAAATGCATGGTGGACGGAGAAGGCGAAGCAGATGGAATGCTACGCCGAACGCCGTCAACACAAGGAATTCTTTGACTCCTTGAAGGCGGTGTATGGACCGAGATTGGAGCCGCTGAGGACACTGATCGATGGTAGTTCAGGTGCTACCTGCACCCAGACTGCAGACATAATGCAGGTCTGGCGAAAACACTTTGACTGTCTCTTGAACAACCGTTCAGAGATCGACTGGCCTACATTGAATGGCCTGAAGCAGCATGATGTGAAGGCGGATCTGGCGCATACGCCGAGACTGGATGAGACGCAGAGAGCACTTGCTCAGCTGCGAAACGGCAAATGTGCCGGAGGTGACGGGATCCCACCTGAAGCATTGAAACACGGTGGACCCGCGTTGTTGACTGCGCTGCACCACTTGGTGCAACGCGTGTGGATTGAGGAGGAGGTGCCTCCTGAGCTGAAGGATGCCCTTGTGCTACCACTGTACAAGGGCAAAGGTAGCAAGCAAAGTTTCACGAATTATCGTGGCATCAACTTGCTGAGTTGTGTGGGCAAGGTGATTGCCCGAATCCTGCTCAATCGCCTCGTGAGTCAGATTGTGGAACCAAACGTGGCGGAAGAGCAATGTGGATTCCGTTCGGGTCGCAGCACTATAGATAAGGTGTTTGCGGCTCGTCAGTTGCAAGAGAAGTGCAGAGAACGATACCAGCCTTTGTACTCGCTTTTTGTTGATTTCACCAAGGCATTTGATACGGTGAACCGCGAGGCACTGTGGCTGGTGTTGGGTAAGTTTGGTTGCCCGCGTAAGTTTGTAAGTTTAATTGAATGTCTGCACAGTGGTATGCGAGCGAGGGTGCAGCTGAGTGGAGAGACCTCTGATGACTTTGCAGTTGTCTCTGGTGTGAAGCAAGGCTGTGTTTTAGCTCCTGCCCTGTTTAATATCTATCTTCATGCAATGTTGTCTTGTGCTTTTGATGCGGCTTGTGCTTACGGTGTTCGTGTGGAGCACCGTATTGATGGTGGGTTGCTGAACATCCGTCGTTTCGGTGCGAGAACTCTAGTCTGTGAGACAACTATCCGTATGTTGCTGTTTGCTGACGACTGTGCGTTGTTTTCACACAGCGCGGATGAGTTGCAGCACATGACTAGTGCTCCGGCTTCGACAGCGGCCAAATTCGGGCTCACCATCAACACAAGCAAAACTGTCTGTCTCTTTCAGCCTTCACCGGAGGTGCAATCTTCAATATTGCCGCAAATCAGCATTGGTGCTGAAGTATGGGAAACCACCTCCCGCTTCTGCTACCTTGGGAGTGTGATGTCGACTGATCAGCGGCTACACGTTGAGTTGCGTAATCGCATGTCGAAGGCGGCAGCGGCATTCGGGAAGCTTGAGTTCCGAGTGTGGAACAACCATCAGCTTAGCGTTGGCACGAAGCTGATGGTGTACAAATCCATGGTACTGTCCGTTCTTCTATACGGCAGTGAAACGTGGACGATGTACCGTCGGGATGTGCGATATCTCGAGCGGTTCCATCAGCAGTGTCTGCGACGAATTCTGCGGATCGGCTGGGGCGCCAGAGTTGCAGACACGGAAGTTTTGCGCCGAAGTGGGATGTATGCAGTGGACTGCATACTTTTATTGAGACACCTGAGATGGCTCGGTCATGTGAGCCGTATGGATTCGACGCGGATACCGAAACAACTCTTATACGGTCAGCTGAGTATAGGGAAGCGGCACGTGGGGAAACCAAAGTTACGTTACCAGGACATGATTAAAGTGAGCCTCACACGTTCTCATCTTGATTGCAGATCATGGGAATCGAAGGCGGTTGATCGGCGTGCATGGCGCGATCTAATCACGAAGGCAGTTGCTGAGGTGTGGGAGAAATCCCTCATGCATGCAGAGAAGAAGCGGCAGTAGCGGAAGCGGCAAGCACCGATGAATTATACTTCATCGACATCGAGCGCATTGTGCTGTAGAACATGCGGTCGCGAGTGCCTTAGTCAGGCAGGCCTAGTGAGCCATGAGAGATGCCACTCGGGACCACTGCCGAAGCGACGACGGGTCCCGCAGTGAACGTAGGCAGCACCGGCGCAGCGTTTGTAGGCATGCTGAATTCGATTTACTAACCGCATGCTGCATGCCAAGTCTCTTTATTTCAGGTGGTGGGTTTTCGGTTCTCTCCTAATGCCTTTCTTTCTCATATAAATGTCTAGTGGGCCATGCCATGCGCTGTGTCATTTGGGGCCACTACAGAAGCGACGACGGGTCCTGCAGAGAATTACAACGAGCCGGCGCAGCGTTTGTAGGCACGCTGAATTGGATTTACTAACCGCGTGCTTGCATGCTAAGTCTCTTTATTTCAGGTGGTGGGTTTACAGTTTTTACCTTACTACTTTTCTTTCTCATATAAATATCTCCCTGTACTCTATTCCATTAACTTGCACACATCGCTTCAGCCAATTGTATTCGATTTCCATAACATTTTTGTGTTCGTGGCATACCGTGAACTATACTTCCTGACCTCGTGCACTTAGCTAGGATTTGTTTGTAAACAACTTATTACATATGCTATTTAATTAAGATTTATGTCACCGTTTCCTTATGCATTAATCGAGTTTTTCTCTTTCTCTTTTTCTTTCTCTCTCTCAAGTGATTGGCTGTTGTTTGATATCCCCGGTGTGGCTGCGCTTGATGTGCATGTTGACAAGGTGCCTACCTGTCTATTACCTACTACGTCGTCCATACTGGCTCCAGGAGACAGTTGGTCGTTGCTGGAGGGGACGGGGTGCACGGTCCTTGTGGCCGTGTTAGGCTCGAAGAGTGGTTCCACGCACTCAGTGTGGAGCGGACTACGGTCCAGCCACCGCCTTGTGTGCGCTTGATTCCCCAAATACAGCGTGCTTGTGTTTGTCTGTGAAGGAGTGTGGGCCGGCTCCGTTGATGAAACGTGGCTCCCATCCGCATGCCTCCCGGTCTTATTCCGTCGGGTTTACACTGGATATGAGGTGTGTGGTTGGAGCTGTGGGTGGTGCAGCGCAAGCCATCCATGGTCCCTTTGTAGGCGCAGGCGTCCTGTGGCTTGCCACAGTGACAGGCAAATCCGAAACCGGATGCCGCCAACCATTATGTAACGCACTGATAGGAGTCAGCGGGTAGCTGTCATTTCCACCTATGGGTAAAGTCCGTTTACTTGTGCTCGAAATAAAAAGCTTCACTATACGCGGTGGAGGCACACTGGTGTCAATCCATACACCACCATCAGCATAATCCGTGTGGTTCGTGGATGGAACCCTAAGTGGTGGTACCCAAGTACACCGCATGTAAGGTGCAAAGATAGTGGCACGTCTTTCATAACTTTATGACCAATGGATGTACGTCTATCCAAACACAATGATGATACAAAGTCGCCCAATAACGCTTGCGATAAATCTAGGTCAACCGTCGTTTTAATATCGATCAATTTGACCCGAGCCGTCAATATTCTTGATGATCTTGGACACTGGCCAGAGCACACATTAGACGGGACATGACAGTTCAATGAACAATGAATTTGTACGGGTTAAGAAGCGTTGCTTTACAAGTTCCGTTGGATAGTTGATGGACATATCGACATAACAATGATGATAATAATGTTAGTAAAACAGTTAGCACGTTAAATCTGAAAATAAGAACCTATCGTTTGATCCGCCGTAGTCCTGCAATCCGCTTAGATTCACAGCACCCGTAGTTAACATCAAATAATTCCATGGTAAAATCCAGATGTAGAATGGGGACGTAGTGCTAAGTGACAAAGTGTAAGTGGATGAGTGCTACATCCAACCGTCTTTGAAATACTCTCAGTTTCTGTACAGAGACAACCGTTTCTGGGAGAGCATTCCACGGGTGACAGACACGAATGGAAAAGAAATTTCTGCGGCAGTCCAGACGGCTATACTGTTCTTCGAGTTTCTGTGAGTGGCCCCTCAGGTTTGTATTGCTGCTGAGTTGCAGTAAAGGGCGGCACACATGATGCGGGTCTCGCAGAATCAAGTATGTCATAATCAGGTCGCCTCGTAGTCTGCGATTGCTTACAATGAATACCCCCAATCGTTGCAGCCTTTCCTGGTAGGAAAGATTGCGCATCCCAATTACGTTCTTAGATGCCCGGCGTTGTGGCTGCTCCAGTGCATTAAGGTCGTGTTTCAGCCATGGATGCCAGGCTTGAATTGCATATTCGACATGGGGGCGCACATATGCACTGAGCATTTGTCGAAAGATGGAGCTGTTTATTTCTCCAAACGCCTTGCGCAACAGCTCGACGTGTTGGTTCCCAGTCTTTGAGGCCTTATCGGATTGCCTGGAGCAACCCAGGTCATCTTGAACCAGGACACCCAAGTCACATTCTAGAGTTGATTGTTGTAGTGTATTCGTTCCGAGTCCGGATGAGTAGCTGCCCTGATGTCGAATGGAAAGCACCTTGCATTTACTGACGTTGAAATGCAATAAGTTTTGGGTCGACTATTGATACACCGTATCTAGGTCACTCTGAAGCACATGTTGGTCGGTGTTCGCCTGGATCCTGCGCCAGAGCTTGATATCGTCGGCAAACATTAGGAAGTTTGAAGCGATTCCCTGTGCAAGGTCATTAATAAACACCAGAAACAAACGTGGACCTAGAACTGAGCCTTGCGGCACACCGTACTCGACTTGTATGGGGTCCGATAAAGTGCTCCGAACTCTGACCACTAATCGCTGTTTAGGTGGTAAGTTGGCGATCCAGCTTGAAACAGCGTCGCCAATCCTGTAATGGTGGAGTTTGGAGAGTAGTATCCGATGGTATAGACGATCGAAAATCTTGGAAAAATCCAGGTGGAGCACACCAACGCCTTCTCCAACGTCAGCTGCCTTGGTCCAACTACTGCGTGCGATTAGTAAATTCGTTGTACATGACCGCTGTCGACGGAAACCGTGCTGCTCATGCCTGATGATGTTAAAGTTTTCCAGATACCATATCGTTACATCGACAAATATGCAGTCCATGACCTTGGAGAGTATAGGAAGGAGGGATCCTGGGCTGTAGTTGGAGGGATCAGTTTTGCTTCCATCTTTGTGAATCGAGGTTATTATTACAAGTTGCTACGTAGCAGAAACTGGATTCTGGTCTAAGCAGCGCTGGAAAAACTGAGCTATAGGTACTGTCAGTAGGCTTGTTGCTGCTTGCAGTGCTTCTGGATGAATGGTGTCGACATCCGGCGAACTGTGTTTGCGTAGCGACGTCAGCTTTTGCAATACATCCTCCGCGTTAAATATCATGCGAGTTTAATATCTTGGAACATATTTGGAACCGATCGGGAAGTCATCATCTCATAAAACTTGGTAGACGACCGGTTAATGTATTTATGGTGATGGACGCCATCACCATGGATCACCATCACCATAAATAGATTAACCGGTCGTCTACCAAGTTTTCTGAAATCATGTGGGTTTATTCCTGGCGAGGAGACGACAGTTGGTGACAAGACCCTTTGAAGCGTGGGGGGCATATTGCATTAGCAGTGTGTTTGCTGCTTCCACAGCTGTTCTTGTTGAGCCATCAGACGTCCTGAGTGGAAGAAATCCTTGCTTCACCTTGCGCAGGCTGTTAACGCTCATGTACAGCAGTTTGTGGTTAGCACTGAAGGTTCGTGCGATGTTCTGCCGATAGGCGGTTTTGTCTTCCCTTAACAGTTGTGTGCAGTGGTTACGTTTGGCTACGGAGTTGTTCCAATTTTCTGCTGCTGGAGCCTCTCTGCGCAATCGCCATGCTGCTTTGCCTACTGTCATCCGTTTCCGAGTTCTGCTCCTAACTAAGAAAACTGATTTACACTTTTGTAAACTCTTATCTCTGAAGCCTCTGCAATCAGATGACTGAATTCGTTGACGAACTCGAGCCAGGCGACTTCCGGTGGTTCTTCGTCAAGGAACGACCAAGTTGTGGCGCTGACGAGCTGGGCTAATCGATCGTAGCTTGTGATGGTTCGCACCGTCTCATCGTTTCCATTCCGATATTCTGCATAGCATACGAAGTTGAAACTGATTACGGCGTGATCAATGCGACCCAACAGGCAGCCTACAACCAACACATCAATCATATGCTCCTCGTTGGTAAGCACAAGATCCAGCACAGATGGCCTGTTACCAGTTCTGAACCGAGTGGGCAAAGTGATGTGATTGTAAAGAGGAAGCAGTAGTTACTAGATCTTGTAGATCTGCTTTGAATTGTTCTCCGATCGTGGCAGGAGCTTCTAAACAATGTACGTTGAAATCACCCATGATAAGTGTGTGAGTGTACTTCGTTGTAAAGTTCATCTTAAAGCAGCCGCTAGGTGGTAGTCGGTTTCGGAGTGTTAAGTTAGGGGCGCGGTACACCAAGATAATAAGGCAAGCGTCCCTGCCTTTTAACTGCAGCCGGCACCAAAGAGAGTCGGGAACACGCGAGTCTGAATCCTCCACTGCTTCGCACTGTAAATCGTTTCGGTAATACAGGATTAAGCCTCTTTTTGTGAGCCTGTCGTTCCGGATCAGCGACATGCCAGGTAGCGAAAGTTCAGCATCGGTCATTCCCGTGTGCAACCATGTCTCGGTGATACCAATGACATCATATGACCCGAAGGCTTGGCGATCTTTCAGTTCGGCCAGTTTATTAAAAAGACCCTGAACATTCGTATACAAGCAGGTGAGTTTCTCGGTCTCTACGATCCCACAGTAGGGTGAAGGGTTCAAGTGTGGTAGAATTCCGACCGATGTGAGGTAGGCAATTGCTCGTTTTTTTAATTGGATACCTCGGCTGAAACTCCATTCGGCCAAGGTGCATCCCAGTCTTCGTTTAGACCTACGTCAGAGTCAATTAAATTAGCAGTCAAATTACGCTTCTGTACATTCGTCGGTATGCTTGCTGATTCAGCTGCTTTAATATTTGAGCTGTGAAAAGCTTCTGCGAACTTTAACCGAAGTTCAGAAGGAAGACGTTTCCGATTTCTGCGCCATCGATCCAAAACACCCGTTGCTTGTTGCTCTGAATGAACCACAAGTTTTAGTATTCTATGTCCGCATTCTCTATAATTTGGTGACAGTGGTACCCTGGTGAGCGATAGCGTCAGAATATCAGCCAAAGGGTGTTGCACGAATGAACCGCCACTGTTCTAAATCGTGCTTTCCGGTCCTTGAACATCTTTAGAAGGATGCTCTGGTACGTCATGTATGAAGATTGTTTTTAGGCGGTCTTGCTTGCTATGCCCCTCCTTGGTGTTGCATTTTGTTGGTCGCGCGCTCCAAGAGACATCAGGATAGATGCGTATCCCAAAGGATCCGTGTCTTAGCGCACTTGCGGGGAGCAAAACGCTTTCTACGTCAGTAGAGGATTCTAGTGTTACTCTAGTAAGTTTGGGTTCTCCATATTGTGGCGAGTTCGGATGGCGAGCAATTCGTAATAGGTTTATGGGCTTGGCTTTGACACCCATCAGCACGCACAATAAGTTCCATTGGTCTTGGTCGTCCGAAAACTTATCCCGCAATGTGATGGCGGTAGTTTCAGGAACATTCGAGCACACAACAGTCCGGGTACTATTGTTGGATCCCTTTTTCGTGGATCTACAAGGTATGGTACTCGTTTGTCCTGACCTGCTGACAAGTGTTGATTGTTTGCTGTTTTCCCCTCTATTCGTGTTAACGGTGTTTACAATGGAAGAGGCCGCAACGGCGGCCTCCCGGTGGACGTTTGCAGCAATCTCTGCATATGTAACTGATGTTCCGGGAGGCCTTTGTCTCGACAAGAAACATTTGAGCAACAGGTACCGAGGGTTGGTATTCGGATGCTTTACCTTTGTTATTGCTAGACGTCATATGTAGAGAAATTTGCCTAACCAGACGTTTCGTGTGGTGCCTGATTTTCTTTGCCATGAGCACTGTTTGGCTCCTGTAGTTACGGTCTGTTTTTGCCAAAATTAGAGAAGACCACGGAGACGGGAATGTGGCTGACTGCGTTTTAGGGGAAGGGGATTGTGCAGCATTCTTTTGCTTAGAAGCCGTTACGCTTCCGTGGTACATACTGGCTTCCATTGAAGTAATCTTATCGTTTATCCTCTGCTCGGCTTCCGCGGTTAACCGGTCGCACTTCTGAGCTAGGATAAGCAAGCACTTAACCAGTGGGAAGGTGGAGCACGCAGTACAGAACCAAGGTGCATCTTGGGAGCTATTTAGCTCTCTTACCTGTTGTTGGGACACCTTTGCACATTTCGTTTAATGCCATTCAAACAGTGCGAGCAAACCAGACCGATTTTAACTACTCAATGACATTCTCTTAACCCGCAAACTCCTTTCGCTTTGATCCTTTTCGGTTTCGCATTTCTGCCATTCAACGTGGTGTCGTTACCTGACCAAGTGGGTTGGTTAGCGTTCTGTACTTTTCCAGCTTGAGAGCGGCGCACATCGGTCAGGCGAGCTTGGTGGTTGCAAGGTTATATGTTGCGAGGTTTGAGGTAGCGGTTTCCCATGCAAATGTGATTAAGCAGGTAATGCAGTTGTTATTCGCCGATCCACATTGTTGTCACTCAGCATGCAGGAAATGTCATTAGGAAAGCCAGTATGACTGCCAGAACTTATTATCTAAGAAGAAGCACCATCCACATCACTAGTTTTGTGGATTGTAACCGTTTTGGGCTTGGTCTGATTAACATGTTTAACCATGAAATTGCGGCCTGGTGAAGGTCTTCCACTAACAAATTTTGCATATGACGTTAACCATAACTTTGAAGTGCAGAAATTAGCTGTTCTACCGGACACAGCATCTAATGCGATAGAGCGGTCCGCATATTCATGTGATTCATTGTGAATATCAAAACTCACTTTATTATCCCTCGCTTCACTCCTATTTGCAGCAAGCGGAGTGTTATCCTCACATTTGTCGTGGCCACTAAGTAGAGCAATATCAACTGGATGCGGCGCAGCATATAGCTGTTTGGTATTCTGGTTTACCTCAGACTTTCGCCTCCTTATTTTTCGTTGTAACGGGGGTTTGTCCTCCATCCTTTTCAGACGTTTGAAAGTCGCATTAAACACAATGAGATTGCGCTTTTGAATGAATTGTTTAGCAAAATTTCATTTCGAAACTGGAAAAGTATGGGACATGCTTAACGCATTACGGTTTCGCCTAGTCTGATGTCTCTGGACCAATGAAAGTTCATACAGTATGCAGTGAGAAGCACTTTCTGAACAGTTTTTAACGGTACATTGTCTGGCGCATTGGAAACCACGGCATTGCGTGAACAGCGTACTGGACTGTTTACTTCGGTCGAAATGGAGTCTGTCAGTACACTGCACTTCGTGAGGTTCATTTTAGCAATATCTGCGGACGATTCAAATAAGATAGCTAGACTCTGCAAAGGTTGCAATATCGATGTGGGCATGTCGACTTTTAATGTAAGTTCGGCGTATGCATTTTCAGCTAAGGATGGACAATTTTCAGGTGTCTTTCATGTCAGCATGTAGTCCATGGGAATTTCCCACAGTGCCTATAGCGCTTTAGGTATTTTTTTACTACTGCTTCTAGCCGTTGTGCGGAGTACCTTAGCTCGTTGTCACAGCTTTTGAACTACAATGGAAGCATCCTGCCTTATAATACTTTTTTGCTCATCGAGCGTGTCCTTACCGTATACATGATAATGAAGCCGAAGTAAGATGCACTGAAGCAAAATGAATGGAGCTATGGTAAAAATTATAACCCAGAAACGGCGATTCAGTTAGGAACAAAAAGAACGCACCGCAGTAACTAGTTGAATCTCCACCGAGTTGCACACACCGTTACTTTGGCGACTCAACCTCTCCACCAATTCCAAACGTGTTGTTGTTGTCCACCGTTCCAATGACACCGGTTAGCAGTCGGGTCAGCACAAGCGTTCCAGATTCCCCTCGCGACAGGTCACAAGCGATTACATGTGAATCCAGACAGGCCTCGGAACGAAGCATAGGCTATAGATCCGGTAAAAGTGTCTCTTGGTGTGGCACTATACCTTTTCATTGCATCATCCTCCCAAATGTTTGCCTCGGTGACGCTTGAAGCTGCCTCGCCTGCTTCACGTGACACGTTGCACGTCTGCACTCGCATGGACCATACTCATGGACTGTGTTCGCGACGTGAGATCACATGATCGCCTTGTCACCAACCTTTATATCCAACTGCAACAAGTAATCAGGCTTCCGTTCAGTGTCTGCAATACGCCTTCCAGTCGCGTCCCTTTGCACAAGTCTATTATATTCTTCACCTCGGCCGAGTGCCGCGTACGAGTGCCTTTTTGCGACATTCGGAGCGGAGCAAGCTGTTGCACTAACAGCACGGTTCCACAACTTGGCGTGGCTATGGTTGCCTTTGCCGCTATGTTAGTCACCGTACTAATGCAGTCGGTGGCAAGGCCATCACGTGACCGCACGTCACCAACACAGTCATTGAGTATGGCTCATAGGAATGCACAAGTGCAACGTGTCACGTGATGCCGAGGATGCAGCTTCAAGTGTCACCGCTACAAACATTTGGGGGAAAGGTGCAAAGAGTTGAGAAAGGTATAGTGGTGTGCAGCCGGTGGATTGATTTCAAGTGGCAGCCTCAGCGACTGCAACACAATTGAAAGGTTAGTGGTATATCACTTATATTGCCACCTGTATCTGACTTACGCAGCTACCGATAAAAGCAGTCGTGGTTGTTAGAGAGCCCTTATATTGGGCTTCGAAAAAGGTCGCAATTTATGGTGTATGATGCAAACCAAAAGAAATCCCTCGTATATACCTCCACAATGGAAAATGTAAAAATGAACGTGAGATAGTTGTTTGTAATGTGTAGATTTGATATACGCTGCGCTTTGGAAAGAGCACGTCCAGCCTGATCAAATGAGTGTATGCAGGCTGGATTACGATGAAAATTGGAGGAATGTTAGCAGATAAGCCAATAAAGTTAGAATGTTCCGACTAGCACGTCACGCCACGGTTGAACCTTGAAATCGCCGTCCAGAGCTTTCCCTTGCGCGTTGTGATTGTGACTGGGTCAACCGGGTAGCGTTCCCCAATCTGTAGCGAGAAAATTAAATTTAAATGATAGACGAGAAAATAATAATTTCCCTTATAAAAAGTCGGATATCTCATTTCTTGCAATAAACAATTATTGATGTTATTTTATGGAGTTTCTACCTTTAAAATGGTTTAATATGCGTATAAATAAGAGATCACAGATTTTTGTGGAAGCAAATAATTGCTCCGTTGCGATAGATGCAAAATGGTAAAAGCGGAGGTTGCTAACCAATGAACAGCTGTCAACATGAAAGATGTTTGTACATATGGCTGAATGCCACCTGTGCTCCCATTGCCAAAAGATAAAATTACAGCAGGATATAGATATTTCTCCCTTATGTAAAAAAATGTCAAGGATCATTCATTAAAACGAAAATATAGTGGTCCGGTAATTCGAAGGAAAATTAGGTCAAAAACTGCTGTTCACCTTCAGATGTCAGTTAAATGTTTTCACACCAGGAAGTTATGAAAAGACCTTCCTTACGTCCATCTAAAATACACACGGGTGAAACACTAGTGGTCAGCTGATGGCGAGATTTAAAATTGGCACAAAGCACCAGGATGCTAGTAATGCTTCTTTTTGCGTAGAGAAACCATGCCACATGCCAGCGAAAGCCGCTGTTAGCTAGAGCACCTTTTCATTCCGATTAACATGAAAATGGCGCACAGCTGGTCGATATGAAAACATCTACGGTAAACACTCAGCTATGGCGAACAACATTATCGACAACAACAACCAGCGAATGCACAGTGACAACAAGAACAACAACAACAACCAACGGAACTGGCATCGGCATATCTGCTTGTTTACGTTACCGAAGACTATTCATGCTACACTCAAGGTCAGTTGATCGCCTGTTAATGAATGCAAACAAACTCCATAAGTTGGATATTCGCTGAGCCATCACGAAGATGCACTGTATGGAGTAAGAAACGGTTAGTGCCAAGTTGTGCCCCCTCTCGCCTCTAAACGCTTTTCAGTGTATAAGGTGTTGTGGTAGCTTGACAACTCGAAAGCAGGATGATTTTCTCCACGGATATAAAGAGTTCAGCGATAATACGACAATAACTCCTCATAGCATGCTTGATGAAGACTTCGTCAACAATTTGATTGTCTAGATCGTTTACCGTTGCATCTTAAACTGTGCATTAGGCATTACCCGGGAAACTGAGTTACATCTAATCACACCTCAGTCATTTCAGGCCATTAGAATGGTTCCAATCAATGCAGATACGCGCTGGACTGCTCGCACAAAGTTTATCTATTAGATCAAGTTTACCAACTGCAAGAAGATGTTTAACGGAGTTAATTATTCTTGTCCCATCAAGTAACGTATGAGAGAAGAGTGCCAACCCGAATGAAAGCGACTCCAAATTCCTAAGTGCTTTGTCAGATTGATGAGATGTAGGAACCATTGTACTGAGGAGAATAACGAACGGACTTCACCACCCCCCTTAGACGGGGACGCATTTTAAGTGATCATGCAAAGTATATCGGTTGATCCGCTGTCTTCCCACAAGTAAATGACAGGGTATACGACGCTGCAATAAGGCTGATATCATTTTGCTGTAAATAAGTCAGGCCATTTCGTTGTAAACACATTGAGAAATGAGCCACCTTTAAGCATTGGTACCTGCGATGGGTTGTCCGTACATGGTATGGTTACTGAATAGACCCTCCCGCCACCTAGTATTTGGCTACAGGCTGTCCGACACCTGAATGAAATATCTAGTGAAGTCCATCAGTCTACGCTGTCTAGCTTATGTCCTTCGTACACCTTGATAAACTACCAAAGTACACACTATATGCCGTTGCTGTATCGATCTCACCAACGCCGTGGACGAAGGCATTGCAAAAATCAGTAAAGATATAGGGGAGGTTCTAGGTTAGGCTGCTGGAGACTAGGTTCTTGGTTGGCCGACTAGGAATCGGCCAAAGCATGCTACAAATGATATTGCTTAGTTACGAAGCAAATAACATTCTTGCGTCCTGTTCCATGCTGCCAGCTGTTACCTTCCCAGCCTGATAATCATTGTATACTATTCCACTGACCCCATATTGTCGTATTTCTACATTCCTCTACATTGGTCCTGTCATTATTCATTGTCATTACCGCGGCAACGAAATTCGGTTAAGTAGGCCCCCATTCTTCATCACTCGGATCTAAGTTGTTTAGAGGAACTGAATGAATAACCTTGACCAACCGTTTGGGAATTCACCACGGCTATCAGCCTCAAGAGGATCCGGCGCCTCTTACCACACTATTTCATCAAATGTATCCTACTCTCAGACAACATAACAGGAATGGTACGTAAAGAAATAGATCGACTGAGGCTTGAAAGCAAAGACACCTACCAGCATGAGTATTTGTCATGTTGTATCATTTTATGCTGATTTCCCAACCTATCGGTCAATCGTATTCATTTCCTCGGCTTAAGCCCATCAGACCGGTTTTCCCTAAGTTGATACTTTTTACCACCACCTGGTCTGGACCTGTGAATGTACCAAGCAGCTACACAAGGCTCGTTCCTCATATATATCGATTGGCAGATTATATGGTGTACTAGATATTTGAATAATGGCATTAGAACTCATGTGTATGCCTGAACTGTCGGGGAAAACCCTCTATAATACCCCTATCACAGAACTCGTAACTTATTAGCAACAATTATAACATTTCACAAGTACTCAGCATTTCGACTGCCGCATATCCATTATCTCCAAGAAAACTGTCTACAAAAGTTAATGGAAGCTAGATTATTGTGAAAAATTTCGGAGTTGGATAGGAGCAACACCGATACCCTTTCACTTCGGATACGGTCCCAGGGATTGAAATGACCAAAGTCTGCTTTAAAGTAAATTTAGGTTGCAATAGCCATTACCACTCGAAATCCAGATGAACCGCGGGTACTCTAAACCAAACTTTGACTAAGACATGTTCTTCTTGTCATATAACAACGTTCCATCGTTATGATTGCACTGTAATCACTGCCTAGTTATCTTAATTGCTGGAAAATGATCAAGTGTTGGAATTGACTGAACAGCAGTAGTCGCGTCTTGTGTCTTCGAAAACACACCGATTTTACCTTTAACATCTGCTTCTTAGTTTTGCGCTCTAGTGAGTTAGCTAGACTTTCGCAGCCTATCTCACTCAAAGTAACACTCAGAGTTTATCGCAATCCACTGCGGTCATTACAATAATCATTTACTTATACTAGACGGAGTCAGATTTTGATCGACATTTGAGTTGCAATCCACCTCGTGTTCGAATTCTGACGCATTGGTCCAGCATGTGGACCACATGGAGTAGCTCAGCTCAAAAGCTACTTCAGTGTAAGCCCGAGTTGGATGACCTGCGTAATGAACTAATGTTCCATGAAGTTGTCCACATTCAATTGGAAGTCGTATTTAAGGCTTCGCACTCCCGGCCATATCTGTTCCCCGCGAGGATCACCTTGCGTTTACTTTTTGGTCCCGAGCCTATTGTTTACTCCGCAAACACGCTGCAACATGGATCGTGTGGAACTCGTATCTATCCTGATGTTCCGTGGAACATGTGATATTGAAAAGGAAACTCCGAAGAAGGACGTAGCAAGCCTAATCGCCTAAACATTATCTTCATCCATGGTGTGCCAAAGCTTCCTTTACACGATAGTCAGAGGCCGGAAATCACGATTTAAAACAGTGGTGATTCATCCGCGGAACCGTTTCCCTGGATAAAGTTGTGGCGCCTTCGCTCATAAGGCTGCCTCTCTAGCCAAAGCATAGAGGATGCGGTCCAAGAATTCTAAAATTCGTAGTTCAATCCGATCAAGCAGCGAAGGATGTGTTACCTAGTTGACGCAAAAATCGAAAATGCCTTCCATCGGAACTTCGGTTAAGGACTGCAGACGTCTCGCAACGTCCAGTTATGAAATCATCTGTAAAAGCAGACGGTCCGGTGATGATTGTTCCTTTACCTGATATTGTCGTAGGTCTAGATGAGGGTTGGGACGCGTCTTAGCCAAAGCAAGGTACGAAAATAGTATCAGTATCTCATCAAAAAAGCGAATAACGGCCGACTTCACGCTGGTCGGCACTCCCACGTACCTCACTTCCTTGACCCCCTGTGGTCTACTAGAGGCCGATAAACTAGCCTGCTTGTATACAAATGCTTAAGGCCTCTTTAATAAGGTGGCCGAACTGAAAGATCGCCAAGTTTCCTAGAAATATGATATCATCGACATCACGGAGACGTGGTTACACACTGAAATGACGGACGCCGAAATTTCGCTACCTGACATGCCACCCATTCGGAAAGACAAACTGACGAAAGGAGGAGGCGTAATTCTGTGTTGCCGAAGCGACTTACAGTGCGAGATCATGGAGGATTCAGATTCACTGATTCCTGATTCGCTTTGGTGCCGCCTGCACTTAAGAGGCAGAGATACTTGCCCTACAGCCTTGGTGTACCGTCCCCCTAACTCTACATCTGGAAAGAACAACCGAATTGTGACTGCCCTACGGCGTACGCTAAATGGGAGATTTACTCACATCTTTATCATGAGTGCTTTCAATGCGCTTTGTTTAGAAACCCCTGACGCGAGCGGAAAACAACTTGAAGTAGATCTGTAGGAGCTTGTAACTAGTGTTCCGCTCTTTAATCAAGTCCCTTCACCCACTCGGTCCAGAAACGGTAATGGGCCATCTGTGCTTGATCGAGATCTTAGCAACGAAGAACATATGATTGATGTGTTGTTTGCAGACTGCCCGTTAGGTCAGGGTAATCATGCAGTTATTAGTCTTAACTTCCTTTGCTATGCTGGATACCGAGATGCGGACCAAAAGACGGTGCGAACCATCAAGTGTTACGACAGATGAACCCTCCTCGTCAGTGCCACAACCTGGTCGTTCTTCGCCCAAGACCCCCTGGATGTCGCCTGGCTCGAGTTCGTCAATAACTTTTGTCCGCTGGTTACGGATGCTACAGAGACAAAAGTTTGCGAAAGGTCGGAAACAGTTACTTACGTAAGGAGCAGAACTCGAAAATTGCTGGCAGTACGCAACGCAGCGTGACTAGAGTATAGATTATCCCAAACACCAGGAAGATGGGATAACTACGTTGTCCAACGAAACCGCTGCACTCAACTGCTCAAAGAGAACAAAGCCGCGCATCATCAGAACATGGCAAAAACCTTTGGCGCCAATCACAAACTGCTGTATAAGCGTCATTGGTCTACGAAAAGTGAGGCAAGGAATCCCGCCACTCACGACGGCTGATGGTCCAACAAGAACTGCGACGGAAACAGTGAACACGCTACGGATGCAATCTGACCCCACCATTCAAGGGTTATTACCATCAGGAGATCGTCTAGCTTTTATTGCCCCGCCGCCTGGACTCACACACATCTGTTACTACCGAAGCTGTGTTGCAGAATGTAACCGATCTACGCAAGCACAAAGCCCCGGGTGTCGATACTATTTGCCTAGAGGCACTGGGAGCAGAAGCAAGTCAACTGGCTGAGCCACTGGCTCAGTATTTCCAGCGCTGCTTAGACTAGAACCAAGTTCCTGCCATGTGGAAGCATGGAATAATAACATCCATTCACAAAGGTGGCAGCAGAACCAATACTTCAAACTACCGGCCAGCTTCCCTTCTTTTTCTGCTGTTCAAGGTGATGGAATCCATCATAGCCGATGTGCTGGTAGGCTATTTGAAAAACTCTAACATTATTATTTCTAAGCAACATGGCTTCTGTCAAAATCGATCATGCACAACGGATTTGCCAATAACACGGAATGGGCTGCATGCAGTCAACTGACGATAGACAGGATGTTAATGTGATCTACTTGGACTTCTCGAAAGCATACAACAGTCTAGATCAGACATTCTCAACATTTATTCATGAGTGGCACCCTTTTGAGAATCTTTCCATCTCTCAGTGCCCCCCACCCTTGATCACCGCAATTTCAGCAATCCGCAACGCCCAACTGACGTAAATCTGTGGTTTGCAGTGGTCATATTGGTATCTTTTGTTATGATGGCTAAATTTTTGATGTCGGTATCAACGCTCTTTCCCCCATAGACATCATTCTTAAATTTCACAGCCTCAAGATAACATACCTTTTTCGGCAACATCAAGCCACTTTTTGCAATTGCGCAAAGTCATCATTCATATTGTAACTTGTATTTAGTTATTGTTGGCTTTTAACCGTAAGGCGTGTTATGAATTAGAAGGTGTAGTAATTTCGTAACAATATCTTTTTGATATTAATGCGAGTCTTGAGACCGATGTCCTTGGGCACGCTTACTTATGCCCGCCTCCAGACTTGACAGCGATAATCAAAGGTCGTCTCTTGTTGCAAGGTCCAATCGCTTTCTACTTTTTGTCAAAGAAAACACTGTTGAATCCACATTCAACCAAGTATGTGGATGAGAAAGCAAGAAAATATATTTCAGCTAGTTCCCCAGTCTGGGTTATCTGTTAAACGCATCAGTCATTGTGCAAACATCTCTTTTATATTTCGAGAATTTGTGGTGCTTGCTAGTGTGTCATTTTGAATCTCTATGAGATTGTTAGTTTGTGCCACCAACATCGCAGGACTGTACACCAAATGGAGCTAAAATCCAAATGGGAATTTCAATTCCAATCAGGTCATGGAACCTGCCTTTCATTTCTTTTCGTAGTTGTCGTAAATAACTAGCATAAACATCCTTTAGCTCCTTCGTGACTGTAGCTAGAATTGGGTACTGTGAAAATTCCCGACGTTTGAAGTTTTGAGCATACACAACCAGCTTTTAATAAAGGTGATAATGAATTCTTTGTTCAAGATGAGATTAGTCAACTTGCTTTGAGTAGTTTTATTCAATAAGTTGAGTTTTTATAAAACAGCCAGATAAAACAAGTTTGAATTAACTCTTAACAACAGTCATTTTCAGAAAGGAATGTGTTGATGGTGTCCCAAGAGTGCAACAAAACAGCGAAGACCGTTTCCCTTGAAGAGCCATCTAACTTCCGTATGCAGCAGTAAAACCTGGAAACCTTCACTGTTCTCCTCACAAAGCTGCTAGAACGGACGATCTTCAAGAGGATACGATTTGATTTCGTTGAAAACTATCATAACAGTTGACAGTGAATTGTATAAGCGTCCTCCCAAGTTCTTAGACACTAAGTGTTTTGGATGAACCTTACAGTTAATTGTATGAACAGAGGCGGGAACATAGTTTTAGATGGTCAATAAATCCTTTATATCTATCGTAAGAATACGGATACGCAAAGGACGCGACGGTAATGTGTACACAAGGATGGGGTATTTTTCAGCCGGAACACTGAAATTGACAATAATTTTATAGTCACCACAAGTGTGAATCGATCCATCAAGCTTGAGTATTGGAACAAACGTGTATCCCAATCCGAACACTGTACTGACTCTGTGATGCCACTATTCTGTAGGCATTCAATTTCTTCTACCTTCGATCTTATCATATATGGCGGCGATCGAACCTTGATGAATCGTGGTTGTGTGCCAGATGCAACATAGCTATTAACTTGTCCACCAGGGAACTTTTCTTCCTTCGGTGTCGCAATTACTGGTGCATATTCCTGGAACAGCGTTTGTATCTCCGAAGGTAGGGAAATATGGTTTTTCCCTAGAACTGGAAGCCGATTGGTCCAGTCGGATCCTAGTAGGTTTCGACCATCTCCGAGTGAGATGTAAATGGTTCCTCGGGTTGTCGATCCCCCTATGATACCACACCATCCTGCACCCCAGCCGTTTCACTTCACCACCCATTTACGTACGCAATCGCAGGGGCACCTCATGCAGTCTGTTGTGTCTCGTCGGTGTCATTCTTCGTGACCAAGTTTGTTCGTTACAAAACCTTACTGCACTGCCTGTACCAATTTCAAACTGCACTAGACGTGCATCACCAGACACCGTAGCTCGTGATAACCAATCACAACAATATCTCCCGACGATTGCGGCAGCACCATCTGTTTCACATGCACCTATGTTCTGTATTGGAATGAAGTTTTCAGTCAAATAACTGCTGACTACCGCAAATATAGACTGGCCCTTTTGCATGAATTTTAATTCTCCTGGCAAATAGCATCACTCCACTAATTCATTATCATTGAATAATCACAGGTATGCCACGAGAAGAGCGTCCTTGTCAGGTAAATTACATCCAACTAATTGCAACGCGCATTTTCTGCACTGTAGTAAAGCAACTAAGGTACTTTCTATGTCCTGAGCCACCTTATATATTCGCCTAGATACCGACGAATTACAGGGAGCGGAATGACTTTAACTGCTTCTTGTGGATTCATAGTCATCAGCTCGGACATTACTGTTGATACTGAATGTCGATAATACTTTCTCCAACGTTATGTGCACTGCAATTTTTGAAATCAACTTGAACAAGGAACAATGATTTATCACGGGATAAAAGCAAGTGCTTGACACGTCCCGTAGGATGGTTGCGGTGAATATGATGAAGTTAAAAGATGTCTGGGTCATCTATCGAACGTCTGTCGAGGTGAATACTTTGATAATTAACATCAGTGCAAAATGAAAAAAATTATCGCGCGTAAACGTTCAGAAAGACACTGGGGTGCAGTGATTGTTGAGGTAAGGAGTGAGAAAAGTAAGATATGGTCGCTCACTTAGGTCCATTTGATACATAAATCCTGTTGAAATGCATCCTTGGCGTAATACACAATAGAGGAGTTTAGGTAACGAAATGCTGGGAGCTAAGAGCAACATCTAGTCGTTTTTTGAAAACATCTAAGGTAGGAGAGGATACCACTGAGACTGGGAGTGCGTTCCGGGGTTGGCAAACCCGAAGGGAAAAGTAATACCGTCGACACTCTAGACGGCTATATTGTTCCTTCAAATATAAGCAGTTACATTTGAGCTGCGTGTTGTGGCTAAGTTTCAGCAAATGGCGGCATACGTGGTTGGGGTCAGTCAATATCTGATACGCTAATATGAGATCGCCGTACAGCATCCGATAGCTTCCACTGAAAATTCCCAGCAACTTCAGCCTTCAGTGATAAGAGTGTTAGCGCAGACCCTTCACATTCTTTGTTGCTCTTCGAATGTAAAGGGCCTGCGCTATCACTCTTACCACCGAAGGCTGAAGTTGTTGGGAATTTTCAGCGGACGCTATCGCTTGTACGTCATAGGTCCAAACGCCTTTTTTGCCCTGTCAGAAAACATTGTCGAAACTACCCCGAAGCTCTTTGAAAATATCCACAGACTTTTTGCTTTTGTCCTTAGGAACACTTCCAAAATGATTTTTTAGTTTACATGGTCGCATACTTTCATTTGAAATGGTGTTTTGGCAAACTAAACACATAGGTAGTGTGGGGTTTTGAGGTGATGCGATAAATCCAAATGATAGGTATTCCACAGAGTACTGCCGACACTTTTTGCCGAGTAGCTCATTTCTGAAATATCCGCTATATATATGTATATGTACAGTTTTTGATTTATTTTCCTTACACAGTTATCTTACAGGTAGTAACTGACATCATTCGACAAGGTGAAACACTTAGGCAGTATTAATAATAATTGGTGGCACTAAATTGCTTCTTTCTTGACCATGAAGTCATAGGATACGACATGTGGTAAACATACTTATAACATCTGTTGGTGGTTACAATGTTAACAAAGAAAGTGTAGTAATACTGTTAAGTGCAACCAAAAGTTGGTTTCTGAAGATGTTTTGAAAATACCTTGCATAACTAAAATGACTACAGAAAAATTCCTGACAAAAGCCAATGAAGAAAACAAACGAAACGCAGAAAAAGACAACGCTTACTGGGCACACATGCATTACAGAAAAGTTGTAGTGAACAATGACAACTAGTACACTGAAGGACAGAAGAGACAAACACGGAAGGATATGCCGGATACAAATAGAAACTGGGTGTTACCCGCACGGATACTTCCAGAAACCAGCACGAGAGAGTTAACAGTGAAACTAAAAACGTAGATCAGCTATTGTCAAATCTGGCATCCAGTGCCTCTTTGCAAGGCAGTTGATTGCTGTGTGGATTATGAGAAGTATCCCTATCTACACATTGTGTTATATATAATAAAAGCAAATAATGTGTAATCTGTAGCAGTAAGGGCGGTTCACTGCCGCGCGACCACCACCAGTCGCACGCGGGCTGAGTATACCGCGGGAACCTCTACCCCTACGTTGATTCGAACCCGCGCCACAAGATTAGGAGACAAACTCATTATTTCAAGGCTACGGGCAGGATGACCATGCGTATGATGCAATTTGACGTAACTGCTCGCTAATTTGAAAACTTCAGCTTAACTGGATGTTAAGAAAGCGTTATAACCCGTCCTAGCTATTTCGACTCTTAGTCGGAACGAACGAACGTTCTTTAGTGACAGTACCACACCCGCGAAGAAAAGTCAATCGAATTTAGCACCTTGCGGACTAACCTGACCTAATTGCCAGACATACACCCGAGCTGAGACTTGAGACGAAAAACGCGTAACCTAGCGCTACCACACTGAGACCCGAACGAGAAAGACTGACCGGCACATGAGCTGTCAAAACAGTGGTAGTGTCCTAAGGATATATCAGTTAGTGTCAGTATGACTTCGTACAGTAACTGCCGCAGTGGGCCGAGGAGAGTTCAGTGGGTCCACTGCGGCTCGCACAGTAGATATATCAGCGTTCTGAGTAGAGTTCAGTTGGTTCACTATAGATAGGCATCGGTTAACCGTTGCGCGCTTTAAGTGGCCGTATGGAGATTGTATGCTCGAGATGAGCTCCGTGAAATGTCACAAGTTTGACGCAGCTGGTTTTCACACCTTCATAAACAGCCACTAGCGTGCGCAATTCAATTCACTGACCAGTAGTGACCAGAGGAGATTAGCGCGCAAACAGAAACTATCAGAATACTTTAAAATGATTCAGATATTGCGTTGGCACAACCCACTTTTCGAAGCATGACCCCCTGTGGCCACCCCGTGGCCCTCCTAAAAGTTTTCGCACCCCATGGTACCCCGCGGATTTTCTATGGCCCGCAGGGGGTCCCTATGGCTCCCGTTGAGAATGGCTGGTCCAGGACGTCGGATACTCCTTTCCAAGCTACAAGGGTATTCCGTTCTGACCTTGAACAATATTGAAAGCACTTGCGTTCTAATCGCTCATCTGTGAACACGCTGTTTTGCCATCGTTCTCATTTGCAGTTAGTCGCACAAATGCGTATTCACACGCATTCGAACCAGATTGTTTGGTGCTATCCAGTGCACTTCATCTTTCGGATCTAGCTTGCATGCATCGCCTTTTATCTTCACATTGCGTTTTTACCACCATTCCCGCAAAAAGGCAATAGAGTAACTTGTGGAATCACGAACCACACAAAATATTTGGGTTTCAAACGAAAGTCAATTACACACTTCATCTGACGAATCAGCAACCACAGCTGTGGACCGTCCATCAAAGTAGCGGCCGTACACTTTGTGTACACAACCCTCAGTCGCTCTGCCGCGTGAACTATCTGACGGCTTAAACCTGCCCCGCTGGGCCAGGCACACAGAACGTGACAACCTTAAACAAGCAGATGATTCAGTGCACACGCGACGCGCAGGAAATCATGAGCTTTCGGGCCGCTATGGGAATACCATCAATCGACGCAATGAATTGTGGTCACCAATCAAACGCCCAGGTTATCGCATCCAAATCGACAGTAGTTTCTGGGCTTCTATCATGCCAAGAAATGCACTGATTGGAAGTCAGTGCAGCAGTTGACAAGACGAGTTCCATAGCACATGTTCCAAGCTCACAGTGAACAAGTTGAAGCTATACAATAGTAAACAAGATTCGCTCTGGTTCTGTTCAGTATGTATAGGGATCCCAGTGGTAAAGATTGTACCAGAACTATCGCAGAAGTATTAAAGGCTAGTGGCAATGTTTGAACAAATGAGGAGCACCAAAAGCGGTTCATTTGTAGAAAACGCGACAGACAGTAAATCCCCGTCATTTCCATCAGGCCGCACATTAAAACTGAGGAATAAGGCTGGGCAGCGCGTTAAAAATACACCGTCTGTGGCTTTAAAGGTCAATACCACTAGTTACTTAAATATGCCTGAAACAACCATTGCCAGTTCGATGGCAATGACCACGGTCCGAGCCTTGTCCACCCTCCAAACGGTTCCGAAAATGTAGAAGGGCTTCGACACCAATGGGGGTTAGAACTTTGTTGCTGCCAAAGGTGACCGAAAACCTAGACCTTCGGACACTCACACCGGATGCATAGTAAATGTGGAAGATGTAGCTGTAGCCAAACAACCTCCATCGACTGTATCCAGACCAGCTGGTCATTTGACCTCAACCGGAGTTGCAAGTAGTAGACCAGCGGTAATGTGCACCAATGTACCAGAATCGAAGCCAAATTCCTTAAAAAAACAACTCGATGGCGTGAATGAGAGGAACTCCATATGTGACACTACAGGTGTTGTAACTAGGCCCATCAATTGGACACGCTTTACCCGTCACCCAAACTCACAGCACTACGGTGAAGCAGGACTTCTCCGAGTTGTGTTGACTTCCACTAATGAAGCAGAAGCTGTTCGGTTATCGACAGCTCGCTTCCGGAATGGGTCATGTTCCATCCGCCTGTTTCCGGATATTCTCTGGAGCGAACGCAGACAGGCGAAGCGCTAATTGGACGAAATCCGAAAGTAATGCGGGGCCATGACTATGCTTGTACACTGTGTTACCGAGGCTGGAAGTCATGATGAGCGCGAAGCAATCAGTCACGATACTGATACTGATACTGATTAGAAGCAGTGAGTAGAGCATACTCTGTGTAGCTGCATCAGTTGTCGCTCTTGGGCATTAACGTATTAATTATCGTTTCGCTCTTTATATTTTGCCTCTGCGAAATGTTTGTCTAGAAGCTTCTTAAATTCGGCCACTAAGTTGGCCTTTATTACCAGCTGCGGCAGTCTGTTCCAGGTATTCACCACTCTACGTTCGAAACAGAGTTGGTGAGCGACCCGCTTTAACTGCGGTACGATAAGTTTGTACCGGTGTCCTCGCTTGCTGCTTGGTGTGCGCAGATGAAGCAGTTGTCTCAACATGGGGTAATCACTAAGATGTAATATCCGGTGCGTCATGATTAGGTCAACCCTCAGCCGACGATATGCTAAGGTGTACAGCCCTAGTTTCTTACATCGGTCTTCATATGGCATACCTCGTAAGTTGGGAATCAGCCTAGTGGCTACATGCTGCACCCGCTCAAGCTTTTCTACCTCGCCCAGCGTGATGGGACAATACGCGGGAGAGCCGTACTCTAGCATTGGTCGTATTATCGAGACGAAGAGGCGAGTGGCAATCTCTTCGGACCAAGTGCTGAAGCTGCGCCTGAGCGCCCAAAGCATTCGAAGGCTGTTTTGGTACAGCCTATTCGTGTTGTCAACGGACTTTAAGTCACAGCGTGACAGCACACCGAGGTCGCGCACGAAAGACGCGGGATGCAGCGGTTGACCAGCCACTGTGTACGTTCGGCCGTGATCACACTTACCCAACCTCATGAATTGCGACTTAGCAGGGTTGATCGGAAGGTTAACCTCTGCAGACCATGTTGAGAGGCTGTCGAGATCCTGTTGAAATAAACCACAATCATTGAGTGTGCGGATTACTCTCCACACCTTCAAGTCATCTGCGAACAACGCACATGGTGATTGGAGTAGCTTAGGCACATCGTTAACATGGATCAGAAACAATATCGGCCCCAGTACAGTGCCTTGGGGAACGCCGCTGCTTGATGGATACCAGTCCGTTAGATGGTTGTCCACCTGGACTCTCCACTTCCGATCCACAAGGAAATTTCTGATCCATTTGTGTAGCGAACCACCAACACCGTACATCCTCAGCCTGTCAAGGAGCACTGCATGGTTAACCTTGTCAAAAGCTTTACTGAAGCCAATGTAAATGACATCGACCGAATGACCTTGGTTCATCGCTTGTAACCACTCGTGCCTTGTCAACAGTAGGTTGGTGATGCACGAGCGACCTTTCATGAAACCATGCTGTGAGGAGGTCAACAGATTTTTCGACTCGAGAGGCTGCAGAAGCTTCTTCTTCACGATCTTCTCGAGCGTCTTTGCCAAAACAGCAGTCAGGCAGATCGGCCGGTAGTTATCCACTTTAGTTGGGTTACCACCTTTCGGTATAGGCTTTACGACTGAGCATTTCCAGTCGTCTGGTAACAGTCCAGTGGATATGAATCTGTTAAACAGTTCAGTTACAGAAGGCGCGATGATGGCCGATAGGGACTTGAGGATCAGTGGGTGTATACCATCTGGTCCAGCAGGCTTTGTCCCGTCAAGATTTGCTAGAAGCTTGCGCACATCCGCAATATTGCAGTCCAGGCTGTTAAGTTCGGCTGGTGCTGTACTCGTCGAACTCGTTACAGACACCTGGTCACATGCAAATACGGAGGCGAAGTGCGTCGCCAATGCGGACGGACGATCTGTAGTCGAGGTTAAAGGCTGCCTATCGGAGCCTTGTAACACTGGGACATTGGCTCCAGGCCTCAGGCGCCGTTTCAGGTATGCAAAGATCCTCTTGGGAGCAGTTTTTGCGGCAGCTGCAAGCTCCTCTTTAAAGCTTCTATGTTTTCTTGTTTTCTCGTCGTTGCAGCGATTTCGCTGGACCTTATACGCATTGTAGTCCTCATCAGAGCCAGATAACACGAACTTGTTCCATAGTCTGCGTCGTCGTCGGGCCAGTTTGTTGTACTCTTTGTCGAACCAATGTGGTTTGACTGGCCCAACTTTCCAAAATTTGAGGGGTACAAATCGGGCGCACAACGATTTCACTCCCTCTTTAATGATAGTCCAACAGGTTTCAATAGATGAATCCTGTGGTAAAGACCAGTCCGTCTGGCTCGCTGCTCGAATGCGGCCATTAAAGTCCGCCTTCCAATAGTTGAATGTTGGCTCCAGTGGGGGAGAATACGGCAGTGGTAGTTCCATGCTGCCTATGATCATCGAGTGGTCGCTCGCTCCCAGAGGCTCTAAGACTTGAATGTTATGCACACGCTGCTCACAGCTAGTCAAAAGTAGGTCTAAGCATGATGGAGCCGCGCGCGCAGTAATGCTTGTCGGTTGGTTGATGTGCTGTGTGGTCCCAGTTTCAAATAGCAACTCCGTAAACTTCCTCTCGACTTCACAGTGGCCGGGGAGAAGTTCAGCTTCAGGCCACTGTATCCGGGGCAAGTTAAAATCGCCCATGAGTAGGAACATCTGACGACTCATGTGGTTGCGGACATGCAGCAACCAGTCCAAACTGCGGCTCAGTGGGCTGCGATATACCACGCCCACGAGCAATTCGCAGAGTCTGAGGTGAATGGAACACCATTACTGCTCACATAGACAATCAGCGCTTTGATAGGCGCTCACTAGTCTCCCACACAAGGAAGACTTTATGTAAAGTAGCATGCCACCGCGATCATTTGATGGTTATCACAGCGGAAACATGAGTAGCCGGTGATTTCCACTTCTTGGATGGTTACCTCGGAGTTTAACCAAGGAAAGGATCCGGATGCTTTACCTACCAAAGCGTCAGTGCTTTCACAAACGAATGGTAGGTGTGCCAGCGGGTGAAACGGAAGTGAAGTTACGATTAAAGAGAGATAGTTAACCGGATTTGGGAGTTCAGCTAACCAAGTTGCCAGTGATTCAACTGACACATGGTTGCCGTGGATCCAAGTAAAATCAAGGGGAAGTATAGTGAGCCAAGATGGGATGAGGAGGATAACAGAAGCCTGGACCTCCAACCCATCGATGTATCAGTGGAGCCACTAATCAGCGGTGAGCTTTCGGGCAGGCAGATCCGGAGTGGGCAATAAAAGAGAAGGGTATGTAGGGAATCAACGGGTGTTTGTTGATCTGACTGATACAGTCATTTGCAACTTTCAGTTATATGTTGTCTGGACCTTGTTCATACGTTTGTTGAATAGTTGTAGGGCAGTGCAGGAGCATAATCACGTTGCTGACTGTAAGATATTCGTCAAGCTTTCTACGAAAGTTATACTCAGATGTGCTAGTACGAATATCGGTCGGCAATTTGTTCCAAATACGGGAGTACCGATTTAGGAAAACGTTTGCTGATATGTTTGTCTTTGACCTTCTTACCATCACAGAATTTTCTCTATTGCGTGTATTGTATCCATTTGGTTTCATGAGTGATAGATCAATGCTAGGGGTGTGGACATTTTTGTGCAGGATATTGAAAAAAGTGTTAAGTTTACTTTTAGGCGTCGAAGCCATATTGGGTCAAGCTTAAGTAAGTCGCATCGCTCAGAATAGGGTAACACTAAGCTCGTACCAATAAGGCGCTTTGTGATCCAAGACGACCTCGGCTGTTCAGCGCAATCCTTGAAGGCGTCCGAAACCGCGAACCAACATGTTGGTCTGTTACGGAGGGCGTTTCGGAGGTCCTATCCCCCCATCTTCCTCAAAATGCTCAAAGCGCATGTGCGGCCTCATGTAGAGTACGCGATCCAGGCTTGGCGAACTTGGTTAAAACGCGATTTGGTTGCATTGGAGACCGCACAGCGACGCACACCGAAAAACGTGAAGGGGTTGTCCTATTTGCAATACCCTAGGCGACTGAGAGCCCAGGGAGTGTACAGCGGAAGATATTGTCGTCTACATGGTGACCTCATCCTGGCGTTCTTGATTAAAACCCCGATCAGGTTTGCCGCCGCCTCTTGAAGGTTAGCTGCGACACATAACTGAGAGTTCATAAATTGAAATTTGCAACCCAATACAGTCGGCCTGAGTGCCGGCGGAATTATTTTTCCCTTCGAGTTTGTCAAGTGTGAAACGATCTTTCGACTTTCGTCTTTGTCGCGCCCACGCTACCCATTTTTGAAAAACGACTCGACGATGCTTTACACCATTTACAGTATTTGATCTGCTTTCTATTTCTTGAGTGACGACAAGACGCAGACAAACATTGTGCTCATCCACCCCACGAAATCGGGATTGACGGATATACCTATGTGTTAACGTGGACAATATGGTGAGTTCACAGATGTGTTTTTCACTTTTGTGTAACTTCAATGAACTAACCTTATTCCGCAAAACTATCCCACGGGACTTGTCAAGCCCTGGCTCTTTTATCCATTGTTCCGTTGTTCCACTGTACAGCTTTACTGATTCGGTGACCCTCTTCTAACCTGGATCGCCAACTATCTACTTTAGCGCAATTAATGGTCAGAGTTCGGATCTCCTTCTCTGACCTCATACAAGTTGAATGTGGTGTGTCTCAAAGCTCGATGATAAATCCTCAATTGTTTTTGGTATTTATCAATGATCCTATCTCTTTATCTTTATCAATGATCTTACACAGGCTATTACATCTAACTTCCTGCTGTTTGCCGATGACGACAAGATTTGGCGCAAGCTTTAGGGGAATACTGACCAGCAACTGCTTTGCAGTGATGTAGACACAGTACATCAGTGGTCCATTCAAAATTCACTGCAATTTATTGCGATTAAATGCGAGGTGTTACAGGCTCGGAAGGTATGTGCTGCAGCCAGCTGCCATCGAACATGATTTGGACGTATTGGTTCAGGATGATCTGGGTTGTTCCAGCCGGGTTGTCATAATCCGCGAAAGCGTCCAAAACTGGTAACCAACATGTGGACCTTTTACGACGGGCGTTCGGACAAATAGATAGCTTTATTTTCCGGCAGGTGCTTAGTGCCTATGTTCGCCCTCATGTCGAAAACGCAGTTCAAGCCTGGCACCCATGGCTAAAACACGACTGTAGTGCATTGGTGCAGCCTCGACCTTGAGCATCAAATTACGTTATTGGAATGCACCATCTTCCATGCGAACAGAGACCGGAACGATTGGGGGTATTCGGCGGACGTTATCGCCGCTTACGAGGTGACTTCTTAATGGTGTACTTAATTCTGCACAACCCATATCGTGTGTACGTCTTTTTATTGCAACTCAACAGTAACACCTACTTGAGAGGTCACTCACTAAAACTGACAGAACAGTACGGTTGCCTGGATTGACGCAGGAATTTCTTTTCCGTCCGCGTGTGTCACCCGTGGAATGCTCTTCCAGAAGTGGTCATTGCTGCACCATTAATATCCATAGTTAAAAGATGTTCGGATGACTCACTTAATCACCAATACTTTGGTACCTAGTACGACGTCCCCACCCTACTTCTGGAATATCCTTTGGATTTATCTGCTTTTACAAGTTTATGCTGTGAATCTACACGGATCGCAGGACTAGAGCGAAACAAACGATGAGTCCCTCTTTTAAATATAAATAACCCACTGTATTTTTATTTTTCGATAACTGCTAAATCACCCAACGGGACATGCAAAGCATTACTTCTTAATCCGCATAAATTCATTGTTCATTGTTATTTTGTGCCTATTGACGAAATATTTTGAGCAGATCATTATCACGATATCACTGACAACAACCAGAGACAGTAGCTGTCAAACGCATGGCCTTCTTTGCAAAACACGCTGACCGGAACTGAAAGATAAAAAATCCACAAGCTGACACATGCAATTACCATTCAGATATATTATGCTTAACCAAACCAGTAGGGGATCCTCGATTTCTTAACTCTGAAACTTGAAAACGAGTGTGCAGGTAGTTAGGCAATCTGTCCCTTTAACTAACTAACTGGACATCCCCGTCTTTCGCCCAAAATTTCCTGCTTTAGGCAGAATGGAACAATGGTATAAGACGGATAAAAGAGCCAGGGCTTGACAAGTCCCGTGGGATAGTTTTGCGGAATAAGGTTAGTTCAATGAAGTTACACAAAAGTGAAAAACACATCTGTGAACTCACCATATTGTCCACGTTAACACATAGGTATATCCGTCAATCCCGATTTCGTGGGGTGGATGAGCACAATGTTTGTCTGCGTCTTGTCGTCACTCAATAAATAGAAAGCAGATCCAATACTGTAAATGGTGTAAAGCATCGTCGAGTCGTTTTTCAAAAATGGGTAGCGTGGGCGCGACAAAGACGAAAGTCGAAAGATCGTTTCACACTTGACAAACTCGAAGGGAAAAATAATTCCGCCGGCACTCAGGCCGACTGTATTGGGTTGCAAATTTCAATTTATGAACTCTCAGTTATGTGTCGCAGCTAACCTTCAAGAGGCGGCGGCAAACGTGATCGGGTTTTTAATCAAGAACGCCAGGATGAGGTCACCATGTAGACGACAATATCTTCCGCTGTACACTCCCTGGGCTCTCAGTCGCCTAGGGTATTGCAAATAGGACAACCCCTTCACGTTTTTCGGTGTGCGTCGCTGTGCGGTCTCCAATGCAACCAAATCGCGTTTTAACCAAGTTCGCCAAGCCTGGATCGCGTACTCTACATGAGGCCTCACATGCGCTTTGAGCATTTTGAGGAAGATGGGGGGATAGGACCTCCGAAACGCCCTCCGTAACAGACCAACATGTTGGTTCGCGGTTTCGGACGCCTTCAAGGACTGCGCTGAACAGCCGAGGTCGTCTTGGATCACAAAGCGCCTTATTGGTACGAGCTTAGTGTTACCCTATTCTGAGCGATGCGACTTACTTAAGCTTGACCCAATATGGCTTCGACGCCTAAAAGTAAGCTTAACACATTTTTCAATATCCTGCACAAAAATGTCCACACCCCTAGCATTGATCTATCACTCATGAAACCAAATGGATACAATACACGCAATAGAGAAAATTCTGTGATGGTAAGAAGGTCAAAGACAAACATATCAGCAAATGTTTTCCTAAATCGGTACTCCCGTATTTGGAACAAATTGCCGACCGATATTCGTACTAGCACATTTGAGTATAACTTTCGTAGAAAGCTTGACGAATATCTTACAGTCAGCAACGTGATTATGCTCCTGCGCTGCCCTACAACTATTCAACAAACGTATGAACAAGGTCCGGACAACATATAACTGAAAGTTGCAAATGGCTGGATCAGTCAGATCAAGAAACACCCGTTGATTCCCTGCTTACCCTTCTCTTTTATTGCCCACTCCGGATCTGCCTGCCCGAAAGCTCACCGCTGATTAGTGGCTCCACTGATACATCGATGGGTTGGAGGTCCAGGCTTCTGTTATCCTCTTCATCCCATCTTGGCTCACTATACTTCCCCTTGATTTTACTTGGATCCACTGCAACCATGTGTCAGTTGAATCACTGGCAACTTGGTTAGCTGAACTCCCAAATCCGGTTAACTATCTCTCTTTAATCGTAACTTCACTTCCGTTTCACCCGCTGGCACACCTACGATTCGTTTGTGAAAGCACTGACGCTTTGGTAGGTAAAGCATCCGGATCCTTTCCTTACATCTTCAACCCACCTTGCTCCCCAACACTTGGCTTCGGTTTTCACTTGACCATATCTTGCTGGTGAATCAACCGACACATCGTCAACATCGATATGTTTGCCACTCAGGACTACTGTAACCTCGTAAACATATCACTGGCGTTCTGTTGGACCAATTCCCTGCATAATCAAACTCCTAGCGCAGTTAGCCAAACTACTAAAGGTTCGGCATTCTTGTTCACAGCCCACAACCCACACATCTTAAGTAATTCGCAATCCGTATTGCGCCTCCTAATTGTAAACAACATCTGCAATACAATAATAAGGTAGTTGCTTAAATATTTCCCTTTTTCATTGTGCAGTAATATGGACTTATTTTTCCCTGTTAGCCAGACCCATACTGTTGTTTCTTATGCTGAGTCCAGAAATTTGGTTGCGAGACCCTCCCCACACTATATTATGCTCGATTCCACACATGTACATAATTCCCTAGGAAGTTTTCGGCCTCCATCGCACTAATACTTACTAATGCTTGCTATTTCCCTTCTATTTACGTTGATCCGGACCAAAACTCGTTCAACGGTACGATGAGATACTTGCTACCGAAGAAAGTTGGACCTGCATAAGAATAAATTACAACTTGAATCCAATCCCACTCAATACGAATCTCCTCGCATCCGATAAACAATTTCAGTTTCAGAGAAAACGTGTACATAATGATCGGTCCAGGGTCTCTGGAACGTGTCTCACCTTTCTGAGAAATATACCTATTATTATATCCCAATGTATCACTCTTGTGAGGCGGTTTGCAGAATGCCGTCTGCAAGCTTATATGTGTACGTAAGCTTTCAAGCGAGTTTGAATGCTTTTATATGCCACAAACTAATTCTTAACAGGTCTCATAGGACGCATATGCTGAAAATTCAAATCATAAACTATTGTTAGCAAAACTGTCTTTACACAGTGAACTCACTGAAGTGTACGTGGTATAGACGCTACACTAACAGAGCTGATGATATACGTGCTGAGCAGCTACCATGTCGCTACATCTCTGCGGACAATCCACCGCTGATCTTGCATTAACTGCCTTTTTATCTCCAAATTCACAGATAGGAGAGTTAACTGACGACAATTTGTAAGTTCGGCGTTGTTGCACCTTCTTGTAAATTAGCGTAGCAACTTCCTGCTTCTACCCAATGTTACTCAGCACCTGCTCTATACGTAGTTGAAGGAACCGAGATGATCTTTCCATCACGAGCTTTCTAGCCTCTTCTAGGGCTCTTACATGAGTGTTCTCACAATGAGAGCGGCATATATGTCCATGCAACCCCATTCCGAGTTGAGTTGGCACAGCTACACGATTGTGATCCGATGGTGATGTGAGCTTTGTGATGTATTTATCAATGCGTGGTAGAAAATAGAAATACATTGCTGCAGGAGTGCAATGTACATATTTTGCATGAATTGCAATCATCCGATTGCAAGAATCCTGCGCTACCTTCCGTTAAATTTTTGACTTGGTTTACTCAGTGGTTTGTTTCCGTCGTCTCGATTAATTACTTTATCCTGACGGACAAATTTGACTTTGTTTCACACTTGGACCACGCAGATACCATAAATGATACGACTCGGAAATGGGTTGTAGGTCGGCCGAAAAGAGCCACTGATGGAAGTGCCACTTTACCTTCTACTCTTTGGAGATGTTTTTGTATTTCTGGGATTGACAATTTTAAGTTGTAAGAAGTCGGTTTGAGGTTGGTTGAACCAATTCCCCTTAGGCAATGTCGAGTGCTTTTTCAGCTATGTGTGACCAAATAGCATTGATGAGGTCAAGCAATATGTCGTTCGTAATCTACCAAGGTGCACCTTGGTGTTTATCCATGATTTGGTAACAGTGTTCTCCAATAATTTCCTGCTTTGCTCCGATGATTTTGAGATATACCGGGACATTAATAGCAATGCATATCACGATTTCCTACAAGGTGACCTGGACTGCGTTAATGAGTGGTCAACGAGGAACCTGCTGCAGTTCAACACGGCTTACTGCAAGGTGATTCACCTGCGTCATCAGCCGGTGCGCGTTCACAAGCTTGGAGGCCATCCCTTGCAGAAAGAATCTCAAGAGCGTGACTTTGGGTAAGAGGTTCAAAGTGATCTCCAGTGCTCGGAACATTCTGAGAAGGCGTTGAGAACCGGTAACCGGCACTTTCGCTTCCTTCGCAGAATGTTCGGCCGGTCTGACTCATCAATCTTCCCACAATTGCTTAACGCCTACGTGCGACCTCAGGTAGATTACGCCCTGCAGGCGTCGCACCCGTGGCAGAAACAGAAACTCGAAGCACTCGAATCACCTCAACGAAGGGCATCCAACAACGTTAAGTATCTCTTCCATCTGCCATATCAGCTAAAAATGAAATCCCCATGAATGTAGACCAGTCGAAGTAGACGTTTGCGGGGAACTACATTAAGGCTTACCAGATCCTGAAGAACCCAAACCACATTTGCCGTACGCTGCTGGAAATGAACCACGATATTAACCTAATGGGTCATCAGCTAAAGCCGAGGATATATTATAGGCAAGTCAAATACCGCCGAAATTTCTTCTCACTCCGGGTGTATCAGTAGTGGAAGACTCCTCTAACTTATGTTGTCTCTGCCCACGAACTAACAATAATTTAAAAAAGGCCTCGACTAAGCACTGGTCCGTCCAAATCTTATTTTACTACTTGCTTTAATCGGAGGCTACATAACGCAACCAGACCGTGTGTTTTCAACATTCTAACGAGCTACATTTATTTGCATATTATCATGTGAAAATCTCAGGTATTTTATGCATACCTCCAAACATACACCATGGTGAGTCCAACAAAACGCTTTACATTTTATCATATTTTCGCTTTTAAACTCATTCCACCTCACTCGAATTGTTAAGCATTACTCTTTTACCCTTAATACACCATGGTTTCATTAATCTGATAAGTTTATATGGGCGAATCACATGAAACGGTGATTGTCCGGGCATTTCAATGTAGATCCTAAACGAATTTTTTGGTGATTTATAAGTTGAATGTTTTGGCGAAATTGGGAAATTGACAATAATAATAGTCGTTTGTAAATCCAAAAGTTCAAGTGAACTAACATATCCATCTATAGAACCGTCTCCTTGGGACCTGCTTTCATGCAGCGTAGTACCTCCAGAGGTTTCACCCGCAATTCCATGCCCCATCGAGCAGCGCGTCTGTGGGGCTTAAGTCAAATAAGCCGTCACTAGGTTAGCTCATCTTTAGGGCTGTTACATTTTGAGAAATCATCATCATCAGCAACAGCAGTACATCAGCCAGTTGAACTAATGCTTCGCTGCCATACAACCACAATGACTTATGAAATAAAGAATAATAAGAGGGAGAGAAGAGGGACTTACCTGAAAGGCTTAATGCCCTAAGCAATCGTTCAGGGTCAAGGCGCCTACACCTTGTATAGACAAAAAACCATCGCAAAAAGCTGACTATCGCGTAAAGATAAGGAGGCAGCGACGAGACAGCTTCCTTGCGGCTTTCATTGCCCCGCGTTATAATCAACCATTACCCCGAAGATAACTCAACATCAACACTCTGTAAACAGGCAACCAGATTATTAGACGGCAGCAGACGCGCCACTGATGTCGGTTGTGAGCCATGTCCTGTAAATTCTCGAGCCACCCACAAGGCGAGTCACGTGGACTCCAGCCGAGAAGGCGAGACGGACCAACGGCACCCAGTTTGGTCGTCAGTGACTTCATTTCCCGCTGCCAAGTCAACGTCTGTCCACCTCGAGCTTTGCGCCATCCTACGCCCTGGCAGACTAAACAAGGCCCTCCTAGGTAAGCGGTAATCAGGCGTACGTAGCACGTGCCCGAGTCAACGCAACTTACTCAGTGCTATCTGTTGTTCTAGGGAGCTAGCATGTTTATCACTAGCTAGTACTCGCCTGCCCACATCATCGTTTTGGACACGCTGTTGCCATCCGACACCAGCAACGCTTCGCAGACAACGGCGATCAAAGACAAGAAGGCGCCTCAGATCTTCAAACCGAAGGGGACAGGTCACACTGTCACAGAGTAGAACGGCCCTCACTGTGGCCTAGTATACACGGCTTTTCAGACGAATGGAAACTCCCTTCTGGCCTTTACAATGCGTGAGCTGACGTCAGTTTCTATGCGCTCATCGTTGCTGAAGCAGCTGCCAAGATAAGTGAATTGATCAATCGCCTCGAGTACCTCGTTAGCAAGCGTCAAGGGGTCATCAAGCGGCTGGTGGTCCTGCAGCAACACCTTGCAGTTCGAAGGTGCGAAGTGCATACCAAATAATGGGACCGCTCTGGACGGGCTATTCAGGGTTGATTGTGCCGCCCCGACATCATCGAAAAGCAAGACGATATCGTCCGCATAATCTAGATCAACTAACCTTTCACCAGGCAGCCTTTCAGTGCCTACATCGTGAGATTCCGCAGGGGACGCTCCATGATGGAATCCAAGACAAAATTGAACAAAAATGGGTAAATGGGACAACCTTAACGAACGCCACTTGTGGTCGGAAAGCTATCCGATAAGACCGTGACGCTGCCTGTAGTGTTCGAGTAAAGTTCATGTAAAATGTTCACATATTTCGTGGGAACACCATTCCGCGCAAGTAATTCGAACAGGATCGATCGATCGACTGGATCGAACGCATTCTTGTAATCAAAGTACACAGCTCATGTCGATCTGCGGTATGCGTGGCGCTGCTCTAGCACCTGCCGCAAAGTGAACATATGGTCTATACAGCCACGTCCTGGGCGAAAACCGACCTGCTCTTCCCTAATCCGAGATTCCCGTTCTGCAGTGAGGCGACGAACGATAATCGAGGCCAATAATTTTGTCACAACTGGCGTTAGGCTAATACCCCTGTGGTTCGCAAATTCTGTGCGACTGCCCTTTCTGTGCGTTGCCACTATAATCGATTCGCTCCAATTAGCCGGCACACTCTCTTCTTTCCAGATACGTTCGAATAGGGAGGTCAGTGCTTTGCAGAGGACGTCACCTCCATCCTTAAATAATGCAGGTCGGAAGAAATCCGGGCCAGCGGCATGAAAACGATTAAGGGCTGTGACCGTGTTTCGAACCTCGGCCTCCGACGGAGGCTCTAAACTAACCGTCCGTGGCACATCCTGCATCACCTGAGTAGGAAGATGTCCGGGAGCAGAGGGCCAGCTGAACTGATCTCGAAGGTGTTCCGCCCAACGAGCCATACGGCGCTCCTTATTGTGTATCAGTGCACCCGCGCTGTCTCTGATTGTCTCACTGACGCCTGGTTTTCTGGGACCAGTGGTGCGGATCAGCTGGAAGAGCTTGCGGTCTTTGCCTATTGCTCCTGCATTCTCCATTTCTTGAGACCGAGTGGTCCACCAGGCTTCCTTGTCAGCACGTAGGCTCCGCTTTAGTTCGCGCCTAAAAGACCGTCTGGTCACATTGTGCTCAGAGCCAGACTGGAGGTATCTTCTAGATTCCAACAGGTTCACCGACCTCGCGGATATTCAGTGACTGGTGCGGTGGCCATTGATAGTGTTACAAGTAGATGCTCCTACGTCGTGCATGGCAGCCGAGATCCTATTCCACTGAAGCTCAGTGTAATTAGGGCAAGACAGCGGAAGTTCGGTATACAGTGCTTCTTGATAGGCTTGCCTGACCGACGGTTGAGACATGTTCGCAGTTGCCAATCGTAGGGGAGGCCTGGTGCGCTTCCCGGTGAAGCTCATGGTGAAACGACAGCGTACCAAAGCATGATCAGAGTCGACTCAAGGATAACAGAATGAGCGACAATCCAGGATCGAACCGCATCACCTGTAACTTATGGTTATGTGGTCAATTTGGGTCCATCGCTGGCCAGCTACAAGAGGACGCCAAGTGGCACTTCGGCACCCACTGTGTCTAAAAGCTGTGCTACTTAGAAACAACTGGTGCTCCGCACACAGTTGCAGCAGACGCTCACCGTTGTCATTCTGTTCGGGGATAAGTCCATAATTATCACCCAGCTGAGCTTCTGAAGAGTTCAGATGTCCTACTTGTGTCTTCATATCCCCAACCAGTACTATAATGTCTGAACTAGTAGCAATGCGTAGTAGCGCGTTCAGTTCGTCATAGAATGTGTCCTTGACAGCATTTGAACTGCAGTCGGTGGAGGCATAAGCGAAATCACCAACAAACAACGTTTTGTACTTCTTCGTGAATCAACCTTGCGTGATGTCATCAAACGGGCTGCACATAAACGGTTGTTCACCGCAATCCAATCGACCAACAATGGCTCAGCCTTGGAGCTTAGAATGATGCGTACACCAGCTTGACCCGTGCGTGCTGCATCGGAGTCTCTGGATGCGTGCCACCAATAACGAGCGGATAAGCCGGGTGCAGTTAATTCAACAACCCCATTAGGGTCATTGATTCTATTTCGGAGACACAACGCACATCAATACCCGGTGTGTCCAAGGTGCGTGGGAGTGCAGCCTGTTGGCCTGTTTGTCTTAGAGTGTGAACGTTGAACGTCGCGATGGAAACGGGATAGCGTGGTCTTATAAGGGACTTTGCCGATAGGCGTCCGATAGTTGAGGTGGGATGGCGGCTGCAGATGGTTCTACTCCAGTGGCACTGTTACATTATGAGTAGTATTTGGGTATTCAAGCCATCCAGCCGGTGTCAGCACTGGGCGCCTTCAAGTTAGGCACTTTGATTAAACACCAGTGTGTCTACTGCAGTACTCATTGCATGGGTGCACTTTTTAGCTTATAAGCTTCAGTCGGTCCTCTTAGTCGAGCGGCCTAATCGCGACCAACAATAAAATAAGGAAACAGATAAAATAAGAGAAGGTAAAATATTAATACCGCTGACGATAATAAATAAATAACATTTTTCACAATGGTGCAAGAAAGGCCGTCGAATTATTCGGACTCGTTGAATGGCAGGGTCGCCGAAAACAGAAAACCGCTCGAAGTATCCATAAGCAAGACGGTTTATAAATAATTTTTAGATTCACGTATTAGCTGCACACATTTGAAGAGTAACAATGTCAATGTCACCGCGCACTAAAAATTGTTAGAGGTTTCTGAACTGTTGCCTCCGGTAAAGGAAAAGAAATAGAGTTACAGAAAGAAGTATAAAAAAGAATTGTAGAGACAAATATTACGCACTGGCCGACTTAAAAGGAGGTTACGTAAATCTCCGTTACGTCTCACTAACGTTGAGTCTTCCTACGCAACTCAAGTTAATGTTGATCGTTTTTACCGGACGACCATTCAAGCGGACGGATATCTCAAGCCGACGCCATGTCCAAGCAAAGCTACAGTTCCCTCTATACTCCGATAGTACGTGCAACTCATATTACCAGAGCACAACTTACCTACTTCAGTAATACACATGTCCTGAACGCCGCAAAATCCACTGCGCATAGAAGCAGTTTTACGCCCCCCCCTCTATTATGCTTCATTGTACTGTTTAGAGGTGTGTGCAATTCCAGCAGATAGTAATCAGTGCTTCCCACGAAGACAGGTAAACGCACTTCTTAACCGTTAGAATAGGCACACGTGTGGGGATTGTGATGTTGATTTGCTGTTGCATCGTGGAATATAGAGACGGGAATGTGTAGATGCAGGAGTGTGAGGGAACAAAAAGCATTCACCAGCACCTGTTTAAATTCGCTAACTTACACCACTGTACAGAGAAGACAATGGGGCACTGCTGCGATTGTGTGACGACTATGTAGCATGCGGTTGTCCGTAACCTATTTTTTACATCTGGCTTTTGAGCCAGTATACGAACAGGGCCCCCACATCTGACCAGCATGATGACTTAGCTCCTCGGCTAAAATTTTCCGTAATATAGCGGACGGGAAATATGCGATAATCCAATTTACATGCTTGGTTATACCTTCAATCTCAGCTCGGTACTAGGTTTGCCTAGACCCACCAAGCAATCAAAACTTGAAGTGTTTAGTACCTGAATCCCTTTCCAGATCAAGCTAACAGCAGTAACTAGCCACCACCAACCACATGGGTTAACATCTGCTGTCACCTTGACAGATGTTGATAGATCATATGCGACATAGATCACTGGGGTATTCAACCCGACGGATGGGAAGATTGTTCAAGCAGTTAATTGGTGCATCAGTGTCCTATTAAATCGCTTGGGCGATAACCTAAGTACAATTATGTAAACCTGGCGGTTAGAGTATATCCTGATTGTGTTGTTAGTGACAGGAACCTAGCTGGCTTACCTAACGTTACTGGTGCATCCCCTGAACCGCAGCGGATCAAGAAAAACGACAAGTAGTTGTTTACTTTGAACATCCCTTGGGTGAATCGACCTTTATCACTCGTAAAAGTTTAATTCATTTACCTCAGTCCAATGAATACCGTTAGTTTGTTTGGTTTATTCAACCACTCGCTGTTTTCCAACTTACCAAAGCGCGCAATGTTACCATACTACTCTGCGAACGCGAATCCATCTATCGGTGTATCAATCATATCCGGCACTTGGTTTGACTGATCTTGGCACCAGTCCAGAATCCATAATTTGGTTGCCACCGCACATTAGTTCCCGCACCGTTTCTCATCCGCTTTTCGAAGCAGCCTTAGTAGCTCATCTGCGGCATAGAATACGACGGATTTTCGGAACTTCCCGCGTGTATGATGGCATCTTGAGTGGAAGCAAACCATTTCCAGACGGACGCTTTATTTCACGGCACCCAGACGTCAGACGCTACGAAGTGACTAGTTTTATGGGCCAAGGCTAAGCACGTGACAGAGAGCCCAGACAGCCGCGGCTCTGCCTGTTGCCATAATTGTGTGGACAACCACAGTGTCTTTGCTTACCGCTTCCTAGTACTGTCTTATCGTCGTTGAGGAAAGGCAGGAGTAGTCAAAAACTACCTAAGAACCAGATGGTTTTGTGTTGTTTTCTGAGCTGCTTTTAACTGCAGAGGCTTCGTTGCCCAGCTTGGTGACATCATCACAGGCACGCCGCATGGCGACAATCTAGCTTGGCTCTCGTTTCAATCGCGGTGGCTATTCCAATTCAGCTCACACATTCTTGTGCGTGCACTCCTTCGAACCAGTTCGAGGAACGCTTTTTAGTGCTTCCCACCTCTTAGATCTAACTTGCGTGGGTCATACGGTTGTTCCAGTCCTCAGTTTTGGCACATTATTTGTCGTGATCATTGTGCGTAGTTACATCACTCCAGAGCTGTTCGGAAATAATTTTGATCTAATTCAGAAGAAGAAACTGAATACTCTCAAACAACTCTGCAACCATGCTTACAGGCTGCAGCATAACAGAGCTACGGGATTGAAAGTTGGATTTGTAGTACTCGCCATGTGATTGGATTGCGACACGCAATCTCTATTGAGACCTCGGTTCACTTTGAGGTAGACCTCGGTCATTCCGATCAGTGTTGGGAGCAGCAACTCCGAATTACCGCCATTTCAGAGCTGCGTGACATTTCGCGTCGCTTATCCACTAAACATCACACCCGAGATAGTTAGGAACTCTTGGCATCGTGCCGCTTGCATCGTCGCGTGACGCAAGCCGATCAATACACGTGTGAATGTGAGCGCATATCCGCGAGACGACCGATCGCTGAACCTGATAGTCTGAGCAAGGCCACGAGATTGGTGGTGAGACAGCCATATGTCTCTGCAAACTGATCTTGGCGTCGGAATTATCAAGCTAGGGTCTAGGGTAGAAGTAACCATCAAAACAGAGTTCACATGACCCGACAGGCGCCAATGGCCCATCCGTTGTGTCTAAGAACTCCTGTGGAATGTGCAACATGATGGTCAAAATAGGAAGTTCCTGTTCAAACTACTCCCCTTATTTTTATGCCAAATGCTGGAACATCTAGCCAAATGAGTTTAAGTTGACCAGCAGAAGGCCAGACTCAGTTTGCTGCTGCGTGAAGTGTAATACCGTCCCATTAGTTAAGACGGTAATTGGCCTGTTCCAGAAGGGTGATAGGTTGCCAGCAGTGATTGAGTAAATTTTGGGCGTTAAAATAACTTCAGTCGAAACAATCAAAGCAGAATGTCTGTCACAGGGCTTTCTATCGGACTACAGTACAGACGAATTCCACAATACAGGGTATTACACTAACAAAAGGAATCATGCGAACACCGCCACTACTCCAATTCGCCCAAACGGTCCCCAACACTTCGCCTCCAGACCATTTGCAGTAATCTCCCCAAAACCCTTTCCCTCCCACCACGCTTCACCGAAACTCAGGAAAAAGCCCATTTCAGTAGCAGCTGGCCCGTGGTTGCATCCAAGAGTACTCTAAAATCAGCAGCTTCTGTTTCTCCTACCACACCCAAAACCAAAGTAAGAGACAACGCTGCACGGATGCGTAGCAAAGCACCCGGCTCCCCAACTACGACCCATACTCCTACGAAACACACTCAGAGAAAACGGAATGCCGATCCATAACATGTGGCAACGTGCCTGCGTCATCAACGAATTCATTGAAAGGGAAACAAGTAAATGAACTGAGCCAGTGGAACACCGTAAGCAACCTGCTCGGTATTTTAACTAGGCCCTCCAACTTGACAGTGATCACCCGCTACCCGAATTCCAAGCACTATGGGGAAGCCAGGCTTCTTCGGGTTGTGTTAAACTTCGTCGATGAGGTAGAAATAGTTTTACTTTCGGCAGTTCATCTTCAGAACGGACCCGCGTCTTTCAAGACATTCTACGGGGAGAACGCAAGCGAGTGAAGCAAAGCTTGGCAGAGATTTTTCACTGTCTAGACACGATTGTCCCAACAGGGGAGGTGGTGTAATCTTATATAATCGCAATGACTAAAATGTGAACCGTCGGAAGCTCCAGAGAGGCGGGTCACCGATACGCTTTGGTGCTGTTTGCGTCTCAGACACAAGTACAACTGCTTCGTGGCAGTCGATTATCTCCCCACATCGTCCACAGTAGAGATGGATTCCCGCCTAATATCAGCACTGACAACAAGCTTACTCCCAACTTACATCCTCGATATTTTCTCCGGCGATCTCAACGTGCATTAGCTGGAACCCTTGGCATCCACAGCGAAACATTCAAAGCCGAACTGCAAGATTCTACCACAAGTATTCTACTCTACAATCACATCACCACACCTACCAGGTACAGAGCTGATAACAAACCATCAGTACTAGACCTCATGCTTACCAATGAGCAATATGTGATCGACAAGTTATTAATAGACATTCCACTAGAGCTAAGTGATCATATCACCACACTTTATAACTATGTGTATTACGCTGAATGTCCGAAAAAACACTGAAATAACACGTATCATCACAGACTACAATATCCTGAACGATCTAGTTGGGACGACACAGTGGGGACTGTTGAAAGGTGGCTCCCCTGACACCACGCGGATTCAGTTTGTTCGATGCTCCAAAAATCTGATCGTAATTGCTACAGAAACTAAGGGGATTCGTATCACCAACACATCGTCGTTCATCAGAAGTGAAACTCAAAAATTCATGTCGCTAAGGAATTCAGGTTGCCACACTTACAGTGCCAGTCCTGGTCCCGAAACCTGGACAGACTAGGTGACCCAGTGCAACTAGTGCAGTACGCTAAACCGTGAAGATAAACTGAATCACCAACAACATTTTGCTTGTAAATTTGCCAACAGCAAATAGCTCCTTTAAAAAAGTGTTAACACCTTTCAAAAAGTGTAGCACGGTATCCCCCCACTCAATACGACTGTCGGAGTGTACAAAACGCTGGAGAAGTAGCTAAGATTCTACGGATGCAGTATACCGTGAACTTCCAAGGAAACATTCGCCCCGGTTGCATACTGTGGTGTTGCCATATTACTTCCTACTCTTGTTCATAGCTATTGATTGGTCGTGAATCATATGCCCACTTAGCGGTCATTGGTCGAATGCGTGCTTGCTGCCGATTGGCTTGTGTGAATGATTTAAGAGTCATAACCGTTGTTACGTGTTGATTGTGTCCATACATCCGTTCAGTCTACTGAGTTCCTGTTCTGCTTTCACGGACACAACAAATTGGCGTGGCGGACCACCAATGTCTCTACACAACACAACCCCTACTCAGTTCTGGACGGATCCGGCCATTACCCCAACGGCAGAATGTTGGGAGGATTGGAAAATTACTTTCTCGGATTACATTTCGGTTCTGCCGATCCTGAACACATCAGTGATGTTAAAGCCAGAGGATAATTTGAAGGTCCTTCGGCTGCATCTCGGTGCTGAAGATTGACGTATGTTTGATGCCCTGAATCTTCGCGAAAAGCCCACTCTGAAGGATGCATTCGTGGCTCTCGATAAGCATTGGGGAGTGCGTATGAACACATACACTTCCCGCTACAAATTCACTCAGATGAAGCAAACACCCGGAGAGCATTTGGACAACTTCATATCCCGTCTCGTCTGTTCTGTGCGAAAATGTGACTATGTCCCCAAGAAGAAGCTGGGAGAAACGATGTTTATACAGCAACTGATCTCCGGCCTGTCCGATTCTCGGATCAGAGAAAGTCTGTTAATGGAGGACGCTGACAAGCTCTCCTGGGATCGGGCATGCGACATAGCTCGTGCGAAGGTCAAAGTTAGTGAACAAAGTAACCTCTTTCTTTCCACCGTTTTGTCTAATGAGATCGACCGCTTGAACTCTTAACCAGGTGCTAAGATATCCCCAAGTGGTAGCAAGTGTTACCGCTGTGGGAAAGTTGGATATCGCCCAAATGATCAAGTAAATCCAGCCAGAAACGCAATGTGTCGGAACTACGGTAAGTCCGGACATTTTGTCAAAGTTTGTCACTCCCGCACCATATCACGTGTTACTCCCTCCACCAGTAACTATTCGGGCTCCCCGACCAACCTTGAGCAGACAATATTTGACGTTTGAGAAGGTAATCGTTCGGTTTCTTGTTCTGCTAAGGAGTTTAAACTGACTTCCCCAGACATTCGCACTGAATTTGAAGTGTATAGCAAAAGCATCCGTTTAGATATGGAGCTAGATTCCGCTTCACCCATTACAATATTGCCATACAGTTCTTACAAACAGATTTTCTATCATCTACCTGTGCATCAATCAGTGTGCACTTTCAGTAGCTAGTTAAACGGTCCTATGCAAATTTTGGGCTTCGTTACAGTTCCAGCATTTCCTAAAGGCAGTAAAAAGTGTGCAGTTGAAATCTACGTTTCTAAGACCAATTGTAATCTCCTGCTGGGATGGAACCCCATAGTTTGAGTAAATGTATCGCCCAACGTTCACCGAATGACAATTGCCGATGTCAGTCACAGTTCAATTCATTCTAGCTACCCAAACCTTTTCCGTTTGGATATTGGCAAAGTTCCAAAGGCGATGCATCGCATTCCTTTGAAAGCAGATTACAGGCCATTCAGTATTTCGCAACCTAGACCCGTACCCTTGGCAAAACGTGAGGCTTTGTCGAAAGCTTTAAAACAAATGGTCGACGACGACTTGATAGAACCGATACAGTGCTCGGAATGGGTTCATCCTCTTGTTGCAGTGCAAAAGAAAGATGGATCTCTACGCGTGTGTACTGATTTGCAAATGCTGAAAAGTAGATAATTGTGGATAAATTCCCACGTCTTTCTACCGATGAACTGATGATGAAGCTCTCCAATGCTAGACTGTTCTCGAAATTAGACATTCGTAGTGCATACCATCACATGTCACTTACTCTAGATTGTCGGCATTTGTCAGCATTTCTCACATAAGACGGGTTGTATCAGTAGAAATTGTTACCGAGGGGCCTTAGCAGCGCATTAGCCGCTTGGCAAAAGTTCGTCACATTATCCTTATCCGACCTCAAAGGATGTATTGTTTACATGGATGATATTTGTGTGTTTGGTAGCAACACTACTGAACATGAGGAAAACCTCCACAAGCGACTACGTAAGCTGAATGAGCTCAATCTTCCCTTACATACGAGGAAGTGTCAATTCTTCTTGTCTGAAGTGGAATTCAGTGGGCATGTGATTTCTACTCGTGGTATTAGACCAAATACTCAGAATAGCAGAGCTATCTTTGACTGCCCTGAATCGTGCAACACACAGTTGAAACATTTCTTGCGTCTGTGTTCTTCGTCGACATTTGCTCAATACTGCGACAATCGCTGAGCCGTTGAGGAAATTGACACGTCAAATAGAAGAATTCCACTAGGCATCTGAACAAGAGGAATCTTATCTGGCCATACGAACGACGGTTGCATCTACCCTTCAGCAGCTACTTTCAACGAGTAATGTCACACATTCGTCTCCACAGATGCTGCCGACATGGGGCCGTTTTGTCCCAGTTACACGAGGGTAAAGAGAAAGTAATAGCATATGGCTCACGAACTTTGTCGAACACGAAAGGAATTATTCTACGGGTGAAAAAGAGGCTTTTGGCTTGTATTTGCACCTGTAAGAAGTGGCACTTGTACTTATTCGGGCGTCCATTCGTTTTACGTACTGATCACTCTACGTTTACAGCCCTACAGAACTGTGGCAATAAGGATCAAAAGTCGGTGCGTCTAAACCGCTGGTACTCGCGCCTACTAATTTACGACTACGAAATCAGATACTTACCGGGTGGTGCTAACCAGGTGGCCGATGCACTTTCCAGGCTTCCACTATTAAACAAATGGGAGAACGACGACTTAAATAATAGGAAAATGATTTCCCATCTTTCAACCGGAGCACCCACTGCTATAACGCTCGACCGGATACGTGAACATACTGACGGAGATCCCAGCCCTTTGATACTGCGTGGCCGAGTCACACTCGAATCCAACCGGAGTTACTGCCATACTACACTTCGCCACGACCTTTCTATAGTGGGCAATTGCATTATGAGAGGTGAAAAACTCGTGATACCTCCTAGTCTTATTCCAGCGGTGATCGATTGCACGCATGAAGGTCATCCCGGTGTTGTGCGAACGAAGGCCAGAATACGCGACTACTAGTGGTGGCCGAAGTTAAATTCCAATGTTGAGGTTGCAGTTCAAGAATACAATGCTTGCCAACAATCCGGCAAAAGTGCGAAACCTTTGGAATCTCCAGTTCAGCCAATTGAGTATCATATGAAGCCTTGGGCTAAAATTGCCATCGACATCATGGGTCCAGCTGCCAACGTACATCCTCAGAAACGAAAAGTGCTGGTTGCCACTTGCTTTTATAACAAATGGCCAGAAGGTATGCTGCAAGGAGAAGTAACTACAGGAGTCATTATAAAGTGGCTGCGGCATTTGTTTGCAAGGTATGGGTTGCCAGAAGAAGTTCTTACTGATAATGAGCCCCAGTTTAGAAGTAACGAGTTTGCCGAATTCCTTCGGAGCAATGGCATCAAACACGCCAGGACGGTGCCTTATAACCCGGCTGCTAATGGAATGGCTGAACGACTAAGTCGGAAGGAGTCTATACAAGTCCTTCAGCTCTCGGGAGAATCTTGGGAGGATGCCTTGGTATTAACTTTGCGTACATACAGAACCACACCGCATATTGCAACGGCCAAAACTCCATCAGAACTGATGCTGGGAAGGGTAATTCGAACCCGCAACCTGTAAATTCGAAGAAACGACGGACCTTGCTGAATATGAAAGACGAGCTAATTACCAATCTAAGTACAGACGACTAGGAAAAACTTGCCATCCATGGACCCTAGTTCGTGTGAAACTATCCAATTTCGCGAAAGGGGATAATAAATTCGGACCTTCTACGCTAGTGGAATCTGTGTAAACGCCAGGAACACAAACTAGCAGATGGGACGCGAGTTAATGCGAGACGTTTGCATATGGCACTTTCTCAAATTATTTCTCCAGGAGCGACTATATCTACTGCAGAAACATCACGAAGAGCAGAAAGCCTTCGAGTGTGAAGCCGGATGCGTCGCCCTGTAAATCGGTATGTTTTAATGGGCAACTCAAAATAATGTCTGCTCCATGTGTATGTTCATTACTATCTTATGCAAGCAACCGCGTAAACGGTGATACGAAGTGAGTATATAGTTACAAACAGAGGAGGGGACAGTGTGGTGTTGTCATATTACTTTCTACTCTTGTTCATATCTATTGATTGGTCGTGAATCATATGCCCACTTAGCGGTCCTTGGTAGAATACGTGCTTGCTGACGATTGGCTTGTGTGAATGATTTAAGAGTCATAACCGTTGTTACAAGTTGATTGTGTCCATACATCCGTTCAGTCTACTGAGTTCCTGTGCTGCTTTCACGGACACAACGCATACCAGTATCCTCAGCACCAATTCCATCACCTACTAACAATGCTTCTACTGCGTCTGTGTAGAAGAAACTACTCTCTCTGCGCATCTGTAGTTATTCCGGCTTCGACGACATTCCACCGAGGGTGTTAAAAGTAGTAGCAACAACACCGGTAGATCTATCAGCGCATTTTTTCAAACGTGCTTGGATGAGCAAACTGTGCCTTCCATTAGAAAACGGCCTAATCACGCCAATTTTCAAAAGTGGTAACCGCTCGGAACCCTCCCAGGGCTTCTCCTCACTGTACTATCAAACGTGATGGAAGCAGTCATCGCCGAGACTTCAACCGACCATCCAGAACGCTACAACATCATAGCACCGTCGCAGCGCGTTTTCCGCCAACACGATTCATGCGCAACTAACCTAGGGATTGCAAGCAATAGTTAGACGGAAACGGCCGATAAAGGTAGAGGGTTCGAGGTCTTTTACCTCGACGTCTCCAAAGCATTCGACTGCCTGGACCATGGCATTCTACTTCACAAGATGGAAACCTATAGAGTTCGGGATCCTTTCTTTGGGTGGATCAGAAATTTTCTGCGGAATTGGCTACTGCAGTTTAGAGTTCGGAGCACACTGGCCAAGGATGTGACAGGAAGTTAAAACGGCAAATACGTAGATATAATAGGTCAACAGATGACGCCCATCCCACTTCAGCTAGACATGTAGGTGGTCTAATATTCCATGGTGTTGACATGGGCAGTCCCTGTCGATGCCGTTTTTACAGTACAATTTAATCAATAGCACGAGACAGTTTAACAGAAATGACCAGCAATGGGGCTAAATGAAGCAGCTAAGACACTGTATACAGTTCTCAGACAAAAGATGGCTTGTGAACGAATAACCTGTGCTTTCCCAATACCCATCAGTGCACGTGTGAAGAAATTTCCTCGTTGAGCGATTCTTTATGTGACCGGAGATAAGGGAGATACAGTAACCATGCAAAGGACACTTTGAGTGACCACGGCTGGCCCAATAACTGTCCGTACATTGCGAGTGAATATCTTTCTAATGCTCTTTGAATGGTAATCTAGATGGGGCTGCACAGTTAAAAAGTGATTAAGATGCCTGCCTGAGATGGCTTGGGCAAAGTATCTTATTGTGCTTTTGCCTATAAATAATAGATCGTCTTGACCTTAAATGGTCTCTGCTAGGTGCCCAGACTTCGTACTTAATCTCGGAGGACTACCCAACCGCATCGAAGTCGCCTAAGTGTACCTTTCCACCTGGATCCGCTTCTCATTCCTTATAGGCCCCAAGGTACAGGAATATGAGATAAGGCACTTGTGCGATTGACGGCTTCATCTTTCACTCCAGGTTGCAAGTGAGCGTTCGAACTTTGTCAGCCGGTTCAAAGCAGATTAAATGTGGCGTCCCACAAGGTTCAGTGTTCGAAGTCGGGAGACAAAGAGCATTGGTGGCAGACGTGCACAACTTACACGAAGGCGTGGATTTTGCTAGTCAACTTCGGTGCGTTCCCTCTGTTCCTCACTGATTCGTCCAATTTTCTGGTTTCACTTTCTCCCTATTAACAGATAGCAACCACGCTCAGAGCCATTTTTATTTTTGTTATCGTGAAACTTACGTTTGGTTTTCTCTCATGTCTGCAGTAAGGACACGCGCGATGAGAAAAAGTTGTGTTGTAAACAAGGATGTCCCCATCTTAGTTCAGAAGCTCAGCGAACAAACCAAGGTGCCACGCAAAACATCCGGTATTAGCAGAAAAAGCACCCGAAAGAGTGTAGGCGCTGTGACAGATGGTTGTGCATTTCTTGCTGACCTGAAAAAGACACCTGAAAATGTCCCTTTGTAGCTGAAACTGCGTATGCTGTGCTATCATTAAAAGTTGACACGCTCACATCTATGCTGCAGCCCATGCATAGTCTGCTTGCCTTATTTGAATCGCCCTCAGATAGTGGTAAAATGCCTGTCACGCAATGTAGCTCGCTGATTGACTCAATTTCGACCGAAGTACAGAATAGAGTACGTTGCTCACACAATGCTGTGGTTCTTAATGTACCTGACAAGCTACCTATGAAAACTGTTCAGAGAGTTCTACTGTCTGCGTGCGGCATGCAAACTTGTTGGTCCAGCTGCACTAGGCTACGTCAAAAAGTTTATACGCTACGACTGTCCCATACTTTTCCAGTTTGAAAATGAACTAATGGCTAGACATTCGAAATTGCAATTTGATTCAGCATAATACGACTTTCAAACGTCTGAAAATAATAGAGGACAAAACCCCCTTACAGCGAGAGCTTAGAAGACGACAGCTAGAAGCAAACCCGACTGCTAAACCCCATTCTGAAAATGTTTCTGTTGATGACAGCGACAAGTTTGGCATATGTTCTACGCCTGCTGTAGTTACGGCTAACGTGGCGAATAACGAAATCAACTCTGGTACTCCAATTAGATCGCTTGATCACACGGATCAGTCTAGCCCGTTATCTGCTGTGTCTAGGAGTACGCCCAGTTTCGGCATTTCGGCTATGCCAGCCACAAAATTGATCACCGGCACACATCCACCAGAACGAAATTTCACGGCTAAGCGTGATAAGCCGACCAAACACAAAATGCCTGCAAACCCCAACGCTGCGGTTGTGCACGGTGCTGCCTCTCAAAAAGCCAGTTCCGGTCATCCTAAAAGCTTCTTCAATGCTGTTTCATGCCAGAAAAGAGGAAACAATGCGGTTCAGACAGAACCAACTGCAGTACCCGTTGAACCCCATATTCAATCACAGCCACAAACTTCAGCCTGTGTTATCCCGCCAAAAGTCTACTCTGGCCAGTATATAGGATCATCTAAGACATCTAAGGACTCAGGAAAATGGATCGGTTGTATGATGACGGTTGACTTGGATTTATCGAGAATGTCACCGGATAAATCCATAACATGGCCTTGCCTGAATAACCATCTATCCGTTGATCAAGACCAAGAAGGCACACAAGGTGCCCCAACATCTTTGCAGATTGAACGCAATTTATCTGTTTATCACCAAAATCCGGACTCATGTTTAAAAAACACGATGTATTCTGTTCGAGCTGCATGGATTGACACTAATGTGCCTCCACCGCTTATAGTGAAGCCTTACGACTCCAGCGCTCCTAAGCAGGTTACATTCCACGATGAAAATGACGATTGCGTATTTGCTCATTTCACCAATCTGTACAATCAACAACCTATTAGTGCCACGACGCAGGCGACACAGCCTCGAAATTTAGCGTCCACTAGCGAGTTCCATGGAAGCCCGCTCTGTAATCCTCCTGCCCTCATGAGCTGCTATGCCAACCATGGACCCGCCCCCGTACCCCATTTTCTACAGGGCCATACTCAGTCACAACCCCCCTCCCCTGTGGCTACCTCCCAATCCCTTTCCAACGAAGGTGTCAATCCACGCCTTGTTTCACCAATTTTTGGCATGGGCACAGACACAAAGCTATCAGACCCAATGTTCATAAAGCAGCATAAACAACGTTCTTCACATCTCGCATCTATGTTAATATTTTTGATTAATATTCGTTCGCTTCATTCCAAGATCCACATACTACGCTCATTTGTTTCTGTGACCGATCCTGACATAATTTTTATAACTGAGTCGTGGTGTCATGACGATATGTCAAACACCCAGCTAACCATTTTCGGATATGATATTGTAACGAAAACGACACGACAGGGGGGTAGACGTTTATTGCACACCGAAAATGGGCACATGAGGGTCTCGCGCGCGCCATCGAATATCGACTAGATTTCCGTCCCACAACGCAACACAGGTACGGATGTTAGAGACGAGCCAGTCCTTTCGCCTCGAGAGCTCTGACTTGGAAGATCCGCCTTCCTGTTTTCGCCTCGATCTCCGCTTCTCTGCACCCGATTTGGATCGGCCAGGAGTCGTTCGAGAGCTCTCGACTTGCTTGTTCTGAGCTGTGTCAATCGGCTCGGCCTCGGTCCTGTGGGCTGCGCTAGCGGCGTATTTGTCTGATTTATTGCGCTGTCCACATATTCCCGCTCCGTAGTTCCGGGCCCAGGCTCGTCGCTAGCCGTCTTTCGCGATCCGCTCTCAACTCGCTCCGAAGAGCTCCCAAGAGCCATTCTTGGAAGCGGCCCCTCTACAATATGTTTATGAGAAATCGGCAGTGTCGTCGAGGAGGAGGATGCGTACTTTACGCGAAACAATCGCTGGCAGCAACGACATTCGAGAATCCAGTGCTGAATAATGTGCAAGAGTCACTTTGGCTTACGATAACGATCAGACACCAGCAACTGCTTGTTGGTTGTATATACAGCACGCCGAACTGTAGCCAAGAGGATTTAGTAGTTTTGACGTTTGCATTTGAATGTGCCGCAAGCCTTCCGTTTAAACACAAGATTATCGGTGGTAATTTCAATCTGCCATCGATTGCATGGTCTGCAGGAACTGCTCCTCTGAAATTTCATAATCTTATCTCTTGTATACATATGAATGGTTGGCAACAACATGTCTCCAAACCTACCAGAGGAAACAGCATCCTTGATCTCATTTTATCACTGGGCATACCTGCTATTAATGTAACGGTCCTTAATGAATTCCCTGGGAGCGACCATCGGGTGGTCAAATGCTGTTTAAGATTACGCATGGCCAATGAACCACACCCACTGCACTATCGTTTATTCAACTCCGTCAACTGGGACACGTTTAAGGATATGGTTCGTTCGATGAACTGGGATGATTTCTTCCTCTCTCCATGCCGTCAAAAAGCAGCAGACGTGTTCTATGAAATCATCGGTCTTTGCATTGATTCATTAGTGCCTATAAAGTCTGCCCGCCTAAGAAAACAAAAACCCGATCGCAAAGTGTTAGGTATCACACGCAAGCTTCATAAGATCCGGCGGAAATTCAGATTAACAGCAGACTTTGCGCTAATACTGCAGCAGGAAAAGATCATCGAAGAACTCGGGCATCTAAATGTTCGCAATCTCATATTAGAAGAATACAAAGCTTTGAATGGCCCGAATAAAACAACGGAACTGTCCAAACTGTTTCGTGCCAGAGGTTGGCGTCGCAGTAATTCCATCAATTTTATCATTATGCCGGATGGCACATACCTTGATGCTCCGGGTGAAATTTGTGAGGCCTTCAGCGCCTATTTCGCCGAATCAATGGTTGATGAACCGCTAGCCACACCAGCGCTTGTCACACCACACATTGCTGAAAGTTTATGCACAGTGGAATTCACTATTGCAAAAATCTCCGGTCAAGTCTCCCGCTTGTCTTCTTCGACTTACCCAGGACCTGATGGAATTCCCCCTTGTGTGTTAAAAAGCGGTGGGAGCGACTTGCCTCTTCTATTGCTCAACATTTTTACGCTCTCTTTTAACAGTGCAATATATCCTAATCACTGGAAGACTTCCGTTGTTATCCCGCGGCATAAGAATGGAAACGTTCACGAAATTAAAAACTATCGCCCCATCAATCACACACCTGTAATATCTAGAATTATGGAAAGGATAGTGAAAGATGAATTACTTATTTTCTTGAATAAGAAAAACGTCATCAACAATTCACAACACGGTTTTTTGCAGGGCAGATCTTGTGCGACATGCTAGACAGACTTCTTAAACCACACAACGGCTGCCATAGACAAAGGCAACAGTGTTATTGTCCTGTTTTTAGACATGCAAAAAGCATTCGACAGAGTGCCGCATCGAAGACTACTCCTCAAACTGAAGGAAATAGGTATTGGAGAACCAATGTTTTCTTGGTTGTCATCATACCTAGCTGACAGACATCAGGTGGTGCGTATTGGGAACCGTGTCTTTAAACCGAAAGCAATCACCAATGGAGTAATTCAGGGAAGTGTACTTGGTCCACTTCTTTTTCTCCTCTACGTCAACAATGTATTTCATAGAATAAGACATGGTGCTACTTTTCTGTTTGCTGATGACATTAAAATCGTCTACTTACAAGAACGTGCAGATACCCGCGCAGCCTTGTGACACATTCAGGAAGATCTATCGGCACTTGAATCCTGGTGCAAACTGTGGCAGATGTCCTTTTCCGTGGACAAGTGTAATATTCTGTCGTACAAATGCGAAGTTCCACCATGCAGTCTATTATTACAAGACACGTTTATATCACAGTGCAAAGTGATTCGCGACTTGGGTGTGCGGTATTCCACTACCTTCAACTTTTCGGAACATTGTGACTTCCAAGTTTCGAAAGCCATGAAGACTATTGGCTATATCTGTCATAAATTTCAACTCACAAAATCTCGTATCTGGCTTTACAAAACATATGTGTTACCTGGCATGGAATACTGCTCACTACTATAGTCGAATCTGCGGAAATCTGACCAGCATGCTCTTGAGAGGGTACAGCGACGCTTTACAAAGAAGCTGTGCGGATATTCCTCCAAGATGACCTACAGAGAGCGCAGTGAAAAACTTGGACTTAACCCACTTTGGCTACGGATAATGAAGATGAACTTGTGTTTCCTGTACAGAATAATTCACCATCACATGCACAATTATGTTAACTGTGTCCATATGTCCGTTAACACTAGATACGAGCTACGAAATAAGGAAACAACGATCATGATTCCAAAGTTCAATACGCGAATTAGGGAGCGTTTCTTCTTAATACACTGCTCAAAGCTTTGGAACAAACTTCCAAGAGCTATCAGAATTTGTTGCACATTATGTTTGTTTAAGCTTTCGATAAAAGATCATTTAACCGTTCAAAATGTGTTAATAATGTTTCGAACAGAACAGTCCTTAGATAACGCTTTTGAGAAGGGAGTTAATGGTGCCTGAAAATGCATGTGGTCAAGTGCACAAGTGGTTATATTTTGTTGGCCCGCAGCACTTTATTCTCTCTTTTTCGTGTGCGATCAACTCTCATGTGACTGCTAAAACTTGTCAGAAGATAGAACAAGAGGAATGTAAATATTTTGGACCGCTTCGCGCTACACAACTTTTCATTTTGTGCTCACATTTTTTTAAAAATTTATTATACCATGATATGACACTGCTGTACCATTAGTTGATCCGTCCCTTCTGGGAAGGGCTTCTCGCATCGTCTAGCCATATACAATTTATTTATTTATTTATAAGTGGGATGAGCAAAATTCGTGTGTTTATTGTTGAATCAACATATGTGATCGTTTCAAATCGTTTGGTTCCCGACAGTGACGTGAAGATAAAACTTGCAACCGACAAGCTGGAGGATAATAGTCAAACTGAAACCCAATTGACACGGTAAACTCAAGGTGCTCCAACTACGTCATCTAAAAGTGGAGCAGATAATGTTGTAGACGCTTGTAACCCAAAGCTTCGCAGCTGCCTGACCTAGATATACTGGCTCAGCGTAACCTCGGTTAGTCAAAACAAACCGATGTGTCGAAATCATAACCAATATCTCGATGCGTTTGCAAAAAGAATTCAGAGATTAACTATCCTACACCGCACTGGTCTGAATGGATACTTGGATGGGTTTGTGGGCGAAAGGACAGGGAAACAAATGGATGGATGGTAAAAAGTAGGGGAAATGTCTGAACGAACGAATGAGTGATGTTGTTATGGCACTTTTCCGACTTATTTGCCACTTTCGCAGTCCGTACTCCAGCATAGTGAGAACACTACAGTATGAAATATGCAGTACCAGAACACTCACGACATGGGTAGTGAACGAGGTAATCGGCAATTTGAGGCAGGGTTACAGCGACCATCTTATACTGGGCCAAGAGTCACTTACTACAATCCAACCTATTTCAGTGAATTGAACAATCGTGTTTCCCTTCGCCGCACATATTGCGCCCACGTGATAGCGTCCCTCGATGGTGTTGCATAGGCCGGAGTAACAGTTGCGCTAACGGCTGTTCGGCAACCCCTGAGGAACTTAGCAGCCGGTTTACTGGCCAGCTCATTCAGCATGTTCATTGAGGGAGTCACGACAACGTTGTAGCGAGACAGACGCAGGCATTACCAATTACGTCAAAATAGCAGTGACTCACTAGCCATCGTTACCATGGCCACCAGCGCACCCACCTAAATGCGTTAACCTGTCAGGTGACAGCCAAAGCCTTCCGCATGGTCAATGTTGCCTCCACCGTGCTCGACCCTTTTGTTCCGTGCTAATGGCTGCAGAGAGAGTGAATCGTGGCAGGTTTGGAACCTGTAAATACTAGTACTGACTCTTTCCTAGCAAAAGCAGCACGGTCGAATTTCCGCTGCGGTATGCTGAACACATTCAAGTAAATTGACATTCCGTTTTCACCTCATAAAGTAGATCGTTACCAGCAATTTGTCACGGACTGTCCAAAAATGCTGAATGATGGTGGTGGGTCAAGTATCTGTGCGTCAGTAGTTTCTTGGAGTCACACTGAGCCACGATTTATTGTGGTCGCTCTAGTTGAATGATATATTCAATAAACACAGGCATTCGTGTTACTTCGCTCCATAGTGTCCATTCTCCTTACCGCACAATTTGATTCTATATTTCATCAATACGTATATTTTCCCACACGATAATTGCTCTTCTACTGTGATCTTTCCAGGCCTGTTGTGTAAGTATTTCAGATTGCTTGACAGGTCACTGAAGCATTTGTCTCGCTCCAGTGGCAGTTGAAAACTAAATTTGGCTCAAATAAACGTATCTACGCACGTTGTTTCCTGCAAAATACTTGCCTCCAGTATAATCGCCTACATTAGCCGCACTCCTCACAGCGCACTCTCCGAGTGTATATCACCGTCGTCGACAAGACAAGAGTATGGAGCAAGATATGCACGCATGTGGGTATAAGTTCCGTCGGTCATTCCCTAACTAGCCAGATTTTTCTTTTACCAAATTTTGCCAGTAAAGTTATGTTTTTCGTTAAACTTTTCTTTTATGGTTGTTCTGCTGCTACTGATTTACTTCTTTTATCTTATCGATAGCATATATGTTAAGACCGATAATTCACCCGTCAGGGATGCATGAAAGCATCTTCTTGGTTTGAGTTGACTTGAATGTTACTTATATTCGTTTTAGGAACTTCACAGAGTGCACATCGGGTGGTAATGTGGAGTCCGGGTCCGGTTATTCTTACTAAAAGAGTTCAAGTAAGAGCGAAGCCGGTTGTAAGATGCGGTATTTTCTACCAAACAATACCAAATGCGTACAAGGAACAAGGAACAATGATTTATCACGGGATAAAAGCAAGTGCTTGACACGTCTTGTAGGATGGTTGGGGTGAATATGATGCAAGTAAAATATGTCTGGGTCATCTATCGAACGTTTGCCGAGATGAATACTTTGATAATTAATATCAGTGTAAAATGAAAAAAGTATCGCGCGTAAACGTTCAGAAAGAAACTGGGGTGCAGTGATTGTTGAAGTAAGGTGTCAGAAAAGTAAAATATGGTTGCTCACTTAGGTCCGTTTGACACATAAATCCTGTTGAAAACATGCTTGGCGTAATCCACAATAGAGGAGCTTAGGTAACAAAATGTTTGGAGCTAAGAGCAACATCTGGTCATTTTTTTGAAAACATCCAAGGTAGGGGAGGATACAACTGAGTCTAAGAGTGCGTTCCAGGGTTGGCAAACCCGAAGTGAAAAGTAATTACGTCGACACTCTAGACGACTATATTGTTCCTTCAACTTTGAGCAGTTACCTCTGAGCTTCTTGTTGTGGCTAAATTTCAGCAAATTGTGGCATACGTGGTTGGGGTCACTCAGTATCTGATACACTAATATGAGATCGCCGGGAAGCCTTCGATAGCGTCCGCCGAAAATTCCCAGCAACTTCAGCCTTCGGTGTTAAGAGTGATAGCGCAGGCGTATCCACTTAACAAACGAGTCAGTGGCCGAATTTAATTTCAGTGCAGGTCATGATCCAAAATATAATTATGTATCGCCACCCATGAACAAGATGCGTATCCAAAAGAAAAAACGCATCTATTGAAGCACTCGTTGTATGAATGGATTACCATGCGTAATCTCACCGTGGGCAAGATTTACGTGGAAGTGAACCATGGTCAATTCAATCACTGAGACTGTAGCTGAAGCAGATGGAACTTGGTTGTTACCCTCCCGGAAACTGCACTCCAGCATGCGTTTCAATCTTGTTTGATCTCATCGAGTAGAGATAGCATGCATCGAATTTGGACTCTCTCTAGGACGTTGGCGGAAACCTCTAGCTTTCTTTAGTCACCGAGTTACGACACTTAATGACTGAGTAGAAGTACTGTTTTTAGACAGGCAATAAGCAGTGTCTATCCGCTTCATCGGTTACGGTCCCAGTAATCGAACTGGCCGAAGTTCACCTCAATCGGAATCGTAGTCCACAATGAGATTGCGCGTTGTAAGTCATTCACACAACGGGTGTTTCAAAACGAGTCCCAATCAGTCAGTAACCGCTGTGCCAAACGGTGCCCGTCGTGATCCGATAGCCGAAGGGGTAGAGGTTTCGGGTAACATCTCAATTGCCCCGGGTACGATGTCTACGATATCTACCTGCTGAGGCCAGATAATTTCGACACCGGTCATGGCGTGCAGTGTTTTTTGCTCGGTCAAAATCCGGAACCAGATGAACTTACTTCAGCATTTTCTCAGTTGATATGCGTTGCATGGTGATCCATCTTACACCGAGGTCCGGATTTCCTTTCTACATCGGTAGCTAATAGTAGCATCACACATTGGAATACCACAAAGCTTTTAACGAATGCTTGATTTATCATCGAAACATCAACGATGGACATTGGTGCTGCTGGCGTATTGGTCTTCATGTTACCCTTCTTAACAATAGATGCACTAAACCTCCACCACAACTTCCCGGTAGATCTGCCTGCAGTTTTCTTTTGTTTTGCCATAGCTGTTGGTGTAGCCGTCGCACGGTGCCATATTCTATGGCCACTTCCGTTGCATCAGATCCATCTAGTGGCGATACTCGTGGTCTCTCAGTTCCCAAATCGGACATAGTTCAATCTGCCGGTTGCATTATGGGATTAGCGTTCCCGACAATGAACCGATGTGAGTACAGGATTTGGTATCTCTGTGACTGACCCCTGCGTAGTTCCATCGCAGTGTGCATGCTTCTGGGTAGGTGATTACGTGGAAGCGTGGCGTTGTTGATTTCGTGATTCCGCAGCGATGAACAACCGAATTGCAAGAAGTTGTTACCTCAGTCATGCCAGTAAAAACACTGCTCCGGCAGTGCACAGCTGACAATGCCAGTGTCTTTAAGATCACCTCAGTGGGGTAGCGCAAATCCTACTGTGTCAATCTGAGACGGTAGGGACTACGTTGGACAGGTAGTAAGGCCGGAAGCAATACAATGAGATTTTCTTCTCTACTTGGGCGTACCAGCTGTAGAATGACCTTCCTATTTCCGTTAGTTCTGTTCCCACATTCTCGACTTTAACCAGGGGACGATACAGCACAAACAAACGGTGCGCCCCTGAGCAATTCCCATCAAATATGGACAGGAATCACAATCAGCACTCAAGGATACGTAGGTTGTCTTGCTTTTGTAATTTCGATTTTGATTTTCAATTGCGCATGCCTTTTCCTGACCACCCTACAAGGCTTGATGTGCATCATTCTTAACGAATTGCTTCGCAACTGTTTTTGTTAAATGCCTCAATGGCAGACCTGTACCATAAAGATGCATTTGTACAGCATATTTTTCATTTGATTGAATTATTGAGCTTGCGCGCAACCGGTATCTACACGACAATCCAACACCGTTGATGTTCAACCCATTACTACTGTAGAGGAAGAATGCTGCTTCCCTAAAGGAGCATGACGTATTGATCTTTTGCAAATGACATATACTAATATGTCGGAGATTAGTACACCTTTATAAAACAAAGGAAGCTGCAGCAGTAGAAAGCAAATACACCGGCAATTGGCCTGTGCCAATTTGTCTCAATATCAAGGCTTTACTGTTTCATTCCCGAGCGCCATTTGCTTACTCCTGGAGGAAAACTTGGAACCAGGGTTGGTCCTAAGACCATTCACCTGATGGCAACAATAATTAAGTAGCTGCTAAGTGCTGACTTCATAGTTGTACTGAGATTGCATTAAAGGTAGTTGTAAGGGGATCTGTGAGATTTGTGTGCGCTGTGTTGTCTAGCTTCCTTGTGCTGTCGTTAACTACAAAACGATCAAAATTTCCTAAGTAATTTCTGATTTAAGTTCCTTCCGACACTGTCCGGGGCTACGACTGAATGAATGTCTGACTTTAAGCCAACTTGAAGTGTACTTCCAAAGGGCACTCGTGCGTCATCCACGCCACAACAAAGCGGTTATAGTTACCACTCGTCCGACAAAACTTACCCGAGGTTGCTGCTTGGTTTTGCTGTATACATTCACTTGCGCACAACCCTGCGTTCGCCTTCGGCTGAGTCCGTCGGTTGGTTGATCTTTCCTTCTGGATGGCAACGTAGTCGTTGGGGTTCGCCTTTGTTGCATACTCGTGAGGTTCAATCTGTTCAGCGATGGTCCCATTCGGCGGTCTGGATTCACGGGGCTGCAGTTGATCTGACTTCTATTCAAACACCTTGCGTGTGGGAAGGATCCCTGGTCGTTTGAACTGATGTGGTATACTTGGAACCAATCAAATAATCATGGTTTCATAGAGCTTTGGAAACAATCGGTTGCAATGTTTGCTGGACCATGTTTCGCTTTCGACAAAAAGAACGAGGTAACACAAGGCCAGCACTCTTATTTTTGACGATAAGCACCGTTTAAGTGACTGTACGCTCAATTTGACAAGTTGAGTGATTACTCGTCTGCATGGTATCATTCTCAACAATCCAACTACTACCCAAAACAAATACAACTCAAGCGAACAGTTTGCAGATTGGTCCTGTGCGTATAGAAACTTATTGCTAGGTAGAGCAAAATAGAGCTATGGATAGCAACCTAAGTAACTCCGCATGGTGTGGGCGAATGGAGCACGCACTATGCTTAGCAGTGCAGTTAATAATTACAATGCAGTCTGGTTGCTAAACTGTAACTACTCAAGAACATAGCAAGACGGTAGTTCCACATTTGATATTTGTGATACTTTGCCTGCTTCTCCCACACGGTAGACACCAACGGTTGCCCACAGCTGAATTCTGATTTCATCTGGGCATGTAACAAAGTTTTTCCAACTGAAATGAATACGCATGTAATCAGAGTCATCCACTGATGCATCACGCACCTATTTCACATACTCTCTTTCCTGTGAATACTAATTTAGGGTAAGTTGTTTTCCACTCTTCTAACAGCTACCCGGATTCGTCGCTTTTCCATGGTTTCAGTTGTTTAGTAGTTAATTACTCATTGCAATTGGGGGCTTCTCCTTACCAAAACCTAACCTATGTCCGTCAGAGTTGGAATCTGTATTTAGGAAAGTCCAATTTGTTTCGCAACGGAGCGCTGTCCTACATTTTGTTGGCCTTCTGGCTACGGCAATTTATCACAGCCAATCCAACTCAGATTGCTAAGTTATTCACTGTCAGAATATACAAAGTCATTCTACAGAACGGGGTGCTGGGTTTACTATGCCCAAATATTTTTCTCAGTCAGTACAGTTGATAGTTTGCAAGCCGAGATAAGTTGCTCAATTGCAAAGATGGAACTGGTTATTTTAACTAACATTTCATGTTATGCGGTAGTGAGTAATCAAGTAAACAGTTTAGTCTTTTTTTCGAAAGTAAGAAACGTTCCTCCCTAGGTCAGTTGTCCCTAAACTGTTAGTAATTACACTCAAAGGGACGAATTTCACGGGAGGTAAATGTAAGTACTAGGATTGGGCCATCAATCAGTCGTCAAACAAAATTAATAACAAAATCATCTGCTGCTAATGAGTAGACAGATTTTTGTATGATTTTATTTTGGTTCATCACAATTAGATTACAGGCCGCATGACCAATATAAAACCATACCCAAATCTTTCTACTCATTAGTAACCAAAAACTATGCCCTATAAGTCTTTAAAATGCTGTATGGATTCATGGCGCTGGCAAGGGAAGTCATGGTAGTGGAGGATGGCTCGGGCTGTATCGCAATTTGGTTTCAAGCCGTGATGGTTGGATATCGTCCCCCACGGCTCAGTGGTATAAGCAGCCGGCTAGTTGTCGTTAGCTTCTAGCCGTCATGGGTTCGATCCCCAGAACGAGACCGAGAGAATGCGAAGCAACGACGGGTCCCAATAGTACGAAACGATGGTCTGGTAATTTTCCGGAATTGTAGCTTGCCTATGCGGTCTATTACCTAATTGAGATGAACCAAATAATATCATCTGTATCAAAACATCTAGCCAATTTCCTAATTTTTGATTAACCAGCAGTGGCTATTAAGTTGTTGTCAGTAAATTAGGTAAATTTTGTTAATAAATACCACATACGGACGTACGTACTACATACGTACAATGCAAATACAAGTTTGTAAAGCAGCCAAGCTAAATGGCGCTTTCATCAGCTCTCTTTTCTGTGGTTGATCTTTGGTGTCAGGCTATTGTTTCCCTAGTCGAATTACAGATTTGATTGAACACCGAGGTGAGAGCTTAGGTCAGCCGATTAGGTGAAGGAGTGTGCGAATATTTTCTAGAAGGGACAAAACAGGCGAGTAAAGTTCAGGATGCATCGATAAAGGGTGGTGGTGTCATCTAGGAAAGACTTGGATAGGGTGGTTGAGACAAATGAGAATGCACTGACGTTGGTTTATATTTCATAAGTGATCATACACAGATTGGGTCATAAATTGCATTGAACCAGGATAACAGCAGGCGCTGCCAAGTGCAGATAAACATCGGATTTGAGGTCACTTAAGCTAATTAGGTAGAGCGGATTGGAGGCCAGGGCTCATTAGATGTCGCGTTGGTCACATTCATCTACACACGTTATTGATGAGGAGCAAAAGTAGGTTAGTTAATTAATTCTATTGTCTTAATATTCGTAAATATGAGTTCCTTGCAAATATGTACGACAATGTCACCTGCGTTAAAGTCACCTGTATTAACCCTCATATATGCTTGACGGTATATGGTTTCGGATTTGCCTGTCACTGTGGCCAGCCACGGGACGCCCGCGCCTACAGATGGACCATGGATGGCTTGCGCTGCACCACCCACAGCTCCAACCTCACACCCATATCCAGTGTAAAACCGAAGGAATAAGACCGGGAGGCATGTGGGTGGGAGCCACGTTTCGTCAACGGAGGCGGCCCACACTCCTTCACAAGCAAACACAAGCACGCTGTATTTGAGAATCAAGCGCATACAAGGCGGTGGCTGGACCGTAGTCCGCTCCACACTGACTGCATGGAACCGCTCTTTGAGCCTAGCACGGTCACAAGAACCGTGCACCCCGTCCCCTCCAGCAACGACCAACTGTCTCCTGGAGCCAGTATGACAAGGTAGTGGGTAATAAACAGGTAGGCACCTTGTCAACATGCACATCAAGCGCAGCCACACCGGGGATATCAACCAACAGCCAATCACTTGAGAGAAAGATAACCAAGAAAATAAATCGTGTGATGCATAAGGAAATGGTGACAAATCTTAAAGTAATGAGCATTTGAAATAAGTTGTCTACAAACGAATACGAGGTAAGTTCATGAGGTCAGGAAGTTTATTTTACGGAAATGCTACAAGCACTAAAATGTTATCGAGATAACTGCAAGTGGCTTAAGCGACGTGTGCAAGTGTATAGAAGAGGGCATAAATAGGCATTTATATGGGAAAGAAAAGTATTAGGACAAAATTGAAAACCCACCACCTGAAATATATATATATATATATATTCACATTTCCTTGTTCACAAGAAACACCAGAAGTCGCACTGTGTGTGTGGAGATTTCTTTCCGGGTGAAATCTCATAAGACCCTTACGTTTATATGATGAATTAGGTGCAGAAGTGCCGCAAAGATTTACTTATTGGTCCCACACAATTTGAACGATTAATTCAATAACCTTAATTCGCAGCTGCAGATAATGCACTCAGTCAATAAATGGAATAGTAGACGATAATCACTACAACAGAAAGAAGATTTGAAATAGTAGAGAATATCCGGAGCTTGGGATGTGGATATGGGTTTTGTACTGCTCTACGTGCTGAATGATTATTTTGCAGAATGAGGCAGAATGAAACCTTTCGGGTACGAATTGCGTTTGAACAGGCTGAAGAGATGGTCTTCCTCCTCCTGCTTCAGCTGCTAGGTCTTACGAAGTGTCCGTGCTCGTTTGAAATGAGTTAACACCCAACTGCGCTTGTGGACTGCCGGATGATTGCTGTTGTAGTTGAATATCTGGTTCGTGTGTTGATTTTCGAGTGGTCTTGAACCAGTCCTACGGATGAGAAAATCCAAAAATAGTAGCAGCCTATTTTTCACCTCTTCCCTCGTGAATTGGATGCCTTCGAACACACCGTTGACAGGCTTCATTCCGCGCTGCTTGGCCCCACATAAATCAACACAACATACGTTAATAACTGCAATGACTGAAAAGCAAACCGTGTTACCTTACATCAACGGAATCTCGGGAACAATGAACAATGATTTATAACGGGTAAAAAAGCAGGTGCTTGACATGTCCTGTAGGGTGTTTAGCGTGAGAAAGGATAGATGGAGGGATAATAGAGTCGTCAGTTCGGGCGATTACAGATTTAACTGCACTGTCGCATAAAGGGTGTTTCAAATGAGAATGTACGCACATAAAGCAATAAGGGGAGTGGTTAGTGATCACATAATAGGTGAAAAAATAAATAATATAGATAGCAAGGACAACGCTTACTCGTGTGCAACTATCTTGGGTTGACAGGACACAGAAATCCAGTTTCTATAGTAGTAGCATCTATTAAATTTCGTGTAAGGCGTTTGGAGTGACTCATTCTGAAGTAGGGTTATGGCACTATCCACTGTCTGTTGTGCATTAGTGCCAGCATCTGGTGATCATGGGATACAGCACGTAGTGTAAATGTGACAGAGTATCGTCAAGGCGTTTTTTGAAAAGGGATAGGATGGGTGCATTAATTACATGTTCCGGGAGGTCGTTCCAAGGATGTGACACTCGAAGGGAGAAGTAGTTTCGCCGACATTCCAGGCGGCTGTACTGCGTGGCTAGCTTAAACTGATGACCTCTTAGCGAGGTGTTCTGACTGAGTATTAGAACGGAATGGCACGGGTGGTTGGGGTTTCGCAGGATCTGGTACACCATTATGAGATCGCCCCTTAGACGCCGATAACGTCCACTGTATATTTTGAGAGTCTTCAGCCTGAGTGGGTAGGGGAGGCTGGTCAAACCTCTGACGCTCTTCGTTGCCCTATGTTGTGCAGTATCGAGCACGGTGAGATGGTGCTTCAGCCAGGGTTGCCACGCTTGAATAGCGTATTCCGCGTGCGGCCTCACGTACACACTAAGCATTTTTGGAAGGACTGAAGGGTTAAACTTCCCGAAAGCTCTGCGAAGAAGGCTGAGGTACTGGTTTGCTTTCTTAGCTGCCTTTTCAGTCTGCCTCAAACAACCGAGGTCATCTTGAACTATCACGCCGAGATCGCACTCGTGAGAAGCCCGCTGTAGAATTTGTGATCCTAGGCGGTAATTGTGCAGACTCTTGTGCCGCATGCTGAGAACTTTGCACTTGGTGACGTTGAAATGCAGCATGTTCTCGGTGGACCATGTGTACGCTTTGTCCAGGTCCTTCTGTAACACTGTGTGATCCTCCACTGCAGCTATAGTACGCCATACTTTTAGGTCATCAGCAAATAGCAAACAGTTGGAAGATAGTACGCACGCGAGGTTCTTTATGAAAACCAGGAACAGGGGGGTCCAAGTACTGAGCCTTGAGGTACGCCGCACTGAACTTCGATGGATTCTGATAGGTTGCTTCGAACCCTCACATTCAGGTGACGTTGAAAGATAAAGTCTCCTAACCAGCCCAGAACAGGATCGTTGATTCCATATTTCTGGTGTTTGTGGAGGAGAATGCGATGGTCTATACGGTCGAATGCCTTTGAGAAATCCAGGTAGGTCGCGTCGACTCCTACACCAGTGTCCACAGATTCCGTCCAGCTTGCACGAGCAATCAAGTGGTTCGTGGTACAAAGGCGATTTTAGCGAAATCCGTGCGGCTCCGGAACGAGCATTTTCTTGTTCTCCAGGTGCCCTATCAAAGCCTCATCTACAATGGACTCCATAATCTTGGAGATCACAGGAAGTAGTGTTATCGGGCGATACTTTGCTGGTTCAGCACGACTGCCACTTTTGTAGATTGGCGTGATGATTCCATGCTTCGACATCGTGGGGATGTGCATCTCGTTCAGACATCGTTGAAAGAAAATTGCTAGTGGTACTGCCAAACTCATGGCAGTAACTTTCAATGCCTTCGGGCGAATGCCGTCCGCACCCGGGGAGCTGAACTCGCGCAGAGACATCAGCCACTTCAGTACAGCTGCGGAGGTGAACGATATGTGATGAAGCCTTGATGGCGGCTTTATCTACTTAGGCAGGATGCATGATGATTGCACGCTTTGGAAGGTACGGCCAAATTGTTGTCCAAGGACGTTGGCTGCCTCTTATGCGGTTTGGGCTAACCCGCTTGATGTGTGCAGAGCAGGAATACCGCGCTTAACACGGGACAAATTGTTTACGTGTCTGTGCAGCAGTTTGGGTTGGAGCAAAACTTTTCCACTAGACCTTGTTGCTCCTTCAGTTCATCTTCCCGGACGAGTTTGACACAGTAGTTTCTTTGTAGTGTATAGACATCCCAGGTATGGTCGTTCGGGGAGGTTATGTAGGTGTGCCATGCCAAGTCCCTTAATGCCATGCATTTACGTGTCTTGCTCCTTACGAATGACTTCATCCTTTTAGGCCGGCAGAGTTTGGTTTCAGATGTCCTTGCCAAGAGCTTGGTAAATATGTTGACAAATTCTCCTCAGGCCACCTCAGGGGTTAATTCAGTTAAAAACGACCAGCTGGTTGCATCAATTAGGTCGGACAGGTCGTCATAGTTGGTTACGACATGATATTCCTCGGCATGCTCTTTAGGATAATCCGCATAGCACATGTAATAAAACACTAGCGTCACATGACCACTGCGGCCCAAAGGAGTATCGGTTATCATTCTCTCGACCATCAGTTCTTCATTGGTGAATATTCAGTCCAATATGGATGGCCTGTCAGTTCCTCTGAACCTGGTGGGCGTAGTGACGTGGCCCTAAAGCGGGAAGTCTGAAACCAGATTTTGCAGGTCTGCTTTGAATTGCTCTCCTGGTGTGGCCTGGGATTCTAGAGCATGTAAGTTGAAGTCACCGGTGACTAGAATGTGACTGTACTTCCTGTTTATAACTTACCTCAACGCAGCCATCAAATTGCAGTACATCTCAGGAGTAGACGATGGTGGGCGGTAAACAACAACCAATAGGCCAAGATCGTTCCCTCTCAGTCGGAAATTATACCAAATGGCGTCAGGTAAGTCGGTTGCCGAATCGTTTATGGGTTCTCATTGCATGTTGTTACGAAACTAGAGGGCTGCCCCACCACCTTTGCTGGTTCGATCCTTTCGGACAACAGATATGCCCGTTAGCTCGATTTCAGTATCCCTTATTTCGTAGCGCAACCACGTTTCGGTGACAGCAGCGAGACTTTCGTTGCCTTTAGGAGTCATACTTGCCCACTAACTAACAGAAACCATACAAAACAAACTCTTCAAAGTGAAGGATAAACTTAGCAGATGGGAAACATCTGGTGTAATCTACAAGATATGCTGTCGTAACTGTGACAACTACTACGTAGGACAAACAGGAAGAAAGCTAGCACATGGCTATTTGAACATAACCTAGCCATCCGCCGTCCTGATAAGGACTACTTGATGTCCGTGGATATGCATGCCGAAGGCCGCCAGTTCGACCTGGAGCACGCCAGCATCCTCGGATGAGCCACAAGCCGGCAAGCAGGTGAGTTTATTGAATCCTGGTATTCAAAGCAGAACTCGAACAATAATCATTTAGATCTCGAAGTCGCTTACGAGACTCTGCGGAACGTCTGCAAACAAATCATTCAACTCGGACAGCAATGCAAAACCCACAAAAAGCAGATAGCCAACCAGAATGATAATCAAATAATTATATATATAACTATATATAACGATATCTGTTAAAGCATACGGCTATGCCGACATAACTCTTCGCTAAATTAGCAATTGAAGTACGTTGGTTAGCAACGAATCCGCGATAAGTACAAAAGGTCCACAAGTTATTCAACACATGCCACAAACCCAATGAAGTTAACGAAGATAACCACAATTAGAGTAAGCAACATGGCCGATTAATATAGGATTATTCAGGTAGACGGAACAAACCAAATAAAGTAGAATGAAACTTATCCAGCTTAAAAAGTCGTAGTTTAAGTGTAAGTTGGTCTAGCCCAACTGTGATGAACAGGTATCATGAATGTAACATCGGCCTCAGCACGGGGCACTCAGCCTCAGCAAGCGGCACAACCAGAAGTAATACCATCATGGTAACAGTATGGTTATTTGCTTCTCCTCTCAAAACAGAGTAACACAACGATTGCCCTTATTTCCCTCTCAATACCTTTGAAGATAACTCCTACCGCCACTACTCGCAAGCTAACACTGAATTCCCATTTCGCACCAAAGTCAAGCAATGGCGCATTTAAGCCACTCGCTCCTTTGTCACCAGTAGATTGGCCATTCATTTCGTTATCAGTAGGGGATTATATGGGTGGCTTGTATAAATCTCAATTTTTAACATCCTTACCTCAATAGTGCTGCAAATTCTTGTTGAGCACCCGCAACAAACCAGTGTTCATTGAACTATTCCAACCAGAGGTACAGTTGTTAGAGGGTAACGTTAATTGTATATTATCTTGTATATTTTATGGATTACAGTAACCCAGTGTTTAACGGCAATCACAGTGAACAGATAATACAAAATTATGATTGGTTCGGTTTCAGCGTTTCATTTAGAGCACTAAACAAGTGCTGATTGACGTAATTTTGATTTTATCAGGATGAATAAATAAGCTCATAATAGAATAGATGCACGTCCATTGTCGCTGGTTTTAACCACAGCCGCAAAGCGTTGCGACTCCGCTACCAGGTATGTTGTGCGGCGAATGAGGTTAGTTTGCAGTATTGTAGTCATCAGCTAGTGTCGCCGCCTGGTATGCTCTAGCTGGAGATGTAATAGAAAAACAAAGTCAGTCACAAAAGTGGACACGAGGAGCAACCAGCGCCAGTTTTCAAACTGCTGCAGCACTCTACTTTCAGAAATGTTTATCAAAAGCTATACATTACTGAGTGGGTTTAAGCAGACTGAAATTGTTGACAGTTGTGTCGGCAGCCAAGAGGCGCAAGTTTTGCAAGACTATGGCAGCTAGTCAAACAATTGTGCATGGAATCTAATCAAAGTTGGAGGCTAAACAAAGTATGAGTTGCGTCACCAAATATCCACTAAACAAAACAATAGCGTACAATTAGTGCAAAAAACAGGTGTTCTCGGTGGTGGTACAGAATGCAATTGCACTTATGGATTCACTGTTGGTGTTCCATAAATCATTCTCCTCAAACTAAATCAAAAGGAAACCAGCTGTGCCCGAATCCAAGAAAATCCTCCTCCTACGATCATGACATTTCTCGGCCACTGCCGCGATTGTCTCTCTCGAAAGTTAGTTGTGTGGGAAACCAGTTATGCTTATTCGAAGAATGTAGTGAAGTTGCTGGTAGGAGAAATTTTCACGTCCCATATTCGCATCCTTTGTGATAACGACGGGTGACAGGTTGTTCTCATAGAGACAGAAATCTAGCTTATTAGATAGCGACACATGTTCCAACTACCCAAAGAGTGATAGTTCCTCGAGATACTACACGTTACATGCATGAAACCTGCTGAACTCTAGTTTAGGTGAATCGACATGGTACTTTGGGACAACACTTATCTGCTGAGTAAGTAGCATGTTTTCAAACCATCTGTAGACTTGATTAGCAGGCTTCAGCTGGGCGCATCAAATACAGAATCGATGGCATGTAAAAGCATCTTACGTGCCTGGGATTGGATAGTGCGGTTTCGTGATAGTACGAGAAATATACATTATTAGTAGCGGGAAATTGGTACAAACGTTGTTTTATGTGCAGAACCGGCACGGCGTTGGTAGGTACGCTGCATTCGATTTATTGACCGCGTGCTTATATGCTGAGTCTCTTTATTTCAGGTGATTGGTTTGCCACCTTGTCTTAGTGTTATTTTGTTACCTCATTTTAATATATATATATATATATATTGAACAGCGTTAACAGTACAATTGGCAGTGTGCCACAACGTATGGACAAACATAATAATACAACAACCATAAGGAAATAGAGAGGGTATGAAAGTTCACAACTGGAGTCATGGGGGCAGAGTCTCACAACATGTTCGCCACTGCTCACAGTTTCTTGACATGTCCGATAGGGTTTCCAGCCAAGTGTGTTCATGGTCCTGGACCCCCAACCGGGGAGTCGAGAGCGCTCGACCGCGGCAAAATGTGAAGTCAACGCTTTTATACTTTGGTTCCAAGTCATTCGCTGACCACCTTGTTTTCGCTTCCAGCCGCTGTCTGTGCGCGCCGAGTGCACGGTCAGGCAAACGCTCAGAAGGCATGCGAAGCAGGTGCCCAAGCCACCGAAGCCTACGCAGTGAAACTATACAGCTCAGCGGCCGGTAAATTCTGTCCGATTATAAAATCCTTCGGCGAACATCCTCATTACCAATGTGGTGTTGCCACCGCATACCAGCGATGCTCCGAAGACAGCGGTGATCAAAAACAGACAACTTCTGAACGTCCTTTGCGCGAACAGGCCAACTCTCGCAACCGTAGAGCAGGACCGCTCTCACTGTGGCATTGAGAAATCGACCTTTCTAGGGTAGACTCAGGTTGCGGCTACGTCAGAGATGGCGGAGATTAGAAAAAGTGACCAGGACCTTAGAGACGTGCAGGGATACCTCATCCTTTAAGCCGTTGGCGCTGATGCAGCTTCCGAGGTAAAAATAACTTGTCTACCACTTCCAGCGATTGACCAGAAAGGGTAAGGGTTGGAGCAGATCCTGACCCCTCCTGTACGAAGACCTTACAATTCAAAGGGACGAACAATGAACAATGGTTTGTCACGAGATAATAACAAGTGCTTGACGCGTCCCTTCGGATGGTTGGGGCAAATATGATGAAATCAAAATATATCTGGGTCATCTACCAAACGTCTGCCTAAATGAATACTTCGATTAATTACATCAGTGTAAAATTTAAAATAAAATCCAGCGTAAACGTTCAGTAATACACTGGGGTGCAGTGATCGTTAATATAAGGCTTGAGAAAAGTAAAATATGATCACTCACTTGGGTCCATTTGATACATAAATCCTGTAGAAAAGCATGCTTGGCGTAATCCACAATAGAGTTTAGGTAATAAAACGCTGTTAGCTAAGAGCAACATCTAATCGTTTTTTGAAAACGTCCAAGGTAGGAGAGGATATAACTGAGTCTGGGAGTACGTTCCAAGGTTGGCAAACCCAAAAGGAAAAGTAATTCCGTCGACACTCCAGACGGCTATATTGTTCCTACAATTTTAAGCAGTTACTACTGAGCTGCGTGTTGTGGCTAAGTTTCAGTAAATGGCGTCATACGTGGTTGGGATCAGTCAATATCTGATACGCTAAAATGAGATCGCCGCAACCTTCGATAGCGTCCGCTGAAAATTCCCAGCAACTTCAGCCTTTTTTGGTAAGAGTGATAGCGCAGGCCCTTTACATTCTTTGTTGCTCTTTGTTGTGGTGCCTCTAACGCCTCTATGTTGCGCTTCAACCAAGGTTGAAAACCTTGGATAGCGTATTCAACATGCGGGCGTAATGATCCTTCCGAACTGGGAGGCAGACACCTCTGAGCTGCACAGCATATTTTGGGCAGCCTGTGAGGAATTGCGAATTACGGTGGTGTCGTTTGCATACTCTAAATCGCGAAATCGGTCCGCGGGAAGCAGTTCAACGCCGCTTGGTCCGTAATGCTCCAGGGCGCTCTCCAGGATGTTATCAATAGCAAAATTGTACAGGAAGGGTGATGCAGGGCAACCCTGTCTTACACCACTGGTGATACCAAAGGGCGGCGAAAGTTCGCTGTACATCCGCACTCTGCCCGACGTTCGAGGGTAGATGGCTCGAAGGTTGTTGACGTACTTCTCAGGCACTCCCCTTCTCAATAGACAGCTCCAGAGAGCAGCTCGGTCAACTGAGTCTAAAGCGGCTCGTATGCCTAAGAAGATAACGAGCGTTGGTCGGCCGAAGGTTGGACGACTCTCGGGTTTCTGTCGGAGTGTAAAGAGGTGGTAGATACAACTCCAGCAGGAACAGAACCCAGGTCGCTCTTCGCGTATGTTTTGTTCGCGTACCAGGCTGAGCCTCCTTAAAAGCAGGGCAGCGAGCACTTTAGAATCAAAGCAGATGCCTCTAATCCCTCTGTGACCAGTGCAGTCCGTCCGGGCAACCTTTCTGAAGACCGGCATGATATCCGCGAGACTCCATTCGGTCGGGATTACTTCGGTGGTCCATACCTTTCAGAGGAGGGAAGTTAGCTCCCGAAAAAGTGATGGACCTTTATCTTTGAAAAGAGTCGGAGAGAGATCGCTTGGGTCAAGGGCTTTGTAACGCTTAAGGAGGCGAAACTTTTGATTAACCATAGTCTCAGAAGGTGGTGAGGCGTTTACACACTAGCGAGCACCACGGATTGCCGGATGAGGGATCAGCCTGCTGCAGGCCAGTTGAACTGCTGCTCAAAGTGCTCAGCCCAAAGCACAAGTCGACCTTGTTGGCAATGGATTCGTTCCACATTGGTCTCGCACAAAACTTTGCTTACAGTTGGCCATTTGCAGCCAGTGGATCGGATCAGGTACAAAAGCTTTCGGAAATTCCCTGAGCTGGCTGTCTGTCCCATATCAATGACGCGTTGCGTGCGCCAGGCCTCTTGTCCTCCCTGAGAAGCTGTTTGCGTTTAGCGGTAGTGGTCCTGCTTAGTAAATGATACTCAATATCAGGTGGAACTGCCCGACGAGCTTCGAGAAGTTGGAGGGATCGTGCAGAGATCCAGTTGTTGACAGGGCTACTGGTGAAACCGCAGGCCATGGTTGCAGAGTTGTGCATGGCGCTGCGGATGTGTGCCCAGTGCGTTTCAACGTCAAGGCATGAGGAGCTCCTGAGATTTGAGGCCAACGTATCCTGAAACTCGCTGAGAACGCTTGGGGCAGAAAGTTTGGCAACATCAAACCGTTTCCGGTGACATCGTTGGAGTTACCAAAACGTAAATCAATCTTGGCGCATACGAGCGCGTGGTCGGAAGTCAGGTTCTTACTCCAAATGGATTTACAACCCTGTTTGCAGCCCCACTAGCGATAACTGATGACGATGTGTGCAATCTGCGTCCATGGCTGGCCAGGTGAATGAGGCCTCCAGGTCGTGCGTTGGCACCAGGGTCGCCGAAAGCTAGTACTCAACAAGAAGAACCAGTGATCGGTACGAAGCTCAACTATACCATCACCGTTATCTCTTCTGCAAGTGACATGGATTGCACAATTGGCGCAAACTAAAGGTGGTTAACTTCGCTTAATTTTTCTCCTACATAAATAGCTCCCTTTATCCCTTTTTCTACCATCCTGAATCTATCATGGCTATTTTGATAATACATTTATTTCATATGCTAATTTAGCGCCGTATCCGTACGATGTATTCGATTTATTTTATTCGACAGTTCATTTCATGTGATTGACTGTTGTTTGACATCCCCCATGTGGCTGCGCTTGATGTACATGTTGACAAGTTGCCTACCTGTCTATTACCCACTACCTCGTCCGTACTGGCTCCAGGAGACAATTGGTCGTTGCTGGAGGGGACGGGGTGCACGGTCCTTGTGGTCGTGTTAGGCTCGAAGAGTGGTTCCTTGCACTCAGTGTGGAGCGGACTACAGTCCAGCCACCGTCTTGTGTGCGGTTGATTCCCCAAATACAGTGTGCTTGTGTTTGCCTGTGAAGGAGTGTGGGTCGGCTCCGTTGATGAAACGTAGTTCCCATCTGCATGCCTCCCGGTCTTGTTCCTTCGGGTTTACACTGGATATGGGGTGTGTGGTTGGAGCTGTGGGTGGTGCAGCGCAAGCCACCCTGGTCCGTGTGTAGGCGCGGGCGTCGCGTGGCTGTACCCACAAAAGTTGCAGTGACAGGCAAATCCGAACCGGATGTCGCCAAGCAACCAAGTTGTTGCGGTTTTCAATCTCAAACTTTAAATACACATATCTTGGCTCAAACGTAACCTTTTTATTCGTAATATCAACTACTTGAATTGTCACGCGTCTGCCAATTCGAACCTTGTTTTTCTAACCTGGATGAATAAAATTCCTGAGTTCTGTTGGTGAAGAAATCGTCGAACACGTTTTCAATATCCCCTTGGGTTTTAAAACTTTCCTCTCAGCAGAAGTTATCCAGGTACTTGAAAAGCTACTGATCGGTTGGTGATAGGTCAAGGGAGCATGATGCGTGAGGCAAAATTTCGAAGCCCAGCTCAAGCAGTTTCCACAGGGGCCTTTGTTTGACGCGCGGTCAAGCGTTACCATCGAGAAGAATTGGCCCCTTTCTGTTAACCAGTGTCGGGCACTTGTATGGAAGATTTCAGTGCATTTCGACAATTTATTGTCAAGTATTCTCCACTGTAGTGATTTCGAGTGCATTCAGAAAGCCGTATTGAATCAGGTCACCCGCAGACGACCAAACAATCACCATGACCTTTTCTGCGTGCAATTTCAACTATGGGAGGTGTTGTAGAGCTTGATCGTGGTCCGGTCGTTGAGTGGTCCCTCGCTGACTGTCCAAAAGAATCCGCTTTTCATTGTAAGTCACAATCCGGTCGAGAAACAGGCCGTTTTATTGCGCAGAAGTAGGGCAGACTACACCTCAAAACCACGATTTCTTTGGTTTCCGTGCAAATCGGGCGGCACCCACTTATCAAGCTTTTCGACATTACGACCTCCCGTAAATGTTTTTATACTGGCACATGCGGTACTGCTAACTTAGCAATATGATCTCGAATAGTTATACTAGGGTCCGATGTAACTAAGGTCCTTAACCGATCCTAGTTCACTTGTCCACAACGCTGTTCATCTTCAAGCCTCTCGTAACCCTTTCGAAATTTCTGAAACCATCTTTGTACGATACAGTTGTTAGTGATCCCAGCACCGAATGCACTGTTGTTGTCAAAAGCTGTTTCCCTTGCATTTCGACCAAGTTTATATTGGTACAAGAAAATGGTACAAATTTGTTTTCTCTCCATGTTGCATTAAATGTTCTGTAAAGATATGAAAACATGTTTCTGAGCTAAATTTTTCTTATTGCTAGATAGAGTGTAAAATGTGCTTCAATATGTTACACAAGGTCAAAGCCACGTATAAAAAGTTATTCAGAAACATAGCAGTTAAAATAGAAATGGCAAAGCACCTCAAACTATTATTATTTTAACTGAAGCATCAAGTTAGTCCATGCCCGCCTGTGCAAAATTCAACGAGCCCGAAAAAAGAAACCATTAGTTTGTTCCCCTTTTCTACTGAAGTATGTAGTTAGGCTCACTACTTCTCAGCTGTAGTACACCTACGTTATCTGAAGTCGAGTTTGTTCACATTAAACGCATTGTTGCAACACCACATCTGACTTGCGTTGGTGCTCCCGTCTGTCAGCTAGCTTACAGTACCGAAGAAGCGTTGAACCCACCGCACATTTTAGATCATGAAGATTGTATTTTAAACAAACGTGGAGAAGTGGTGAGGAAGAAAATCATATGCAAGCTTTGTGGATAGACCAGATGCCGCGTTGATTACCACAGCGTCCATTTGTAAGGATGTCAACTCGTGATGTAGTAGCTAACGGTATTCAAAATATTTGTCATTTTAACCGATTAGTAGTCTTGTTACTCCAAGATTGTAGGTAATGATTGCTTTTAACGCAAAGACAATTCAGCATTGCAAAATATCCAACTAATCCTAATCATTTTATGCGGAGGAACGCCTTTCTTTTTCAGCTTGTTGCGATCGCGCGTCGCAGACCGTTGATCCTGGTTAGTCAAGATTTTCCTCTGGTACTTCTGGCCAATCCATCCACATCGACAGTACGTACGACATATTCAGTCTCCGGCACAGTACTTGAAACAGGGGTTGGATTTTGAAGAGCCCATCCTTCAGCAGCGTTGCAACACGTAATCACAACTAAGTCCACGGTTTACCATAAATGCAACCTGCCAATTTGAGCACTGTGAAGATGGGACAGAACAGTACCGAAACTCTCCACTTCGGAGGAGTTAGAGTAACACCTCACGTTGTTTGCACGAGTACCGTGATACGGAACTGTACTGTGGTGGGTAGTGTATTCCCCATGAGGGTGTACTGTACCCAAGTGCATGACATTCATCAATATGTGGTTCAAGTTAACTCGGGAAATCACGTGGACGCTGCGTTAGAAATTATCCCATTTAAACTTTGTTAATGTTGCAAATTAGCTATGCTAACGTGTGCTTCGTCCAGTATGTATAAGTCCAGTTAGATTACTTTTGCACCAAGTAAAACCGATAAGTCATGCAATCACTCTGCTCAATGCGCGTAGTATCATCCCTTCTCAAAATATCCACTAAATTGGTGAGGGCCCACATTTACAGCCAATCTGTTGGCTAATTGTGACCTTCATGTAGATTTGAAATGGGATAGTATAGTAGATAGCATAATGCCGATAAAAAGCAAAGGTTTCTCATGTCTCGTAGGATGGTTAGTTAGAATTAGATAATTTCAAACAAGAACTTATACGAAAGTGAAACACGCGTCTGTGGACTCACCATAATGTCCAGTTGACATGCATCTGGATCCGTGCACCTCGATTTCGTGGGGTTGGTGAGCAAGATGTATGTCTGCCTCTTGTCGTCCCTCGATGCAAAGAATTCAGATAAAATAATGCAGATGGTATACTGTATCTTCGAGTCGTTTTTAAAGATGGGTAGCGTGGGCGCAGAAATGAAAAAGTCGAAGCAGCGTCCTCGTTTGATGAATTCGAAGGGAAAATACCTCCGGAAGTATTCCAACCGGCTGTTTTGGGTGCTCAGTATCGGACAGGGATCACACAGTTTTATGTTGTGGCTAGGTTTCAGGAGGTGGCGGCAAGAGTAACCGGGCTTTTCCAAGATCTGACACATCGGATTGAGCTCGCCCCTTAGGCTACGATGTCTTCCGCTGTACATTCCCAGGGTTTTCAGTCGCAGTTAGTCTGGCAGGTGGAATAATTCCTTCACATTTTGGCTTCCATTCGCTGTGCGGTCATCAGTGCAACCAACTCGCGTTTTAGCCAGTGTTGCCAGGCCCAGAACGCGTACTCTACATGGCGCCTCACATTCACGCTGAGCATTTGGGGGCAGATGGAGGGGTCGAACACACTCTGTAAGAGACCAACATGTTGGTGTGGGGTTTTGGATGTCTTCAACGACTGCACCGAACATTCGAGGTCCCCTTACATCACCATTCCAAGCGCGCGCTCCTGTGAAGCTGCCTTCAAAATGTGGGTTTGTGACGTGCATGTCCAGTTTTGCACTTTACTGCGTTGAAAGAAAGTTGGTTTGCCACTGACTATTCAAACTCACGTCCTAAGTCATCTCACAGCAGATCTTCCTCTTGCTGACAACAGATCGCCTACCATAGCTTTAAGTCATCGGTAAAAAGCAAGCAATTCGATTTGTTATCACGCACATGGTCGTTACTGAAGATCAAGAACAAGCACGACTCAAACACTGAGCCTTGTGGAACGCCGTAGTTCACATCAAGAGGAGCAGAAAATAAGCCCCGAACTTTCACCTGAAGACGCCGCCGAAGTAGAAAATTTCTGCTTCATCCAATAACAGGGTTCCCAGTTCCGTACGCTTGCTGCTTTTGGAGAACGTGTGTCGCGATCTAATCGGTCGAAGGCTTTAGAAAAGTCGAGGTAAATGACATCAATACCGGTCCCACTATCGGCTGTCTCGGGCGTTTGGACAAATAAACAGCTCCATATTTTGACAAATGCTCAGTGCGTATGTTCGTCCCCATGTCCAATACGCAATTCAAGCCTGGCATGCTTGGCTGAAACACGACCTTACTTCACTGGAGCAACCACAACGCCGGGCATCTGAGAACGTAATTGGAATGCGCAATCTTTCATACCAGGAGAGGCTGCAACGACTGGGGGTGTTCAGTGGAAGCTATCACAGGCTACGAGGCGACCTGATTATGACATACTTGATTCTGCGAGACCCACATCATGTGTGCCGCCCTTTACTGCAACTCAGCAGCACTACAAACCTGAGGGGCCACTCATTGAAACTCGCAAAATAATACAGTCCTCTGGAGTGCCGCAGAAATTTCTTTTCCATTCGTGTCTTTCACCCGTGGAATACTCTCCCAGAATCGGTCGTCTCTGCACTGACACTAACACTATGTACAAGACGGTTGGACGATGCACTCATCCACTTACACTCTGTTACTTAGCACTACGTCTCCATCCTACACCTGGAGTATACCATGGAATTATTTGATGTTAACTGCGGGTGCTATGAATGTAAGTGGATCGCAGGACTGCAGCGGAGCAAACGGTAAGTCCACATTTTCATATTTAAGTTATTAACTAGTTTACTATCCTTATCATCCTTATTGTTATGTTGAGATTCCCACCAACTATCCAACGTAACGTGTAAAGCAACGCTTCTTAACCCGTATAAATTCATTGTTCATTGTTCATTGAACTGCTACGCGCAATCAGTACTTTGATAGCACGTGAACCATGCTGACGGAATCCGTGTTGTTCCCGCGCTATGGTGTTAAACCTTTCGAAATATCCCGTTGATCTCTCAGCTATGATCGTCTCTATCACGTTTGAGAGCATCGGGAGGAGAATCACTGAGTGATACTTGGCTGGTTTTGAACGGCTATCACCCTTGAGATCAGAGTAATGATACACTGCTTCCACCTGCATCCACGCATCTTTGGAAAAATTGGGTTAATGGCTCAGCTGTCCTGGTAGCTGCCACCTGCAGTGCTTTCGGGGGAATGTTGTCAACTGCTTGGGAACTGTGGGTGCGCAACGACAGCAGTTTCCTCAAAATGATTGTTGAAATAAAAGTGGTTTTTTATATACTGGGTTCTGAGGGCGCGGGACAGGTATGTGGCACATGCTGGTAGCGTCTGGCAATATTGGAGCAAATTGGAGTCGTAGCACGATGGATGCACCCTCAGGTGTTTGAGCACATTCGTTTGTTGAGTTGAGTAGGGGAATACAACGCTCTACATTACAGAGGTTGTTCACATGTTTGTGCAGAAGTTTGTTACTGGCAAAACTCTTTACGCTAGGCTCCGCTGGTGTAATAATTTATCCCCATGGACAGGTGTATACGAGTGATTTTGCTGTGCAACCTAGTTGCTCCAGTTTTCAGGGCTAGTGCTGGCTTCGTACACATGCTACGCTGCTTCTCTTACAGCCATCCGTAGCGAGTACAGCTCCGAATGAATTATCGTGCTCTTACAGAATGAAGGGGCCTGGTTACCGATGCGAATCTAATCAGATCACTGAACTTGCAAGCAAACTCCTTCCAGGCACTATCAATGGAACAGTCATCCGAAAACTCACAATTGGCAACTCCGACAAGTTCTGTGCGTGCGTGATTGTGCGTGATTGTTCGAAACAAGTCAGTATGTTCTTGCGAATGCTCAGCACAATCTACGTGGTTTTAAGCTATTGTTATGTGACCACTAAGCTCCAAAGGACTGTTCGGCGCTGGCTTATCGATTGTGACTTCTTCCTTCCTGCGCATTGAATCAAACATGGATGATATATTTTCTGCTCTGAATCGGTTAAGCGGACTGACATATATCTAAAGAGTGGAATGCTTGCAGTCAGGCCTTGAAGATCGGCCTTGAAATGCCCGCTGGGGGATACGGAGCTTCCACATTGTGAACAGTGAAGTCACCTGCGATGAGAACATGGATGTATCGTGGTCGCAAGACCCTCCCCAATGCTAACGTCAGAAGGGAGTCTCTGTCTGCCGTGAACATTGGGGGACGATAAAGAAGTGCTAAGAGGCAAGAATTGTTACTTTTGTCACAGGCAGCACCAGAATGAGTCTATGACCGCCGTTTCCGGATCTGCCACCAGTTCGCACTGTAGGTCGCTGCGGTAGTATAACAGTACCCCACCACCCTTACAGGGGCGATCTTTTCGTACAAAGAGCACACCATGTATCACAACTTCGCCCTCAGTAATTTCCGAGTGCAGCCGAGTTTCAGTTACGGAAGTGAGGTCCCAGGCATATGGTGCTTGACGTAGCCGCAGTTCGGCAAGCTTGTTCATAAAAGCTTCGCTGTTCATAGTATTGAGTCGGGAGATGTGTGTTTTGGGCGTAATGTTGTGCCGACCGGTGAAAGGTCGGCTACTAATGGCTTTTCGGGTAGATAGCTGGCGAACTCATCTGTGTCAGATCCAGAGATCCCGTATTACCTTGCTTTTCTCTTTGTATGTAACATACGGAATGTGTCTGCCAGTCTCGACTAGCTGAGTGAAGTTATGCTAACCGTTGTCGGGAACTGCCCCGATTAAATTGTTGTTATTTTGTGTTTACTTAGGAGACGCTGCTCTGATCCGGAGTTCTAAAGATAGGCTGCTGCGACCTGTATACCATCACTCCAATACAATTGTTGACATATGTCTGGATTGAAGCAGCGCTTTCACATTCTTCGGGCCACAACCTTTGCAACTTGACGATCAATGCAGCCTCGAGATCGATTGCGCTATGACATTTTCCACGGACAGGATCTCGCGAATGCAAGATCCCTAGTCGCGGGTGGACGCTTCGCGCTCATCATCTCCTATAGTCTCGGGAAAACCGTGTACAAGGATGGTCCTGGCTACGGATTATTTCCTGGTTCGCCTGTTTACGCTCGCGCAACTGAGTAGCCTGAAAGCAGCGGACAGAAATGGACCCATTCCGGAGGCGAGTTGTCGATAACATGGTAGCTTCTGCTACATCAGTGGAGGTCAACACAAATCTGGGAAATGTTTGTGTGCTGATTTTGGGTGACGGGTGAATCGCGTCTATTTTGCGAGCTTAACTGCAACAACTAGAATGTCACATACGAAGTCCCACTGGTTCACATCACCCAGTTACTTTACTTTTGGGAAATTTGGCGTCGGTTCTGGAACGTTGGTGCATCTTAGCAATGGTTTACTATGTAGTTTATTAGTGATCCTTTGTGCAGTCCGGATTTACGTCGACAGACCAGCTGGTCCGTATACAACCTGTGGAGGCTGTGTAAGTACAGTCTCGCCTTCCTCCTTTATTTTGGGTCCAGTGAGAGTAACTGAATGTCTAACTTTTCTGTTGCCTTTGGTAGCAATCAAATGCTAACCACCACCAGCGTCGAGGTACTTCAGAAATTCGGAACAATTTGGAAACTGGACTAGGCCCTGATCGTAGTTATTAATATCGGACTGGCGGTGGTTGGTTCAGGCATATTTAAGCTACTTGTGGTATTGACGTCAAAAGCCACACGTGCGTTGTTAACGCGCTGCCCGGTCTTTTTCCTCAGTTTTAAGACGAAGTCTATTGAGAAGAACATGGTTTACTCACTTACCCGCTTTCTTCTAATAAGGAGGTTTTGGTGTTCCTCATTCGTTCATTCCTTGCCACCAGCACTTCGGGTTTCTGTGGTAGTTCATCTACAATAGGATGATGAAGCATACTGCACGAAACCCCGAAGAAGCTGGTCTACCACTATGTTGTTTCAGCTGGTTTACTGTGTGTAAGCGGTAAATTTACCACGCAATTCACAAGCTGGCGTATGACGCTACCTAACTTTGGATTCCAACCAACTATCTGTTTACCCACTCTATGCCCCATGATTACTTGCCCTCCGGACATGTTATGTAATTCGCAAGATGAATAACATGAATTAAAGCTTGACTCCTACCACCTATCCGCTCACCCGGTTTATGTGCCACGGTTACATGCCAACCGACATAACTATGTAGTAGGTAATTAGCAAGCCGCATTCGGAATCTCAGCCTGGATGACCAAAGCCGACGCCTGCTTCAATCGATGAGCGTCGGCTTACCGATTATCCCCCTGTGAATTCATCTCGATGTTGCCATGACTTCACTTCACCTCTCCCTGTCGAAAACATTTGATCACAATGTGCTACCCGTCCAGACCATTCCACTCACACACACCTTAGACTTGCATCATCCTCCCGCCCCAGAGGTACGCACCCCCATATTCCTCCCACCCCCCAGTGTTTGACTGAGCCAAACCACCCCAAGAATCTAGCCGATCGCGTTCCGTTTCCCACACTGTATAGCAAACCAATGAACCAAGGGTTACAGGACCTAATAAAAGAAAGGTCATAGTCCGATAATAGATTCGGTATCGTGTGACTGTTTAGGTATGGTGGCAATTCCCGCTTGCATTCCTTTTGGACATTGTGAAGGCCAGTTGTTTCCAAACTGATCGATTATGTGTCGAGGAATGTACATATTGTATATTGATTACCATTTGTAGAGTACCATAGTTAACGTCTCGGCTTCTTTTCTCACTTGGACCGGGAGATTTTACTTGTTACTCGAGCCCCCAAGCGATTTCGTCGTTTATACTGTGAGCTTAGAACACAAGGCAAATGGAAAGCTGGATTTCTGTCCATGCATTCTCTGGCATGAAGTGAGGCCACTCACTACCTTGATTCCGGTCGCCGTAGAATCGGCTTTTGATTAGCCGTTACAAACCACTGCGTCGATTGATGTTTTCAGGTTATTGACTGAGCGCGTGTGGTTGCCTGTCTCTCTCCTGCATGCTGAATTGACTGAATTTTCCTGATTGACACGTCCTTGCACATTCCGTGCGTCACTAGGTTTGTAGGGAAGGATTAAGCGATTGGGTCGTTCACTCGGCAATCGCACCGGCCTGTAAACAAAGCGACAAAGCGATAAGAGACACCAAATGTGTGATAGATACTTCACTTAACAATCGACAGCTTTGGTTCATGACTAGTTGCGTAGATCTCGGAGTTGGCTCCCTTTTAAGACCACAAATATTACTGTGTGGCTCCAGATTCGGAAAATTGCGCGTATGTATTTCTGTGGGAAGGATGCGAAAACTGCGAGCTGGAGATAAATGGTGATCCGCACACACTAGACCCGAAAGATAAAGTGCCTCAACTAGTGCTGATGAAGCTGGATCGAATTACTAAGCACCCGTGTGCATGTTTGATAATTATAACAGTAACTCCGATCTAGTTACGAAGCCAGAGGGAATGCGATCGCATGGCGGTGTACTTCACCTTACAAATTGAGTTACATGTAGGCGATGCTTGTTCTCAGCATCCGGGAATAGCAGTGAAGGGAAGGATCAGCAACATCGTATAGCACTGGATGCATGAAAGGTGGAAAATTAAGAAACTATTTAACTCGACTTTTATGCAATGGTCTCGTCAGTTTGACAAGCACTCATAAAAGTACATTATTTAAGCTCAACTTGTTGACTCCCCATGCAAGGTAAATATCAGCGTCGAAGTATTGACAGCCGAAAAACTTCTATGCTAGCATTGTAACGTCGGAACGCTACGAGATTCTTACGGCATCATTTTTTGTGGGTACTCTGAAATCAAACGGAAAAAGTCGCTCTTTTGCTCCCAGGTTCCAGCAGCTCCAGGCAAAGGAAACTCTTTGCCTTGATTGAAGATCGAAACAGACAATGCTTGACCTCGCCGTCCCCACACTTCTTACGGACAGAGATGGAACACATAGACTCTCCGGGCTTAGCAGTTTCACTTACTAGGAGCCTATTCACTAGTCGGGATATACTTGTAGTAGGGTCTTGGAAGCGACTGAAGTCTTTGCTAGAAGTGGTCCACCAAGTGTTCTGGCCTGAGTTTTAACTGTCTCCCTACCCACGACTCAGTTCGCTGCCACTCTACTCCACTGAATGAAGTTGCGCTGTAGTTTAATTCCTGGCAGATGCCTAAGGTAGCCTCGACCTTAATGACATTCTTAAATTTTACGTTTTACGGCTGTTTCCCAATTGAATGTATGTGTGTTTTATGCAGATCTTGACGTTCTCCCCAAAGCTTAACAAACAACATTACTCGGCTGGCTAGCCGAACAACCTACCCGTAGTGCCAGCTGGGTGGTTCGGATTAATCCTGTTCCAGCGAACAGTTCGGCGGCAGTGTTCCAGGAAATGGTGCGTGGCCAGCGTTCTCTCTATAAAAGGCCACCAAGGTCCGTTTAACAACATTGCGACGTGGCGGATGTGACTCCCAACTAAATAAAGTCACTACCTCTTCCCCATCTCAAGAATCCCCACTTCACAAACGCCATCCAATTCTAAGAGTTCTATTGATCCCTTCATACGATGGCAAACACAGCAAACAAACTCACGAATTCAGTCACACTTCACAAGATCACTCACCATGCCCACTGACACATACATTTACATATATATACAGACACACAAATCCAAGATGTAACTGGTTAACATGTTGTATTATTAAACAATTACCGAACATACCTGCTTGTATTATGATGAGCATGCCTTCGCAGACGTGCCCCGCACTGCCAAGCATAAAGCATTTATTTATTTATTTATTTATTTATTTTACCAGAATGCATTGTCTGACGACGAAAGTACGACCGGTTTATAATGACTGATTACAGCCATTTTTAGTTTTCTCCAATACAAGAGCTGTAAAAAGCAGTTGGACCTTGTTTCTTGCGGGACATAAATGCAGAGCCAGCAACTGACCACCCACAACTTCACCTTGCTAGATTTCAGGCATGTACGCGGTGAGTTAAGACGGTAAGAAACCCCATACTTTCCAGGATCCAGGAAACTGTTTGTCAGCACCCAAAGCCCATGGGTTAATCACACGATTAGTAGTAGAGCCCGGTGACCGCAGAAGCATTGTGCAAGTCAAGTCAGTATAAACTTTATGTACCCAAAAGGGCGCATTTTCAGCATTCATATAATCAGTTGTAAATTTATTAATTGGTTGCCATTAAAAATGTAGTTCACAATGGGTAGAAAATTGGGGGTTCACTGTCATTGACCGATCGAGCAAGGATTGCAAAAAACTGGACTAAAGCTTCGGGACTTGTATCCATCGAAAACTTCTGCACGCAACCCACAAACACGTCTCTCAAAATTTGCATGCTAGTCCTCACTCGATACCAATTTAGGGAAGTACCAGATTTACTTAAAAATGCGGTTGGAGCACCATTCATTGTATAAAACAGAAAAGTGCACGTCCAATGCTTTCTTTGAGGTCAGCAGAGACTACTGTCTTCCCGGAGCCCTAAGTTGAGGCAACGGCATAAAGCGAAACTGCATCCAGTCGACCTTTAAATGACACATCCAATCCTGGGAAAAATCAACTGGGCATGTCATACACCAGGTTGGCCTTTGCATACGCAAGGGTAAAGATGGTGTGTGTTAACTGCAAATAACGGGTATTTCAAACGGTCACGCAACAATTAGGAGACACGGACGTCTTGTCTCTGTTTGCGTTATGGTTCCGTAATCGAGGAGTATTTTGCGTATCGCAAATAACTGCTACACCAGCCGTGTATTTACATGGAGTCAAGACGGGATGAGTTTCCCATGAACTTGGTCAATTGAACGTAGCAGGTTTGGAAAGTACATTTTGACAGCTACATAAATCAGGCCCCTAAAGCAAGTTAGGTTGCAGCCATTATAGAAGTATGGTTAAAGGATGAATTACAAAGTCCCTATACCCATATACTAGGTTACATAGATATAGCATCGTGGTCCATACACAAACAGTGGACGAAAAACCCAATTTCACACTGCAATCGTCCTTCATGATCAGCTAAGAGTAGCTCGCAGGCTTTTGGAGGGGTATTTCACAGCCACACGAAGCACCATTGATCTTAACTAGAGGCCAGTTTGAGGCAATCGTTGTGTGCGTGGAATACGACAGGCAATCTCGATCGCAGCCACGATTCATTTCGAAGTGGTTTGCTGTCCTTTTAGTTACTGGGACTGCGTCTGAAGCAGGTGAGTGTTAAGGGTAGATCAAAGCCCAGTTAGCAGTGAACCACCGTGCTATCTAAGATTGCGCGATGCAACACTTTCAAGCAACAAGCGATTTAAAGTGACCTTCACATAAACCTTAACCATTGTGACAAGCATTACCGCCGTGACTCGGGAGCTTGGGGCTATAGGCTTAGGCTGACACCTAACAGCCAGCGTTCGCGTCGCATCCTTAGTGTTCCTAACTGAGGAGTGCAATTAAGTGAGAAACTGATCCAGGAATACGGTTTTGCGAACTGGCAACGTTCAGCACTCATCATTACTTTTTAGTTGCAATAACCCGTTACCTTAAAGCGGTTCTAATGCCACTGATTAAAATCTCCAAATTAGACTACCATTGAGAACTCGGCTGACCGGCTTAATAACAACACATGGTGAAGATATTAGGTGCTTGAACGTCATCTCTTCTTTCTTACTCAGATTTATTATGAGCTTCGCAACCGACTGCTTGTAACGTTTTTGAGAGTTGTGATGAGTGGGTAATGCATACTCTGACTCCCCCTTGCCTTTGAAACAGACCATCAGGCAAACCTGAAGCAGTGGTCATCTGCTGTGTTACATTAGGTTCGTCAGATTGTGAATTATGGCTCCGATTTTGCAGGTCTCTTTACTTAACATCCATCCTTTCCCACAGATCGATACCCAAGTTGCTCGGAATGGGTTGGCTCCGATTCTAAGCATAAAACCTCGAGTCACAGGAGAAATATTTTGACTTCTGCAAGGTTTATTGAAACGCGCTTAGGTATGTGATCCGAATGCCGCCTCAAGAAGCGACCATTTAACTCGGCGTCAGTCTGGATACCGTCACTTGTGACCACGGTTGCAGGCTGCCATGGCTGTTTGTGGGGAAGTTATGTACATACAGGATCCTCCGGTTGAAAAACAACATTGTGATCATTGTCCAAAGTAGCTGTCTTGTTTTATTTCGCTTCCGTTTGCGCTCGACGATTAGGAAATAACAGGTGTAGTTTAGTACGAATTGTTCACCGAACATCAGTTCTGCGGGGGATTTACCCGTGGCTTCTGTCGGAGTTATTCAGTAGGCAAAACGTAACCGATCTAACCGCGTTTGTACGCTTTCCAGTAACTGTTTTAGTTGGCCACTTTTTACTATCTGCACCGTCCTTACGGCTAATCCATTGAACGCAGGATGATATGGGGCTGTATGCACGTATTGAATCGCTTTGCTCTGCATAAAGCTCTCAAACTCCTTACTGGGAAAACAGGACCCAATATCGGTGCAAACAGTTGCAGATATGGCGAAAACTGCGAACCATGATCACTTTTTTAAATCGTTGTTTCAGCCATGAGATGAGACGTTGGATAAACAAAGATCCATTTCGTATAGGCATGGATTATCAAAAACATTTCAGTTCAAAGGACCAAAATAGTATGCATGTATTTGTTGTCATAGCTTTTCAGGCCAACGCCTTGAGTGTATTATACCTGGAGGTTTAGTCGATTGATATTGTTGACAGTGATCACGCGCTTTCAGGCAGCTTTCAATTACAGAATCTAAGGCGGGCCACCAGCAATAGCCGCGTGCAGGGGTTTTCATTAGGGCAACACATGGATTTCCATTGTGCCGTTCATTTAGAATGATCGAACCCGCCTTTAACGGTGGAACCAAAAGTGAGCCTTAAAATAAGTAAACATGGTGTGTATTCAGCTCACTTTTGCGAAGCCCAAAAGGTTTCAAATCAGCCGGAATTCTACCAAGCCAGCCCAGATTCTTGAAACGCATCATGTAGGCTAGTTGAGGATCCCGGTCGGCTCATGGATGTATGAGGTCAATTGCCAAAGGTATAGTATCGAGTTACTGCATCCAATGAACAAACTCTACCAGTTCATCTATTAGCCCTACGGGAGTCGCGCGTGTAACCAACTCAGGGCATTCGCCATACAATTGTTAGAGCCTAGGATGTAAGATATTTTCTATTCATACGCACGCTGGATTAGGGCTCATCGTTGCATTCTAGGTGAAAACATTGGCTTGATCGCCTTGGATACACCCAAAAAGGATATCATTGGTCTGTGATCAGTTTGGAGCTCAAAATGATTGCCCCAAATATATTGGTGGAATTTCTTAACGCCAAAGAAAACTGATAGGGCCTCTCAATCCATCTATAGTTTTTCAGCAGATTGAAGGGCATACAAAGCGGAAACAATCAAATGAATTACACCATTCAACATTTTAGGACACAAAACCGCTCCAACTCCGTATGGAGCAGGATCAGAGGGTTTTCTCTATCGTTACTGTCGCTCAATTTGGAGCTCGAGCGTGCACTCTCACCACGCACTTGCATGCACTGACTTATTAGTGCTTTTCGGCGGACGCCTGCAACGACGATGAGAGCGCATAAACACCAGCCAAGTGGCTGAGTCAAGTGTCCTGACAGTGTATCCGAGCTGAGTTGAAGATCATGGATCGCAGTTCCGCCAGTCATTATTAGCAGCAGGCATTTCTGCTTGTAATAAATCAATCCGCCAACCTAGATAATGGGCCTCTACGCCATGTCTTATATGTTCAGATGCACTTCGACGCATTCCGGATGAGATTGAACACCAGACTTGCAAAATCCTCAGGGGGAAGCTGCGCGGTAACCGGAAGTGAGACTGGGAAGGCTAGTGGTCTCCTCGTGCATCGGGTATGGAAACAGCCGCTGCCGTTGGTAACCATCATAAGTTATTGCGTCTGATACGGAAAATGGACAGCAGGAAAACTAGTGTTAGCGAGACCGTATGCGACTAGAGTGGAACACCAAGCTACAGCGTGTCAATACGCTTGAAACTTTGGGCTGAACATTTTGAAAATCAGTTTAATGAACCTGAGTTACCATCTTCACTTTTGGGCATTGATTACCTTTCGCTCTGGGTCGTCCCTCTGGAGCCGCCCTCACGCGCAGAAGTCGAACGTGAGAGCAAACCGTTGGAAATTAATAAGACTGCAGGAGCAGAAATAATTCCTCCAGCCCTATTAAATCCAGGGACCAGCTCTCATGGATGATTTGCGCAATTCACTAGTGAAACTGTTAAAGCAGAGGCCGCTCCGTCATAGTCCCATTTTTCAAGAGAGGCTCACGTTTAGAATCCGGCATTCATGGAGGAATCAGTTTAACCTCAATTACCTATAAATTGCTTGCATCCGTCGTTCACCACTGGCACACGTGGAAGTCAGATTTGTGAGGTGCAAGCAGGGTTTCGTTGAACTTGAGGCTTCAACAAGCACAGCTTCACTTTGCGTCATTCGTGAGGGTACTGCCATATTTCTTGACTACCCACCGTAGTCGTATTTCTTGATGTCAAAGGTGCCTTTCATTCCATGAATTGAGGTGTCCTTTGGGCTAGACTACTAAGGAAAGATGTGTCCGATAAATAAGTAAAACTTATCATGGCGATCTATACCTACAGTTCCGGCGGAGTGAGGGTTTATGACAAACTGTCGCCGCCTTTCAATATCTCCAGCATCATGAGACCAGATTGTCCACTGTCACCTTTCCTGTTTAACTTCGCCATTGATGAAGTCATGGAAGCTGCGTTAGCTGGAGACGTCGTACAAGGTATGGAGCTTTTCCTGACGAGCGACTTCTTGGCTTGGCGTACGCGGACGACGTTGCCCTTATCTGTGACGGCTCCCAAACGTGCCAAGCAGCACTGGACAGATTAGCGCTGTCCAGAATATGCAATGTCGTCCACCAAGATGGGGATAGACCCATACCAGCGCTGACCCTTGGTAGTGATTAGCTAGAAATCGTTCAGGAATTCCGGTATCTGGGCAGCTGTATTAGCGGTAGTGGGATCGAAGACGAGGTCACGAACCGAATAGCGAAAACTCGAGGTGCTTTCCTCAATCTTCGCCACCTATGGCGCAGAAGCGACAACGCTCTCGACCTGAAGGACAGAGTTTACAATGCAGCCTTCCGTTCAATCCTCCTATACGGTTGAGAATCCTGGCCCGTAAACCGATAGATGTAAAGAAGCTATTCGCGTTCGACCATCTGCATTCGCAGTTTTGCTCATGTCTGACGAAACATCGCTTGAGTAATAAATGTGTTCGGCGCCGCGTATCTGGTGCAGGAAGGACGAGTAAAACGCTCAGCACCGTTATATCACTGGTCAAGCTCTGCTGAATAGGACAAGTGTTGCACATGCCAGTACACCTACTTCCGCGAAGTGCGTTATTTGCGCACCTGCTGGTGTGGCTGGTAGAAGAGGAGCGAGGCCGAGCAATGACTTGATCAAGAGGAATAAAGACCCTGACTTCATACTTGGTGTCGGTTGGTGTCTAGACTGCGTAGCTGAGGTCCGAAGGTCGAGGAACACGTGTTGTTAGATATACTAGTTTACATGACGAAGTATCGACCTCAAGGGCGTTTGTGTTGTGAGTTTATTTATCCGTCTCCCTCCAGTGACCATCTCCCATTTCATGAATAATATGATACTTAGCACCATAGTACTTGTCTTTTAGTTTCCGTATTCGGTCCAGTTTAAGATCTTGCTTTTCCCTACATTTTTTATTGCGTCACAATAAACGAAGTGTGTCTAGCACCTTCAGCTAACATGTACTGATATTGATGATGATGAGACCCGGAGTGCCTGTAGCAGTCCAGACACAGAGAGATGACCCAAATCCATGATTAAATATCCTCGATCCATCACCGGGTTGTTACCACTGAGTTGATCGGATTCTGCAACGAAAATAGCTAACAAGTGTTGCCCCGTACTTAAACGATTGCTTCGGTTACACTCGGCTTGTTCAGCAATCACCAATGATTAGACCGCGCGAAATAGTTACGTTATTTCTATTAACGGAAAATAATCCAGTAATTTTGGGAAGCACATCGATTGTGCGGAAGGCAATCCAGATTAAAATTCACTTTAAGCGCAACCTTAGTCTGGACATTTCCAAGTCTGCTGCCTTAAGAAATCTGGTTATTCCCCAGCACCAGCATGATTAGTTTGGGAGCAAAGCAACAAACGTTGCTGCAGGTTTAAAAGCAAAATATATGATGAATATATACATTTATTTGTGTGTATGTATGTCCCATGCTGAGGCTGATTTTGCATTCATGATGCTTCTTAACCGTAGTTGGGCTAAACCAACATACCCTTGAACTGGGTATTTTTAAGCTGGTTAAATTGCATTCCACTTTATTTGCTTTGTTCTGCCTGCTTGAATAATTTTCTATTAACTTCCTCACGTTGTTTACGCTAATCGTGGTTATCTTCGTTAACTTTATTGCGTTTGTAACAGTTTGAGTAAGTTCAACTTCAAGTTCAGTTGTGCCCGGAGCGATAGGATAATCCCGTGCATGTTCCTTCTTTTACGTATCGTCGGATCGGGAATTGATAGGTCTGCTTGAGATGTTGGAAAGCCTAAAACAGAGACCGCATCACACCCTGTTCAATGAATTACCGCCCACATTTTCTTGCCCAGCAGTCCCTGCCAGGGCTGTTTATGTGAGGTAGAAGAGTGAAGAGTAAGCTAAGAAAACAAGAGGAGGAATGTCAGCTAAATAGCCATAATACCAAAGTGTGAGAAGTAATTAATAAAACCAAGGGAAAGTTGCAGATACAAGTCGGTTAGGAGAAGGAAAGGTTTGGTACTGCCACCCAAGAGCATCTAACTGACGCTCGAAACCCTCGACCGTTGACTCCCTAACGACTTGCTCCGGTAGCGAGTTCCAACGTTCAATAACCCAGCGCGACAAGCAAGTTTCCGTCCTTAGCCGGTCAGAACGCAGTTTATGGAACTTCAAAGGATGATCTCGGAGACTAGGCAGCTTGGCGGGATTAAATAGCCAGGACAAGTCTGGACCGATCTTACCCGTTAAGATACGGTAAGTGAGAATCAAGTCTCCTCTAATTCTGCGGTAGTGCATTGAGTACATACCCAAGCTAAACAAACGTTCGGGATACGTTTGCCCTCGTAATCCTTGCACCAACCTTGTACCCACTCACAACACCCTCTCCAATCCCATTTTGTCCCTTACAAGACAAGGTGGACAAGCCTGGATACAGTATTCTAAGTGGGGTCGAACAAAAGCTGAGAACAGCTTCACAAAAATATTGGCCGTTAGGACACCGAAGGAGCGGCGAATAAACCATATCATACGGAATCCTCTACAAGCAGTCTTCATCCAATCGTCCCCAGAGTGGAGCAATGAGGTCTCGGTGATACCTAGATCAACCTGCTGAGCAATAACATGAATTTCACTTCCACCAAGTACATAGCGCGTGGGGGGACTCGCACCTCCAATGCGGAGGGAAGAACATTTCGCCTGATTTATGGGCATCAACCATAAGGTTGACCAATCCCAGAGCCTATCCAAGGCACTCTGAAGTGCCTCAGAGCCACCAGAGATATCCACAATATTCCAGAGCTTGAGGTCATCAGCAAACAATAGCGACGGTACTTCAAGCTCCTGGGGTAGGTCATTGACATAAATTGCGAAAAGCAACGGCGCTAGAATCGAGCTCTGAGGAATGCCACTAAGAACAACTTATCTAAGAAAAAGACTACGTCCCAAGCCTACACACTGTTCCCTCTCTTCTAGAACAACAGACACCTATCCAAGGTCGCCACCAGATATTCCACACGATCACAACTTTAATGAGAGTCGTTGATGCGGGAAAGTATCAAGGGCTTTCGAGAAGTCAACGAAAAGCACGTCGATAGCATGACCGTTGTCTACTGTTTCAGTCCAGCTTTCACGGACTACAAGTAAATTTGTCAGACAAAATATCCCTTACGGAATCCGTGCTGTGCCGGACTGAGAAGGTTAAACATAATTCGGTGCTTCTCCACCGAATCCCTGACCAATATTTCAAACAACTTAACTACTACACTTGTCAAGCTGACAGGCCGATAGTGCGCGGGCAGAACTCTGTCAGCGCCCTTACAAATCGGACACATGATTGCCTTCTTCCATTTCGAAGGTAAGGCACAGCTGTCGAGCGATATTGTAAACGAGCATGTCAGAGGGCCACTTAGCTCAGCGGCCAATTCATGCATCAGCTTCGGATGAATTGAATTAGAGCCAAAAGTTTTGGAAGGATTTAGCCTTTGCAATAACCCGAAGACTTGTGTCTCCGCTACACAGAGTTAAGTTAAACATGGATCCTCCGGGACTCTTGTGACCAGCTCAGTTTGAGGTAGAGACGACTCACGAGAAAAGACACCAGTATACTGTTCGCTAAGTATACCATACATATCATAGTCGGCATGCCCACGTGTCCCGTCCGCTCGTAAAAAAGCCGGTACAGACGAATTTGTACAGCTGCGTCTCTTTACGTAAGCAAAGAATTTCTTTGGACTTGTTACGGCTACGTCAGCCATATCCTCCTCGTACTGAAGATGAAGAGTCCTAAGATGTTGCTTACTTTTATTTCTAACCGCTCGTAGCTTTCATAGGTGTTGCTTGATGAAGCCTCTTGGTAAGTTCGCCAGCATTTAGAGCGCTTCCTGAGCAGGTATTTACCTGTATGGTCTATCCAACGAGGCTGCGCCCGTGTCACCCGTCTCTTAATGAGTGGGATGTGGGGGGCAGAGATCTCGGTGTGGTATGCCTTAAATTGCTCCTAGGCTGTCTCAACGGTGTCAGCCACGATGATCGCGCAACGCATAACAAGCTAGGTCTCGCATGGCGTTAAAGTCTGTCTGCCAAATATTTGGACATGCCTCAGCAGCAGCTTGATGACACTCAGTTAGAGCACATCGAAAGGATATGCAGATAAGGTCACTGGCTCCTAGAGGAAAGCCGTAGGTAATATCAATAGTTCAATAGTTCAGTTGTGTATGATGGGATAAAAAGCATAACTTTACACGACCCACAGGATGGATATGCAAAAGAAAATTAAAATCAAAATGTTCCAACTTTGAACATGAAGTGTCAGTGATTAAATCATTGCACTTTATCAATGTGTTGTGTAGCGTTTATCACTGATGAAAGTCTAAGCGCCTTTCGAATGTCAGCACGTCTGGTGCCTTCACCACATACATTGATAATGCATTCCTGTGAGAACAGATTCTAAGTGAGTAAAAATACTTTCTACAATTCAGACGGGAGTGTTGCGTCATTAGTTTCAGGTGGTTGCCTCGGCATTGTTTGTATGGGGCTAGAGTCAACCGTGATGTACATGGATGCTCGGTTTCAGTTAGTATCCGGTATGTGAGAGCAAGATATCCACGAAGCCGTCGGTATTCTAATGAGAACATACTGAGTGCACGAAGACGCAGTACATAACTTAGGCCGGATATTCCACGCGTTGCTATTGTGGCTCTTCTTTAGGGTTGTTCTAATAGGCGAATGTCTCGTTTTAACCATGGACACCAGGCCTGAATTGCATATTCAACGTGAGAGCGAATGTAGGAGTTAATCAGCACTGGTACTAGCCGTCGCTCAAAGGTGCTGAGAGCTCGTCTCAAAAGACTCAAGTTCAAGTTCGACACACTTGCTGCTTTCGAACATTGGAGCAAATTTCCGGGACTCTCTTACACGATTATACCTAAGTCGCGTTCACTAGTCACGTGTTGCATGACGTGTTGCCCCAAAAGGTATGTGTTAACGCAGCTGCTGTGCACCGTCAGCAGGTGGCACTTTGCAGCGTTCAGTGGGAGCTGGTTCCGTTCTGTCCATTCGTTAATCCTAGTCAGATCTTCCTGGAGGTAGACACGGTCGGATGCTGAGCAAATTGCTCTCCATATTTTAACATCGTTTGCAAATATTTGCATCGGAGATAGAATGTCTGCTAGAAGCTCATTAATGTAGACTAAAAACAGCAGCGGACCGTGGACAGATCCTTGCGGTACACCACTGGAGACGAACAGACTTGCAGAGTGAGCGTCGGCTACTCTTACCTTGGTTGCTCTGTCGTGTAAGTAGCCTTCTAAGCAGGTGAGTAGGGAACCGTTGATACCGTAGGCAACAAGCTTCTGGAGGAGAAAGAAATGATTGACTATGTAGAATGCTTTAGAAAAATCCAAGTAAGTCACATCTATGGGAACTCCTTCATCACTTATGAAATCGTGTGAGTTCGCAAAAATGAGATCCAAGGTAGACGGAATTTGCTTGCTCATATATCTTGTCGGGAGACCCACGAACTGATGCAAAGGCAGTTGCAACGTTAGCTTGAGGAGATCCAAACCAAAAGTGTCCACCGCCGAACTGCAAGATAGATCAACCCAGCAGACTTCAGGTAGGTTAAAATCACCCAGTATTAGACACCTATCGGCAGCCTGAGTACGAATAAATTCAATAACCTCTGTGGATATGCTTCCAGGACTTCGTATACCACTACAACTATAAACTGAGCAGAGGAAGTGCACACAACAGTCAAAAAGGATTCAACTGTTTGATCCGACGACTGGAAAACACAGGTCCTCAACACATCAAGTTTACAACTCATATAAAGAGCGATGTCCCCACCCTGGCGGCCAACAGGGCGATCACATCTAAACAGTGCGTAGCCAGGTAAGCATATTTCACTGTCTTTGATATCCGGAGACAACCACGTTTCGGTGATAGCAAGTATGTCATGACGAGATTTGTCTACAAGTAGACCCACCTCGCGTACCTTGTTCCTTAGATTACGCACATCACTAAGCACTACCCGAAGGAACTCGGCACGAGGAGCCCTGAGTCGTACGCTACCAGGAGGGATTCTGGTAGGGTAGAATTTGACTTCCATCTGACCACCTGAAAACCCACAAGACGAAGCCATTGCTCATCAGCCGCCCGCCTGCTCTTGAGGCTTCTGATGGCTTGCTTTAACTTCACTCGATCTGCCAGTGGGAGATCCGGCTGAACGCTGACATTGCGAACCTTACTTTGAATGCAAAGTGCATTAACGCTTTGCGTTCCTCCGGGGTTGAGATAAGCACACGAACTAGTCGGGGGGTCGGATTTGGTGTATCTACAGGGACGTTCCCCAACCCGGTTAGCTTCCTGATAGTGACACCGGGGAAACCACGTTGAAACGTCCTGTTGAAGCAGAGCTTGAACCACTGGAGGTCCTCCATCATACGTTCCTTGGAAAGAGCTGCTGCGCATTCAGCAACGAAAGATAATGCTACTATCAGTAAAAGCATCACCTCGACGTGGCTTATTCACTCCACGGGTCTTCGACTCGACCTGTTTGGCAGGTGACATGGCGCGTTTCTTTGTCAAATTAGTTGCAGTAATTGAAGTTGAGACTTTGTGTTCTACCTCCAACTCCCTCATCGGTCTAGTCTTTTCAGAATTTGCGGGTGTGGCCGAAGTCGACACGGCACGTTTCTTCGCCAATGGAACTGGGATGATTAGGGTTGGAGCTTTGTGCTCCACCTCCAATACCTTTATGGTTTAGTACCTTCAGGCTTTGAGGGAGTCTTCCGGACTTGCTTAGCCCTCTTCCTCTTGCTTTTATTGTGCACAGGGGCTATAAGTTCGGTCTCGCTTTGGACCGCTTCCAGTACGACATCAGAGGCCTCTTTAGGGGCATTCTGGACCGCTGGGGCACACAACACGGTAGCCATCACCTCAGTCAGATTTTCATCGACAGCAATTGAGGTTAGTTGCGTGTCTTCCTCCAGTGAGCCGACATCAATAGAGACTCTCATTTTTCTCATCAGTAACTCCACTTTGCGAACAAAAGATGTGAGGAAAGACCACAACTGATGGTTACCCAGTCCGACGTTGCTCGATGTCTCATCAGTGACCTCAAGACGCGTTTATCGACGGCGACGGCATAGAAGACAAGTAAACAGCATGCCATCATTAGTCGAAAGCATTGCGTACTGATTAGGGCTCAAATCGATACAGGTCTCATGGTACCAGCAGTTGCATACATAGCACTGCAGGCCATCAAACTCGTCCGTCACGGGCATTGAGCAGCTCGCGCTGCCGCATACAACATTAGATTCGCAGATCAAAGCAGCCGAAGACACACTAGCGCCGGTATTCAGTGAATCCGACATGACGCTTTCAAAAAGTATGAAACAGGTATCAAAAGGTAAAACCGAAAAGCTGTTACCTGCAGGACAGTCAGCAGAAACAGTTACGGGTTAAAACAAGGTGCAAAACGGATTACAAAACACAAAATTACCGGAAAAATAGCTAGAGGCTGAACCCGAAAAAGACGGACAAGGTTTGGTAAATACCCAAACATAGGTACGACGTAATCCGGGGAAAACGATGATCCAAAATTATTTGGATCAAGCGAAATTTGACATAAGTCAAAAATTTGCACGGCAGTTGTCAGCACTGTTCCGAAACTGCCCTTTGAAAGTAAAACCTCAAAAAGACAGCATGCTCAAACATTTCAAGTTACCGCCAAGGAGGATGGAAAATGGATAGTTAGTACTTATCGCGGATACGTTGCTAACCAGCTTACTTCATATGCTAATTTAGCGAAAAGTTATACCGGCATAGCCAAACTTTGTAACAGATATATTTTATTTGTTAATGTCATTTAACCGATTGGCTGTTGTTTGACATCCTCGGTGTGGCTGCGCTTGATGCTCACGTTGACAAAGTGCCTACCTGTCTAGTACCCACTACCTCGTCCATACTGGCTCTAGGAGACAGTTGGTCGTTTCAGGAGGGGACGAGGTGCACGGTACTTCTGGTCCTACTAGGCTCGAAGAGTGGTTCCATGCACAGTGTGGAGCAGACTACGGTCCAGACACCGCCTTGTGTGTACCTGATTCCCCAAATACAGCTTGCTTGTGTTTGCCTGTGAAGGGGTGTGGGCCGGCTCCGTTGATGAAATCTGGCTCCCATCCATATGATTTCCGGTCTTATTTCTTCTGGTTTACACTGGATATGGGTGTGTGGGTGGCGTTGTGAATGATGCAGCGCAAGCCACCCTGGTCCGTGAGTAGGCGCAGGCGTCCTGTGGCTGGCCGCAGTGACAGGCAAATCCGAAACCGGATGAACAATGGACAACGATATATTACAGGTAAAAAAGCGATAGCTTTACAAGTCCCGTAGGATGGTTGAAGTGAAAGTAAACATAAGTGTAAATCGTCAAGTTAAGCGTCTAGTGAATTCAAGTGCCCCTTATTCATAGAAACGTTGTAGAATGTGTACTGAATTGTTACTGTAGAGTAATGTGGGAAGTAATATGGGTAAGGCATGTCTTAAGAACAAGAGAAACGACCAACGCTTACTCGTGCGCCGCTTTCTTGGACTGAGGTAATTGATGAATGCAGTTGTAATATATCCGAAACTATATTCCACAACAGCAGTGTGTAAATAGTGAAGCACAGAAGCTGAGAATGAGCACCGTTTTTTCGCGTTTGTTTGACGTGGACATCTCTGATTATACAGCGTAATGTAGGTGGATAAGCGAATTATCCAGACGTCTTTTGAATACCGTTAGTGTGGGGAAGAAATAATGTATGTGGGAAGAGCGTTCCAGTGTTGGCACACACAAAGGAAAAATAAATTCCGACGGCATTCCAACCGGCTGTATTGTGTGGCCAGCTTTAGCTGGTGTCCTCTGGGTGTTGTATTGCTATTCAGCTTTTGTAGATGACGACAAGAATGGTTTGGATTCCTCAGGATCATAGAAGTCACTATCAAGTCGCCACGCAGGCATCGATATTGTCCACTGTAGACCCCGAGGGTTTTCAGCCTCAATCGGAAAGGAAGATGAAACAGGCCCCTTACGTTCTTGGTCGTCCTTCGTTTTGGCAGTTCAAGAGCGATAAGGTCTTGCTTTTGCCATGGCTGCCAGGTGTGGATGGCGTACTCAGAATGAGGCCGAATGTGGGCGTTGAGCATCTGCGAAAAGATGGAAGGATCGAAGCGCCCGAATGTCCTCCGCAAAGGGCCAAGATGTTGATTGGCTTTTTTGGAAGCTTTTTCGGCCTGACGGGAACGGCCCAGATCTTCCTGCACTACCACTCTTAGATCGCATTCCGTTGTAGTGAGCTGCAATATTTGATCCCCCAGTCTGTATTCGCAAGTGGCTTTATGGTGTATGCTCAACACCTTGCACTGTGTAACGTTGAACAGAAGCGGGTTCTAAGTCGTCCATTCGTAGATCCTGTCATGATCATTCTGAAGTGCTACATTGTCGCTGGTTGTTCTAATGCCTCGCCATATCTTGAGATCATCAGCGAAGAGTAAGGAGTTGGAGGTGATTACTGCCGCGAGATCTTTTATGTAAATCAGGAATAGTCGTGGACCAAGTACTGAGCCCTGGGGCACTCCGCACTTAACGTCGATTGGGTCAGAGATGACGCCTCGAACTCTTACCTTCAGATGTCGTTGAAGCAAGAAGTTACCTATCCAACCGAGCATTGGGTCACCAATTCCACAACACTGCAGCTTGTGAAGGAGGATACGGTGGTTCAGACGGTCGAAAGCCTTTGAGAATTCCAGATATACTGCGTCAACACCTACACCGCTGTCAACGGTCTCAGTCCAACTGGATCTAGCAAGTAGCAAGGTTGAAATGCAAGATCGGTTCTTACGAAATCCATGCTGTTCTTGTGTTATGATATTGCTTTCCTCTAAGAAGTTCATCAGCGCTTCGGCAATAATCGCTTCCATGATTTTGGAGAGCACCGGAAGTAGTATTTTCGGGCGATAGTTGGCCGAATCTGTACGACTTCCTCCCTTATGTATTGGAGTGACGATGCCCTGCTTCCACGTTGTTGGCACGCGCATCTCATCGAGACGTCGTTGGAAGAACTTGCGGAGGGGGTCCGCCAGGTTTACTGCGGCCAATTCCAACGCTTTTGGACGAATATTATCAACACCGGGAGAAGTATGCTCGCGCAGGGCAATTAGCCTTTTCATGACATCCGCAGTCGTAAATGTGATGTGGCTGAGTCCTGATGGTGGGATAACGATTGGGAACAGTGTATGAGGCGATGTCATGCTCTGGAAGTTCGGGGCAAATTGTTGACATAGGGCGTTGGCCGCCTCGGTTGCGTTTTGTGCAAGTCCACACAATGTGTGTAAAGCAGAAATTCCTCGCTGTAATTTGCGGAGCTTGTTAACGTGTCTGTACAGGAACTTGGGGTTTGAAAGGAATTTCTCGGCTAGATTCTGTTGGTGCTGTATTTTATCCTCACGTACCAGGTTCACGCAGTGATTCCTTTGGATAGTGTAGGCTTCCCATATTTCGGCACTCGATGACTCCTTGTATATTTGCCAGAGTAAATTCCTCGTAACGATACACGCGTGTCCTGCTGCGTATGAATGATTTTACTGTCTTCGCTCGCGAAGGTCTTTTCCTAGAAGCACTAGTTACTAACGTGTTGAATTGGTGAGCAAATTCACACCAGGCGACATCGGGGGATCGTTCTGCTAGAAATGCCCAGTTTGTAGCATTTATAAGTTTGATTAGAGCGCCGTAATCCGCTATGAGCTGACATTCCTCGGTGTTTTCTGATGAATACTCCGCATAACAGATGTACTTGAACATGAGCGTTGCATGGTCGCTACGGCCTAAAGGACTCTCTATCGATACCGTTTCGATCATAAGCTCTTCATTGGTGAACACAAGATCCAGGACACCCGGTTTGTTTCCCGTCCTGGATCTTGTGGGAGCTCTGATGTGATTGTAGAGTGGTAGTCCACTAAGTATCTACTGTACTTCCATTTTGATGTGTTCGTTGATACAAGCTGGGGTTCCTATGGTATCAGTAATGAAGTCACCAACCAGGAGAACGTGGCTGAACGACTGCGAGAGAATGGTCTTCATTGTGGAGGCTAGGCGGTTGTCCATTTCCAAAGTAGCTGACGGAGGACGATACACCACACCCAACAAACATGCATACCCACGGCTTAGATGCAGACGACACCAAAGAGCATCGATAATCTGAACCTCTGGGTCATCGATGAGATCGATGTGTAGTTCACTGCGGTAATAAAGTAGTACTCCACCTCCTCTGCTTGGTCGATCGTTGAGTAGAATAGACATCCCAGGTGGTGCGATTTCTGCATCAGTGATGGCTTCATTCTACCAGGTCTCGGTTATCATAACGATGTCCCTTGACATCGAGGCCTGACGCAGGCGAAGCACCGTCAGTTTGCTTAAAAGACCTTGTGCATTGCAATAAAAACAGGAGAGTGATTCATAGGTTAGAAGGTTATTTGTGGATGCCGCTAACCATCCAACCAAAGCCTGGATCCAAGAGTGTGCACAACTCATTTTTTATTCAACGTATAGTCTTGACAACCCAAAACGTTTGAAGCCGAGCGAATAAACCTAACTGCATCGCCTGCTGAACTAATTTTGGTTTTACCAATGCGTCATCACAACTGTCAAGTTAGCTGGCTAGACAACCTTTATTTTTCAGGTGCTTTATGAGTGGGACTTGGGTTCAAAAAAGTCAATTAATGGAAAGCGCTAGATGACCTTTTCGTCCTACTGGGACTCGTCAGTAGCACACACCCACCGAATCCTGCTGGATTTGAACCCACGACTTTACTCTTAAGGAGCCAGCAACTTATGTCACTGAGGAATGGGTGACGGTAGCGGACCGCAGTGACTGACATCTAATCACGACATAGCGCAGCTCATCGTCCACCGTCATGCGTGTTATGAACGTGCAGGGGACAGGGCTGATCACCAGCGAAAAGACTTCCTGTGCAAGCCACCACGCTTGGTGGCGGCTTACAAAGTATTCGGTGGGTGCGCACTACTGGCGAGTCCTCACAGGACAAAGTGGCTGTCTAGCTCTTTCCTGGATGTGTAGTGGCTGTCTGCCATAGTCTAGTTGTGATGAATCTTCATGAAAACCCATTAACTCCACAGACTACTACTTAATGAAGGTAATTAATATTATGTGTTGGCCTGCAATTCACGCAATCGCTTTTAGTTTTCTTATCCCCATGAAATCTAAATGGCACCAAGATAGAATTCATGTGTTCGAAAACGGGATATCTTATGTCATCAATTTGGGGGCTGACCAGCCTGAGTACCTCAAGGAGCGTGCCATCGCTAAATTTTGTCGCCAGACCAAGTATTGTCCCGGTCCAAGTATTGCAAGCCTGGCCTGGCCAAAGTTGGTGTACCAAACTCAAGTGGCGGCAGCTAAACCGTTCATTCTTTCTTTGTCTGCACGACGCGCTGAATTCCTTAACAACTTTTCTCTCTAGCTGGTGTTCTCCCAGATCTAGATCAGATTGCTTCGCATTGAGGCCCTTCATACACAGCTAATAAGGATACGTTAGACGACTGTGTTCTAATGAACGACTTGGCACTGCTTGACAGGCTTAACCGCCTTCGAAGAGGATATCGCCAAAACAACTTGTACCTAATCCACAATGTACCACGGACGCACATTCTTCTAAACATGACATGGAAACGTCCTTCCCATCTTAAGAGAATTTTGTTCAGTAGTCCATCTTATCAAAACCTCACAACACGGTTTCCTAAGTGCGCGATCCTGCATCACAGGTCAGATCGACCTTCACAATCTCCTGACTGGAGCACTGGATGGAGATTCATCAGCAATGGTCATCTACCTCAATATGCACAATACATTTGATCGTGTCCTGCATAAATATCTCTTATCCAAACAAACTGCACATGGCATAGGCAAACCTCTGCATTCATGGTTTGATTCTTGCCTCACAAAGAGAACCCAGGTTGTTCAGATTCAACAGGAAACAGGCACGCCGAAGCCTGTCACCAGTGGCGTAATACAAGCTAGTGTTCTGGGACCCATTTTATTCCTACCGCATGTAAACAATATTTTTGACATCTTTTCCTCCGGCAAATTTTCGTATTTGCCGATGACAAAAATTGTTTACACTTTTAATCCCACTGTGGTCAGTTTAATGTTCAACGAAATCCAGCGCTAGACTCATGGGGCTCTAGATGGATGATGACATTTTCTGCTGATAAATGCCACGTAGTATCCTACAGATATCACATCGTACCAGGTTCGCTTACTATTGATGGTAAACCATTGTCTCACTGCCACACTATCCGTGACCTAGGGATCCAGTACTCAAACACCCTTAAGTTTTCGGAACACACCGCACATGCTGCAGCTCAAGTCAGTCGACGCATTGGGATTCTGTTCAAAACATTCAAATTGAAAGAACCAATTAACACTAGGTATAAATTAAAAACACGTCCATTGCTTGCTTATGGCTCCATCAGCTAGTTCAATTTTAGTGTGAGTGATAGTGTGGCATTGGAGCTTGTACAACAATCTTTCACTAAGCGTCTACTACGCTGTTCCACCACTTCCCCATAAGGTCACCGGTTCGAATCCGCGTAGAGGCGGGCGTCCTCGTGGCATACTCAGCCCACTCTCGACTGGTGGTGGTCGCGTGGCAGCGAAGCGCCGTTACGGCGTGCAGCTGGGGATTTATATTATTTATTATTGCCTTAAAACTTGATCCACTGTGAATACAAAGAGTGAAAATTAACCTTTTCATCAACTTTGATACAAGTACCCAATAAATCACTCCTCACACCCAAAAGTACAACCAGTAGAACTGTCAATGTATCGCAGTCGAAGTAATAACAACAGCCAAATAAAAGTGAAGAGATCACGAACAAAACTGTCTGACAACTTTTTCCTCAACCGATACTCCATACTTTGGAACAGATTTCCATCTGCGATTCGTGAAATCCAGTCAAGAATAAATTTCCGACACGCTATACGTTCTTTTCTAAATGTAGAAACGGCGATTGGTAGACTGCGATCTACCATGATAAATGAATCCCCGTACGAAATTGGTGCAAGATGGATATAGCCTCAATATCTGGATACTTTTTCGCTCTATTACTGCCAGATCTTACTACCTTATCATGTCTATCAGTAGACAGAAGTTGTTTTCTTAAAAAGATGTTTTGTTTACCCTGAAGTTTACGCTTATCAAAGCAGAAATATGTCCTAGGGTTCCTCTCTAGAAAACTGCTTCACAGTCATTCTGCAACACTAATCATTTGTTACATTTTCCTGGAATCCGCCCCTTAGGCACGTTCTCCAGTTCTCCGTGCTCCGTGAAAACAATATAGATATTATCTCCGCTTTTGACTGGATTCATCTGAGGGCCCTATCTGAAAACCTGCCAGGATCACCCATGCTTACGAGCACTGAACGCTTACCTCCTTCAAAATCAACTTCTCTTACCGAATGCAGCTAAACTGTTGGAAAGACAGTAAACTTGTTCTACGCGGCATACAGTTTCCTCTCGTTCCTTGGAGAAAACATTTTGTGCACCTAAGACATTTTTCAGGGTCATAAAAATTGATTTCACATCATCAATCTCCCAACTTTGGTCTACAACTGTTGGAGCCATCTCAATTATTTCCTCTGCAAATTCCTTTTTAAAAGCACGTACGTTTTCGACGGTTTAAGTCTCGTGACAATTTGGAAAATCTGTATCGGACAACTTCGGACAAAAGCCCATCATCTTCTTGCTACTGTTCCTTCATCCCTTTGCTTTTGTTTATTTCTTTCCTACTACCGTTGACCACGATTGAGGCGATCTCCCGAGGTGATGGATAATTGCTTCCAGAAATGCAGTACACTCATGCAATACGAGTTGTCAGAAACTCACTGGCGAATATTAAAAGTACTAGAGTAGAATGAGCTAAATGTCGACTGTATGATGGAGAGAGCTTAATATATTACACAGGCCCCCACATAAATTTATACACATCTATGTATAATGTGTCACCCTGATGATGTCAAAATTGCAGATGAGAACAGCCAACAAGAAAAAAAGAGTCAAAAATATCATTGCCTGCTTGCTTTAAGTCAAAACAACACAAGTCTAAATGAGATGTATAACTCATGTGTGGAAGCAGCTCTCCGGGAGAAAGTTCCATGAAGGGTCGTATTACTTTGCTTGACCTGAAGCCTGTATTTACTTTTATTCCTACTCTTAACTTCTCCATATTTCCCTACTTCTAAATGTTCCAGCACCTGAAACACTTTAAGGAGAACATAACAGATGTTGAAATATTTCTCTGTTGTACCAATTGATCAGGCTCTTATTTTGTCTGTCTCGCATGTCGATAAATATACCGCCTATTTACTTATAGCTATAAAAATAAATTAAATTGTATTCTCGACTACGCGAGGCACGCCATTAAAGGCGTGATCATAGTAATAGTACAACAGTAAAGAAAAGTGCAATAGGATAATAGCATTGCCATATATGTGTATCCAAAAAGATAGGTATGTAGGTAGGTGTGTTGCATGTGTTTGTAAATGTGTTGATTTTCTTTGCAATGAGTTTGATCGCGTTGCCGGTGTCTGAAGAAAGGTTTGACGTCTGTGGATTTGATACGCTTGTCAGCGTATGCTTAGATAGTGACATTATTTAGTGGCGAGTCACATCGTCCACGTCACAGTGTTGTTAAGCACACATTTGTGACCTTTTATAGGGAGAACACTCGCCAGGCGAAAACCCACCACATCCTGGAACACTGCCGCCGTAGTATTTGCTGGAACGGGGTAAACCCTAACCACTCAGCTGGTAACACGGGAAGGTTGTTCGGCCAGCCAGCTACATGGTGCCAAATTACGGCATTGCTTTCAACTTTTCACAGGTACTGAAAATTATTGCAGTGAGGTGCATGTTGAAATACCTCTGAGTTAAGACGCAGGTTTCTTACGCGATGAGAACAAGCTTAAAGTCACCTGGGGTTGTTCACTATGCCCAGCCTTAACCGGCATATCACAAGATAGATAAACAAGTTAACCAAAACGTTTACCAGCGAATTCGAACGTGCACAAAACATTTGCCAGACCTAATGGTGCTCCTTGTCAATCCGGTTCGTAAACTCGATGAATAGCTACTGCAACGACCGTGTCTGTCGAGCTGTGGACGCCCTGCAACTTACGTCATGGCTGCAGCGAAACCCGCTTTGTGCTAGGGCCAATCAGGTTACAAAACCTAAATGACGATATTCATGAGAGGAATCGGGGCAAACATCTTTCAGATACAACTTCGAAAGCTGCAGCTGAGCTACACGTCGGTAGCGAACAAATGAAGTGTGTTGACTTGCAAGTGTAACCTTCCTTCAAATGTTGTTCGTCTTTGCGGGAAAACCATCCCCTGTAATATTGTCATACTTGACTTACGCACTCGTAAGTCTAGAAACGGGGACTTTTCTGAACAAATTGAATTCATGAAAGTAAAGAAAATGTAAGAAACGCGCTTCAAAATAATTCGTGACCCGTGATTCTAAGCCGCACGTCTTAAAGGTCCGGCCCGGTCTACTACGCTTGCTTCGCTACTGTGCGTTCGCACTATTTTGATGCTCTCAATCTTCTTCGTGTAGTATTCCTAACCATCTTCCTGATCAATCTTGAGCTAACGCTTGTTCCGCTTAGATTTACCAGCCGTACGAAGTGGATATTAAATCGTAGGAATATTCATAACGTCTCAACATTTAACTCACTTCGGCAATTTGGACGGAGACCTTACTTACACTCATGATCCAACTACTACATTCTTAAGTTCCGTTGGATAATTGCTCTCACTCGTGGCCATCCAACACTGTGTTTACTCGCTGCACTTCTTGTTACAGTCTCCCGTTCACTGACGTTCATCTAACAAGCAACCGGGAAAAGCACCCAGCTTGCTGTGTCCGAAGGAATCCTCCTCTATCGGAATCGACACATCGCCTTTCCCGTCTGTGTGGTTAACGTGCGCCACTGTCCACCTGACCCCGTGTAAGTGCGCTTGTGCGTGGGAGTGTACATAGACAACTGCCAAGCTCGCAAGTAAATCGCTAAGATGGCCCGATGTGAAGCCCAACGCCGAAGCAAGCCTAGCAAACCACAGCCGAACAACATTCGCGGCTGTAAGTGCAAAAGTGTGCATGTACGCCACAAGCCCACTAACGCACAAAGGCTTGGAGACCACATCATGAAGATCGAGTCACAGGAGCGCGACCGAGCGGGTTGTGATGCAAAACCACCTCGGCTGTACGGAACTGTCTTGCAACATCTTCCGAGAAATAAAAAAGAAGGATGGCCTGCGAGCAGAATATATTTTGATCAGAAGGTGACATATTATTTGTGGGATGGCCTACACTCGGTTGATCGTTTCCAATTTGATCTTCCTTGATTAGCCACCTCCGTTGGCAACTTAAAATATTCATCCTTCGAGCCAATTAGTCGTGCGAGTTTATCATTTGGTTCTGGCTCAAGTCTGAAACCGTTGCCGCTCGACCAGCGGCGAACAATCTATCCCGAGCGGCCTCTTGCCATTTTGTTCCTTAGGCGAAGGCGAACACAAACAGCTACCATTACTCATGAGCATGGGCTTTTGATGTAAGTAAGTGAGGTTCATCGCAGCTACTTTCCAAATCAGGTAGTTGTCCGCATGCCCGGAGAAGCACTAGACTGCAGTTTCAGCCTGTTGGGCATCGTCAGTAGTGCGCATCCATCCATTCGAATCCTATTGGATCCGATGGAGGCGCACTACTGACGATGCCCAACTGGCTGAAACTGCAGTCTAGTGCTTTTCCGGGCATGTGGACGACTATCTGCTTTGGAAAATGGCTGCGAGGAACCTCACTTAGCAACAATTACCGTTACAATCTGACGCGAACAGAGTAAACAGACCAGTTGCAGTTACCTCTCGGACCGTATTGCAGACCGAACTAAATTACGCTCACACTGAGTAGGAGGCTTTGGCGGTCCTTTTTGGAGTTGTGCGATTTCACCAATACCTATTCGGGCAGAGATTTGAAGTACACATAGACCACAAGACAATACTGGGAATACTGTGTGAATCAACAGCGATGCCCCAAATGGCATCGCCCCGGAAGCTTCGCTGGGCTCTACTACTCGCTGGAAATCAGTATCGACTAAAATATCTTCCCAGGAAGGAGGATCATAATGCCGATGCTCACAGCCGACTTCCATTACGGAAGGTTCCGAGCCACCTGCCAGCTTTGAGAGAATTGGTACAAATAATATCTTGGTTGGATGATTTGCCGGTGACAGCAACGGAAATAAAATCGGAAACAAGGAGTGTCCCGGAACTGTTGAAGGTGCGTGATTATAACCTAACGGGTTGGTCGGACCGGGTAGAGGAAAGTCTAAGGGCACTTCGCACTCGACGAGATGAAGTAAACCTCGATGACTGTTGCATAATTTGGGGCTCTCGTGTCATCGTCTCCAAACGATATCGTCAAACAATCCTGCGGGAATTTCAGATGAGTCACCAATGAAATTCAAAGATGAAAGCACTAACAAGTAACTACATCTGGTGGCCGGGAGTCGATCGAGAGATATATCAACTCGTAAAGTGTATGTCGTCTCTCAAGAAAATAAATTATCCCCACAACCTGTGTCAATGTCTCCATAGCAATGGCCCTCGCATCCGTGGGACAGAATACACATTGACTTCTGTGGACCCATCGACGGCTCCATGGTTCTGGTTGTAGCGGACGCCCATTCCAAATGGATCGAAGCTCGGACAACCATATCCATGACTGGGTCGACTACTGTGCACATCTTAAGGAATGTATTCGCTACACATGGTGTGCCATGTACGGTTGTTTCAGATAACGGCCCGACATTTACCAGCGACGGGTTCGCACAATTCCTACATTAAAATGGGATCTCGCTTGTTCTCTCGCATCATATCACTCTTTGTCCCATGGTCTGGCAGAGAGAGCGGTTGCGACAATCAAACACGGTATGGTCAAACAACCTTCCGGAAGTTTACAAACGAGCCTGAGCAACTTCCTATTAGAATATCGTATTATGCCACACACACTGCCACGGATCATACACTGCTTGAACTTCTGTTGGGACGACTTCTACGCACTCGGTTGGATCTGATTAAACCCAATGTACATCGAACGGTCGGTTAGCGGCAGTCTGGTGAAGCAACGCTACAACAAGAAAACGAAGGAGAGTGTGATTGAGGCAGGCGACCGTGTACGTCAAACTGAGGCTAATAGATAGAACTTGGATCCCAGGGTTTTGGTGCCTCAAGGATAGGCAGAATTTTCTCCTCAATCGTCTTCAGTCCCTCAGCACTCATACGGAAACCCAATAAATCAACGTGGGGAACCAAGAATACGCATTTTTCAAGTTGCAGCCTCAAACCATTCGCCTTCGGGCGGTCCAGAACAAATCGCAAAAATTGTAGATGTTCGTCGTCGCCACCATAACTAAGATGTCGTCTAGGTATACAAAAGATTTAGGGAACCCTGGTTTGAACTTTTCTATTGCTCGCTGGAAAATGGCCGGAGCTGAATGTATGTCCAACGGTAGTCTGTTGTACCTGAACGAACTGCGATGGGTGCTGATTGTCGTTAACGTTTTGGCGCCTTGGTGTAATTCGAGCTGCTGCTAAGCGTGAGCGAGATCCACCGTTACGAAATAGCTGCCGGTACCGAGCTGCGCAAAAACCTCCTCAGTTTTCGGGATCGGGTATTTTTCAGTCGGAATACTGCAATTGACAGTGATTTTATAGTCCCTGTACCAACGATATGAAGTCTAAACAAAGTAAGTCGTACGATACCTAAATTAGAAAGCACGAACAAATAAACCTAGACTTAACGCACCGTCCCGGCAGAAGAATAAAACAAATTATCCGGTCACCGTGGTTCTATAGAGCATATTAACTACAGTACCTGATTTACGAATAGCTTTTGCAATCGTAGTGCAAGAGAGCAAAAATTATAAAGCCTATGGCAGCGTGTGAGTATTTGCGCAGTGTCATAATAACAGAATAATAGGAATGAATTTGAAACGTCAAGGATATGTCAGTGATCTAGAGTGAAAGGAATAAATGTACAATGTGGTAACCGATTGTAGCACACAGAGTAAAGGAATGTAAAATGAGCAGAAAAATGAGGGAATAGAGATACCGTGTCCTCAAGTAAGCAATCCAAGTTGGGGATACGTCAAAGTTCCTTTTGGACTTTACACTCCCCAGCTTCGCTTCTTCCTGGTAAGCTTCTAGAAGGCATAGCTGCCTGACATCTCTTCTCAATACACCATTGCTTGTCCACACCGGTACTTGTCGAACGAATTAGTCTTTGCTCTTGATAACTTGCTCCACGACACCTTTAGGCCACAGAACTCAGGATGTGCGTAAATCACGAACGAATACTAAATCGCCCTGCCTATGATCTCGGATTTCAGTTAACCACTTCTGTCTATTTTGCAGTGTTAGTAGATATATTCTGATCCACCTACGCCAAAACATATCCGACAGATGTCCTACCTGTCGGCAACTTCTGCTCAATTTGGTTGGTAAGTTTATCGGTGGTTATTCAAACAACTGATCATTTGCAAGCATTAAAAGTTGTCGATGCGGTACAGCAATTTTCGAATCCGGAAAGTCGGGTACCGCTACCAAAGGCTTGTTATTCAATATCCTTTCGATCTCGGTGAGTGTCGTTACAAGTAGCTCTTAGTCGTAACCTCGCCATGGAGAACGTTGTGTATTAATTCATGAATCGATCGAATCAATCGTTTCCAAAGACCTCCGCGATGGCTAGCACATCTAGCCAACATAGACTTTGTGATCTTCGTCTGGTCCAGCTACTTCAGAAGATTGAGTAATTCTACTTCGGCTCCGTGGCAGTTCTGTCCATTATCGCTGTATATTACATTCGGCCAGCCGCGTCTAGCTGAAAACCTCGAAAGCGCACACAAGAACGAATCGGTATCCATAGATTGGGAAGCCTCTATGTGAACTGCCCGTGTAGTCAAGCAACTGAACAAAGAGCCATGTCTCTTTTCATGTACGCGGCCACGTTTCACTATCAACGGTCCAAAATAGTCGATCCCCACTGCAGTGAACGCTAGTTGGTCTGTTATAACTGGTGCAATCAGCTGACTCAGTGGCTTCGCATGGTTAACGCGGAATTGGCACATTTGAAAAGCACGCGTCTTATGGACGAAATCTCACCCACGATCCAGTAGCGTCGATGAAGGTCGTACAAAGTGTGCTGCGCACCAGAATGTCCATTGATGTAGTGGTAGTGAAGTATAAGAAGGCGTGACAAAGTGGCGGCCGGGAAGTAAAATAGGATGCCTCGCGTTGTACAGTACCGAGAGTTGATGCAGCCTTCGGCCCACCCGAAGTATCCCATTAATGAGGAAGGGCTTGAATCGTCTTAATCTGCATGACCTCAGTTTTAAATTTCGAACTGGGATGTCAGCTTCGTTGTACGCAAGGAACATCTCCTCCACAAAACTTCTAACTGCACCGACGTAACTATCTGAAGCGCAGCTCGTTGAATTTCAGCACTTTTTCTCTCAGCTGGTTGGTCATGTCGTCAGGTACTTGCGAAGAAATAAAAGTTGAATCGCAAGCAGGTAAAGAGATATTTGCGCAGGGAAGTCCATGTCGGGCAAGCCTTAAATTTATTAATCCAGTGCTCCTCCAACGTGATCAAGAAAACATGACCAACCTCGGGTCGTAACCACTCCAGCGGTAATTCACCCAGATTCTCCGGAAACATGGGCCATGAGGAAGGGGGATGACGAGAAATTGTGACCCATGTAACCATTGGTGTATTTCCTTCTCGAGCGACATCGAGAGTCCACGTGAGGCTATATCAGCCGGGTTCTGCTTCGAATTTATGTAGCGCCACTGATTGGGGTGAGATTATTGTTGTATAATGGTAATCCTGTTAGAAACATACGTCGGAAAACGCCCATTAACAATTCGAAGAAGCTTCAGAACTACCATCGAGTCTGTCCGGAATGCTGCGCTACAATGGAGTGCCATCTCCTCTCTGACTTCCGCTGACATGCGCACGCTCAGTACGGCAGCAGTGAGCGCCAAATTTGGTATAGTCACGGTTCTAATGGGACTGACACGTGATTTATTAATAATCAGGAAACTACTAAAGTTGCTTTTATCAATGTCACGACACAAATACAGAGCGGAAATCTTGCCAGCGTCAGACACCCGAAAAATATGCAACTGCACATGAGATACACTGCATTTGAATGGATTAATACAATGTTCAACGGACAAGCTGTTCAGACCATTGGCTTTCGATAACCATTTGTCCCACGCTTGCTGATCCTATGCGGGTAGAGGCTCATCCCAATCCAGCTTCCTTGTTACGAAACTCTGTAACAATACCTTTGCCAGAAGTAGCACGGGAGTGATGAGGCCCAGAAGATCATAGACTGAAGCTACAAACGAACTGATGGCTCTACGGTACAACGTTTTATTAAAACTTTCCAACTTAAAACTTAGGTGGTCCTGGGTAACGTTCCAGCTTAAAGCAAGCGCATTTGTACCACAATCGTCCTCAGTCGAGCATCTCTTTCCGGAAAGCCTCAGTTCGCTGTCAGGTAAATGTTCGATAACCTCCTTTCGATTGCTGATCCATTAGGTCAAATGAAATCCTCCGTCGGACAGAATACGTGTGAGGTGCTTAAAGAGTTCACCTGCTTCATGAAAATAATCGATACTTACTAAACAATCCTCGAGCTGAAAACAGTTCTCTGCTACTTCTTCAACCTTCTTTTGGGATTTGCAACAACTGTCGACGATAGCAAACTTAAAACAGCTTGGTGACGAGATAGCACCAAACGGATGTACTGTCATGCGGTATTCAATAGGGGGGTGAACAAAGATTGCCGTTCTTCCACCGCAGGAACCTCAAAGAATTCCGATCCTTAATAGGAAACTTGACCTGATGATACATCGCTTCAATATCGGACGCGAGGGCGATTGGGTGGAACCTGAACCGAAAACACTTCCCCACTAGACTGTTTGACATATCGGGACCAGGTAGAATTTGTTGGTTGAGAGAAGTTCCACGATATGAAGCTTGACAATCGAAGACTACTCGTACTTTATCGGGTTTATCTGAATGTGATACTTAGTGATGGGTTATGTACCAGGTTTCCCCTTTAATCTGCTGTTCTTGTAATGAAGCGCATTCAGCATATCCTTTAACTATATACTCCTTCACTGCCTTTGTGTATGTTTGGCGCAGTGCGGCATAGTTTGACAAAAGTTTCTTCAACATGACAAGCCTCATCAGTGCGAATTGCTGGTTATCCGGTAACCGAGATCTCTCGGTTTGCCATGGTTACGCAATTTCGTAGTGGGCGCCAACCTTTCTTTTAGAAGCTTCCATTAGTTTTAACGCGCGTCCTTGGTTCACAGACATGGATAGGCGTGGACAACCTTGCCCACCAAATTCCCTTTCATACGTTTGCTTTAGTAGTTGATGAAGGTCAGTGGTATAGCAGCGAAGTGAATTGATCCTCCGTGTTCGATCGACTATCAGTGATGTGGACTGATCTATGATAGTCTCGTGCTATTTGTTTGGTTGCAGTACGATCCAGCCCAATGGAGTTTTAACATCTTACGGATCATCAGGATCCCCGCGTCTCTGGTCTAATGCTCAGTGTAAGTATGGTTTATCACTTCCAAGCAAAAGTTGAACCGTTCCTTCCAGCTCCGGTAACCGTAGATCGGAGAGGTGGGACCATCGGTAAAACTCGTTGTTCCTGTTTCCCGTTCCAAATTTTGCAAGGACACGACTGACTGACCTAATTGAATCCAATTGGACCGCCTCATTACCGTCTATAGATGGCACAGTTACACTAACCAACGGGGACTCCACTTGGCATCGGCCAGCAACGGTGCTAATGTTAAGTGTCGTCACAGACTCTTGAACCCCGATAACTTGTAGTAATGTTGAACCAATCAGTGACGTATCTGATCCATTATGTATCAATGCCAACGTTCGAATAGTACCAGCAGGATTAGAAACAAGCAAGGCAACAAACAAACTGATACAACTGAGCGTTCCACGTGACTGAGAGAAAAACTGGATCCTTCAGTGTTTGGTGTTCCGAAGTTGCTTCGATCAGCTTGGAGTAGCGGGTGGTGCAACCGCTTACAATTGTTCGACCCATAACACCTCCGTGATCGGCAAGTTGGTGGGTCATGATTCGGTTTGAGACAGAGTTGATACAGTTGATGAGCGCAACCGAATTCAAGACGTTCATGGTGGTAGAGTTTTCGGAAGTCATCGCACTGATCTAAGTAGTGACGTCGTTCATAGGAAACACATTTGGGGAAATCTCCTCCTACTGAAGCCGCAGTGAACAATGAACAATGACTTATTACGAGAAGAATATGCATGTGCTTGACGTGTCCCGTAGGATGGTTGGAGTAAAAAGTTTAAAGGATCACCGAATAAATAACTCGTTATATTAAGCGTCTACCGATTTAAATGCACTACTGCATAACTATAGTTTGAAGTGGGATTTGGATGTACACGCACAAAATAGTATAAAGTGCCGTTATAGTTCAGTAAGTACGTGCGAAATACCAAGGAAACGACAAGGCTCACTCGTTTGTTGCTTCATTTGACAGATGTGGTATGTTAATCCAGTTTAGACACATCCAGGATAGTCACATGGACACTTCTGCATGTATTCTCATCGCCACATTGCGGAGAGGGCCGTCAAGCACATGGTTAGGTTTGTATTATTTCGTCCTCCACGTGGAACAGACTAACTATATCAAGTAGTGCAACTTGGAAAGCGTCTCATCAAGAGGCTTTTTGCAAAGCGTTAATGTAGGGATAAGGATAATGTGCGTAGGAAGGGCATTCCAGGTACAGGAAACATGGAGGGAGAAGACGTTGCGTCGATAATCAATTCCACTGTAGTGCGTAGCCATTTTGAGCTGATGACCTCTCAGTTTGGTATTTTGGCTCAGCTGCAACGAGTTGCTATGTGGGTGAGTTGGGTTCGTCAATATTAAGTAAACCATGATTAGGTCTCCTCGCTGATGACGATATTTATGTGTAGAATCTCGGAGACTGCAGTCTGCGTTGGTAGGAGAGTTGAAACAATCCACAAACGATTTTGGTCGCTCTATCTTGCGTAGCTCCAAGAGCATCGACGTCGCGCTTGTGCCAAGGAAGCAATGCTGGATCGCAGATTCCAGGTGAGGCCTCACGTAGGTGTTTAGCATTTGGGGAAAGATTGATGGCTCAAAATTGCCGAACGCCTTCCGTACGTGTCCAAGCGTTTGATTGGCTCTTTCTGATGCCTTTTCAGCCTGTCTCGAGCAACCAAGGTCGTACTACATGATCACCCCGATGTCGTTTTCATGGGAAGCACGTTGAAACCCCTGGTTCCCAAGTCGATATTCATAGATAAGCTGATGGCGTATGCTTACGACTGCACTTGGTCACGTTGAACTGCAGCCGGTTATCGGATGATCAAGCGTAAGTCCTGTCGAGATCGCCCTGCAACGCCATGTGATCATCCGATGTCCTGATATCATGCTAAATTTTGACTTCATCTGCAAATAGCAAGAAATTCGACGGCTGTACACTGTCAAGGCCATTACTGAATGCTAGGAATAAACGTGGCCCCAGTATCGATCATTGGAGCACGCCACACTGAAAGTCAATTGGATCGGAAATGGAGCTGCGGACTCTCACATTCAGCTGAGGTTGAGCAAGAAAGTTGCCGATCCAACCGAGTATAGGGTCACCGATTCCATAGCTTCGAAGCTTGTGAAGGAGAATGCGGTGGTCCAAACGATCGAACACGTTCGAGCAGTCCAGGTAGACAACGTCGACTCCAAAGCTGGCATCGATCGACTCTGTCCAGCTTGCTCGGGCTAGCAGCAAGATTGAAGTGCAGGATTGATTTCGTCGGAATCCGTTTTGCTGTGACACTACAATGTTGTTGCTCTCAAGATATCCCATGAGCGCCTCTGCAATTATATGTTCTATTATTTGGATAAAAGTGGGTGGAGAGTGATTGGACGGTAATTCGATAGCTCCGAAGGATTACCACATTTATAAATAGGAGTGACTACATCAAGTTTACACATTGTCGGAACCTGCATCTCATCCAGACAGCGTTGAAAGAACCGAGCTAATAGTTCGGCAAGGTTCGTGGCCTCTGTCTTCAAGGCCTTCGGTTTGATGTCGTGCACGTCAGGTGAGCTGTGCATGCGTAATTACGTTAGCGTTTTCATCACATTGGCTACCGTAAATGATACATGGTTCAACTCTGGTGGCGATGGAAGCTATGTAAAAGCGGATGAAATGATGATTTACTCCGGAAAGTATGGATGAAATGTTGGCGAAGTACGTTGTGTACATCTTAGGCGGTTTGCACAAGACCATCTGTTGCACCTAAAACCGGGATCCCGCGCTGCACTCCGCGGAGCTTGTCGACGTGTTTATACAGTAACTTGGGATTTGTAGCGAATTTGCCGCTAAGTTCTGTTGATGCTGAACTTTGTCTTGACGCAGAAACTTGACGCAGTGTTTTCCTTGAGTTGTGTAAGCACCCCCGGCCAAGTTACTTGGACAAAGTTTGTACGCGCTTTGCTGAATCCGTTAAGGCCATGCACTTTCTAGTACGGCTCCTCAGGAACGCATTCGCTTGTTTCCGACGAAGCACCTTGCTTTCCGACGCTCTTGCCACTAGCTCAGTGAATTTGGTAACGAACAACCTCCAGGCGACATCGGGCGGCTTCTCGGTCAGGAAGGACCAGTCGGGTTCTTGAATGAAGTTGGACAATATATCGTAATGTGCAACGACATAGGTTTCCACATTGTTCTCACTGATGTACTCCGGGTAACAGATGTAACGAAAGAGCAACATCACGTGATCGCTACGACCACGTGGTGAATCTATGCTCACGGTGTCGACCATTACTTCTTCGTTGCATAGCAAGCGGCATATCCCCTAGGGTATAAGCTTCTGCCTCTATCGGTGCTGGTCGGTGGTCCGCAGGGACGCGCGGCAAAGGACAAGTAAGTACTGACGACGTCTGCGGTTTCATCCACGAAATCTATCAAATCAATGAAGTTCGGTTCTCTTTCGGTACGGATAACTCTGGCGGCATGCTCGGCCCACTTGAATTGCAAATGGTTGGGCAGCCTCCTGATGATAGAGCTGATTGTTCTCGGCACATTCCAATCGGATTCATACCTCAGTTGTTGCAACGTCACGTAGCATAAACGCATCTCCACAGTTAAATGAGAAAGAGCTGAGAAATCATTGGGCCTGATGTTAGAGCCATCAGTTTGGGCATTACTATGAGTCCTAGTAATCATGTAGGGCCGTCCGAAGCGTCTGCGCAAAATGTTCATTGCTTCTACAAAACCTTCACCAGGGTAGAGTAGTAAGCAACTTTCGAGAACATCTTTGGCTTCATCACCACCGTAGCGTATCAGATATGAAAGCCTGTTAGCTGGACCGTAAGTAGTTCTGGTAACACTGACTTCTAAGCGTGACATGAATATCCAGTAGCGGGCAGGATCTCCACCGACTGTGATCAGTTCATCTTTAGGAAGACAGGATGATGTACTGGGTCCAAAAGCGCTGGATTCGCGTTTTGGATACGGGTTGCTTACAGGCCGGAGCAAAAGGCACCGGATCGAGAGCAAACCCGGACACCAACAAATGCCGTCGGACAGACCAATTGAGTTACGGAGGGAACGCGACCGCCCTTATTAATTGGCTTCAAAAAAGACGAACAGATGGCAACTTCTGGCGGGAGTTCACAAATGTCGGCCGGAATGAATCTTGCTCGTTCACTAACCAGAGTATCCGACTCAAATTCAGATTCGAAGTAGTCCTAAACCTAAACCGTCTTGGCCTGCAACGTGCGCATGATTATTTAATCCAACTCCAGCAGACGAATACGGGATTCAGCTCTTTGAAGATTCCTCAGCAGCAGTAGCATCAACATCCTCAATAAAGTCACCTGAAACGGACATGATTGCACTATTCAACTTATGTATCAAGGATACGAAGTCTAAACAAAGTAAGTCGTACGATACCTAAATTAGAAAGCACGAACAAATAAACCTAGACTTAACGCACCGTCTCGGCAGAAGAATAAAACGAATTATCCGGTAACCGTGGTTCTATAGAGCATATTAACTACAGTACCTGATTTACGAATAGCTTTTGCAATCGTAGTGCAAGAGAGCAAAAATTGTAAAGCCTACGGCAGCGTGTGAGTATTTGGGCAATGTCATAATAACAGAATAATAGGGATGAACTTGAAACGTCAAGGATATGTCAGTGATCTAGAGTGAAAGGAATAAATGTACAATGTGGTAACCGATTGTAGCACACAGAGTAAAGCAATGTAAAATGAGCAGAAAAATGAGGGAATAGAGATACCGTGTCCTCAAGTAAGCAATCCAAGTTGGGGATACGTCAAAGTTCCTTTTGGACTTTACAGTCCTCACATATCCGAGTCGATCCATCAGACTTGAGTACCGGAACAATCGGTGTAGCGCAGTCCGAAAACTACACTGATTCTATGACGCCGCTCTTCTGCAGGCGACCAAGCTCCTCGTCTACATCTGACTGCATCATATACGGCAGCGCTCGAGCCTTGGTGAATCGCGCTTGTATGCCTGTTAGGATGTAGATATCACCTTGTCGCTTGGCTCAATAGCCTGACCCAAAAGGCAGTGGGAAGCAGATCCAACTCGGCAATGTGATTGCGTAGACAGATGGTATTCTACTTGAAGACCGTCACACGCAGCCTTTGAGGTACTAGAAAGATTCATAAGTGTTCCGCAACCGTAGTAGGATACGAACCAGCTACCACTTCCAGACGCAAGTGGGTTTTGGCGGGTTTGCACCAATTTGACCAAGGGCTGCCTGGCTTGAGGCGGGCAGTAGCAAACCACTGAACACCCGGAGGTGCTCTCCACCGTCAGAGACAATGCTTGGCGCTCGTGCTCTACGCCAATTGAGCTGTGAGCTTATAACTCGTAGACCTGTTGTCTTCCATGGTTAGGTTTTACGAGAAGAGAGCCATCGACCACTTCTTAACCTCCGAAGAGGATGGACTAGGATACTGCCAGGGCGCCCACATCTGACAGAAGAACGACTCGGGTCCTCGGACAAAGCCTTCGATTAAATGTACACCCGAAAGGCAGCGGGTCTAGAACATGGTCAATTAGCCGACTCATGCGGATTGGTGTCCTGGATCTTAGCAGAGAGAAGGGCGAAACCCAACTCCCCCCAGCGGTCGCCACGAGGATGTGTCCAGGGCATGAGCTCATGGTACACAGTAGCAGCAGTGGGTAGACCATCTGTCAGGATATAGCCACCACCAGCCTCAGCGCACCATAGGCTCTCCCGCCTCTTAATAACATGGACATTTATTCTCACACACGAGTAACGTGCATGGCCAAACAGACAGTGGCTCGTAATAACCAATCACAACAAGTACAATGCTCATATCGCAAGAGCAGCCTACCAAACTGCTTTAAACAGCGAACCAGCATGTTTGTCTCTTACGAAGGACCTTCAGGCGGTTCGATCCCGCCATCTCCCCTCAACTGCTCAATGCGTGTGTGACCCACCTAGAGTATGTTATTCATAACTGGCAACCCTCCTTAAAACGCGATCTGGTTACGCTGGAGTTCCAAAAGAGAAAGACAACCAAAATATGAGGGATCGTTCCACGTGCCATACAAACTATGATTTTAAGCCTTGGGAGTGTACAGCGGTAGCTGTCACCATCTACTGGGCGGCCTGATCTAGAAAACCCCGATTGCACTTGCTCCCACTTTCTGAAACTTAGCCGCAACACGAAGTTGTGGAGTCACCTGCTGAGACTTACCAACCAATCAATACAGTAGGCTGTAATGCCGCCGCAATTATTATACCTTCCGAAGTTGTCAACCGTGGAAAGCTATTTTTAGTTTTGGCATTTATGTGGCCACGCAACCTAATTTTAAAAACGATTCGAAGATGCATTACACCGCCTGCATTAGTTGCTTTGAATTCTGTTCGCTGAGTAACGACAAAAGATAGACAAACGTTGTGCTTAACAACTCCCATGAAACCGGGATAGACTGCTATACTTTTATATTAACGTGGATAAAATGATGAGTCCACAGATGCGCGTTTCACTTTACTAAACCTTCTATTTTTGAACTTATCTTATTCACACAGTCCATCCCAAGGGAGTGATCAGGTTGTGGCTTTTTTATCCGTAGTATGCCATAGTTCCGTTGAGTAAAACCGTTCGTACTAGTATTTTGAATCTTTGTTACAGCCAACATTATCACAACAATTACGCTCATTTATCTGCATGAAAAGTGAAAGTACTAAACAATATAGTAGGCCACTATGTGTTGATTAACGAGTTTAAGGTCATCCCACTTGTTAGATGTACAGCCATTTTGACATGGGAATGTGATAACCTAGGGGCAATGCTCGAGGAACCAAGATTTGATAAAATTTTCCCTTGGGGATCAACCGCAGCATGGCTGGGGGCACAAGGTTCCATATCTGAACATAGTGGTCTAGTCAGTTGTGACGGTAACGCCCTGAATCCAGTTTCACGACCACCTCACTTCGAAAGTAGGAAAAAATGTAAGCCCAACTCACTCTGTCAGCTCACACTCTGGCTAAAGGGCTATCGCCTGGCAACGAATCTGTGGCGCCTACTACATTGGCACGCCTGATAATGCTAAAGGCGTGACCATATACACTTCCATTTCCGTTGTCCAACAACTGGGAACAAAGTCTGTTTCTGCCCGTTACGCCATCACACAGAGCACCGCAAATGTTGCACACTCACCAGTCACTCACACAAAAGCTCTGACCCCATTCGATTTAAAGCCGGTCATTTCTAGTCGATCCGATCGGTCACTGAAAATTGTATGCTCTAGCAATACTGAATCTGATGAGAATTCCTTAAAAGATAAGCGGTTGGACAAATAAAACAGTGCAATCCGATATGTCTGTTAAGATGAGCCTACGCCAAACCTGCTGGCATGGCGCCAAGCTCGGCGCACTATTGTGAACCACGGCTTCTGCAAACGACACTACAAACAGCAAACGAAGTTGATGCGGTTCTTTAGTCAGCGCCCCGTTTTCAGAGTGGTCCATGTGCTCTTAGCATCTTTCCAGACATTTCTTGGAGCTCGTGTCTGCGAAGAAAAGGGAAGTTGGGTCGCCATCATGAGTAAAGAACGAAAAATTGATCTTTATTCATGGGGTTCCAGAGGTTCAAACCTCTGGTGCACGTAAAACTTGAGCTCATAATTGAAAGAGTTGGTTCTACCGTCCTCGGGCGCTCTCAGTCGATAAATTGGGCTCCAAATTCTTCTCAAGGCTACCCTCACCATCAAACTACAAAAGATGTGGTCTCAAGGTGAGGGAAGTTGTGCTTTGGCGGAGAACGGACTTGAAATGTAAAACAGTTGCCATACCAAGCTTGTCTCAGCGCAAGAATTAAATGCGTTCAACACCAGACCCCTAATGATCAAGAAAGAATGAAGTCATAGAAGTTTAACAGTGACCCTAGTAAGTCTTGATTCCGTTGCTCTAGTGACCCCCATCCTGTTTCCAATAATAGTTCACGAGACGATTATCTGTTACCGAATCGCGCAGAAGCATGCCACTAGTTCGCCAGTTTTCTAGTGCACAGTCGCATACTACATGCTAACAAACTAGGCGAAATCCTTTGCTAAATCTCCTCGTTCTTGTTATAGTTGCCGTGGAAGGTCAAGTTTATTATGTTCTACTTTTACCGTGATTACTTTCAAATGTAGCATCCCTGTGATTCTTTGGTACAACTCTTTCATTGCTTGTTTTGTATGTTGACGTAGAAGCCAACCAAGTGCACAGGACTGCTTAATCAGATAATATTCGGTCGGTGCTTTCCGTCACTCCTTGCGGGCCAAACATTTTTCTAGATGCACTCTAAAAGAATCTGTAAGCCATTTAGTTCCGTCGCCCAATTTCTGCTTGTAGATGCCCTTTGAACGTTCTCGAAAAACCTACATATGAGCTATTTTGTTACTTGTTGCCGAAGCGGCGACTAGTAAGATCCTATCAATTGCAGAAGAGATTTAGGTGGCGTTGCAGAGTTCTGTGTTAGCATTTGATGAAAAAGACACCAAACCGATGCTCTTGAGGGCACTCATCAAAACACCAGTTTCTGCTTTGGCCCATCACTTGCTAGGATCCCAACATCGCACATACCAGAGAGTGTGCACACACAAACCACAGGTTCAGCTGCCACTCTGGCCGCAAAGTCAATTCCTAGATTCAACCGTCCCTTCTGCAGATTGGTTGCAACATGCAGTCCTGAGTTTGCTCACGAACTACTTCGATGTAAAAGTTGATCATTCCCATTACCGGGACCATATTCCAACGACGCTGTACTTTGTCGTAACAAGAACACTGACGCGCAGAAGTATGTACCAGATTTGTTGAGTTAGCACACATCCCGAAATCATTACTAAGGAATCGAAGCATCATCATACTGTCACACTGTACGCTTTACTCCGTTAAGGAAACCATTCGAGAGTTCACTAGTTTCCTGTTGTACTCAGGAGAATACATATCTTACAGTCAACATGCTTATTTGGGAACCGTAAATACGATCGAAAGCGCTGTGAGCAACTTCAACTGATTTACATCCTTAGAGGCTCAACTTAACGACATGCCGCAGCCCCTCTTACTCAAGTGGGGGAGTGAAGTTCTATTGCGTTTTTCTTCGCTAAGTGCAGAGCTTAAGCCGGCGAGTAAGTCCATTTAGTTCTGGAAGGAAGTTTCAGCGAATTGAGGTATATGACATGGGGATGTCACTGTACTTAGTTCGCAGTTGCAATGGGGATTACGTGGAACTGCCCAAGATAGAGCTCGTGACGCCAAACTTCTTATCAGTAATACTGTATAGCGCTGAACTTATAAGCAAGTTTTACCATAGACAAACACTTAGTTCATCAACAAACTGATTTCAAACCACGAATCGGGAAGGAAAGCCATATGCCTCACCGACCAGTATGGCAACTGCACCAATTTCCGTACAACTGTGAGTGCGCTGGAAACGCTGCAGGACCAGTTTCGTCGGGCAGTGCCAGCTGAATGGGGTGTGCGTATGGAATCGACAACTACAGTACTCGGTTTAGCGACAAATTGTACCCTGTTATCCCAACAAGCTGCGCTAGCACTCAATATCGTCTTGCAACACCTGGCAGGGTGTGACATTGAAGACAGTTGGTCACTGTCTGGCTGGCAGGCAGGCAGAATCGAAATGCCAGACATACACAACAACAGGCTGCCAGGCAACCGTAGCTTACCGGAATGGGTGTGACGGTTTCTCACATGGATAAATTCAAACGCAAATGGTATCATTCATCCAAAGGTCATTAAGGAGACAGTATACTGCGCACATGCTGCGCCTCCTCCCGTGTCTGCATCGATAAGAATGTCCTTTCTAGTTCCCATCCGTCCACAGTCGACTTCAATTGTTACATATGGTCTGTGGGTGTGGCATTATCTCACTGCCCATGCTGTTCCTGGAACAAAGGAACAGCTCAACAATTGTTGGTTCAGGCATTCTACTGGAACGTGGCAAATTGATGAATAAAAATTCAATTATGCTCCTATTATGACCCCCTCGGTGCCGGGAGTTGTGAAGATAGCCTAAAAGTGACCTCTAGGAAACTGTTCGAATAGCCGTAGGAGTGAGGATTATTCGGTTGAATGAGGAGACAGAGCGACTTAGTTCGAAGTTTGCTTTCATTAGCTGAGGCTACTAACCGAGACTAAATCAAAGCTGCTCAACAGTGTCCATCTGAATTCTCCTAACGGCAAAGGTCAGTATTTGAATGTCGCATCGCTGAGCAGTATGATGACTTTGCCCGCACCTGCAGACTGACCAGCATTTTCAACAATTACCTGACTCACAGAACAACTTCGCCGTGGTGACAGCTGGGTGGTTCAGGTAAATTTTGTTCCCACGATTGGTTCGGCAGTACACCAGAAAGTTGTGGGTTTCTGTCTGGCAAGCGTTATCCCTATAAAAAGCCACAAGTGTCTGTTTGACAACACTGCGACGTGGTGGATATGACTCGCCACCAAATAAGGTCACTGCTCCATGCCTCTTCAAACGATTTTACCCAATCTGCGGACGTGAATCATCTAGGTTGAAAAATTTTCTGACCCTAGCACACGCTGATGATCCAACAGAGCACAATCACAAATACAGCAGCACATCTACAAATACAAACAACACTCCTCCATACACATAATATTTGTACTCATGAAACATTGATTCACTGTAACCGGTGGACTTGTAACGTTTCTGTACACTTACCGATCATTCGGGTAACTTTATCCTGATCATGTCTACGAAGTTGTGCCTCGTGTTATAGAAAATATGCCATTTATTTCTTTATTCCAAGTTTGACTGCCATAGGTGAGGAGGTCAAAAAGGCTAGGCCAGATAGCTACCAATTGCTCTTGAATGTTTTGTACTAGCAAGTATTGAAGGATACCTTGTTGGGCGCTCTAGTTAATGTTTCTCAGTAGGCGAATCACAGCACCTTCATGTTTGCAGCTATTTTCCACACTGTCATCTGATCCGAAACCTTTGACGAACATACACGCAGTTCGCTTACTGACATCATAAACTTAACAAAATTCATTCCATCTGATGGGTTAGATTGGGTATGGTGCCTACTGGATTGTGGGAGTGAACTCGGTGACGAAATAAGTGGATTTGGAAAATCTTAAACGAGCTAGTAGATACGAGAAGAAGCGCAATCCACGACAGCAATCTATTCGACTGTAATACTTAACATTTCCCGTTTGGACACCACATAAAATAGTCATCCAACTCGTGTACAATAGATGACAAAGCCCCTATCGAATGCACTAGACTTGAAACTGCAGCGATGAGAACGCCTCGTCTGGGATCTCCACAGAATTGCCAACGGATTTCGGAGAATATTGTCACTATTTGAAGTGTAACTGGAAGAAAATTTTCACTTTTTCGAAAAGTTTTGCAATACGGTCACCGAAGATCTCGATCGCCATTTGCTGGGAACAGTTATTTGTGACTTGAAGAGGAAATTTTTGGATAGATATTCAGCTCTTGACAGAAGAGCGTGAAACACTTCTGTTCTAAAATCCATTTGATTGCAACTTGGTGGTGTTTTATTTGAACTAAACTTGAGGCTAATTGCTTTGCACGCGAACCAGTTATTGAACTAGAAGCAAAGGTGAGAAAAATTTGGAGCTTATCACTGCATACCTGAGGTTGAATTTCCGGAACTGAAGAAAATTTCCGCTGAAATGGCATCAGTGATTGGAACAACTTACCTTTGGGAACAACTATCACGAAAAATGAATTATGTGTAGTGAACTGATCGAACGAGGCTGGCTGATGAACAATTGCAAGCAACTGTGTAGATCGACTATACCTTTTGAAAGCCGAACTTCTCATACACAAATCCAGTTTGTTGCTTTGTTTGTGCCCTCCAAATGTGTCTGCACGTCTGAGGTAACTAATTTTTGCGTGCGTCGCCACGTTGATAATATTTTAGCCAATATATGTTAATTGTTTTTGCTGTTTGTACATTGCACGACATTCACCCATCTCTAACACAGAATGCTGAACTTATTTCCTTCGTTCTTCTTCACAAAGCCCTCATTTTGGCCTGCGAGTATTGTACAGAAATCTAAGCTGACCAGTGATTGTCATTTTGTTGGTTATCCGGCCCGCCGTGAACAATGTCTGGTGGCCCCTGGTTTAAGGTATAGATGACGTACTTCGTTTGCTCCAATGCTCCGGGAGTTCGGCTAAGTTCCGGACGAAGAACATCCATCTGATCTGATTAAGTCAAGCATGAAATGAGCATTTCGGTGCCTTTCAGCCAAAGAATTCGTCAAAATATTCATATAAAATTGTTACCTTCGCAGTAGATAGTGTAACAACGATGTTTCGAGGAGAGCGGCAACCGACAATTCAAAAGTCCCGCCTAGTTAATCAGAGTGCTGCGATTAAAACAATGAAAATCAAGGCTTTACCAAATGCCATCGCACAGCCTTGCTTCGTATTTCACTACCGTTCCCCCATGTTTCCCGACGTTGTTCTGGTAACATTATCGGAACTGCCTACATTGCCGCATGGAAAAAGGTGGAATTTTGTTAAGAATATTATTACACAACATGTTGCACAGGCTATGTGAAACAGTGAGTAGTCGTTGTAAAATTCCACATTTTTTCCACATCGCTACGTATGCACTTACGATTCTACTGCCCGGGGTGACTGATTGCTTTGAGGCTCATACTTAGTGGCTCATCCAAAACATCAGAAACCTCATCGAATACATAAAACTAGATACCATTTTGGTCAGTTGCACAGCTTGTCTTCGTGAATAGCAACTGGCATGGATCATGTTGGGGAAACGTTTGGTAGAGATGTATTTTAAGAGAGTTCCTAACTCCGAGCTTTCATTACTGTTGTGTGCATCTTTTGAGGTTTGTTATTACTTATCACTTTGGCAGATTCATTCGCCGTTAACAGTCATCGTATCAGGTGGCTTACCACAGTTTCACTACGAGGTTCCCGCTATCAACTACCTCTCATTGAGTGCAGCTGACGTGGTAGTTCACTTACTGGTTTTCTCAGCTCGGTGTTTTCAGTGTCTTCGTTGGTTTTGATTGCTGCTCCCCTGCTAGATACCAGCGCTGTTTCTGATGAAGGGAAATTAGTCTATGCTTGTCTTGGTGTTGCAACAGTTGGGAGCGAAACAGCTGATAACCTCGCCGTTTGGTCTAAATCTGCATACTCGTACGAAGTGCAACTTGTCGGGTACCGAACTTGGTTGACTCGCCACGACAGTTGCGCACTAAGGTCGTCTGGATTAAACGACTTTGATAACCTAACTCTGAAACTTGCTCAGGAGAAGAAATCACTACCGCAGCGTTCCTGAATTGTCCACTGACAACCACTGACGATGGCTCTCAGGCCCCCACGGACATGTATTCTATCCTCTGGGGTGGTTGTCAATAACTGCAGCTTGTCGTTCAGAAGTTAGAAGGGCATATTCTGACGATTTCCCTCGGTTTACGTGGTATAACGAATGGACTGTGGACACGTGCGAAGCGATATACCTAGTTGGCCCAGTTCGCTTGTACGCTGTTCAAGCTGGCGACGTGTTACCTGCCAGCAGGATTCTGGGAGCGTGTCTTGGACCTACTATCGTTGAAGTATCTAAGTCACACGTAACGGGTGTCCTTGTCTGCTTGTTTTTCGCTTGAGTTGGCGCACAAAGTTGCTTCATTATTAAACCGGCCCCGAGGGGATGGTAACACCATTCTTACGGGATGGACATTTCGTCTCATAACTATGATCCAGTTGTGGACACGCTTTTTGAGTGGTCTGTCATAATCTGTTAGGCAGTGAAAACGGTTACTGGGTGGATGCGGTACAGGCAGAAACTGGGCAGCGCCCGTGAATACAACAGCTGCCTGACATTTTTCAATAAGGTCAATCTGCACCAATTGGGAGATAAAATATGGGATCTTCGTGTCACTGCGGAGCATACACAAAAATCATTCAGTGATCTGTACAGGTGAGCCCGTGAACCACCTTGCATGTAGCATAGAAGGCAAATTGCCAAATCAATTCACCTGCTGTTCACACGCAGTTGGTGTCCTGTTAGGATGAATAAGGTGATCCAAGCGGTTCGCTTGCATCCCCGCGACTGAGCTATAAAGCATCCTGTAAGTGGGATGACCTTCGATGAAATCAAAACAAGTTAAACTGTAGGTACTTGCATAGGTGCCTTTTTGGCAATTTGGACTATTGACTACGAAGGTAGTAACAATAGAATTATCAAAAAGACAAATTACTAAATTTTATAAATGTAACCAGTACACAGATATCACTCAAATGAACAGTCTCGCATGACACAGATGATTTGCATTAATGTACTCATGAGCTGGGGTTTTGGAGGTAATCCATTCAGAGTTGGTCACACCAGCCCCCAAATCATCTAGTCCTCCGCACGCAAGGAAAATCACTAGACTACAGATTCTATCTGTTGGGTATCACCAGTAGTGCACATCCATCGGATCTAGCAGGATTCGAACCAATGACCACCAGCAGCTTGAACTGCTGGTCAGCAGTTTAGGCCACTGGGCCACATTAAGTGAGTGGAGGTTTCGGTAATAGTCATTCACCAATTTGCACCCGAAAGGACGGGCACCGTTCTCAAACCACAGACTGAGTAGTGTAAGTCTGTTAAGACCTCCAAAGGTTTTGGAACAGTCAAAGAACAGAAACCGAATTAGCCTCAAATGACTGAGAACATGTTGAATTCAGCATATGTTGTCTCGCTTGCTCTGCGGGCTAACTTCATTTCGAAATGGTATAACATGAACCGTGATCCATCAGTCTTCGATGTCATTTCTAAGCTTATACGCAGTGAACAATAGTTAAACCAGGCGCAGCAGGACTGCACTACAGCCGCTGGCTGTGAGGGTAATGCTTATCGACTAAAATTACAACGAACAACCCCGGAGATTCTCACAGTCATCCATTGAAGGATGTGACTATGTGGACAATGGGAAACGTGTTATCTCAAAAGGATTCATTCGGTTCCACATATAAAAGTCCTGATCGCTCTGCCATCTTGGAACCGCTAACCCTCTTGTCTTGGACTACATCAGACTGTCTTGTGGGATGCTAGTTGAAGATCTCAACTCAGCTGCTGATAGTATCAGGACATGACCGATGTGAACAAACAGTGCCCAGATGCTTGAGCACTTCACGAAAGCAATTTTTGTTGCCAGGTGTGCCGATAGTTGCAATGTGTATTTGGGGCTACGCTAATGGTGGGCTAAACTACACGCTCACTGTGAACTTAGCTCCCGGGCTGAGCACGCCGCTGTGCACAAAGCATCGTAATTATTCCACCCTCTTAGATTTAAGGTCTCGGCATGCTCACTCATGCACGATCCCAATAGAGAGGCTCAACCAATCTACTGCGGTAGGCGGTACATGCGCAGTAAGCTTGGGTCTACGGCAACATGCGAGACCGGGGCTCCGTCCTTTGTTTCCTATTCCTACCACTCCCCGGCTCGAATTGAATGCGTGCTGACTCCCGTCTGTCCATGTTGGCAGGGTCACTTCGGCTGGAGTGGGATGCACGGACGCGTCAGCCATTTTAGCGCCCTCCACCGGTGCGCCGGAACAAAGACCACTGGTCGTCCAACGACGGTGTATGAGACACGTCTTTGTCTACGTCGTCTGCGCCCCCCCCCCAGCGTGGGTCAGGCACACGTCAGACGTTCGCATCTGTCGGGTGCTGCTGAGACAAGGCAAAACGACACCATTGCGGTTCCCCTGTGGTGATCATGCGCCTGAAAAAGGGGGAGCGTGTGGACGACCATGCGTGCACTGATAACCCAAGCGCGAAGTCACTTATCTGCCTTCGCGCCCAAGGCGAGTATTATGCTCTTCCAGGTTCAGTGCTCACGCCCATCGGCTGATTGACAATAAAGTTCAATTAGGGTGCAGTAGGGGGGATTCACTGTCTTTCATAAGGTTGGTCGTAGCTACTCCCAATCATCTACTACGCATCGGAAAGCGCGTTAGGCGGAGGTTTTGTCCTTACGAGAAAGTCATTAGAGCGCTTCCGTAAGATCCTCCGAGATTCGAACCCATGAATTTAATCTTACGAGCCAGCGTCCTAAGCTCCTTGTGGAGGCTTGCAGAAGGGGCCGTAGCTCTGGTGACCAGCCAGGCCCTCTGTACGTTTGTAACATACATGGTAGAGAAAGGTAAGCCGCGCCAAATATAGTAGTCCGCCGCCGTCACCCACATAAGTCGCTGACTCGTAAGAGTAACATCATGTGTTATGATCCGGCAGCTCCAGGTGAATGTGCACTACCGACCAGCTATAAGAAGACGAAGAGATCATCGAGTGCTTTCCCGGATGAATGCCGACTGTCTTTCCAGTCAATTCAAGTCAAGAATGCGCTTTTATGCACTAGTGACGGGTGAATATTCTACCTTGACACACATGCTATCGACATGACATAAAACAATACAAAAGCGACAGAACACCAGCAAAAGAAGATCAATGAAAAACAGGACCTCATTGGCAGAATTTACCGGCCATTTCTTGACTAATAGCGGGTTGGTCGAACAGAAATCTGACTAAATAGGGAATGATCGACCAAACATAGGCTTTGTTTTGGTCATCCATTGCTCAACTTTTGTCTGGTCGACGAGGTAGATATGAAATTGGAAAGTGAAGCCTTAAATGCATGAATTAGCGTGCGTATTTACAATTGTTTGGCCTAACGTTGGCTTTGGAATCTTACTGCAGCGCGACAAGTGCAAGTGATCTGTCATGCAACTTGAAATGCTTGCACAATATGCCTGGAAAAGGCACACGCAAAGAATAAGTCCTATGTTGTAGAATGCACGAAGTAATGAGCTACAGAATCAAATTGTATGATACACAGGATGATCGCAATCGAGCGACATAAAACGAAGTCGCCTGATTTAAGTGAATATTTGATTCACATGGAGTGACCATAAGAAATCGTGGCTCAGTGTAGCTCTAAGATACTTTACTGTCCTACAGAAGCGCAAACTGTCACCTTCGATCTCAAGCTTGGGACGTTCCGTGACAAGTTCTTAGTAACGAGCTGCTTTTTGAAGTGGAAAATGAATGTCATTACACTTGGACACGTTCAACGTCAAGCAGCGGGAGTTTGACCACTGCACTGATTCGTCTAAACCACTGCAGCTTGGCGGAGGAGGCCGAAGTTTGATGATTCACGCCAATGATAACGTCATCTGCATGTTTTAACAGAATGGTTTCTTCTTGAACATGTATAAAACTAACGTAAGTGGAAAACAAGTATGGCGACAACATAGCTCCTTGAAGAACTTTGGATGTTGTGGTAACTGTTGAGGAGCTTTGCTGCCAAACCTAGTGACCTGAGTACGTTTGTCGAAATAATTCTGTAACAAGAATACCAGGGAAGGTTGAAGACCGGATCTGTGTAGATCATGCAACAGCAATTTTCGGTTTACTCAGGCGAAAGCGTTTCCGTAGTCGAGAAAGTAGACACGTGTAGATTTGCTGTTACTGTCTAGCGGCTACAAAACTGGATGCATTATACATGCCACTGCATCTCGTGTGGATCTTGAACTTCTCTAGGCAAACATAAATGAGTCTTCCAAACTAGACCAGCAACATCCAAACGAAGACTGCATAAGTTTCATGGAAAAGAGAACTCCTCGATTCTGCTTCGATTGACACCTGAGCTCCTTTCGTTTGGTTGTACCGCACAACGCTGCCGTTCTAGTACAATTACCCCGCAGCATGCGCAACCAGAGCACTAGTGCGATCTCATTTGGTTCTCCCCACTTCAAACAACAGCAAGTGCACAGAATTGAGTTGGGTTCGCAGCCACCCAGCAGATGAAGTTGGTGTAATATCCATACTCGCTATGGTTATAAAAGTACCCTTTTATCTTTGTTAAGTATCCGGACAAATTAGTGATTTGATTCTTGGTGTATCCCGCCAGCAGAAGTCATACACTGTAGCACACAAGTCGTGTACCCTCTTCTCTCTGTCACTGACTATAACCGAAGGGAGCAGCGGTCATCTGTATGACAAAGTCTCCTGTGGATTTGGTATCAGATAATCTGTTTTGTCTTACCACGTTACACCCCACAATAATCAGCGCTGTGTGGATCGCCTACCTAGTGCAGGTAGCATCCTGTAGCTGAGGCGAAATCATCACTGCTAGATTAATGCCACTAATCTGGCGTCAAATTCTCCCTTCATGTCTAGCATTCCTTGTTGACGGCGCAGAGTGGTCACTTAGCCATAATGCGCAGACCGGACAACGTTACACAGTCTGGCCTGATATTTACACCGAGTGCGTTTTACGTATGACTGTTGTTTCCTGGAACGTACCTGGTGAGCATGCAGGAAGGAGGTGCTTGATGAGCACGGTGCTCATCAGTTTCACTTGATCAAGAGAGGGCTAGGAAAGTTGAAGTCAACTTCCAACCCATATTTCCGTACAGATTGATAATTAACATCGGCTTCTGCATGAGCCAACCAACAACACATAAATTTGCCTTTCGATGCATGAAGTGCTGAAAAGTGTAACAAAAGAGCAGGAAGTGGTTTTTACGTGGCTGAATTTGACAATTAGTGAAACCATGTTGCCGAAACTACTTGTATAGGACAAAAGTCTTATCCAGGAAAAGAAGTACCGTGACACACACAAGCGAGTCATCGTCCATTTTTTATCTGCCGTGGTTACAGTCAGTTTAAAGAACATGAAGGTTCATCCAAACTGGGATACTTCGTGGTGCGGGATATACGCTGCTGTATTAGTTCGCGAGCGTTACGTCGCATGACTTGAAGCAACCAGCTTAGAATAGACATCACTGTTGATAAAAGAGAGTTTAACGGACGTGCTGGAACTACCAGAAAGCCGCCGCAGCTCTCAAAGCACCCATATTGTTTCAGCAGCCTCAGCAGGCAACTTGTCAGGCTCAGTGTTCGCAGTGGATCACGGTTGCCTAGAAGCGCGTGTGTCTCCCTGAACAAGTTCCCCACAAATAACTTGTGATCACCGACCAACGAAACGTGTGCGATGCAAGCTTGACTATGTAGTGACTAAACATCAAAGAAATATTCGCGTCATGAAACGCAGTACGCACGTGTGTCTTGCATGCTGAATCCTCCTATGTGGATGGGAGTCACGTGATATACCGCGGCTTATCATCTTTGCTGACTACCACGATTACATAAGATCATGATGGGTTTGCTCCTTCTAGCGGAATAACTTTCGGACACTATTCTTTTGATGTGACAGTTGTCGAAATTTTGTTATAGTGCTTGAGATCCTACCCAAAATGTGCACCTAGACAACGTGCTTCTCTTCAACCTCTTCCATCCATTCCCCATAACGCATACAATCCTCATTTCCAGAGTTGAGACCTGAAAAACCAAGTATAAACCGACCAAAAGATGAAATGAGAATTCATCACACACTTTTCGAAGCATTGGCTTTAATGTGGAATATATTAATAATGCCCACCTACCGGATTTATGTATCACATGCACCCATGGTGGCGTTACCTGAGTGAGCGTTCATTTTTTATGTTTCGCACGCTTTGCGTCAACAATCACTGACCCAGGTTGATTTACATGCTTGCACAGAATTCTCATTTCACACATCAACTACCTCTATAGACGCTTAAATAAATGACATGTCTTTCGATTTCGTGGTCTTCACCCTAGCCATTCTACGGGGATTGACAGGTACCTACCTTTCAACCCGTGATAAATCACTATTTCTTGTTCACGTCTTTCTACTGTTATCTTAACGCAGTGGCGGCACGTTCGCTTAGATCTTTGAAATTTTCTCACATTATGCCTAGCCGCAGCTTCACTGCTGGCAAAGACAGCTTGATTATTAGGGAAAGCTATGAGGTCAACATTACCCCTCTGTTCATGTGCCTGTTACCCATATTCGAGTGTGCCTGTGGTGTAAACAGTCCCATAGCATAACTTGCCACCTTCGTAGAATGGATGACAATGGATGACGAATGCGGAGGCAGTTTGTGAACCATGGAAACATTCTACCGAGTTGCATTGTTAAAACGGTATCACTCCCGCAGACAATGAACAATGATTCATTACAGGTAAAAAAGCGATTGCTTTACAAGTCCCGTAGGATGGTTGAAGTGAAAGTAAACATAAGTGTAAATCGTCAATTTAAGCGTCTAGTGAATTCAAGTGCTCCTTATTCATAGAAACGTTATAGAATGTGTACTGAATTGTTACTGTAGAGTAATATGGGAAGTAATACGGGGAAGGCATGTCTTAAGAACAAGAGAAACGATCAAAGCTTACTCGTGCGCCGCTTTCTTGGACTTGGGTAAACTGATGAATGCAGTTGTAATATATCCGAAACTATATTCCACAACAGCAGTGTGTAAATAGTGAAGCACAAAAGCTGCGAATGAGCACCGTCTTTCTCCGCGTTTGTTTGACGTGGACATCTCTGGTCGGAACACTGAACCCACTTATGCCCACTGACGTGACTTTGGAATGTACAGCCCCGTTTGAGTACACAGGTGCATCATGCACATATGCGTTCTGGGACAAGCATTGGTTGCCATACCGGATGAGGGGGAAGGGACCGTCGATGATCTGTCCGATAGTCGCAAGCGTAGACGGAAGGATCTAACGACGAATTCATTGTGCTTGTTGGGTAGTACATTGACTTGGTGGTTTTTCGGACGGGATGAGCGCTTCGCTTGTGGTGTGCAGCTTGCGGTGTATTAATGCTTCAACCGGAGACTCGCATCCTGCAGCAGCTGGATTTGGTATGAACCGACTAGAAAGCAAGAACGCTTGAAGGCATTCCTCCACGATCCTCTCCCCACGAGATTCCAATAGTGCCATCTCAAAGGTGTCGGCAAACCTCTCCGCTTGACTATTGGATTGGGGATGGTAGGACGGTCAGTGTAGGCGTTGGTTGCAATGGCAGCGTCAAAAGTCTTCGAAGATGGCAGATGCAAACTGGAGGCCATTGTCGGACACCAAAACGTCGGGAAGGCCATGTTGACTGAAGATTCGTTGTAGACAACCCAGCGTGAAGGAAGCGGTTGGTGGGTTAACGGGGACCGCTTCAGACCATTTGAAATCGGCGTCGACCACGACCAGATAGGAAACATCCTCGATGGGACCAGCATAGTCTACGTGCACTGGAGACCACGGTTTTTCACTCGGCTGCCAAGGAAATGGTAATTGGAGTAGTGGCATCTTGGATGCTTGTTGACATCCTGAGTAACAGTGAACCAAAATTTCAATGTCGTTGTCAATACCAGACCAGTAGACATAACTGCGGGCGATTGTATTCATTCATTTCTTACCGGGGTGAGTAGAATGGAGCTGGCGGAGTACAACTTGTTGGAGGCATGAAGAACGACAACGAGCTGCAGTCATGAAGCAGGATTGACCGCGGAAAAGGAGTCACGGCGTTGATACAGTTGTTGTGGTTCGCCAGAAAAGGCAGTGTTTGGCCAGCGCGTCTGAACGTAAGTGACGGCTTTCTGCAGGATAGGGTCTTGAGCAGTTGTGTGACGTATGTCGGCGGCATAATGGGGAGACTTCGGATAGCGTTCGAGAGTTGATGACAGACGTCGTCCTCGACTGTAACATCCACGATTATGGTTTCTTCTTCTGTGACATCTTTGGAAATAAGGTGGGAAAGCCCATCGGCTTGCCCGAAATCCTGAGTACTGCAGTAGCTGACTTCGAAGTCGTAACCAAGAAGGATGACAGCCGAACGCTGAAGTCGGCTAGCCGAGTATCTGGGAATGTCCCTCTTAGAACCGAAGAATGAAGTAGTGGCTTGTGATCGGCCAATAGCGTGAGCCGCCGGCACTACAGCATATTGTGCAACTGGGTGACGGTAAACACGATGGCCAGGGCTTCCTTCTCAATCTGACTATAGTTCTTCACTGCAGGCGTCAGGGTACGTGAGAGGTGCATAACCGCTTTTTCGGAAACCATTTGCGAAACCGTGGGAGAGGACTGCTCCGATCCCGTAGGCAGAGACGCCAGCAGCGACCGAAATCGGCAAGGTTGGGTCGTAATGGGTCAGCAGTAGGTTAGAACTTAGCATGGACCAGACTGACGAAAGCTTTCTCGCATGTCAGGGACCAGTGTCAAGGAACGTCCTTCTGTAACAACCGATCGAGCGGGACTCGAACATCGTGTAGCGATGGCAGGAAGGCGCTGTAGTAGCTGATGTGACCAAGGAAGGACTGCAGTTGCAACACATCCGCTGGAGCCGACATCTGCTGGATGGCTCAGGATCAGGATGACGGCCATTGGCATCGAAAATGGAACCAAGGTATTTAATCGATGGAAGAACCAATTGACATTTCTCGGCATTCAAGCGGAAACCATACTCCTGAAGACGCTAATGCCAAAAATGCCAGAGATAATGCCGTCCATCGTCTATTAGAAAACGGCCTGAGCGGAATTGTCACCAAACGGGAGCCAGTTGTACTTGAGAAGGCCGCGTTGTGTGTTACTCGTCAACAAGCATTGTGACGCCGGAGTGGCTTCGATCTGCAGGTAGGCGTCCGACAGGTCGACATTAGCGAAACACGTACCACCGTTGAGTATGGTGCAGGGATCGGCTGCGAGCGGTATTGCTTAGCAATTCGACTCTAGCGCAGCCTTCAGACCAGTGGAGAGATGGGCATAAATGCGGTGGGATCCTTTTGGCTTCGTGACGAAGACGATCGGCGCTGCCCAGGCGGAATAGGACACAGGTACCAGGGGGCCCCTGTCTATCAAAGGTTGGAGTTCTGCATCGACCAAGGGCAGGACTGTATTGGGGACAGAACTTTTGGGACGGAATATCGGTTGATCCAAAGGTACGAGCTGTAACGCAACTCGCGTGCGTGCACCGCGGCCAAGACCATCCTGTAACAACGGGGCGAACTGTCTGCTGAGGTCGTCGTTTCGGTCGCTTGGTACTGCTGGAGAATGTACCGCGTTGCAGTTGGCTGGAAGAGGGAGGTCGGCTAAGCCAAGCGTTTCGAGCTAGTAGGTTGTGTTACGCCTTCGTGATGAAGCAGCTGTCGTTGTATGTGGCGCCTTGGAAGGAGACGGAGCAGTGCAGCTGCCCAGTTGGCTACACGCGACCATCACGTGCGCTGGTGGCTGATTGGGAGGTTGGTTCGAATGGGGGCCTGTCAAGAGATCGCCAGAGATGTTCGGAAATGATCGTGGTATCCGGCGAAGTGTCCAACTGCAATCGGACCGACTGACCATTGATCAAGACGTCGAGGAATTTTCTCTAATCTGCGGTCTTGATTTGGAACGTGACCAGCAGGCTCAAGTAGCTGCCAACCGGACCAGATTTGTGTCAGTGTCGGGGCCTCTTCTTTGGATCCCGGGTGGGGACCAGCCCAGTTTTGACCCCCTTGAAAGTTGTACGATGGCAGTACCCATCCCGGTGCCTCACCCAACCACAACGTTGGCGTAGGTACTTGCGGAAGTTGCAGTCCTGGTGGAAGTGCCACGCACCACGGAATCGGCACGCGTAGGATGGGGCATTTGCTCGGTTGGATTGGACGGGGCGCACAGCTGATTGCACCCTAGCTGCTGCGACTGCCTGGACCATACCAGGTGTGGCGGAGTTCTGGAGCACGGCTGAGTCGCGCTTCAGGTTCAGCCGCGTTTGACGCCCTTCGGCCAGATTCTGGAGTGTGACACTGGTATCCTGTTGTAGCTAGGATAGGAGGCGCGTCCGGATATCGGCATCGTGTGCAGCCTGGAGACCCGAGACGAAGATCAGGCATTTTGAATTGGTCCACTGGGAGTGAACCAAGTTGAAAACACTCGCATTCACGATTGAACAAGCCCGCGTACGTAATGAATTAGTCGGTATCAAGTGTGACCAGTTGTAGACATTGTTAACGAGCAATGAACAAAGAGGACTGCTCGTCAAAAATCAGGGACAAGGTTCGGATCGTCTCGTTGAAAATAACGTCGCGTGGGTTCTTCAGCAAGTTGAACTTGGTATAATGTTGGTGTTCTAGCGCTTTGCGCAGAAGCAATTGGACCTTCCACGTGTCATCTTGGCAGGCCAGGTCAACGGTGAACAGGTCCTCGTACCGCTTGTGCCAAGAATCGAACGTTACTCCAGCCTTGGCGTCGTACAGGAATGCACTGATGCCGCTAACCGCACGGTCCACTGATTGAGAATTGCCAATCGGACCTGCGTGAAGGGAAGAACTGGAAAGTTTGTCGGTTAGCACGGACATCAAGTTGAGTTGCTGCAGCAACATAAGTTCCAGATCGGTGTACTCGTCGGTCAAAGTTCGGAAGCTCTGTCGCCACTGTAACGGATTTGTGCAGAACTGGTCGCGTTAGCTTAGACGAGAGTTACGCGCAACGTGAGAACGGTCCCTATTCACACACGTACTCGGATGACGCGCTGAGTCCTCGTAAATGGACATCGATACGCACACGACCGAGCAATTAGACGCGCGGGACTTAGACGCGTGGTGGTTTACGTAAGAACTTTGCCAACTTTAGCCCAGTTGTGCTCCAACTCCGAGTGACTACATTCTGGTAAGTTGTGGGCAGGACTTGAACTCTGCGTCCCACAGCCCCCGCACTAGAGTTTGTGGCGCATTTTGCGGGGTTATTTGACGTGCCCGCAACAATCTCATAATTGCGTAAAGGAATCTAGAAGGCTTCAATGACATCGCCAACAGCCCGAACAAAACCTTAACATAAACTGGTCACAAAATGTCTCCGGCTGGAACCTTGATGAAGTTATTCCTCCACCCGGATCTCTCAACTGTGGAGCGCTCTCATTATTTATGTTATTTATGCCCCAACATATGAGAAAAACGACTTGGCAGCATATATTCATCGAAATAGGGCATAACACGAAGCAGGCGGTGCGTCTATCAGACCTTCCCGTAAGCCTGAGGCAGGAGTACCTACCTCTGTGTCACCGAAAAAATCTTAGTCGATCAGTATGCGCCATATATTATTGAAGCTCTTGACTCCCAACCTGTAACTTTCGCCATGGTCGTTTTACGGGAGTTGCTACGTATTTGCTTTCATCTCGTCAAAAAACATTCTACTGTTTCATTGTCACGAAAATTGCGGGTGAAACTGGCAAATGTCGAACTGTACCACAAGACAGTTTTGCTGACAAATCACCACGCCGAGAACGCCGCCTATTCTGCAATCAAGACTTAGTAATGATGGCTCGCTTAGTCCGAACGAACGACGCGGTCCCCGCGAATTTTGCCCCTGAAGGGAACGGTACCGTTTCCTCGACGCTGTTTCCCACACGCACAAGATTCGAATGCTCACCATGGCCGCATCGAAACCCACCAGACAGAGAGCAAGAGAGCAAGGACTTTTTCAAGGATTTTACGACCGGACAAGGACGAATATATGGTTGTACAACCTTGACTAGATACCGATGCTGGTGAGGTAGTCCGCGCAGTCAATTATAAGGAGGCGGGTGAGTTCCCATGAAAGTGAGGAGTGAGCGGAGCGTATCGGGAAAAGTGCGTTCTCAGGGAGACCGGTGTCTCTACCAAAAGGGAGTAAGCGGAGGGAAGCTTTTCTTATTTGGATGGGATTTATGAATCTCGCACGGACATGCGTTCCCCATAACAAATTCCTTCTGACGATTCACAAAACTATGCTCCCAAAACGTATGGTCACCGAAGACGTCAAACCTCCATACCTTTTGCCATACGAATGGTAATAGCATGTTTGGAGTTTTTCAATGGAAAACATCGGTGGTTACGGGCTAAACTGTTCATAGTTTACCGGATTTTCAACGACTCTAATCACGCGTACTACCACTTGTTAAAGCTGTCATAACAACCTACGGAGATATCTCCTCCACTCACTGGCAAAACAGTATGGCTGCTTGGAGTGTCATTGGAAGTTAATCTCGGCCCCTTTATTGCCACACACGAAAGGCTTTCACAGAATCTGTGGTTTCTGTCCGTACTTTACTCGTATTCAAACATCGTCTCACCAGCGTGCTGGAGACACTGCTCCACATCATATAAACTGCATTTGACCCATATGGAACCAAAAACGCAAAACGAGTAACAACACAGCCTTCTGCTGGGAAAACCAAAAGCGAAAGCCTTGTTAATGGCATCAAACTTTGGGTGTTGGGATTCAGATAGAGGAACCCTGAGTTGTAGCTTCACTGTTAATGGTTTATTGTTGTTAAAGGTTATTAGGAGAATAGCTATTAGACATTCATTTCTTGTGAACAAGCTTAATAGCCATTCTTTATTCTTCCTATTTTCTACTTATTGACTGTTGTTAAAACGCTCTACTGGGTTAGCCCGATTGGTCCACACACATCATTGTTAACAGACGTATAGCATGCAGACAAGGGAGAACTCCAAGGGTTGAGACGTAACTTCTATTACGCAATACGTAGGCTCTATAAGGAAGAATCAATGTAACAGAGGAGGTAAAAGAAAAGTTACAGTCAACTGTTCTCTTAAGGTTTTTGTCCTTCTTCAGTAATTGCGCAGCAATGTCGTACTGAAAGGCAGACGGGAAAATGGTGTCGTCAAAGCAGCGATTGAAATTCAACCACGCGCCAAACTAGTTTCGATCACTCGTTACACCGCACCCCATCTATGTAGGCAACGTCCCAGTTGCCACGCCAAAGCCCCCTTGAGGTGGTACTTCGACTTCGATGGCTACTTCTGTCGGTGTTTCACTGTGGCGCTCCTCATTCGAATGCTCAGTTTCGATTTGGAAGGTTTAAGTCTATTAAAGTGTACGACCATGTGCTGTCCGGTGACCTACTTTGGGTCCCTAATCACATAAGTCAAATCGGATATTATTCGGTCCACCACCTAAGGGTCTGCCCACTCACGTCGGTGTTCGGGATACTGGTGGCTGATGCAAATATACGAGGTCGCCTGCTTTCAGTTGGACACCGAAAACCTTCTTGTCGTAGTGTCCTTTCTGTCGCCATTGAGCGTTCGTCAAGTGAATGCGTGCCGCTTTGTGTGTGCGTCGAACGGAGTCAAGAAGCTTACTGACGTATTCTGCCACCGGCGGATACAGTTGTTGTGATATCGGCAATCGGACATCCGAGGGCAGTCGAACTTCTCTACCTGTCCACATAAACGATGGCGTTTGCCCGGTAGAAGATTGGACCGTGCCGCGGTAGGCCAATAAGCATTTAGGCACCAAAGTATCCCACTCGTAGATGTTCTGTTCCACGAAGGCCTCCAAGAGTGACTTCAGTGACCGATTCGTGCGTTCAACCTGTCCGTTCCCTTGTGGATGGTAAGCCGTTGTTCGCGTTTTGTCGATCCCGAGTGCTCTGCACATCTCCTGTACCAGTGAGCTTTCGAAACATGACCCCCTATCGGAATGCAATTGTCCGGGCGCTCCCCATCGACAAACCTGGTGGTTAATCATCGCAGTTGCCACAGTGGCAGTATCAATCTGTGCGATTGGTACAGGTTCACACCATTTGGTGAAGTAGTCTACCATAACTAGGATATAGCGATTCCCTCTCGGCGTTTCCGGTAACAGACCAACAAGGTCTACTCCAACTATTTCGTTCGGGTAACCCGCTGTCATGGATTGTAGCGGTGCCCTGTACGTCATTCGTGGATTTTTGAACGTCGCGCATCTTTCGCAGACTTGGCAGAAGTTGATAACGTCTCTTCGTTGATACGGCCACCAGAATCGTCGGTGCGTTGCCGACTCGAGTTTATTGATCCTAGCGTGTCCCAGCTGTTGATGTAATTCAGACAGCACTTCCATAACTAACAATTGTGGAACTACTATCCTCCTCAGGTAACTCGGATCGAAACCGAAGACCAAAACGCCCTCTTCGATGGCGAGCTTATCCTACGTCGCCCATAAGTACTGAGCTTCGCAGCTTTTCCCTCCGTTTCTTTTGGAGCTGGTTTGTCCCTTCCCGAGAGTCGCGCGTGGTAGATAAGTGACACGTCTGGGTCCGAAGCCTGTGCTTCTTGCCAACAATCATGTTCGGCTTGTTGTAGGTTGATTAGCGCTACGTGTTGCATAGGGCAGGAAGGACAGTTTCCGTGGGCTCAAAAAGGAATCCTCGATAGCCCGTCTGCGTTGGCGTATTGTTTCCCGGGCCGATAGGAACAGTCGAACTCGTACTCTTGTAGCTGCTCTTGCCATCGAGCAATCTAACCCTCAGGGTCCCTGAAGTTCTGCAACCACCTGAGGGATTGGTGATCGGTCCGTACTATAAATTTTCTTCCTAACAGATAGTGTCGATTTCGTTTTATGAAAAATACCAATGCCATCATTTCTTTCCTTGTCGTACAGTAAGTTCGTTCTCTTGACGTAAGGCTTCTACTACTGTAAGAAACCACTCTCTCGATGCCATCCTGTCCTTTCTGTGACAAAACCGCCCCAATGGCCTGATCACTGGCATCCGTGTCCAAAACAAACTCCCCAGCATGTGGTGACAAGTCGGGAAAGATTAACACAGGGGCGGTACAGAGAGACTCGCGCAATCGATCGAAGCTTGTTTGACATTCGACAGTCCGCTCGAAATTGCGACCCTTCTGTAACAGAGAGTTTAACGGGACCGCGACTTCCGAGAACCCTTTGATGAACCGACGGTAGTAAGACGCCAGCCCCAAGAAACTGCCAACTCCTCTACGTTGGTAGGGGCTGGCCACGCCTTTACCGGGTCTGTCTTGCGAGGATCTGTCCGGATGTCTGCCCTAGAGATGATGTGCCCGAGATAGGTAACTTCTTCTTGTAGTAAGTGACATTTTTGGTTGGAGTTTCAGGTCTACATTGATCAGACACGTTAGCACTTCGGCTAGATTGTTTAGATGTTCATCCTTCGTTCGCCCATGTACGATGACATCATCCAGATAAACGAGACACTTGTGAGGAATTAGATCATGAAGCACTTTCTGCATAAGGCGTTGAAACATTGCAGGAGCGTTTGATAGACCGAAGGGCATTGTTTGAAACTCATAAAGACCTGAAGGAACTACAAAGGCTGTCTTTGCTCTGTCACTCTCTTCGACCTCTACTTGCCAATAACCGGACGCCAGATCTAACGTGCTAAAATAGGCCGACCATCCGAGCGCGTCGAAAAGATCATCGATCCTTGGGAGGGGAATCCGACTTTTCCAGTGACTCCGTTTAGGCGCCTATAGTCAACACATAACCGAAAACTACCGTCTTTTTTCCTCACTAGCACAACCGGAGATACCCAGGGGGATGTAGAGGGACGCTCTACCCCATTTTCTGACATTTCATCAATAAGCTTCTGCAGTTCGCCTTGCCAGTGGATTGGGATCCGTCATATGTGAGTCTTAATCGGGGTCGCGTCTCCAGTGTCTATCCGACGCTTCACCAAGTTGGTTCGACCTAAGTCGTCGGCTGACCACGCGAATGCATCCGAGTGTTGACGCAACACATCACTTAGTCTTTTTCGTGCCTGCTCGTCAGTGGGCCGGTCGAGAGAACGGACAAACGTATTTATGTACTGCTCGCTGTCGGAAGTGTTTTCATAAATCGCAAAAGCTTCCAGAACATCATACCTGCATGGCCTAAGTAACATGGTACACTTATCTGTAATCATCTGAGAAGTTCCCAAATCCAGTCGGCAGTTCAAACGGCTCAGCACATCCATACCAATGATTGCGGCAAACGGTATTCTATCGGCAACAACAAACTCATGATTAAACTTTTCATTAGCGATATCCAGCCGCGCAGTAATGGATTCTCGGACAGTGAGGAGCTCGCCGTTAGCGGCAGTCAGGCGGTAGTGGCAAGGTGCCCGAACGTAATCTGTCAGCTGCTTAACTACGTTGTACCTAAGTAAACTTTTGCACGCACCCGTGTCAATCAAGCCTATCAGTGGGACTTCCCCGACCCACATTTCTAACGTTAATGTTGACATTGCAGCCGATGTACAGATAACAGCGGGTATAATATTGGATGGTAAACAGTCACGCTTACCCTGAAAAGACCTGTTACCGCGAGATGGTCCGTAATTTCTCTGTCTTGATGGCTGATAGTGTAGCCTTCCGAAATGTCGCTGGGTAGTCGATCGTTCACCATAACTCCGGTGGAAGGTAGATTGATTTGTTCTCTTTTCGAACGGTGTACGTTTGGGTTGATTGTGCCCCCTTAAGGCACCACACCAATAGGTCTGTGTTCCCATCGCCGCGTCTACTTGTTCCAACTTCTCAGCCACTTGTAGGGCTGTGTCCAGGCACTCGGGGGGACGAAGGCGGAATTCCCTCTTAACCGAAGGCGTTCGGATGCCTTCAAGCAACTGTTCCAAGGTGCGCTTGTCTCGTTCTGCCTGCGATTCCTCCGCAAAAGCCGTTTCTATCATCCTGCGTAGTTCACTTACATAGGCTCCGATGGCTTCTCCCGGCCTCTGGTATCTGGCGTGGAACTCTCACCGAAGTTAAGCAGGCATGCCAGACGGGTCCAGTAAGCGCCGAAGTGAGACAACTGTTTCCTGGGTAACCATTTCTTCCAGGAGTTTAGTATCCACCACGATATCGAACGCCTCTCCTGAGAGCAGTCCCATTATGACGGTACCATGTTGCGAAACAGGGAAGTTCTTTAGGTACAGCTGTACTTGTTTTTCCCAACTTGAGTAAGACAAGCTAGGTGAAAATCTTTCGGGGGCGGTAGCGGGGGTGTGGACGCGATCGGTAGCGGATTTGTAGTCATCTTCTCTAAAGCATCTGACAGTAATTCCAAGGCGACCGAAATTCTCACTCCGGGATCAGTAACAAGCATTTGACTTTTAACTTCGCTTTGACTCGTTGATTTCTGCATCGCTCTGGTATTCTGGCAGGGTCGCCACTTATAGCAGGCAGACAAGGGAGAATTCCAAGGCTTGAGATGATACTTCCATTACGCAACACGTAGGCTCTATAAGGAAGAATCAATGTAACAGAGGAGGTAAAAGAAAAGTTACAGTCAACTGTTCTCTTCAGGTTTTTGTCCTTCTTCAGTAATTGCGCAGGAATGTCGTACTGAAAGGCAGACGGGAAAGTGGTGTCGTCAAAGCAACGATTGCAATTCAACCACGCGCCAAACTAGTTTCGATCACTCGTTACAGACGCTCATCGTCGTGTCCTTTACAGCAGTGCCATTTGCAAGAACACATTCCATTGGTTTTTCTCCTCATCACTGTTCTACTTGGTTATCTTAAAGGAATATTTGGTTGTTACACGATTATTGTACTAGTTTTTAATTTTTGGGACTGCATTTCTTATTTTCGTTTGTTTCGTGACATTTGTTTAAACGCTACATTTCGTTAATCTGATTGGCCAGTGCCGGTCACTGAAAATGGATGTTCCCTTTACGCTTGGAGTCCATGATGCTATTTTTAAGGACATATGCGATTCGCTCTTGAGTACACTGTTGCTTATTCGCCCGTTGCATTTGACGTTTTTCCTTCTGTTAGTTGACTCAAGTGTAATTTAGTAGCTTCCCTTCATTTTGCCTTCAAAACTATATAAGCAACTGTGATTTCATGTATACAAGTCTCTTTCTGGCTCGTCTTTGAACTTCTTGGTGATGGCGTCAGCGGCGACACAACAAAGATCAGTTGCCGTTTTTCGATTTCTATTTGCAACCTTAAACCGATCCACCGCGGGACGGTTTTGACCTCCAATTTTCCCACTTCCCAATACATCGTTGACTACAGAACTGTGACTACGTACTTTTTGCAAGCAATTTTTTTTACCGCAAATGACTACTCTGAGTATACTTTGCATTTCTATGGATTTTTAACCAGTCTTCTGTTCTGGCAAGAACTAGGTCATTAACATCGCGCTGCTTATTGGACAATACACTGTTTTTTGTTTGAGGCGTGGTAAGCTATGAGTTGAGCCAATCGATGAGTTTGCACCAAAATCCCTAATCTCAGCCGGGGCCGCTGTTTACACGTATATATTTCAGGTCATTTTAATCACTGGATCAGTATCCGAAGCGGAGACGTTCCTGATGTTTCTCGCTCTATACATCATACTCGAAGACCGGCTTCGTTGTTGTCTTGATGTTCCATTTGAAGATAGCTTAGTCATAAATTGTGCTTTGTGCATCGTGGCTGTCGGTCAACACCTGATCCACATTGGTAAGGGGCTCCAAGATTCAAATAGGGAAGGAGATGGTGGCGAAAGCTAGCGTCCAGCAGCCGGAGCGCCTGGATTGCTTTTGATACGTGGTGATTTTTGGGACATATACGAAACAGTGGAACTTACCTTCTCTCAAATTTATGTCTGAGAAAGAGAAAACAGTGTTGTTCATGCTTTTGTGTCCTACACACTTAATATTCAGCAGGTTTCCGCCCCCACCACCCACTTGGTCCGGCCAACTACGAGTTATCTATCCTCAGTTAGTGACGTCATCTCGCCGGTACGCTATGTGTATGTGTGTGTGCGCGTGTGTGTGTGTCTATTTCACTGCATCTGATTTGGAAGTGTGAAATTCAGCTTGGGTTCTAGTATCTCTGCTATCCAACAAGCTGCAGATTGTGCCACGATTCCCCGTTATCCTCGTCATTATTTAACCAAGCGATCAGACATGCAGGGCAATCCAAAGTTCTTGCTTATACGGAACAACAGCTGATGTGGTCCAGTGGTGCTCTGATTTCGGGGAGTCTTGAAAATCAAATAGACACGAGCATGTGAACATGTGAATGACTGTAATGTTAACTATTGCATGCAGTGGAAAGTGGCGGTATTTAGACGTTGCTGGTAGAATTGTTACTTTCCTTGTTTCTCGCACGTCCAAAATAATGTGCGAAACTTCGGGGGCGCTTCTCTGCTCAGTCGATGAAACGCATTTCCGGAGCTGCTGAATATTCCCAACGTAAGATTCACCAGTTGCTTCGACAGGGGTTGTTCTTCTTAACCCACCCTTTACAGCCCGATCGTTTTGAAATAGAAAACCCGGATATTTCTCACATGTGTATTCCACCAGCAGCTCCCCAGAAACATGTGCTAGCTATTTTTTCTCACGTCCCACCATACCACACAATGGGGCTATCCACGGTGTAAGTTTCTCTTCGCTACTTGGTTTATCAATGCATATATCTAACAACCACAGTATCGTTGCTAATCCATTTTCTCTGGTCATTACAGAGGGAACCTTGAAGAGAGCACCTAGCGAACGTATTCCTGAGAATGGTAGCGCATTGCCATTGCATTCTGAAGTAACACAGTGCGCATACTTTGCCAGGTTAAAGAAAATTGTGGGAAGTATCTTCCAGAATCCAGATTACGGCATTCAGTGTGAACTACAGAAATGGCAACTAATCCAATGGTTGGATACTGGATTTCACTTGTGATCATCGCAGCTACAATCTTCCGCCTTGCATTCTGTTTGTCCACCACTTTACATCCACTTGCCAGACAGTCTGTTGTCTATCCTCTGGCCTTCACTTAAGTGAGCTCCCTGCGTCACAATCGTGATCAGCGAACCACTACCAAACTCCGTTTATATTGTTACTGTTCACCCATTTGCACAAACCTGCCTGGCAGATGTGTGGTGTTCCCCCATCTCATGTATGTGGTCCTTACAATCGCCGGTGTGATTTCACGCGCCAAGTCCGGATTCAGTGTTCTGTGTGCATAGTCGCGAGCACGGCTGTGTATCCTGTGAAGACTCTGGTGTAGTACAGATCGCGTGGTGTTGAGGTTTGTACTAACTGTTTTGCATTATTCACGTGAATAGCACCATAGTCTGCCTCCGACTTTGTTTGAGTTGACTCGGTGTTGCCCAAACTTCTAAACGAATTCTCTGCTTACACACATTATGGCTCAACTAGGCTTCTTCGCAATGTAGAATACGGTGACTAACGACAGCAGCATTAGCCATGACAAAACAAGACGGATAAGAACAGGCCAGCCGTTAACCACTTCTACACCATTTACTGTGGGCTGGATCTTCTATTTCCGTAGAATACAGGGCCTTCTTCCCTCATCCTTAGTCGTATGATAAAATGGTTAAGTCTACTTCTTTGTAACTGAGATGAAGCTATCGGTTGTCTTATTGTCAGTAAATTCTCTAGGTAGGTCCACATTGAGAGACAGATGGTTGGCGGCATCCGGTTTCGGATTTGCCTGTCATTGTGGTCAGCCACAGGACGCCTGCGCCTACAGAGGGACCATGGATGGCTTGTGCTGCACCACCCACAGCTCCAAAAACACACCCCATATCCAGTGTAAACCCGAAGGAATAAAACCGGGAGGCATGTGGATGGGAGCCACGTTTCATCAACGGAGCCGGCCCACACTCCTTCACAGACAAACACAAGCACGCTGTATTTGGGGAATCAAGCGCACACAAGGTGTGGCTGGAAATTGGTCCGCTCCACACTGAGTGCATGGAACCGCTCTTTGAGCCTAGCACGGCCACAAGGACCGTGTACCCCGTCCCCTCCAGCAACGACCAACTGTCTCCTGGAGCCAATATGGACGAGATAGTGGGTAATAGACATGTAGGCACCTTGTAAACATGCACATCAAGCGCAGCCACACCGGGGATATCAACAGCCATTCACTTTAAAAGACAAGCTGAAATAAAATAAATCCAGTAGTGCCTACAGGTACGGTGGCATAACTCTTCCCTAAATTGCCATATGAAGTAAGTTGGTTAGCAACGAATCCACGATAATTAAGAAATGTCCACAAGTTACTTAAAAATGTTACAAACACAACAAAATTACCGAAGATAAGCGCAATTAGCGTAAGGAAGGTGGCCAGTTAATAGAACATTATTCAGGTAGGCAGAACAAACCAAATAAAGTGGAATGAAATGTATCCAGCTCAGAAAGACCTAGTTTAAGTGTAAGTTGGTTTAGCCCAACTGCGGTGAAGAAGCATCAAGAATGCAGCATCAGCCTCAGCATGGGGCACGAGACAGATATGCTCACTCTAAATGGGAACTCATGACTACAGCACGGCTACGATAAACAAACGAAGTGGCCTAGACATGGGATATTTCGAATTTAAGTATATTTGTCACGTCTTCTGAAGTTAGTCTGAATGGCACCTGGTAAGGAGAGTAAGATTTACGGATGTCCTCTCAAGTGGGTGGCATCATGGAGAATTTAACAGATGCAATTGCTCTAACCTTCTTGGGGACTAGGCTAAGAGACAAACAAGGGCACTTTATGCGCTACGTGATATGTACCAAATAGATTGCTGTGGCTGATCCTTAGTCCAGCTCACCTTCGCCAACCAAATTGTTCACGTCAGATGTCACGGCTCAGACCATTAGTGCCACGATGTCATCAGTAGTATTTGGAGGTGACATAGCGAAGGTGTGAAATTCCATGTCTACGCAACTCCAGCATAACACTACGGTGTGCTTTAGCATGTATACGTCTTCCTGCTTCTGTGCTTTTGTGTCGACAAAGTGCCTTAGTGACAGGGCCACTTGAGAGTGCTCGCATCCCAGGCCTGCGTTTGTGCGCTGGGTATCACATGGTTTGTTGTAGTGAATTTGAACCACTCGCCCACCTGTCACCGCGGGCTTCTGAGCTGACAAATAAAACCAGGAAACGCACAGTGCGCAACTGATCGATACTCTATTGACTAGCACGGTGGAGGACAAGATTTGTCAGGTGAGTTAGTACTGCACACATCACACCCACTTTGAATCAAGCTAAGAAACAGGTCATATCCTGCCGCTCTTTACTACACAGAAAACTACTACGTCATTCATGTGCTTACTGAAAGTAGGTTATGAGCGCGTTATGGTTACTCGTCTATGCGTAAGAACCAAAGCAACGCCCTGTCATAAAGTTTACAGCTCTGAGATGGTCAGTCGAGGAGCAATTATTTCCGGTGGTTAGATGAGAGATGACCACCAACATTTGGTGTGAATAACTGATGGGTGTAAGTTTCGTGCTTCGCTAAAGTCTGCGATCTCTGAGTGATGGTGATGGTTTCAATTAACCGCTGAATTGTCTCACACAACGGTAGAAGCTAAAAGCGCTTATGAGTTTTAGTTCACTTCTGAATTACCACAGGATCTCCATCCAACTGAACGCTGAAGCGGAAAAATAAGGGGCAGAGCAGACGATGCACATCACTCGCCTCTTTACCGGTTCACATTGCAACGAGTTTGGCTTCACACACTTGGTGTTCCTTGGAGAACGCGCTTGATGATTGGATTGGGACAATTAATTACCTGTGGGATGGGGACATACTTAATTTGAACTCACAAGCCAATGGCGTTTACTTTTTAATTCATCCAGCCAGTGTCCCCGAAGTCGTTAGTTCGGCTTGTGCGAAACTGTACATTCATTTGCAGTTCATACGGAAGAGGAAGTGGCTGTCGAGGGAAATCTTGAGAGGATGTATGACGAATCAGCCTGACAAGGGCCAGACAGTTCGATTCGACTCAATGTGTTCCTACTGATCTTAAGACCTAGCATGGTAAATCCAGTTTTATAATACCGAGTATTGTATCATGTGAACAAACAAGAGATTACATCTGCACAACTTCTTCGGAATATCATCACAAACTATCTGTGACCTCCCAATACTCGAATCGTTCCTTATTTATCAGGGGAAATGGGAAACTATGTTAGACTCACAGTAACTTGGAACTAACAAGTGTGAGATGTTATTCTTCCAATCTGACAATTGTGGATTGTAAATCCAATAGTATTTAACTGATGTGCCCAGTTGGTCACCACTATGTGCTCTGGCAGACTGTCCCAAGCCTTGATTACCCTCCATTTGAATTGCAGGGGTGGTGAACTTGCTTCAGACCCAGCATCAAAACTTATATTGGTATCCGCTTGTGCTGTAGGGTGCTTGCAGCTAGGTCAGCGGTCTCAGCATTGGGAAGTCACCGAGATGCTGAATCTGGTAAGTCATGTTGAGGTCGCCTCGAACCTGACGGTATGAGAAGATGTACACTCACAGTCTTTCCTCACGACTCTTCGTACGGTTAAGCTCATAAACAGGGGAATCGCCTGATAACGACGTGCTAGATTCGTCCGCTCTTCTGTGCCACAATTCAAGTGATCAGACAGTAGGCGGTCTGTGAAATAGGGGTGAGTGGAGACCTCCTCAGGCCAAGTATAGAAGCTGCGTTTGAACGTCCATACCATGCGAGATCCGTTTCGGTGTGGCCTGTTCGTCTTGTTCAGGGACTTCAAATTGCGACGTTAGAGTACGCGTAAGTCCTTCACGGAAGATGTGGAATGTGCCGGCTGACTCTCGAGGGTTGACATTCGGCCGATACCACCCTTTTTCCGCCTCTTGAATACCGACTTGGGTTGGTTGACCGGGAGGCGGACTTCTACAGATAAGACTCAGAGACAGTTTAGGTCTTGCTGAAGTGAGCCACAGGCGTCGGAGGGTGATAAGCACTCTCCACAGCTTCAGGTCATTTACATACAGGGCATATGGTAACCGGCGAGGCCGAAATATATCATTGATGTAGATAAGGAACAAAGTAAATAATCTTCGCTTCGGTAGGCGCTTACAAATTGATCGCGCAAGTAAAACGGACTTCACGGCAGCACACCACTGCAATCGTTTAATAGTCTGTTGCAGTGGAACCACGATTAGCTACTGAGCTGGGCTTCCCGGTAAATTACTTCAAGTTTCTTCTATTTCTCTACCAATTATAGTACGTCCGGCCACCAACAGGCAAGGAAGTTACGCACATGCATTCATTCCATTATAAACTTTGGTGGAGGCTAATCACATACTGCGGTAGGGACCACCGGACACGCTTGATGTGTCGACTGTATTCGGTAAATCCCGAGAAGTACCCACAAATTTGCAGTTCAGAGATTCGTCTCCCACCGCTCCTTTAGTTCAATGATAGCGAACTTGAATCTATCTTTGTTCACCAGATCCATATCTGGCCGATTATGGATCTTCAAATCTCTTAGCCTACAGATACGGGATAGTATCAAGCTCAGACTAGCTTCATCAATGAAAGTGACTCGCATAGGTTGATTGCTCTCATCACTTCTGTTTTCCAGATGGGCGGTTTGTTTCACCCTCAACTCCTGCTCACTCGTATAGAGGAATCTAACAATCGGACTGTACAATTCGACTTGATCATAATGCGCCTGCGGATTTACACTAGTGGAATCAAGCATATGAAATTGCATGTGACGGCAACACTTTAGTCGCTGTCAGTTGCTTTCCTTTTCTTCCTGTTTTGGTTTTTCACTGAACTTTATCGCTTACGCTATCGCACACCGGGACGTTAGCACCCGAATGGTAGAACACATGTACACCAACCAAGCCTCCGGTAAGGGATAGACACCGGTCCGGAGGGCTTGCAGCCGGTGCGGAAAGGGAATCGTTCGAATATGGGAGTGGCTGAATGTCCGCATTTTGGGATGCACCCATGATGGAGTTCAAATCTCCAGTTGGCCGTGCACCATGTCACACGACTTATAACCCATTGCCAAACACTTGCGTCCGCTAGAGATTTCACTGCCAGTCAGTTCTCAGAACACGTTTTAACTTTGTTAACATTTGCACTTGTTCGCCAGCAAGTGACACGGTTTCTACAAACATCGCATTCGTCATCACTCCTCATGGGTTTATAATGAATTTGCTGTTTTTAATATGTACACCTCGCCGAGTTCACCTGGTATGAACTCACTTTTTCCAATACCTGTTAAGCTTGAAATTTCTTCCACGTTTCAAGACCATTGTTCCATCCCATTGTCATAGAGCATTTCGCCCTTGTTGCTGGCCCATGACGTTTATCAACCTATTTTGATTGCATCTTTTCCGATTGCCTGTGAAATATTTGGAGAAAATCATGTCGTTCCACGAAGAACTTCAAGTTGGTCATTGGATAGACAATGTATGAAATAGAAAAATTCACGTGGCACATTAAGCGTGTAACAAAATGCATAATGAATTTATTCTTCTTTTATTACTTACCATCAGGCTTCAACAAATGTGACCTATTGAAGAGAGCAATCCACTTGTTTCGTGTCAAGAGTCATACCGTCGAATTTTGTTTTCCAGGAAGCTGGCTCCAGCGGATGGGTATGCTGTAGCGGTCACTATGTTGGCAAAGCGAACTGTGTGGTCGCCTGTGATATAGAGTCCATGATTCGAATGTCATACATATCTTGTTCACGGCTTGTTGACACGACGAGTCGGGTGCGTCAACTGGCATATGTGTTATGCCGCCCCAGGTTCCAGAACCACTTTCAAGAAAGTTTACTTTGACACCTCAGTGTCCGGGAATGAGCTGAACTTCAGCCCAGTGTAATGGTGGAAAATTGAGACTACCCGTGAGTAGACAATGCCGACTACTCAGGTGGAGATTGGGTGTTTGTTCGCCTAACATGAAAGGTGGTGATCTCGGATATGCAACAGCCAATCCAAACGCAGCTCACGAGACGGCGGTAAATTGCAACCACCAGCCATTCTCCACGCATGAGGTGGATCGAGCACCAGGACTGCTGATACAGGCCATCATCGCTTCTGCTGGCGCTCAAAATTCTTTTACACAGAGAATACTGGATGTAGAGCAAGACGCCCCCGCTGTCATTCGATTGTCAAGCATATCGGAGGCTCGAGGTGTCACTGAGAAAAACTTCCGGGACGAGTCCCTTAGAATTCAGGCACGCCTTTTCATACGAAATGGAAAAAGACACCAACAAGAGCTTGGTAGGATAACGGTAAAAATCGAACTTTCCAGTTCAAGGTGATAAGGTTTAAAGTAGGATACGTTGCGCTATAGCATCATAAACATTTCAACTTCGTGTCTACTAATCTTCGATCCGTAGTGTAGTCGAACTTCTGGGGACCACGGGAGGGGTTACAAGCATCTGTGCGACAAATTCGTTCTGCACTGGTCTTTCCCATGTCACTAGCTGGACACTGTGTCTCTGTGTAACTGGGACAGATTTCTGGTAAACAGATTCCCCCAACTCGCTGGTTACCAAACTCGTCACTAACATGACAACGCGTGTGGCCGTAATAAGTACCTCAAGTGGAGTTACACAAATTCAAACACCCTTTCAGACTTTGGCGGAGCTCGCGGGTGGTCAAGTCAGGTCACACTTGGGGGGAGAACAATGTTTACTTGTTTGGTTTACATAGTAGCACTGCTAAGGATGAGGTCAGTTGTATTCAGTGATTGAGCGCAAGCTTTACTACCTACTCCGACTGGGTTACCCCATCACCTAAGGAGCAAAAAGAAACTACTGGCATAGAGCAATTGAGATTGCTTGTCGCAATCCAAGACACACGGCGGGTGCTCCAAAAAACCTGAAAATCTACTTCTAACCGCTGTGTCAAACACTGCTCGCGGAACTCAATGGCCTAGTGATCATGGCGATAGCCGCCAAGCACTTTGCCTCGGGTTCCACTCCTAGCTCAGCTATCTCTACCTGATGAGTCTAAACCAAGACGAAACCGTCGGTCGTGGAGTGCAGGGATAGGAGAGAGCCACACCGAAACCCTCCACTGGGGTGGAGGCTGTTTTATGAAAGCGTAACGACCTATTTTATCAGACTGCCACCTGTTAGGGGCCAACATGCGGGACAGCAAGGCCACGAAGTTAATAACCACAGATCACCGCATAGGTTGGGACACAGACAATGTCATCGCGTGAACTGCTGCTCACTTAGGTAATCTTATAACCTCGGTGTGAATCACAGTCCAGACAGCGTTTGGTCCATGGCTCAATCTATATCTTGCCGAAATCCCACCACTAAATAAACGTTTATTCTTGCTAATGCGAGACACAAAAGAAGTTATGGGCACTGGATTGTGGTCTTGTACCAAACACCAAAACCGGGTGGTTAGGAAAATATACAGATGATAAATCAGTTGTTGGCATGCGGACAGAGAGTGACGACATATCAGATAAAATCACAAACAAGTATTAAAGCTGAACGTCAGCAATTTGCAATGCAAGTATGTGGGAACGCCAAAAGATGAGGTTACTGATGGTCAGTAGGCACACAGCGACGAATGAATTGTTCTACGGCCATGGGTCAAAGTTACAATAGGAATAGCCTGTATGCTGTGGAGGATGACAGTAATAAGGTATGTCCACAATTACACAAGGCTTGTCCTTTGCATTGTGATCAGGTTGGTACGAAATAGGTGACAGGATAAGCAAATAGGAAGGTAGAAGTGAAATAGGAAGGAATAAGAGTCACAGCAGCTTCAAGGCACAGGGTAAAATACAGCAAAAAGATCAAGTGAAGTAGTCTGGTCATCCGTGGAACCGTCCAGTTTGGGGCCCACTTCCATGCGGGGTACTCACTCGAAAGGTTTCACCCGAACTCACCTGGTCATGTGCAGGAGTTACATAAAGCCTAGTCATCACCGATTTTAATATTGAATCGGGCCGTCTTTTTTACTTTTTCACAAGCTAGACAGTCAGAGCATTCATTTTTTAAGTCAAACACACATTTTATATACACTCACCAATGGGTCTTGGGTATTTGCCTTGCTGGGTAAGCATTCAGTTTAGAAGCTTCATACCATGATTTCAGGAGATCGGCCCACTCGTAACCAACAAAGAAAAAATTGAAACAGGAGAAATATGAGAAAAGAAATAACAAGAAAATGGATATCACTGCCCTACAAAAATTTACTTTTTAGTTCTCACAAATAAAATGAGACTTACTGCAGGGTATGTGTGATGAGCCGATTTTAAATATCAGCTTAGTTCCTTGATATCAGCTTAAGTATTTGAGATTTCATATAAATCCTTAATCTCGCTAGTTTAACTGTTTGATGCTTCAATGTTGGCATTCAAACTTGTTGTTATAAACCGTAATGCATAAATGTGCATATATGGATATAATAAAGGTTATTGATGTAATTGGTGTTGTGATGTTATATCTTAGTTCTTCAATTAATATCGTTCTTGTTAGTGACCTGCCCATAAATCGTACATGGGGGTTAGGCTGTTTCTGAACTATAGATGATAGAGCATAGTGAAGTTCAGATTGAGAAACAGCATCAAAAATATGCCCTACAAAGTGACTCCTGTTCAATGAAAAAGGTGTTTACTAGAATAATTGAATAGCGCGTCATGTGACAGTGCTGTCATACCGGTTGCCGTGCTAAAGTTCTACCTAAGTATGACAGTTCCCAACCAAAGCTCTAAAGTTCTAGACATCAGAGAGGTTTAGACTGATGACCTCAGTGCGTTGCGAATTACTCGTTTGTTCGCTGAAGTACTTTTTGAAAGATAGATCCAATGAGTTTCCTGACATCTGATTAACGATAATAGACGCAGAGTAGAGCCAGAATAAATTTCAGCATGTGAGGCATAGTGCATCTCCGAATCGATGCAGCAAAGAAGAACACGGTACCTGTTAGTCGAGTGCGAATGAACTTCTTAGTGGTGGCAGGGGAAAAGTATTTATTAAGAGTAAAATCGTTTGTAAGTATATGCCAAGTAATTTGCCCATGCGTTGGTAAAAATGCAGCACTGAGGCAATAAATGAAGATGGTAACTTTCACAAGTATCCAGAACCTATTTCCTACATATCAGCTTTCGGTCAACCGTTGACGAGAAATTTGTGACTGTCAGGTGAACATTGACCAAGTTTTCAAATTGCCGATAGCTACTGCAGCTTTTGATATTCGACGGTAGTTTAAACCACAACAGTGCACTTATTATTTAATCGAACGTTCATTCAGCGTCTTCCAAATCAGATAGTCTCGCACACGCCCCGAAAACCACTATACAGTGATATCGGCCTGTGGGGTCTCGTCAGTAATGTGAATCCATCCGGTCCGTCGGGATCCAGACCCATGAACACCAGCGGGTTGAATCGCCAGTCAGCAAATTATACCCACTAAGCCATGGCGCTAAGTCCCAGTTGGCTCGTAACTCCTGACGGTCCACCTCTGTCTCCCCAACTTATCAGTGCAAATGGAATTGTGTAGTGGGAGTTGAACGACCAGTTCGATCAGGTCGAACAGCGGTTCTCAAACATTTTGGGCGCGGACCCCCTTTTTACTGGAAGCTCACAGAGCGGACCGGCCGTTAGATTGTTAACCACATGACTTAGCTTTAATAAATTATGTGATGGTGTGTCCTGAAAGCATTCATTCTGGTACACTGAATTAACACGGGTACTCGTTATTGTTAGTAAGAAATGAAAGGACTTAAATCTAGGTAGAGAAAACAACATACATTAATCCTGACTGTATCGGATGAACTAGTTTCGGACATGCAACGTTGGCTCCTTAGATTTTGGTTGTTATTGATGAAAGCTGCAACCTCATATATGGTTCCTCTACAAGTCTATCGCAGTATTCTAGTTTTGTATGATTGTAAAGCGAAAATGTATTTTAACGCTGATAAATCGTGGCAAATGGGAGAAGCACGACGACCGCTGTCTTCGCCATGCCAGACTATTCGTCCTTGGTTTCACGATAGAAACCAAAATACGTCAGTTTGTAAAGCTGTTACTTAAGGGAAAATCCAATAGCTCCTCAATGAATTTCTCATATTGAAGATGTGTGAAAGGAAGCTTTATCATGCAAGCAAATGGGTTCTTGACCCATGACAATCCGTCCCATCTTTCTTCATCTTCACTGGGGAATGCCGCGACAAAGCTTCGACTAGATTTTCCAAATGCTCCACGATTTCGGCAGAAAGAACTTATAGAAGTTCTGTGCTCTCTCAGCTCTTCTAGTATGACTTTTAATCCCGGAACTCTGCTGACACCTCCAATGAGAACATAATTCGCTCAAAAGTATAACGCTTGTGACCTGGAACTTCAGTGTTCACATTGAACTTGGTCGTATATTTAGGTCATTTTTTTTTTTACAGAGGTATCTGACAAATAGGCGAGTCGCAAAATATTTTGTGTCAGTCATTTAGAACCATAAATCAATTGGTGATTCATGAAGAAAGCGAAGCGTTGTGTGCACAATTCCAACAAACGCAGCAATAGTTTGCCTTGGGAGAGACATCTTAAGATAGTGTAATTCGGTAAAGACGTGTGAACTTTTCCATGTCATCACACTGAATCTTGAACAGTCGGTTGTTCAAAGGCAGAAATTTAGTGAAATTCATTATTTTCACGGCCTCATGGAGGACGGTTTTGAGATTGGGTAAAATTTTTCCTACGGCAAGTGCATGTCGATGAAGAATACACTGGCCGCTTGTACAGGTTTTTACAACAGTTTTGATGCTTGTCACAACACCAGCAACCTTTCATGTCATTAGTTTGGCAAGATAAATGCAAATATCAATGCAGTTGTTCCATGGAATGTTATTTTCGTACATAAAATTAGTCACGATGTTGAGCTTCTCAACACCACCAGTGTTCTTCTGTAAAGGTTCACACAAAAGCATGTCTTTTTCCACAGAGTGTTGGTATCATACAAGCACAAGCAGCATGACAAGTCCTGATACATCTCTGTCGACTCATCCATTTGAAGAGCGTAGTGAGTATACCTGATGCATGATGTTAACTTCTCCCTAACAGCAGTTGCTAGCGTTTTCATTTTTCGAGATACCGGGTAGGTTGATGGTGATATTATAAAAAGTTGTTTTACTGATTTGTAATCCATTATCCACCTAGGCATTTCAAGTGCACGTGGCTTGATATGTTTCTATTCTGTGAGGTTCTCTTGTCAGCGCAACGCGTTAACTAACCGTACTAGTTACTTCAGTAGCCGTTTCATTTACAGCTTGAGACGTGCTATGCATGCACTTTTGAGTGATCAACTGTTCATCACGCTTGCACTCAAAGTAAGCCATTTTTTCTGTCTTTATGGTCCTCATGCTATTTTCCAAATTGTCACCGCATTTTCACACACATGATGGAATGGTCCGGAACACTTTGTTACGCAAGATACACTTGGGGGAACTGATGGGCTCCCTAAATCCAGAAGATAAATCTCGTTGCATTTACGTCTCTTACCTACTGGTACAGAGGCTTCGGTTGGCACAGATTTAGGTTACATCGCATCAGGCAGTACAGATACATCGAAGGTCTCGGGTTCGGCATTCTCCGAAGGTACATTATGTGATCTAAGGATTACTACATCAGAATTCGACGTTGAATATTTCTGTGATACACTTATCAATCTTCCTGTCTTCAGCCAACGGTGCATGTGTATGTTATACTCACAAATGCTAAAATGAGGATAACTAACGAAAAGCAAGAACCAAGAGCAACAAAAATTTGATTACTATGCGAAGTCGAACTTTGAATAAAAGATTAAATAGACATAACAGCCGTGGACCCCCTGAAAGTATCACATTGATCCTTTGGGGTACACGGACGATACCGTGAGCAACAATGCCGTAGATGGCAAAATATTTGAGCCTGACAAATCCTGTCAAAACACTATTCGCTGTCGTACCGTGAGTAGTAGACTGCATTCTTGCTGTCCAGCCTCCCAATTTGACACCCATGTGACATGCCCGTGACGTTAGATTTATAATATCCACGGGTTATTGAATAGGCTGTCACGGGGTGGAGGGACTATTTTACAATCAGCCTGTACGATTGCTGTTGGAACGGTTTTTTAACCGTTAAGAATTGCAGTAACTTTACTTTTCCACTATTTACATTTCCCTTTCCATTCTTATTTACTAGCTCCATGGAAGATTAACGACTGTGAACTCAGAGCGTCATTGTTGGTCGATGGATGTCCTTGGTAGAGATCACTACCAGCTACTCCGTCGCAAGCAACTTACAAAGCTGCAAATGAAGAGCATATGATACCCCCATGACTTTCCACTGGCTTGATCCCCTCCCGAAACTGTAGCGATGGGAGATGTAGGTCGCTGTGTTAGTTTGAATTTGGGGCACCGGCTGGAAAGTTGAAGTTGGTGATATGGTGTGTATTAACTACCCCTCGCTAACGACACCTGTGGGTGGAATGAGAGTAAACCGACCGATGGCTGCCATACTGTGGCTGTGGATGTTCCATAGCTCCAAGTCACGCACATGCGGACAACACATGGCAACCGCAAGCTTCAGTCGGACTCAACCGGGTGCTTAGTAGAGTGAAATGAGGGCAGTGATAGCAAGCATACATTGGGTAAATGGTAACCTAATGACGATGGTCCGGGTACTTTTCACTCTTCTGGTAACTACGGGTGTTTTATGCAGATTCTCTGTCGCGTATCCGCAATCTATGCCGGTGTTGTGATGACGTATCCCGCATGTTAGTGTCTACTGACACCGAGGAATGAACATGTCAACCTTTTGTGTGGGCACGAGATGAAAAGGAATGTGTATGCGCGAAGAAAATAAGGGTAAAGTCAAAACCTTAAAGTGGAATCCCAAGCACACGATCCAGACAACAGTCTGCTATGCTACATGGCTACAGGAACTTCCACACCACGAAGAATACGCGCATTCCTGCTGAAAGTATACAAATATCGGCGAATTCGTGCACCCGAAAAATAAGATGTCCATAACACCATTATGTTTGATTGGATGAGTCTGAGCAAAGGAATCCACAATCCTTGGTACTTGAAGGTTATATGAAATTATGCATTCATGTAGGTTTGGAGTGTCGGGGACGCAGTGGCGTGAACAGGAGGCACTATTCCAACTGAAACCGAACTGGTCGATTTTTCTAGATCAGGCCGTGTCTCAGAAGAGTGGCTGAAATATCATGTGAACGCTGCCGGATTACGAGTTGATTTCCAAACTGACACCTAAAGGGGACCTGGCCTCCCATTGGAAGATCGACGGTTTATTTGCGGCCTACCATAGTGATTAGGTGTTGCAGACAAAAGCATGGGGCTTGCATTTTACGGGGTGTTTGTACAGTCATAGGAGGCTGGATCATGCAGCGAATCGCAAGCGTAAGTGGCCTAAAGCGTCAGTTTCACTGCCATCAGCTCACACAATATATTTTACCTTTTTCACCTCCTACACCTGTTTACAAGGTGGCGATATGGTTTTTATAAACGTCCCCCTTTAGTCATTCCTTGTGGAGTTACAGTTTTGCCACGTATATCGCAGTTAGTCCACCAGTGTGGACCTACTTTCGCTTACACCTTTTCCATATTTTGCAATATTCACCATGACCATCCTATAAAGCTTTAGCTATTTTACCCGTATTAAACTATTTTTCTATTGTTCCATTGTTCCATTTGCATTTAAGCACCAGCTAATTGTTTCTGTTATAAGGGATTGGTTTATTATGGGCCTAGTTTATTGCACTCGTTGTAACGAGATGGCGCAACCAAAACGCGGACATCTCCAAGTAGCAAGGATGAGAAATTTGCTGGTTCCATGTTACGTCAGTCACACACTACCCTTGCAACCTAGCCCAGGATTTCGTGACACTTATCAGTGTCTCCTGTGCATAACGCAGGTTGTTGCCATCGGATACCAAAGTCCGTAACTTGCCTCGTCCAGTTGGTCGTGGACAGTTATGTCGACGGGCTATACACGCACACCTACACACCTGCACAAGTAAGTGGCGTACGCACGGCTCAAATTAATTGAGTACACTCATGTTGGATGCCCCCTCAGATTAATTCTGTTTCCTAAGACGACAACTTGGCCGAGAAATGGTATAGTAAGGATGAGCCGTATAACCATTATGTACAATCATTACAACCCGGAAGGTAAGTTCTGGGGTAAAAACGGAAAATTCATTTTTGTGTATCGTGTTAATCATGGGTTGGTGGCGTGCAGTACACAGATGAAAAGCAACCAACATATTGATTTACTAGAACAGTTATCAAAGAAGGTCACATCAGACTCAATGTGCATTTATCCGAATCGTATAAGCGATTAAAAACAAAGGTATTGTGAAGCTGACTTTTGGCTTGCAAAATACGATCATTGGCTTGGAATTGCTGTATCCAATCAAGAGAATTGCGTCCAAATGTTCATAAGTCAGTTTCGCTAGATGTTTACTTCCCATATTTCGTTTCGGAAAATACCTGCTCATATATAAATTGGCATAACAGCGGTGATTTTATTCACTTTGGGTAGCTCTGTATCAGACAGGTAGCGATGAACAACACGTTTTCTTTCTCTGCGCTTCGCGTGCAACAAGCCATTTACTTGCAATTAAATGAGCTCCGACTGTAATGCAACGGACCCATTATCAAGTGGTAATCAGGCACATAATAGAATGTCACTCTCATTTCTGTCTAGATCTGAAAATCTCTCAAAAATGTACCTCTTCAGGTCAAGGGTAATTCTGTACCAAAAAACGATATTAACATCGTCGGCGATTGTAACGCCAATGGCACAATATCTGTACCACAGATGGTGTATAATGTACTGTGTTAAATTTGACTTATCCCCTCACATTCTTGTGCCACCCCTTCCGAAGTAGGCTCAATCTATTTGGATCACCGAGCTCTATCCAACGGGGTCTATATTTTCGAAGTAAGTCCAACAACTTGCTGGTACACCACAAACGAAGTCTTCGGAAGTCTATTCACTAAGATCAACGTTAGCAACTTTGCTCACTTGAGTTTCATCAGTACCTTTGGGATAATATTCGACAGAGCTGCTTTAAAGCTGTCAGACAATATATAACTTAGTACTGTGCACCACTGTATACCATGGCTACAGACATATTTTTCATCTCACGTTACCACCATATTTTTACTTGCATTTCACTGCACAAAGTCTTTGTGATATTCGCCACTCGTGCGCCCAAGACCCACCACCACCAAACCCGCTGACTGGAGCAGACAACTGAGGTAGCCCAAACGGCGTGACCAGGGCAACCTAAAAGTGCATACCGCCCATTGATCCATGGGCCGGAGACGTTTGTCGACCGGGAATCCAGTGATCAACAAACCCAAGGTCAACCGTAGCTCAGACAAGCATGGAACTGAGATCCTCTCCAAAATCACGTGTTCGTTCTGTGTTAATTCCTACGACGCAACAAATGTGAATATTACACGTAACGGAGCTAACAGCGTATCGACAGATAGGTTATGGCTCTGTGACTAATGTTCACATAGTCAGATGGTTAAAATTGTTCAAACGCTTACCATAAGATGTGAGACGTTGGCTGTTACGTCGGCAGAGCAAGAGGAACTGATTGCGGTTTTGGGAGGGAAAATCTCAAAACCCGAGTTGCAAATTAATGTATTACGTAGCCCGAACCCCAGACTTGTTAAAAGGCGAAAGCTCTCACGCAACAATACTACACAGTCCAGCGAAAGGCAAACACACTTAGTGAACAAAAGCAATGGAAACAGGCCGGTAGAACGGTCTGCAAAGTCTCACGTAATATTCCAGAGCAAGCAGAGAGTCACAAATTGCACGATCACCTCCGTCAGTAGCTGAGCAACATAAATTGACTCCTACAGATTATGCAGTTAACGGCGTTGCACGTAATTCTTGTTGTGGCCCTGGCCTGTCGTAAACGGAAGACAAGCCAGATACTCCCACTCAACAAACCTACGCTCACAAGGAACTGCAGAACAAACAATTACTACGCAACCAAAAGGCGATGACAGTGATATGTTCAAACGTCACAGAACCCACTAGCGAATCGCTAAAAGGTAGACAAGACGAGAAGTAAAACCGGTGGGCTGAAATAACCTACGCACTCGGACTGGAGGTTCTCCTAACGAGTCTTACACATCTTTCACGAAATCCATCATCTCCACACCTAGGGGAACCTCGGTTACTGCGTGTAACATTTGACAACACACGCGACCTGGAAGATGTTCTCTTAGCAAGCCACATACTAGTGAACTCTTCTGTCAGTGCCCGCATTTTTCTTGACAGGCCATGGGCAGAAAGACAGAAGAGGAAATCCAACCTTAGTTCATCACGTCAAAATGAGATGAAGAAAGTGGTACTGGTTCATGGTCAGCCACAATTGAAGCATAACGGTAGTGAACGACAGAAGCACGACATCGAAGAACGGGGGTACATCACAGCGATCTACGATATGTAAAATGTCATGGCTTTTGAAGTCACCATTCTAATTACCTTCGCAAACTACCAGGGCAGCGGGCCACGAATTTTGAAGCTACCTTGGCTGCGCTCGAAATGGTATCAGTGGTGATCCAAGCATGGCTTGACAACAGGAAATTTTGGCCACCAGAAATAGGGTTAAAAACATTCCTTCAATTAGTGCAGACATCAGATACAGATGAGCCAGTCTCGGTTGTATCTATTCCAGATCAGCCAGCCATACATACAACTGTTTCAAAAACTTCAGCAGACCAGCACTATTTCTGCCGGTTGCTCACAGCGAATCCAGCTCCGAATACGTCAACAAATACAACGCTGCAACACCAACACTCAGGGGTTGTATTCGAAGTTTCCGGAACTGCGTCATCGACATGAAACAACAACTTGGGACGTCATAGCAGTTACTAAAACTTGGCTTTCAAACGACATATTTGATCCGGAGATTGAACTCAGTGAATTGTCAGTCATTCAGGATGATCGTCCATCTCGCGGTGGCGGTGTTGCCCTCTACTATCGAGATTACTTGAAAGTTGAGGTCCTTACCGAAAATTTCCTTGTTATTCCGACTCACTATTTTACCAACTGCACCTAGCAGATCGAGATGTTGGTTCACAGAAGACGAGTGAGGCTTTCCTCTTAGCAGTTATCTATAGGCCTCCGAACTCGTTAGCAGACAGCGAAAACATTCTGTTAAACGCTCTCCGCTATGCCGTTCCACAAAACTACTCTCACCATCTTATAACGGGAGACTTTAATGTTCCCTCAATAGCATCAATGTTCCTAATGGGCCATCGAACCTTCTTGAATTCTTGGATATGACAGTTTTGTATAACCATGTGCATCGACCAACTAGACACCGTGGTTCAAACAAGCCATCACCCCTGGACTTAATCCGGACTAATTAAGACTTGATGGTTGATTCAGTAGCATACGATCCTCCACTGGGCCGTAGCGACCATTCAGTCCTAACGTTTGGTTGTGTGTTATACCAGTATTGTTGATAAAGAAAGAAGGACTCAACAAACTATTACGGATTATTTTAAGCTGCACAACTTAGCAGCAACCGTTGACTGAGACCTACAGAAGCACAGTTCAGCGAATGACGCATGGAATGAATTGAAAGATAAACTTAACTTGGTCATACAATCAGCATCGAAAGTTGTACCATTACGAGCGTCGCGCAGGACTAATACGTGGATCCGAAGCAGAACACGTAAATGGATCAACAGAAGAGCTGAGATCTGGAGTCAACATTCGCTAAGCCCATGTGATATCACATGGCAGAATTACAAAGCAATCAGAAACTAATGCACGTCACTCATTAGAGTCGATAAGTACGAATGACAGGAGACCATGGTGATGCAATTTACGAGTAATGCCAAACTACTATACGGATTTGTAAATGGCAAAAGGAAGGTTAAGCCCGGAATGCCACCACTCAAGACGGCCAGTGGCCTAACAACTACTGCTGTGACTGTCGCGAACGCTCTACTCTTGCAGTTTGGCTCGGTAGATACAAATACCATGGAACCTTCGCCCTATCAACTCTCAACAAGTTTCGCTGGATTATCCAGCGTCACGTTGACCCCAGCAGCTGTTGCAAGCAAAGTACAGTCTCTTCGGGAGTACAGTGCTCTTGGAATCGACAAGATCTACCCAAAAGTACTGAAAACCCTTGCTCCCATCATAGCACTACCACGTGCAACCATTTTCCAGGGTCTGCTTACCTTCCATACTTTCCCATTTGAGTGGAAAAATGGAGTTATCGCTCCAATATACAAGGAAGGTAAGCGATCGGATCCTGCCAACTACCGACCTATTACACTCCTTCCTGTTTTATCAAAAGTGATGGAGTCGGTAATCGCAGATGAACTGACGCGACACTTTGAAAGTCAACAAATACTTTATAATGCCCAACATGATTTCAGACGCAGACGATCTTGTCTCACCAATTTGCTGCTTACTCGGGACTCATGGACCAGGGCGGCCTATGCAGCAGTGCCCATAGATGTGATTTACTTGGATTTTTCTAAAACATTCGACAGGGTCAATCACTTCTTTCTCCTCCAAAAGCTTGCTGCCCACGGTATCAAAGGTTCCCTGCTCACCTGCTTAGAAGACTACTTACACGACAGAGCAATCGAGGTAAGAATGGCCTACAGTCACTCTGCAAGCCTATGCGTCTCCAGTGGAGTACCACAAGGATCCGTCCTCGGCCCGCTACTGGTTTTAGTCCACATTAATGACCTTCCAGCAGACATTCTATCTCCCATGCAAATATTTGCAGACGATACTAAAATATGGACAGCGATTCGCTCAGCATCCAACCGTGTCTACATCCAGTAAGCTCTGACTCGGATTAACGAATGGGCAGAAAGGAATCAGCTCCCACTGAACGCTGCAAAGTGCCACCGGCTGACGGTGCGCAGCAGTTTCGTCAACACATATCTTTCGGGGCAACACGTCCTGCAACAAGTGACTAGTGAACGTGACTTAGGTCTAATCGTGCAAGAGAGTCTTGGAAATTCGCTCCAATGTTAGAAAGGTGCAAGTGTGTCGAACTTGAACTTGAGACTTTTGAGGCGAGCTCTCGGCACCTTTGAGCAACGGCTAGCACCAGTGCTGATTAACACCTACGTTCGCCCTCACCTTGAATTTGCAATTCAGGCCTGGTGTCCATGGTTAAAACATAACATTCGCCTATTGGAACAACCCTAAAGAAGAGCCACAAAGGCAACACGTGGACTATCCGGTCTAAGTTAGGAAGTGCGCCCTCGTGTATTTAGTGTGTTCGCCCAATGTGTGGTGGCAGCAGGTTGGATCACCTGCACATTCGGCGCAATCGGTTCGTGTCTACCTGGACGAGACATTCGGTGGACGTTGGATCGATCGGGGATGACCGATAGAGTGGACTGGGCGATCACCGGATCTGAATCCCATGGACCTATTCCTGGGAGATACTTGAAGCACATAGTTTGTAGAACGAAACCCAACAACATGGGTGAACTGAAAGTGAAGATTGTGGACAAATGTAGGCAGGGTTCGTTGGAGATATTGCAGAATGTGCTCGCCAACACCATCCGGCGAATGCTCCTCCGTAGCCAAAACGACGGAGGGCACTTCGAACATCCAATTCGTTGATATTTGCAGACATTTCGCTTGTTCCATGTAAATATTAGTAAGGAAATGGATAAATGGATATTCTCTATTGTACATGGAAAACACCATCGAAGGCCTGATCAATGTGTACAACTAGCGGATCTTTTCCAGTTAAGCCCCGCCAAAAAGTTAAGCTCCGCCACCCAAAAAAAGAATATGAAATGGGAGGATATGGAACTTGAACTTTTACTCTCTATTGAAGAGCGTGAAATTGAGACAAGTCATTAATAATTTGCATGAAAAAATCCATTTTTCGGTGTCTTTGCCTCCAAACGAACTCACACAGGTAGCTGTCCACTAAAGATCGGTGTGTGCCGCATTGGCGCTTATTCTGCATCTTGTAAATGTGCCAGCGAGATTCGATGGTTTGTGTGTGAGCTCCGGTTGTTGGATCCACAAAGTTTTCGGTATGATTAACCGTTTGATGAGTATAACTCATGCCAATCCGATTCAATGCCTTGGTATGATGCCCACATATCGGAAATGATAATTGAGCCGGGAGCGATGCAGGCCTGGATTGTGTCCAGCAGAGTGGCCGCAGTTCGATCTGGCACTGCATACAAGAACACTTCTTTAGTCTCCCGGCAAATCCCTCCGAAAATCCACTGCTGGGGAAGTACTCGCCCTGCATGGTTTTTACGACGTGATATTAGTGTTTCATCGATCTCGACATGTAGACCTGGGCCGCCGACAATCGTTGGAGTCTGCAAAAGCTGCCAGGCGCAAATTTCACGCAGAAAGTTCTTCCAGTCGACAGCGGTCGCGTGGCCAATAGATAACTCCTCTGAGCAGAATTTGATTGTTGTCAGATTTTTGGACCAACATTGAATGAATAGGATTATTGTCCTGAAATCCATCCTAGACCGCTGCAGCCAAGTTCCCTTTCGAAGACCGATTTCTTGCCGACACTGTCGGGCATCACACCTTCACCTGTCAGAAACAGTTGAAAGTGTCATTTGGTGTCCTCGTCTGCATAAACGTTGATGATGAATCACTCCATGGCTTTGCAAAAAACGTATTGCTGTTTCCTTGTTATGAACGACCGCCGAAAGCGTCAGAAAGTTCATGTCAGGTTTTACGTACGAACGTAGAAACTTTTTGGACAAAAATGACCTTAGAAGCGGATAAGGTGTGTTTTTATGGGGCACGGTCACATGCATTACGTACACTGGAGCTGGCAAACAGTGGCGGGGCTCAACATTTCACGCGTGCCCTTTTTGCACTATTGATGGGGCTTGACTTTTCAGGTGTACCCTTTTTGCCTTAGTGGCGGGGCTTAACTTTTTGCGCGTGCTCTTTTTGCATTAGTGGCGGGGCTTAACTGGAAAGATCCCAACTAGCAACTGTCTGACTGTGAAGGTAACAGTTGTATTCATGAGTAAATTGGTATGCTGTCTATTGGTGCCACCACTTCGTCGTGGCAGACTGAAATCTAAGGACGTTGACACGTCAAGTCAAGTCAAGAATTCGTTTTTATGCACCCATGAAGGGTGAATTTTCAGCCGTAACATACTCGCGAACAAAAAGGTTAAGCAAACAAGACTGAAACCTTACAATGAGCTCTCAGCTGTATGCTTCCCTTTAGCAGCGAATGTAACCTACTAAAAGCTTACGGGTTTGTTGAAAGCCAGTCATGTGGCGCTACCAGGTTTCGTGGCGATAGCAATATGGCGCCCATCGACCGGTCATCACATACGGCCATGCTGTTTTTCTCTATTGCTAGCACAGCGAACCACTAACCACCTCGCAGGGAACCCACTTTGTTGGCATGTCACATAGGTGAAGGCCGACTACCGATCGATCGAAGCATGACACGTTCAGTGCGGCTATGTGGTGTCTGGCTCACATCCACTTCTCACATCCGAACGGTGTGCGTTCCCTTGTTCCTGCCCTGTAATCCACACATGACAGGTCGATTGCGGCTGTGTTGCTTGCTAACGTGCAATTCTCACAGCCGAACGGGACGATGTGCCTTGCGATCGTAGACACACGTGTCGCACCTCTGTGCCCTATCACACCCTGTCGGCAAAGCAATTGGCGCCATTGGACAGTTAACAATTCAGCGTACTGGAGTACGTCGGCACTTGAGTGCAGCCGCTCCCAGCTCCGGACATGATTAGTAAAACACCCTGTAGAAACAGTAGTTTTTACCTTCATAACCTTCAGAAATGAGTAATCAACGCTACTGTCCTGGCTTTGATGGATAACTTCGTCCTTCAGCGAAAGTTACATTTACAACTCTATGGACCGCTGTCCAGTCCCACTGATATTCATTCTCCGGGTAGTGTGGTTTGCTGAGGGTGCGCGTTGTTTGTACGTAGCGTTGAGGAGTTGCAACCTATGACAACGGCCCTTACTCCGACGGCGGTCAGGTTCGAAAGCAACGACAACAGCATTTAAATTGCTTCTTTCAGCTGTCAGCACGAGTGAAGTCTGCTAGCTAAACACAACTCAAGAGCTGACGAAATTTCTCAGACCTTATCAAAACATTGCTATCTCCGAAGTACGCTGTCAGTAGACCTGCGGATAATCTGGGTATCGAAGATAAATGTTGCTTTCAGTAAACCGGAAAGTCGGATGTAGAATAAGCAGCATTTGGCCTCAGAGACGGAGTTAAATGGTTAAAAAAGCAGTCCTCTCGATCTTTCTTCTTTGTACCGAAAAGTGGGCGTTGTGCAAGCGAATCATATACTGACTGGAGCAGCTACATCAGAAATGTCTGCGTCGGATGCTGTGCATCTGTTGATATGAGAGTGTCTGACATGTAAGTGATCCACCGCAGCGTTATGTCCGGATTGCATTACATGCTTCTACTGCTACACCTGAAGTGCCTCGAACATGTAGCCGAATGTATTATATCATGAACTAATCCCATTAGGTGGACAGAATTCCACAGCACGAATAGTACCGATGATATCGGTACACTTAATGTCAACTCCAGTTAAAATGTCAACTACCGGCTATGTTAAGCGGTTCACGAGCGTCTGGCGCAGCGGGAGGTGCTTGGGCGGTGACACAGTCTGATTGGAGCTGGTCAACTTTGACATAAAGGGACAGATGAACTACTTGGTTTGGATAGCAGTATACAACACCTCCCGCTTCTCTGGACACGTATGCCTGGGCTCGTTGGCATGTGTGTCCGACAGTCAGCTATTCCGTACTGTCTGTCTATGAGCCATATCCAACTATGGAAACTCTCCTTGGCTTGTATGTTTAACGATCCTAATCTGCATCTGCAAGCTTTGACAGAAAAACTCCTTAAGTAGTAACTAAAAAGTTAACTAGTAATGGCAAGATACATGTCTCCTAGCCTTATTCTTTCGGTCCTACACTGAACATGGGGTTGGCGGATATAGCTGTGGGTGGTGCAGCGCATGCCGCCCATGGTCTCTCAGTAGGCGCAAGCATCTTGTGGCTGTACTCAGTCTAAGTGGCAAGTAAATCCTGAAACGGATGCCACCAACCATGTATGCATTCAAGCAACTATGTTACTTGTATTTGCAAAGGATTCGAGGTGGATTACCGAAGTCCCTGGGGTGGATATGATCTTCCAAATAAGTCACGAGCAGTGAATTTATTTAGTGGTCAGTCACATCAACCACATCGCAGATAATTTTGTAAAGTTGTGTCAGCGAAGGCTTGTCGAGCAAAAACTCACCATGCCGTTGAATACTACCTCCAAACTATTTCCTCGAACGGGATACCCTGAAGCACCCAGCTGGTACCACGGGGTGGTTTTTCGGCAAACCCAACATGACGCGTCGTCTTTCTTTAATTACATCCGAATCTCTGGAATTTTCTAAAAAATGTTCAATTGCTCGTTTTCGTGGATGATATCCGTGATACATTTCATAGAACTAATGTCGAAGTTGACCGAAAGGGGATAATTTAGGTACAAACACTGCAGCAAAATGTTCATAAGAAAAAGTTAGCAATAAACATGCGCAGTACGTTGGTTAGCAATTTTGTACTTCTTGAGCCAACATTGGGTTGACTCGATAAAACCTCAAGTTCCACTACAGGGACAGCAAACGTCACCGCGGAGGAAGCTTATGAGCATAGGAAAGGTGATAAGATTCTAAATGTGGGTACCTGCACCTGTTAATTCTTGTCAATAATGGGATGAGCACATATGCATTAAAAAGCGAAGTCAAAGGGGCTTTGTCACTTTTCTATGTTCGGCGGCTATGGGGAAATAAAAACATCCAGATGGACGTGAACGAGCAGGATATACTGGTACAAGGATATGGTGAATCTGTGTATAGATTTGGATCACTTCTCATCTTCAGCTTACGGATGGAAATGAAAGTCTCCAGCTAAGCATGGCTACTAAATACTCACCAAAGATGAGTGTGACGGGTTTCTTTTCGGGAACATGATGCGAGCTAGTATGGGCGTCCGAGGTTGTACCCAATTTTAAAAACATTAACACAATCATACGGCGATAGTCGCATCTTAAGTAGTGTCCGCTGAAGGTCAAATGGAACAATGGTATATTAGGAGCAAAACTGCGGATGGTTAGCAAGTCCCGTAGGATGGGCAAAAAGAGAACCACAACATGGTGAAAAGAAAACAAAAGGGTAAACTGTGAATCCTTTTGGTGCACTCACCCCGGTGTTAACACAGAGGCACGCAGAAAGAGTCAACCACAGTTGTGTAGGTCAATGCTGGTAGTGCAACTTTCGTCCCATTATATCGTCAGTCGAGGCACACAGGCTATATGTCGTAGTGTAGGTGGGTTAGGGCAACATCAAGGCGTTTTTTAAAACAGGGACAGTGGGGGCGGAAACAACGTAGTTTGGGATGGCATCCCAAGACTGACACACAGGAAGAGACTAAAAGTTCCGTCGACATTCTAGCCGACCGTATTGCGTGACTAACTTGAACTGGTGGCCCCTCGAATTCGTGTTGTGGTTCAGTTGTGGTAGATGACGGAAGAGGTGGTTGGGCTTCCTTAGAATCTGCTAGGCCATAATAAGGTCGACACGTAGGTACCGGTACCGGCCGCTGTATAATTTTAGGGTCCTCAGTTTAAGTTGATAAGGAAGATTGAACAATCCTTTGACGTGCTTCGTGGCTAGTGGCTTTGGAGTCTCGAGCGCTGCAAAGTCTTGCTTGTGCCACGGCTGCCAGGCCTGCATCGCGTATTCCACATGATGCCGCACGTAGGTGTCAAGCAACTATGAAAAGACAGAGGGACCAAACAACCCAAATGCCCTTCACAGCATGCCAACGTGATGATTCCCGGTCTTTGACGCCTTCTCAGATTATTCTGAGCAGACCAGATCAGCCTGAACTAGTACTCCCATGTCACGCACCTGGGTGACTGCTGCAGGAAATGATCTCCAAGCTTGTATGTAAAGTTTGGCTAGTGGCGAACGTGAACCACCTGCACTTTCTCGAATTGAACTGGAGCAGATTGTGGAGTGACCACCCAAACGCTCTGTCCAGGTCTTGCTGAAATGCATCATGATCTGCTGGATCGGCAATCGTCCGACACATCGTAACACCACCAGCGAACAGCAAGAAATCTGAAGTATTCAAACGCGTAAGCTCGTTAATGAACACGAGAAACAGATGCGGCCCCAGAACTGATCCTTGTAGAACTCCACATTCGACATAAATCGGATCGGATAGCGCACTTCAAACTCTGACCTGCAGTGGCCTATCCTGCAGGAAATTGCTGATCAACCCAAGGACAGGATCCCCAACTCCATAGTTTTCGAGCCGGTGAAGCAGAAGGCGGTGGTCCAGTCGGTCGAAGGCTCTGTAGAAGTCGAGGTAAATGACGTCTGTCCCTCCGCTTGTATCGGCTGCTTCCGTCCAACTACTGCATGCAATCAGTAGGTTGGTAGTGCATGAACGCTGCTGACTGAAACCCAGTTGCTCGGGTGCTATGATGTTGTGGCGTTCTAGCTGGTCTACTAAAGTCTCAGCGATGATTGCTTCCATTACCTTTGAGAACACAGGGCGGAGAACCACTGCGCGATAGTTGACGGGTTCTGAGCGATTACTGCCTTCGAAAAGTGAAGTGATTACGCCATGCTTTCATATGGTAAGCACATTTTGTTTATCTAAACACGTTTGAAAGAAGTTCGATGATGTTCCGGCCAGCGTTGTTGCTGCTATGTTCAGCGCTTAAATATTTTGGATCTAGTTAGCAGTTATCCGTTGGGGCGTATCACAACATTGTAGAAATACTTAAGAGTTGACCGTGAGTCAGATGCTACCCTCGCTGCCATTTGCTGAAATTCCATGGGGCGCATGGCGTGTTACTGGCTTATCTGACTATCTGGCGTTAACTAGAGTCTCACTAATGCATTGATATCGCTTCAGTTAATTTCACTTCAGCTACTTTAATTGATCGGCTATACCGTTGCAACGGTTCAGTTACTTCCCCGGGCCACACCTGTGCGAATAAAATAACTCTCGCCCGCAATCTAATGCTGTCATCACAGCGGTCATAGTTTCCAAACTATGAAGGATGCTTTGATCATCTTGTGGGCATTCCACGCTGATTGTTTGTAGAGATCACTTTATCCTACATACTAACGTACTGCGTTCATTTTGGAAGCAGTGGCCGTTACCATGACACTTGTGAGGCTTGTCGCCATAACGCTGCGGATTCGTTAACAATCACGTAAAGGATACCACACGGCTGATGAGAATAACTGTGGCTGGGTGTGGGTGTGACACAGAACAGTGGATTTTGATAGCAACGTAGGGAAACCCATTTTTATTTCACTAAATCATGGAAATGAAATGTTGGAATGTCATCATGTCACCAATTGCCGTTTATCGATCGATACCTACGGAAACGTATGCGAAAACTCCAGCGGTCATCTATTTGATCTGTTATACTTGCTTGCTTGCCACCAAGGTTGGCGGCAACACAAGTGCTTGGGGTGTAATTCACTACTCCTTCGCTATAGTCGTACACTTACCGTCTGCAGGAAACTCATTGGTTTCGGACCTTCATCCAGGATACGGGGACCAGTAGAAATGCAATGCAGACTACACCAACGGTTGAACCATGGTCGCCACCTTCGCAGAAGAAATTCAACTGTGGGTCACAATATGTAGAACGGAATGGGGTATTCAAGTATGCGAACGTCAGTGAGATTTGTCTGAGGTGGCTGCGTGTACAACAGTGCACAGATTAAGTCCGTTAATCGTTATTTTAAGCGACCTGCAATAAACACAATGTATTTTACCGAGACAAGGGCACCGCGGAATCCCCTGTGGCCCGTCTTGTCACAGTGCTACTGAATGTTCGCCCCATGGTCAGGCAATGACCAGTTTCACAAGGTGCGTTTCAGATCAGAAGCAGCATTTCCTTCGTTATCTATTCTATATCTTACTTACCAGCCTCGATTATTGTCCACTATCATTGATTCGTGCGCTAAAATGTGAGACATTGTTTGAACACAGGATGTGTATAAAACTGGCAACCACCCACACCTATTATGCTGTCATATTCAGATGATGGGATCCTGGTTCGATATTATCCTAGCTATTGAAGTACCCACCATCGGGAAGTTGTCCCACATCTTTTCCTTCTTCCTAGCATCTCCAGGGGTGTGCTCTGCAGTGATTACTGTCACGGCCTTGTAGAATGCTTCATTTATCCACACACGATATCCTCATGGCGTGGAGTACATTGGTGCAATTAAGAAGCTTCCCCTCGGCTGGAATAGCTCGAACCTCATGCGAAGCGTCCATAATTGGTCGGCTGCCAGAAATAACTGGAGTGCCAAGGAGGATTCCGTTGTCAACTACGGCATATACACTATGCGAGTCTTAGAGAACAAGGTAAGAGGGTTTGGAACGGCTCCGGTCAATTCAGTACAATCAGACAGAGGTCTATCTCATATCCTGATAGGCCATGGCTAACCACTTCGTCCTTTTGAGACCGCCAACAGAGAGGAGCAGAGCTATCGACGTGGTGGAAGCAAATGTGATTATGGAGGGAGTGTCGCGCAACTTCATAGATGGCTACTTGGCCACTAGTGCGCTCATCCATCGTGGCTCTGCAGTTTTAACCACTGGTTCGGAAATGCAAGGTCACAGCTTTTAGCCCCTCACCAGCCACGTGGAATGCATATTACTGACCAGTCTAGGGAGAAGAAAAGAGTGTCAAGTGCTTTCTCAAATGCGCTGTGGTTAGTTGACTGAGTGCAACTGTATCGTACCTCTTCTGACAAGTACGACCCTATTTTTCGCCAATACCATGAGGGCACATGCACCGGGTTAGTCCAGTTACATGCACACATATATATTACGTGATATATATTACATGACAATTAGATGATTGCATTAGTGTAGAACAAATAGTGAACGGTGGCGTAGCCTTTTAAAATCCAGGTAGGAATCCTCGCAAATACGCCACTCCAAACCTCTTGGTGAGTTAGTTATCTCGCGCTTTCTTTTACCGACACCGTGTTGATGTTGCATCTTTCACCCTAACCAACCCGCGGGAATTGTCAAGTAATTGCTTTTAGAGCCATCATAAACCACGGCTTTATACATATGGAAGGTCTTATGAAGTTTCTACCCTTTGCTGCGCATAATCAGTGCGGTTTCGTTGGCTTATTCTTCCATGTTGATGTCCACTACCCATCTAAAGAGAGGTGAATGCATAAGTCTACAGAACTATTGGTACTTCGTATGTCTTTGCATACCCCGGGAAACAGTCATTGATTTTCGAACTGGATGGAATATCCAAAGTTAACGCTTGGAAATTGCATAGTACCGCCACTGCGCCTTAGTATTTGTGGAGTTGTTGAACACTTACAGAACGATCAGGGTGGCTTTCGCTCTTCTGTTCGTTCATCCCTCATTCCATATTCATTGCCTTGAAGATATTCGGCTGAAAATCACAGTTACCTACTGGTCCACTCGTAGGTGCCAATCAGGGGCAAGTAAAAATCGGTTTGACAATAGCCTAGGATCAACACAGACGCCAGAGAATGTTGATGTAATATTTGACACTGTGGTATACCAACAGTATGGGCTCTTGACAGTCTTGAAATTGGCACACATCATTCACTTGGGTAAATTAGGTTGGAATGCTTGCCATACTTATGTGATGATGTCCGTGGGCAGTAGCTAGTTTCATGATTAAACCGCACTTTAAGTCATACACGTTCGTAATGACTGTACAACATACGCCTCCTGGTAACACTTAGCAATGTTCTGGACAGAATGAGTGAGGTGAGTGAATTGGCTTAATGGATATTTAGTGAGGCTTCACCCTGCGCACATCCCAGCCCGTTATATCATCAGGAACAAATGTCTGATTTAGGACACAAAAAGACGGGCACTCCTATGCGCCATTAAACTCCTGCGACGACGCTATCAATGGAGACGTTGTCCAAAAAACCAAAGGACTGATGCGGGAAACGGATGTAACAACCTTGATAGGGACGAAAGTTGAAGTCAAAACTCTCTGTATTTCAATACTTCATCAATGAACTGGACACAAGACTTCATATCACGCTAAATACACCCATCGAGAATTCAATCATCTTCCGATGATCCGTTGTATTACTGAAGCCGATTTGCACTTAATCGGCGAAGGAGACAGCATATTTACTGACAGTCGTGCAAGACGGAACTAACCACTGATATGTCTCCCGTAAGCTTGGTTCCGACAGTGATATCTACTGGCATTAAGCTCAGTACATTTGGCCACGGGGTCCATGTCAGACTAAAAGCGGGTACACTGTCAGGCTCACCATAGTCAGTCCGTCCTCGTGTGAACCTTTAAACAGATGAAATCCTGAGGTACAACGAAACGATGGCATCTACAAGGTTAGCTGGCATAGCACTAAAGTCTTGTGACCGTGGTTGTGAGTCAATTTTGCCGATTGGTTACCATTCGGATTACATCGCCACTCAGTTTTGTATTATGAAACACAGCTTTAGATAGAATAGTGTTCGTCTTGAAGCTTATCTTAATCATCCCGAGTGCAGGAAGAAGGCTGAAACGAAGACCTCTTCATTCATGTCTGGCAGGCCGTTGACATGACGGTCTTGACCACCGCTATGAACATAGTACTGTCATAGAGCTTTGTGACAAAAGTGCAAAGATGACACTAGAACTTAAAAGAAATGTACTTGCTTTGCAACGGCGACAGTCCAAGGGGAATTCAGCCATCCATACTATGGGGCTGCACTCCGCAGTCTAGTCGGTGGCATCGAAACGACTTTCTCCTATAGTGATAGTTTGTAACCGCAAAGATCAGTAACCCGTCGATTCATACGCAAATCTCTTTGTTCACGTAAATCGGGTTACTGCGCAGTCGTACAACAGAATTATTCTGAGTAGAATTGTCTTCACCAAATTCGCCCATATTTGCTTAACTTATAAGCCAGCAAGCAGTTTGGTCTTAAGCCACCAAACGAGTTTACTGCTGCAAGCTAGCGCACACCAGTGATTATGGCATAAGTGAAAAACACTCATTTAAGCTACACTAAAGAGGCATAACATCACCACTTTGATGAACGAGTTCTGTTGTCCATCTTCGGATGGTATCACCAATGATCACTGAAATTCGATTATGTGCCCAGGGGAACTAGATTTACACGGGTGTTTAGACCAGTTTACACACAAGCCATCGGAAGCCCAAGGTCGAATCGGCACAATAGTCAAGGGCACACACGAAATTTTTCGATACACTGACCGGCAAAATACGGACATTTCTCATTTTTGAAGGAAAATCGTCACAGTAACGCTCAGAGAGTCATTGCGGTTCCAAAAAGAAGCCGGAGAGCCACAACAGCTAGCTCCTAATGTGGTAAGAACGAAGCAGCTAGACAGCGCAATCTTTTTTCATGCAACAATGACTACGAAGGGTTCGCGTATGCGCTCCTATATAGGTCTCCTTTCCGTCCCACAACGCCCATTATGTCCGTGTATCGGTTCATCCAAACTTGGTGAAACTATCCTGTCAGTTCGACCCTGTATCTTTGCTCCCGTAATCCGTATGCTAACCAACTTGGATTTGTGCTAAGGCCATTGATTTGTTTGACCTCGGTTGCATTCCCTACACGACGTTACTCCCGGACGCACTGATAATGGCGTTTTTGCTGATTTGCTGGTTTTTCGTCCAACTTCTGTGTTCACCTCGGTTCAGGCCACTACCATTCGTTGCTCTGCACCCGCTTTCAGCTCGTTTCATGGGGCTTACATTGCGTCGTTCATGGTGCCTGTACCTGTTCCAGTTGGTTACCATTTTCGCGGCTTTCTTGTCTTCCGTGTAGGCATTACTTTCTTCGTCTTTAACGTAATACTATCGGAGGATGACGGCTCCGAAAAGAAAGCCGTCGCTCAAACAATCAGCCCTGTCCACAGTACGGTGGGAAGATTGATGGAAGCGGTGGATGGGTAGACAAGATATATCACAGCTAGCTACAGAAGCATGGTTGCTGCTGTTCGTCCGCCCGTGACCTAGTATTCGTGACTATCAGCCCGTCAGTGTACGGTTTGGTTTTCTAGGTCCACGGATGCTAAACGGAAAGCACACCATCGACGATTCCCGAAAGGACAAACCGGTCCTCCGGTGCTTTTTGGGATGTGTACTGGCTATCTGGATGTGGCTATGGACAATCCCCTGAGGTCTATTCCATATCCAACCTTTTACTACCCACTAAAAGTTTCCGCTTCATCGTCAAACTAACTGGTCACTATATCATTCATGCAGTTTTACACCGGATGACTAGCTCCGCGTCTCATACTGATCGCTGTAAAGACACGAAGAACAGCATTAACCTATCTGAAGTAAACGATTTATAACCAGAATCAATCCCAACTGTGCCTACCTGTCATTTCGTTCCACCAGGAAGCGTGGGAACACTTTGGTTTGGGGAACAAGTTGCCAGGAAAGAATGCATTGCAGCAAAGCTCTTTCACTTATGAGTTATGTGGGATTGAACGAGTTTTGGAACATTTTTCGATCCCACACAACCGACCGGAAAACCGCCTCTCTTATTTGGAGCACGTATACCACTGGCCGTTACTCCGAGTAGTGGAACAACTGCCCCAACGAGGATGTTAATTGCCCCACAGAAAGAAAACTTGTTCAGCTTGGTCAGTAAACTGACGTAACCCACACCGATGGATGAACGTATGGATGCATGAGGACGCATTTGCTTACCCATTGATTTGGTAAGAAGTAATTCACTGCACATTGTGTCGTGCCACATTCATAAAGATTGTAGCTCCATGGCCTGCTAAGCAAATATGGTGAGTATATGACGAGCAAAATCAAAGCATTAAGCGAGCGGTGGTACAAAACAAGTTAAGCACTTCTGCGAGAGAGCTGAATGGAAGATCATGGAAAACATAGAATAAAACGAATCGGTGGCCAGTGCCCACTGCTACAACTTCTATAACTGCGTGTACTGCCAAATCGAGGCGTGCGGGTGAGCGGCAGAACTTCGGATGGCCACATCGACAATACTGCGTACTTACCACAATTTGGTAGACACAAGAAAACTAATCGGACTACAATAGGGAAAATAGAAAGAGAAGCAGATTGATAGGTAAATAACGCCAACTTTACTAACATAACAAAGCAGCGAAAAATGCATTTACCATCAATCGTGAATCATCCGAGTATATTAATTTAAGCAGGAGGATATGGAGACAACGAAACACACTGCTCCAGAGCTATCGGCACGTTCGTACAAACAGGACGAACTCGATCAGGAGTCCCATTAAAGTAACCGAATTCTTTACTGATAATTGGTGTGCGAAATACGGATTTGCTTCGCAAACAACTTTCCCACTTACGGAAGCCGAGTGAACAATGTGTCAATACCTTGGTTGAATGCTTCCAAAATACATGGAAGTCCAACTGTCTTCCTCTGACCAAGATTATGTGTCATGGAAACAAGCGAGAAGGCCGAGGCAGGAAACTGAAACAAATAGCTCTGGTGCGTGTACTCAACCGATTCAGACCCGGAACCGATTACTCCATCAACCCCACTGCACAACTGAGTAATATATGTGGACCAACAGCTTAAGTGCTGTAAACTGAGTTGATAGCAAAGTGCCAGAGGGATTAAGTGAGCAGCACCCGGCTTGCATCTAGCACTTCGCATCCACCTCCTTCCGGTTTAGCGTGCTGATGTGACCCATTGGTTCTGGACTGTGATCTTGATATACGTAGGTTGAATGAAAGTTTTGAGCCACAAAAAATCAAACGAGATACAGTGTCTACGATGCTTTGATTTTCTAACATAAGCAATCTCAAGCGCAATCCAATTGCCTCATCGGTGTTGAAGCGTTTTTATCCCAGTGGAAAAGAACTCTTCAATTTCCGACTCTAAAAAAGCTTCTACGGTTTCAGTGACATCACTGTCGTTGAGAACGTTTTAGCCAGCTAAAGCATTTTTCAAGTTTGGAAGTAGGTGGAAGTCAGAGGGAGCCCGTTCTGGTAAATATGGTGGGTGAAGAAAAAGCTAGAAGCCTCAATTGTGGATTGTTCCTCGAGCAATGGAAGCGGGGTGGTCTACATCGTGGTCACTGCGTAAAATGACCCCTCTCGTCAGCATTCTTGGCCTCTTTTCGCGAATTTCGCTCTGAGAGGATTCAGAAACTCACAGCAACACCTTCCGGTGGTAGTATGGCCTCTTCCAAGGAAATCAATCATTACCACACATCGGCACAATAATTGGGGTGTGTTTCGCACCTTCAGCCAATGTGTATTGATGACGCTGACGATGAGACTACAGGAATCCAAAAATACGGCTTCCATCACTTCGCTAGCTGACGCCGTAACCCTGATCTTCTTTGGCGTAGGAGATGAGGTACGCTTCCGTTGTTTTAATTGTTCTATTCTTTCTGGCTGAAAGTGGTGAATACAGCACTCATCCATAGTGATGAATCGTGCAAGTCATAGGCCTCTACCTCAAACGGCACCAAATTGTTATTTGACATCATATGTTGAATGCGCTTTATCTCAGGAGTCAAAAAACGTAGCATCCATCGAGCAGAAACTTTTGAGTAGGCTAGCTCCTTCGTCAGAATATTATCTGCTCGCTCCTGGGAGATGTCAAACCTCTGTGCTACCTGACGAGGTGTTAATCGGCTATCTAGCATGACCATATTCAATACTAGGTTAAGATTTTCCTTACTGGTGGTGGTTGATGGTCCCCGTGACCTTAGCTCAACCTCAATACGCTCCCTGCTGAGGTTAAACTCTTACACCGAACGGTTAACTGTGGCATATGTAGGGGCATTGTCATGCAGTCTATTGAGCATATTTTGGTGGATTTCAATTGGTGACATACCTTTGGGACGGAAATATTTAGATGACTGTACGATGCTCTACTTTCTCCAAATTGCAGACCCTGTTCAATTTAAAAATATGCGGAAAGGGAAGTAAAAGTGGTAGATATATGAGTTTGTATAATATGAATAAGAAAAGGTTGTAGATTATAAAAAAGCTTATTTGGCTTGCCCGGTTATCTGGTTCCTGTGCCAGGCACAGAACTTTCCATTCAAGCCACGTATACTGAGATCAAATTGACGAAAAGTTAATGGTACACTTAAATACTGCGTAGAACTTAAGTCCCATCGCTACTGCTGAAGCCAACTTCCAATCCCCAAGATCAAAATTGAGTGATATTCCAGGGTACGCCAAGTGCGGATGCGAATCGCTGTAATCCTGTAGTCGCCCACAGTGCCTTCCTGAAAAGCAGACAAGTGAATTCAACGCGACTGAGTCAGCAAACGCATAGGACCGTCTTCTACATCATGTTGTGGCAACACTGATAAACGACATTACTGGTGTCTACATCACATTGACTGTACGTACAGCGATGTATCAAGCATTTAGAGAAACGATTCGTAAATGACGGAAAAACTGAAGCAATCCATCCGATTGGTGATGAAGGATTTGAGGTAAACTTACCTCTCGCACCGAATAAAAGATGCAGAAAATGACGGAACTGTTTTTTCTAACACGAACCATCGGATATCATTCAAAGAATTTTTAATCAAAAATGTTCGGGTCCCAACTGTCCAGTGCTTAATAACTGACTGGTAGGTCATTTTAAAGCAATCGTGTAAACGGATTGCGACGCGCAATCCGTATTGTCAGGACAACAGACCCAGTGGCTCTTGTTCACAAATCCCGAACGGCTCGACCTCTGCCGATGTCCATCCCAGCCATCGGAATCGCTCGCCTACCACGCCTCAGATAACATTTCATTCATTTCACAATTCCGTTAAGCTCATCCGGATGCTTACAATGCAGTGGGTCTAGCGCGGCTATTCAGCCACCAGGGCAATTGGTCTTGGCTAGAGGACGAGACAGTTCTGGCCTACGCCACGGATATGGCACCCACCAATCCCAACCTTCCACAGCTGCTCAGGCAACTCCGCGTCCGATTTCCCTGTCGAGCAAATAACTGCATTAAGAAACGACTACAAGACCTCAGTTGGAACATCATAGGAGCGAACATACACCTCGATAACTCCTCAGTTAGTCATGAGATTACATTCCGCTCTAAGATATTTGCAGTTGAACAGGATCCCTTTATCTACTGCATCTCTTGACGTTTCAAATGTCCTTGTTTCCATCTCCCAACCTTCGCTGATTCAAGCAGTCTCCACTTGCGGTGCCTCTCTTTTCATCTACATTACCTAACGTCTTATTACGCCTCCTATACGGTTCTCTGCCGTGTATAGTAGTGCATGCCAAAATTGCAGTGCACCTCCGTAATATCGTTTCGTCTCTAGCCCTACTACCACGCGCTGGATCCTGCTTTTTCTCTGGAATTACTGTATTTTACTTGTGTTGCTGTGTTAGTTGTGCACCAAACTTTAGTTTTGTGTGTTCATCAATCCGTGAAAGTTTCGTGGATTTCCGCTTGATATCTTCGGAGATCTCAGTGATTTACGGCTGTGCCCGTCATTTTGGAATTTGTGATCGACATCTTGCTTGTCCTCGTGCTTGAAAAAAAAATACGACAACTATGCCGAATATCATGTAACGACGTATCTGCTCTTCAGCTAATTGCGGCAAAGCCCTTAAAATGGGTATAACGTGCCGGGACTGCAGTGGCTCGTTCCACCCGAGCTGTATAGGAAAGTCCGCCCAAGAAGCAAGGCAAATAAACAAGGCAGCTGACGCATTTTGGTTTTGTCCAACTTGCCAGTTAACTCCAGTGGTCGGTTGTTTATGTGCACTCATGCAAAGGTGCGATACTTTGAATGCGACAATCGCTTATTTGTTGAACGCCAGGCTTGCACCACCGGCCGCGAATATGGCCATGATTGTACCACAGTCGGTTAAAGAAAGCTCCACCTCGAGGCCGAAAAAAACGCTAGACGCTCAAGCCGCGCTGCAGCCTCAGTTTCTCCAAATCCCCTGCCTCACTCAACTCTCAAAAGCGGACGAACATCCAGAGTACTGATGTCCACACCTTTGAGTCACACGCCCCACCTCCATTCAACAGCAACCGCGGAAGCTTCGGGGCAAACCTCTTCCGCCGTAGAGAAAAGTCGGGCGTCGTACGCCTCAGTCGCCTCCATGCATACACCGGCTAAATTACCTCCGACCCCGGTGGCCTCACCAAGCAACAGTAAGTTGACCAGACTCCATCAACCAAACAATCCGTTTAACACCGTGTCTGTAAGTCATGGCAAATCTGCATCCAACGCAAGGAGCCAAGGCGCGTTAACCGTTGTGTGTACAAATGTTCCTGAATCACAGGCGAGTACAATAAAGGGGAAGCTGTTGGATGATCGTAATCAGTGGAAGTCTATATGTACTGCGATTGGCATTTCGGTTGAACCTGCAATGCTGAGACGAGTCACACGTCATCCAAATTCAGCGCACTACGGTGAACCCCGACTTCTCCGGGTGACACTAAACTCCTCCAAGGACACAGAGGCAGTCCTACTATCGTCGGACAGGCTACGTCATTCATCACTCGAGGCGCGCATACTTCCTGATATCCCCTGGAACGAACGTCCGAAAAAGATGAGCAACCGTGAGGAAGTTCGTAAAGCCGAGGCGAAACGGACGATAATTGTGTACGGGGTTCCTGAGCTCCAAAACTCAACCTCTGATGCAGCGGATGCACATGACCGGGAGCAGTGGAGTTACATCCGTCACGAAATCTCCCTCAATAATATCATCGCTAAGCGGTTGACCAGGATTCCATTTTCACCCAACTACAAAGGGAACGGTCCCAGACTTATGAAGGTGGTGCTTCAATCTGATTTTATGTTACCGCGCGCCTTGGAAAACTGGTCCAAATTCCGCATGAAGCTGCCAGTGGAAATTTGATTAAAGGCATCAGGTACGCTGCCACGGATTACCAACGACTCACCGGGAGCGATTAAATTGTTGAACCATCCACTCATGCAACTTTGTGAAGGAATAGATTTATCGACAACCACAATATCCCACGAAACACGGCTGAACACGGGGGACCAGCAGGGCCCGGAAGGCCGCGATCAGTCGTCTAACCGAAAGCAAACTCAAAGGCAAACGTCACCACACAAAAAACGGTTAATGGCCGACCCGTTAACGGTCGGCACAAACTCCATTCCTACCACAACCTGTGCTAGCTCACTCTTGGTTACAAAAGCACTATCCTGCATGTATACTAATGCACAAGGCCTCATAAGTAAGTTGGTAGAACTCCGTCACCGTTTGGCTTCGGAGCCTCGAGACATCATAATGATCGCCGAAACCTGGCTGAGCGGCGAAATCACAGACGCTGAGATTGCCATACCGGGTATGTCACTTCTCCGGAACGACAGAACGGGCAAGGGCGGTGGCGTGCTCATTTATTTCCGAACGAACCTTCGTTGTGAGCTCATAGACGATCCCCAGACTTGTGTCACCGACGTCCTTTGGTGCAAACTGTGGTTGGAACGCAACGACGTATGCCTTCTCTCTGTGGTTTACCGACCACCGAAATCCACTCCGGAAAGGGACAACAGACTTATCTCCGCTTTTCGCTCCGTGCTTAATCAGAAGTACAGCCACATCCTCGTTGCAGGAGATTTCAACACCCATGACTTGGAAAATCCAGCATCCGAGACAGAAGTGTTCAAGGCATATTTGCAAGAGCTACTCTCTAGCACCTTCTTGTATAACCACGTCACCGTTCCAACCAGGTTCAGAACAGGAAACAACCCATCGATATTAGATCTAGTGCTCACTAACGAAGAGCTCATGGTCGATGGACTAAAGGTGTGCAGTCCTTTGGGCCGTAGCGATCACGTGACTTTGCAGTTCGATTACATCTGCTACGCCGAATATCCAGCTGCGGAGCTCGAAACGAGGCAATCTGTTATCCATTACCACGTTCTGTCTGCTCTAGTTGAGAATACCAGTTGGACGTTTCTAGCTAACTGCACCCCAGAACTAGCCTGGGAGACATTTGCGAACACCATCACGTCACTAGTCATAGAAGCCTCAACACCAAAAGTTTCCCAACATCCCCGCACAGCGAAATCATTCTTGCGAAGCCGGACGCGAAAATGCATGACTCTAAGGGATCGGGCATGGCGCACGTATAAAAGCAACCCCAGCGCAGAAAACTGGACGGAATACGTTTCGCATCGCAACTACTGTGTGCTTTTGGTTCGCGAAGACAAGAGAACGCATCAGCAGGAGCTAGCCAAACGATTCTGTTCGAACAAAAAGCTTCTTTACAAACATGTGAATGGACTTCGCAAGGTGCAACGGGGAATCCCACCACTTAATACGACCAATGGGTATACACATACTGCGAAGGAGGCGGCCAACGCATTACGGGCCCAGTACACCCCAATCTTCCAAGGTGTACAAGCCTCGACGTATATTCCGTCCGTTTTATCCAACGTCACGTTCACTGCAGAAATGGTGCTGCAAAAGCTGCTATCCTTGCGTCCACACAGCTCTTCCGGGGCCGATAACATTCACCCGAAAACATTACAGGTAGCTGCCATCCACTTGGCCGAACCACTAGCTGCATTTTTTTCAGCGCTGTTTCGATGAGAACATCGTACCTTCGAGGTGGAAACAAGGTGTAATAACGCCCATATACAAAGCAGGAAGTCGATCGGATCCTGCCAATTACCGCCCCGTAACGCTTCTGCCTGTGATCGCCAAAGTCATGGAAGCGGTGATAGCAGATGCGTTAATGGGATACTTGGAAAACTACGGCATAATTGCGCCAGAACAGCATGGGTTTCGTCAACATCGTTCATGTACGACGAATCTGCTGATAGCTCGTAACAACTGGACTGAGACTGTTGATGAGGGAACAGGAGTCGATGTTGCCTTCTTGGACTTTTCGAAAGCCTTCGATCGCCTGGATCATCGAATCCTGCTCATTAAACTCCAACAGTACGGTATCGGAGACCCGTTGACTCACAGTCTGTGTG
>OX104066.1:117546444-117667689 GCA_944474145.2 Dicrocoelium dendriticum
CATTGGTGCTTCAATCTGATTTTATGTTACCGCGCGCCTTGGAAAACTGGTCCAAATTCCGCATGAAGCTGCCAGTGGAAATTTGATTAAAGGCATCAGGTACGCTGCCACGGATTACCAACGACTCACCGGGAGCGATTAAATTGTTGAACCATCCACTCATGCAACTTTGTGAAGGAATAGATTTATCGACAACCACAATATCCCACGAAACACGGCTGAACACGGGGACCAGCAGGGTCCGGAAGGCCGCGATCAGTCGTCTAACCGAAAGCAAACTCAAAGGTAAACGTCACCACACAAAAAACGGTTAATGGCCGACTCGTTAACGGTCGGCACAAACTCCATTCCTACCACAACCTGTGCTAGCTCACTCTTGGTTACAAAAGCACAATCCTGCATGTATACTAATGCACAAGGCTTCATAAGTAAGTTGGTAGAACTCCGTCACCGTTTGGCTTCGGAGCCTCGAGACATAATGATCGCCGAAACCTGGCTGAGCGGCGAAATCACAGACGCTGAGATTGCCATACCGGGTATGTCACTTCTCCGGAACGACAGAACGGGCAAGGGCGGTGGCGTGCTCATTTATTCCGAACGAACCTTCGTTGTGAGCTCATAGACGATCCCCAGACTTGTGTCACCGACGTCCTTTGGTGCAAACTGTGGTTGGAACGCAACGACGTATGCCCTCTCTCTGTGGTTTACCGACCACGGAAATCCACTCCGGAAAGGGACAACAGACTTATCTCCGCTTTTCGCTCCGTGCTTAATCAAAAGTACAGCCACATCCTCGTTGCAGGAGATTTCAACACCCATGACTTGGAAAATCCAGCATCCGAGACAGAAGTGTTCGCGGCATATTTGCAAGAGCTACTCTCTAGCACCTTCTTGTATAACCACGTCACCGTTCCAACCAGGTTCAGAACAGGAAACAACCCATCGATATTAGATCTAGTGCTCACTAACGAAGAGCTCATGGTCGATGGACTAAAGGTGTGCAGTCCTTTGGGCCGTAGCGATCACGTGACTTTGCAGTTCGATTACATCTGCTACGCCGAATATCCAGCTGCGGAGCTCGAAACTAGGCAATCTGTTACCCATTACCACGTTCTGTTTGCTCTAGTTGAGAATACCAGTTGGACGTTTCTAGCTAACTGCACCCCAGAACTAGCCTGGGAGACATTTGCGAACACCATCACGTCACTAGTCATAGAAGCCTCAACACCTAAAGTTTCCCAACATCCCCGCACAGCGAAGTCATTCTTGCGAAGCCGGACGCGAAAATGCATGACTCTAAGGGATCGGGCATGGCGCACGTATAAAAGCAACCCCAGCGTAGAAAACTGGACGGAATACTTTTCGCATCGCAACTACTGTGTGCTTTTGGTTCGCGAAGACAAGCGAACGCATCAGCAGGAGCTAGCCAAACGATTCTGTTCGAACAAAAAGCTTCTTTACAAACATGTGAATGGACTTCGCAAGGTGCAACGGGGAATCCCACCACTTAATACGACCAATGGGTATACACATACTGCGAAGGAGGCGGCCAACGCATTACGGGCCCAGTACTCCCCAATCTTCCAAGGTGTACAAGCCTCGACGTATATTCCGCCACTAGTTACCCCACCGTCCGTTTTATCCAACGTCACGTTCACTGCAGAAATGGTGCTGCAAAAGCTGCTATCCTTGCGTCCACACAGCTCTTCCGGGGCCGATAACATTCACCCGAAAACATTACAGGTAGCTGCCATCCACTTGGCCGAACCACTAGCTGCATTTTTTCAGCGCTGTTTCGATGAGAACATCGTACCTTCGAGGTGGAAACAAGGTGTAATAACGCCCATATACAAAGCAGGAAGTCGATCGGATCCTGCCAATTACCGCCCCGTAACGCTTCTGCCTGTGATCGCCAAAGTCATGGAAGCGGTGATAGCAGATGCGTTAATGGGATACTTGGAAAACTACGGCATAATTGCGCCAGAACAGCATGGGTTTCGTCAACATCGTTCATGTACGACGAATCTGCTGATAGCTCGTAACAACTGGACTGAGACTGTTGATGAGGGAACAGGAGTCGATGTTGCCTTCTTGGACTTTTCGAAAGCCTTCGATCGCCTGGATCATCGAATCCTGCTCATTAAACTCCAACAGTACGGTATCGGAGACCCGTTGTTAGGATGGATCGGTAACATTCTTTCTGAACGGCAGTTAGAAGTTAGAGTTCGATCATCCTTTTCCGATCCGATTCGAGTGGGATGCGGCGTACCGCAGGGTTCGGTACTTGGGCCTCGTTTGTTCCTGCTTTTCATTAACGATTTAGTAAGAGTTATTACGTCGAAATTCTTACTCTTCGCGGACGACCCCAAGGTTTGGCGGGCGATAAAACGATCGGACGACCATGAATCCCATAGCGTGACATGAATGAGGCCTGGAATTGGTCGGTGAGAAACGCCCTGCCGTTTAATGTGAACAAATGTCGCGTTGTTCATATCCGCCATCGACAAGTCCACGTCTACAAGCTTGGGGCAAACGATCTGAAGACCACCACTCAGGAACGCGACTTGGGTGTGCTGGTACAGGAAGACCTCGGGTGTTCCAAACAGTCAGATTACGCTTCTAAAAGGGGCAACCAGCACGTTGGACTCCTGCGAAGAGCATTCGGAATTTTGGATCCATCCATCTTCTCTTTGATGCTGAATGCCTACTTGCGTCCTCACGTCGAATATGCAATCCAGGCCTGGCAACCCTGGCTAAGACGTGACCTTGCAGCGCTTGAGACCCCACAGCGTCGAGCAACGAAAATCGTCAAGGGCTTGCGCCACACTCATTACCAGGAACGACTGGAGATACTCGGAGTGTTCAGCGGACGGTACCGGCGACTTCGTGGAGACCTCATACTAGTGTACCAGATATTGAGCGATCCCAGTCACGTATGCCGCCACCTCTTGAAGCTCAGCCCGAACACTAACCTTCGCGGTAACAGTTTAAAGCTGAGCCAACAGTACAGTCGTCTAGACTGTCGGAGAACTTATTTCTCTCTCCGGGTCTGCGGGCCCTGGAACGCCCTTCCAAACTCAGTAGTTTGTGCCCCCGCATTAGATAGGTTTAAAAAACGATTGGACGTCGCACTGAGCGCCCTGCGCTTTGTTTTATGAACGAAAACGCTTGTGTATATTTAGGCTGACCAGCCTCTTTGGATTTATACCCCAAATTCACGGTCGTTAATCTGTGCGAACCGGTGAGTACTCCATTTTTATTTGCTACCATCACCAACGATAACAATTTCTTAGCCAGTTATGCGTCGTACCACTTTATCCCCCTAAAACTGTTATACTTCTACCTTTTATCTCACTGACGCTCCTTACTTCAACCACTTATGTGGTTTGCCAATTTGTTAGTATTTCTATTGCCAACCTGCGGGACTCGTTAAGTGTATGCTTTTTTACCCGTCATATACCATTGTTCCATTGTTCCATTGTTCAGTAACGGGTTGTGGATTCACCCAGGGCGTGGAGTCCCTACTTTTTGTTCTTCATCATGGCGCTTGAAGAAGCATTACAAATCTCGTCTGACATAGTGTATTTCCTAAGCAGGTTCAATCGACCATATTGTTTGCACATACGACGTCTCACTATTAGCTCACGACAGAAAAGCCCTGCTCGAACTCCAAGGTTGATCTAGGGAGGTATACAACACCTTGGATTACCAATAAACCACATGAAATCGATAGGACTGGATACCACTGTTGACATCCAAAGAAACGTGCCTATTTTGGGCACTGCGTAGCTCCACTGTATCGCTCACCAGAACCCCTCAATCCGGCCAGCCGACGAGTTCTGGCTACCTGGACTGCCTTTTTATTGGAACAGTAAACGTCCTTCGAACTCGCCAGACAAACTCAAAGCACTGCTGCAAGAAACATCTCAAGCCCCCATCGGGCCCTACCAGCGCATGGACAACTTGCACACCTAGCTGTTACCACAACATACTTATTACCTCTCATTGGCGGTGATACACCGACAGACTTCCAAATCGATGAACAGGATGGTCCGGACAAGTAAACAAAATTGTTACTATATCCCAAGGACACCACCGTCGCTTTCTTTCATGCATCAATGAGGATTATGGTCTAGATGTTCCGTGCCTTTCTAGTTTGCTCCCATTGCTTTAGTCTCCCACCCAAATATCAACCGGACAATATGCAGACCTTCAGCGTCTACCATTCAGCCATCATATTAAAACACTTGATCATTGAAAATCAAGTCGTCTTTAATAAAAATCATGCTCAGGAAGCATGGAAGAACTTACAATTACAATCTGTGGATGGATCCTTGCTTCTTGGACAATTAAGATGCCAGCTTCTCACCACTACATAAGAAATCCAGACAGAACCTTTTACAATCTCTACATAAGAGAAACCCAACTTAGAGCAGGTGTGTTATTGATAAAATCCCTATGCTCCATGGTAAGACCACTCGCAAACCCAACCGAGCTTCACAGCTGAGGCGCATGCGGACAAACCGAATCACTTTCCCATGTCGTGCAGTCTTGTGCAGTAACGCATGACACTCGCTGTAAGAGGTATGCCGATATGGTGAGGCAAGTAACCAGCACCCTTCGTCGCAAAAAGGGCGAAAATAATCCCGGAGTCCCGCATGCCAGCAGCATCAGCGCACATTAGGCCGGATTTAATTACCCCCAAGAACTCCACACCACAGATAAAGGACGTAGCAATATGCGACACATACAGGAAGATCCGTAGCTACCAAGTAAAGATTGACAATTACGGTGTAGGTACTCATACGAAAGCCATCACCCGCTTCGTGTATGCGGATTTCCCAACGGCCTTACATATTACGCATTTTCCGTTAGTCATCAATAACCGGAGTCATTTATTCCCAGCCTCTGCCAAGCACATTTCGGCACTGGGTTCACCAAAGTTGACATTTCCGACTTGTTTGTTTCTACCATGAGAGGATCCCTTAACTTGTGCGATACCCACAAGTGAGGCGCAGTCATAAAACGTCTCACACTAACAATGTAAACTTACACATTCGCGAGCGGTTCAGACCATCTTTTGCTTTTAACTTGGTTACGGTTACAATATTACGTCAGGACTTTTGTCAAATCTCAGCAAATTTCAGTACTACTCAGGACTTGGGTCATGCATAAATTTGCCGACCGTATTTGGCCTCACCAGGTAGAGATAGCTTGTCTCGAAACCGGGACCATTGGAATATTAGCCGAAAACTCTACCTCTTTGGCAACAGTTGGCACAACGTTTATTGACTGATTGGAGGGTCTATTTAAATCGCTCGTTGTGTGATCGGAGTTTGACGCGCACTCTCAAAGCGGACTGCGATTTTCTTTGAAATAAACACTGGACAAATCGATCACTGGGACTGCTTTAATGAAGCAGATATACATTGGGGTTTGGCGGCTAGAAACAGCACTCTTTCTAAAGCGTTTCGATCTTATTTGATCTCTTACGGCGAAGATAGTAAAACCCAAATCTGGGGTCATTAGTATATTAGTTGGACCCTATACCCATGGTCCCTCTGTAGGCGCAGGCATTTTATGACTGTTCTATGGAGGCCACAGTGACAGGCAAATCAAGAACCGAATACCAGCAACCATATACCTTTGCTACCGAGTCACGACGGACAACGTTTGGTACGACGGTTAATGACTGATTAAAAGGTCATTTTGAGGCACTCGTGAAATTGTATTACGACACTCAGTGGTCTTGAACAACACACTGTTAACAGTCTAGTTACTGGTCTTAACACCACAGGTGTTAGCTGGAATGCGCACCATTGGCGATTCCGAAATAGCTGAAACTGCAGTATAGCGCTTTTCTGGACGCATGGTGGTTGTCTGACTGAGCCCGAGAACTGACAAATTTCCATGCGTCCCATTCAAAACCCCTACTGCTACTTCGTAAAACCTACTTTAATCAAAGGAACTTATACCGCGACTGACGAATGCCTTGTCACACATGCAAACTAATCTTCACTGTCAATCTCAAAGCCAACTTTTCACAGTGTGATCCTCTTCAACCAAAAACTGCTTCACAATGAAAAGTCCTAGAGTTCATCCAGCTTGATTAAATCATTAAGGGACATTCAGTCAGCAAATGTCGATGAAAACTATCGTCTAGCCTAACAGATACTGGTATTCATGCACTGAAACGATTCTACCCAACATACTTTCGTGATAGACCGACACTAGTGATACCTTGTAATTACCCGCCTATACAACGGAGTAAGTTAACCAAACACTACTTAGGCCCGCCATATCCGTCGCAAGTCGTACCTAAAGAGAAGCAGGTCAACGGCGTGAGGTTGATCCGATGAATCAAATTAAGACGGTTTCATTCCTCATAGAAACTAACCAACTGAAAAACCTCGTTAGGAGACAATTTATAAGTTGTGGTGCCATAAAACAGTGTTCTGCTCCATGAGTGAAGTAGTAATTGGCCTCACTTGGGATCAAACTGGTTTGATAGTGTTACTTTTCAGAACTACTACAGGAGGTCCCGTGGAGCACAATGCAATTACAGTGGAATCTATGGAGTATCGTAGTTAATTCAGCTAAAGTCAACTCAAGAGTATTCAGTTATAACACACACTGATGTCATAAGTATAGACATGTACTGATCGATTTGTTTATGCTTTATTTATCATAGATACCAACGTAGTTCCTACATCTGGGGCATCCAAGTTGATTGAGTGGAGTTGGAGACCGTGTTCCACCTCTAGTGTCGACAGTAAGCTCAAAATGCGCACTTCCTATAGAGGGCAACACTCATTTTTACTTGAGCTTGACTGGGTCCACTGGTTTCCTCATGATGGGCTCGACAGTCAGTCCAGCCAACACTAAGCGTCATCTTTTCTCATTGTTGGTACTTGGAGTACCCGCCGCGTGTCTGGACTGCGACACACAATATCAGTTGGGTTTTGTTAACCGATGTGATTGCTATGTTGCTTTGTGGTCTAAACTTGGGTTCTTATCGCTACAATAGTCAAAATGTGAGTTAAGTAAAATAATTCAAAGATAGTTCGGTTTCGAGGCATTCTGTGGAACATAGTTCCTAAATGGCACCGTAACAAAATTTCATCTTGCTGGAAATGACCAAATAACTAACGTCTGTGTAGTCATCGTTTAAGGTTACTTGGCCTTCCATTAGATCCGACCCGAACTCTTTTTACCCTATGGTTCATGTAAAGCTCGAGCTTCTATCTCCATTAAATACAATGTTCCAATGTATAGGGTAGCGTTCAACCGGCCATCTATCAGGGTGTCTGGAACCTCTGAATTCGCATATGTTCCTGAACAAGGAAGCTGGTACAAGACTTTTGGTATCCGGTACATAAACTGGCCGATGGTCTTAAGGTTAAGCCCAATGGAAAATGACGCTGAATCACGGTTCCTATTATGTAATGGTTTTTCCTGCTAAGTGACTTTTATCCATGTGACTTCGATAAATCTCTTCGGAAAAATATGCTGGCGGAAACCTTGCAAACGGTGTTCCTTTCTTTGCTTGTGTTTGTTACACCAATTAGATCTGTGACATCAAGAGTATACGGTTCACCTACGGCATCGTGAGTTTACGTTCGAACTATATCACAGTTAAACAAACCGGACGGAAATGAATACCAAAAACCTGTACGCCCAACTGTCACCAACGGAACCAGTGCACGTGAAGTGTCAAGTGCATTAATGGTCGTGTGGGTCATGCCACGTATTTCCACCTAAGTCGGCGTAAAGTTGACTGTTCAAGAGTTCATACTTCTGGCGACGGACGTTTCTGCACCGGCTCGCACGAGATCGACCGGTTAAAGTTATTGTGGTAGTCCACCCCTTTCACTCACTACAAAGTTTAAATAGATAGGTGTAACAATTTGAATCCGATGCCCATATTCGTGGGATGCGATGATCACTTAGTTGCATTGTAACGATGTCACTATACCATTTCCCGGCCAACTTGTCCTCTTGGGAAACAGAAATAATCTGAGGGGCATTCAACATGAGTCCACTCAATCAATTTATTTCGTGCGTACGCCAGTCATTTGTGCAGATATGTAGGTGTGCGTGTAAAGCCCGTCGCCTTCAGCCAATTGGACTTCAGACGCAATAAGTTGTAGGGGTGCAGGTGGGACGCTACAGCTCTTACGCACGGAACAAATTAATTGAGTAGACTCGTGTTGAATGCCTCCTCAGATTATTTCTGTTGCCCAAGAGGACAACTTGGTCGAGAAATGGAAAATGGAACATGGGAAAGGTAGATTACCTGCACTGGAATGTGCAGTTGACGCTTTCATTGGAAGACAACCGGATCGTCGGTTGCTATGACAAACCCAATTCGAGCCTGTGCTTCGCGCATTATCACAACTGAACTCGTATACAGGGTGAGCTGTGTAATAGCAATGATCTGCGGTTCGCATCCGAAGTTAGTATCGCTCGCTGTCTCCGGTCAACTATGTTTACAATCGAATCAGTTTTAACCAGTCATAAATAGAATTTTTCACACGATATAACAAAACGTAATACAAATAAGCGAACAAAATTTCTTTTCGCTATTTCTCATCAGACTAATACACATAGAAAAGTGTTTACTACTGCGATAGGCTAAGAGGGCGATTAGAATTGATCCCCTCTAAACAGGCTACGTTGTGTTGTCCGACTCCTTAATCGATGGTAACAGTAACGCAGATGCGCGTGCACACGAGCACACAATACAAGATGGTTCGTGTTTCCGATGGAGTCACGGGGTCACAGGCTAAGATCAAGGAAAGCGGCGCTCAAGGTGAGATCCGGGCCACGGCAAATGAAGCGACTGCGCTGGCATCCACTGATTGCACATTTCGGATTGCATTAGCCGGATCTCAATGATCACATCCGTTATTAGTAGGTGCTTTCTAATTTCCTTTTGCGTAACCTTTTGGTGCGACGTATAAAGCTTTGAAAGCTTCCGTGGTTACGGCTTGATGCGCGCTCTAGACTACATGCTAAAAATAGAGCTTTCGATGTTTCTATGTGCTTACATAGCGCTGCCGGACAATGTGCTGCTATCCGTTTGGCCAGGCGTCTAGTCGTGTGTCCAAGGTATCTTACACCATAGGTCTAGGCAAATTGATATCGGATACAAGATTCGCACAGGATCTGAATTCGATCCTTAAGATGTTGGGTAATAAAGAGGGCAGGGCATTAACGATTTGGTTATTGAAAGCCGAAAGCGGACGGACTCCCGGGATTATTGTAATACAATTCGTCCTACAGCCGTGAATCAGTGTTGAAATATGTTTCCGTACTGTTTGACAAAGAAGAGAGTAATATTCTTACACAAGGAATTCACTCAATGGTTGAACATTGAATGCCGTGTTTTGTTTCGCTTGACTTCCAGGTTGATCTTTATTCCGTTTCTGCCCATCTCAACTGCGAGGTTTCCTAATTGTGAAGGCGACAAAAAAATGGGCAAGCCGGCGGATTGTCTTCTGCGGAACGTACCACGGTTCATAGAGGAAATAGAACGCAGCTTAGCTGGACACTAGGTACTGGTGGTGTAAGAGACTCCGCCTAGGGCTACGCCTAAAAGCGTTCAAAACGACTCATGTTGCGATAAAATGTGCAAAGTCACTGGGGTTTAACGGTAATCCCAACAACTCTTACTTCCGGAACGGACGACCATGGGGCACAAACAACTGCCAAAGGAGCAGCGACTTGCTCGACAGTTTATAGCGTAACCGATGGAACGATGATACTTGAAGCATAAAAATGCATAGACTTAACACGTACCGGAATTTGGTAATGGATGTAATGGAAAATTTGACTACCACATAACTGAACCAAATAAAATGCCCATCGGGAACCGATAGAATGATGACATATGGATGTAGGGTTGCGGGAGTGTGGTGGTACCATGCAAAACAAAACAGTAGTTCTTATAAGTAATGCTTATCGTAAACAGCCATCGGATTGTTCACCCGTCTGCACAAATTTACATGTGTCTTTTTGGGTCATAGTTACAAAGTATCACATTCGCCTGAATAAATCCCAGAATAGCCGTCGAGATAACGAGGTGTAGGGAGCCCGGTGCGTTATTCAGATGCATTTCCAATATAGCATTCTATCAGTCCATATACAGTAGTTCATGGTTAAATTTCAGCAGTTCCCTTCCCCCCCAAAAGCCATTAGTTGAGACCTCACCAGCTCGCACCTGACACTCGCAATACCACCTACGATTCCTACATTCGAAGCACTTTTCTGTATGCGTACCAATACACATGATCTCTTCAATAAATTAGCTAAATTTCAATCTCATCATGAGGCGGTCTTTGAATCTGATTATGCTACCTGAGATCTTGCTGAACGACGAGCTCACTGATTCCAATGGCTCCGTGTTTGGCACTTATTTCCTACGTAAAGATAGACATACTAGGAGGGACGGCGTACTTTTCTACCTTGGTAATGATCGGCATTTTCAAATCAGTGCTGACCCAGAGATACGAGTTGTGGAGTTACTTTGGAGCAGTCTGCAACGGAGCCGTGTTTATTTTTCCTCGTACACCACCCTCCGATGACCATATTGACTACCGTTATGGTGCAGCCCAAGTGGGAGATCTTAACTTGCTCGCGTGAGACGTTCCGGCTTTCATCAGTGAGCAGTTTAAGACCGAACAGCAAGATGTAGTTAATGCTCTACCACTTCATGATCAAGTTACTTCAAGACAGGAGACAAACCGACAATTCTGGACATCGTGATTATAAATAAGGAAATTGTGATCGACCCAGTAACAGCAGTCATGTGATATTACTTTCCCGCTATGTTTGTTACGGAGAGCAATTCAATGGCGATATCGAGGATGTCCACATCGTAACGCTTCGCACAATTATATCCGACCACATCATAATCGTCAATTGCTCATTCCTAACTAACTAGCCCCGATATCGCTTGGGGGATTCGTTAAGCAGGTCAGCACGTTATGAACAAGCTCATCAGCAACTAGGATCCTTAGCACAAAAGAGGTAAAGTCCTTCCTGTGGAGCAGGAGGGAAACAGAATTCCTTGAGAATTACCCTTTGGCAAGCAGGAACTGCCGATCCAACCGACGAAAACTTTAATGTTCGCCTAACTGAGCGAGACAATTGCGTCAGACTGGTCCACGAAGATATATTGAAACACAAACAGGTTTTAGCGAGACTTTTCCTCTACACTCATTAGCTACTTTACAAGCCTGTCAACAAACCCCGCCTCCAAACGACGCATGTGGGAAGGTGCAAACTACCCAAGAAGCAGCTAATGCTGTTAGGCATCAATTCGCTTGTATTTTCCAGAACTCACCGCTATCTCATATCATCCTCACAAAGATTATGTTATCATCAGGGCTTAGTCCTGTCTCCTTCACAGCTGCGGTTGTGTTGAACCGAATGATATCACTTAGCGAGTAAGGTTCATAATGTACAGGTATTATACACTCTATATCATCGAACGTAGCTGCCGCAAGCTTGACTGAACCGTTATCTACGTTTCTCTAGCACTGTCAGCAAGATGTAGGTTTCAACTACGATGAAGTGTGCAATAGTCATCTCAATTCACAATTGGGCAATCGGGCTATACCTACAAACTACCGCCTAATTTTTTCATGTCAAGTCCAAAGATGCCTTGTGTATGGAAATGGGTACCTTTTCAGCACTTTGCAATATCAACTACGGATAATAATAATTCTGATAATAATAAGAATAGTGCTTGCGTTGTCATAACGTTAAAGCTGTACAAACGGAAAAAGAACATTGTGCCCAGGTGTCAGTGGAGTAAACGGTCAGTATAAATGAGCAACAAATAAACATTTCCGGATGGAATAATCTAAAGCCGCATTCTATTGTGAGACTAGCGTTGCAAGTTTGATTTATAATCGAGACGGTCCATCTTCAAGCGTATAGTATCCTGAGTTTTTCTCAAAACTAGGCGGAAGACAGTAGTGTTGAGCTTGGAATTAGTTTGACAAGGTTAATGTTGAAGTATTCCGTGAAAACTAATGTATCCCTAGCGATATGGTAAAAATGATGTTCAGTGAAATTGCACGCCCGGTTTAAAGACCCCGTTGGCATATTGTTATTATCCTTCTAGTGCTTACTACAATCATGTAGTCTATCACTGTTTAATTCCCCAGGGGATATATGGAGCTGTGCAATATCATTGTGCAGGAACAGCAAAGCTTCCCCGAAACAGCTTATTTACCCCGGACCTTTTGTTAGCCCATGCAAACTGAACGGAATCCCTCGGTACCGGGGAAGGAGTTGAAGCCGTATGTCTTTATTCGAAGGCGCTTGATCGCCCAGATCGTCGCATTATCTTTTACAAGCTTCGTAGTTATGGGATCGGTGAAGCTATTCTGCGCTGGACATATTCATTTTTACTCCACCAGCGTTTGCATGTGCGACTTCGTGGCTCCTTGTCCGACCCGATGGAAGTGCACTGTAGAGTCGCGCAACACTTCGTACTAGGACCACGGCTAATTCTAGTGTTCATAAACGGTTTTGCGGGAGTGTTGACTTCACACTTTCTACTCTATAGGGGAGATTTTAAGATTTGGGGAACAATCATGCGAGTGGAGGACCACATGGCACTGCAAGGCGATCTCACCAAGGCTTACGAGTTATCGGCTAAGAACATACTTGAGTTTAGACCTGTTTAATGCAAAATAATGTATATAGACCACTATAGAACCTACGAATATCAGCTAAGGGAAAGCGTCTTGCAGCAAACTTCCCATGAAAGTGATATTGGGATGCTCGTTCAGAATGATCTCGAGTTCCCAAGACAAGCTAAAAAAGCAGTGAAAGAACCAGCCAGCACTTACAACTACTGCGAATAGCGTTTGACCGGTTTGGTCCTACCTTTTTCGCAAATGCTAAACGCTTACATAAGAGCCACATGCGGAATACGCCATCCAGGTAAGGGATCCTTGGCAAAAACATGACCTAACTGTTCGTGAGAAGCCACAACGGATCAAGACGAAATGTTAGGGGATGCTCCATCTCCATTTCCAGCTTAGTCTAAAGATACTAGGAATTTTCAACCAATAATATCGTCTTCTGCGATGTGATCTAATATTGGTGTATCAGATCCTAAAGGATTCTAACCCCTCCCCCCCATACCGACCGTGATTGAAACTCAACCACAACACCACACTGAGAGGCTACTAGTTGAAGTTGGTGGCAAAGTATAGTCGACGGGAATGCTGCCAGAACATTTTCATCATATGTGTATCCTAGCCGTGGGACTTACATTCGCATTCTGTCCTCTCCGTTTCTTCGTTAACCGAATTTAAAACTCGAGCTGATGATGTATCGCTTCACTTGCATCAAATGATTAAACCCAACTTACTGGAGCATGGGACAACGTAGCCTAACTACCTGTACACGTGAAATTTACGGTAAGTTCACCACTGCGCGTTATTTTTCTTGATACCTCTACTTATTAATCTCATATTTTAATAGCGGAAATTTAATTTAGTTGGTCTATTCTTAACCAGGTGAGGTATGGCTCAGCGCTGCTGATCGTTCATAAGGTACAGAGTTACTTCAAACTGAATTTACCGAACTGCTGTAAAAGAGCAAATGTATTTCCTTTTCCATTGTTTCTTGCATGAATATTTTCATTTCGCAAGGCTTCTGAACGGACGATGGTTGCGAAGAGTTCAGATACGTTTTGGCGCATTGAAACAGTATGCGAAAGAATGACTATGATTAGGGTGGGAAATTAAGAATATGCACATCATAAAGTGTGCTTGAAAACAGTTGTAATCTTGGTGGATCACAATAACTTTAAAAATAGAGATGGTGTATAAGCATGGGATGTAACACTTCAGCGATAAACAGTTAAACTGAGAACTCTCTCCACTATGAACTATTTAAACCAATTAGGACGAAAGATATGCCTCACACAGATGATACGATAACACAGGGCGACTGGAATTAGGTACCTAAATTAGGTGGGTTAGTGAAAGGCTCTAATTAGTTGAACCTTTCGTAGATCCATGTCTTGCAGACACTCATGTCTTTCATGTAGGTAGGTGCGGGGAATGAAGTCCTACGTAAAGGCCACAGCTAAGGCTAATGCATCCAACTCGCCGATGTGCGCAGATTTTCCGTAGGCCATCCGTCGTATTCAGGCTAGATGAGAACAGAGTAAGAAGTGTAGAAGAAGAAGACGTCAGAATTAGATCTCACTTATCCAAGTACTCGAACTGCTCACGTTTTCATAGACTATCGGTGGGTCAGCAGTTTAAGTAATATCGATGGATGTGACAATGTAGAACGAAGAAATGAAAGATCGAGCTAATTTACCCAGCAAGGAAGTAAAATCTGATGTTAAGCGTACAAGGTGGATTCAACTTGTATCGACCAACATTTATTGCGAATGCCGCAGGTGCTTAGATATTCTCAGACCCGTTTTCATACACCCTTTCGTCTACGCAACTAAAGCGAAACAGTTCTTTAATTCTATTAACCGTCACGTACTCATTTAGTTTCACCTTAAATGTCCAAAACGAAGAGAGCTTCTAATAGTTTGGGACAATGGATTCCACATGCGTTTTATCTGTAACAAATCCATCCTTCCTTTGTTCTGTTGCTAAGTAAGGCATACTTATCAGGAGTAACGGGATATGAAGCCGACTTTTCAGCCCATACATAGATTTGTGTGGGCATGTGCGGGATTATGTTTACGGAGCTATCAAATGGAACCCCATGTCACAATTGGACGGTTGTTTATCTGGTGTAGTTCGAAGAAAATATGTCTATGGTACCATGCCACTGTTACTCAGTTAACTAAACGTGGCAAACACGAATTATCGTAGCTTGTTTGCTATAGCAACAGCTGTGCTCACAGAACTGCTCATAACGCCACTGCTGCCTGCCTTCACAATGGCAGGCAGAATCGCTCATCTGGTTGCCAGCGTTTGGACTCCGTCGGTAGGCCGACAACGCATGGGATATCGAGGCCGGGAGCACTCTGGCTATCCAGATAGCCTGATGACTAGAGCAGCCCCGGCTCCCTCTAAAGGTGTTAGGAAGGAATATTCATCTAGAAGACTACTAAGATGTCGGACACATACTCAAATCAATCGGAATTATGAAGACGTGAATGCATCAAAGGGGCCTGTAGTCCACTTTCCTTTGTTTAACAAAGTAAGTACTCATTGCTCAGAAGATGGGCCTTAGAGGTTGGCAGGAGTGTTAGCCAACGTCCCAAACCCGAGCAGCCAAACAGAGTACGTGACCATCAGTGCAAACAGGAACGCTCTTTCTATCTACAGCACCAATGTGCATGCCCTATAGACATGGACCACAGACCAGTTACCCGCGGTTTGCAATGTACACATGATTTTAGCTCGTCATTAGCTGGTCAACTCCGCCTTCTTCTGTCGCGTGTGACACGTTTTCACTTGTCCTGAGTAGCTGAAATTCACTCAGCATTCACCTAGCATTCATCTGACAACACGATGACGAAAAGTCACAGGCCGTTTGCGTTCATATGGGGTACAGATTATGCGCTAGTTGCCTGTGCCATAGATGACTGCACACAATCATACCAGAGGCATCGATAACCCAGACGGTCCCAACAGGGGATATCCGGGGTACGACAGTTGTTTTGAAGATAATCCGAACTTCGTCGAATAGCACTTCATAAAGGGGGACGGATCTGGGTAACATAAGGTCTAGGTCGGGAAAAAAATTCAGACTGTAGACTGTATGGTGCCAGGCTAATGATAGTAAAATCGCACGTCAAATTGACGACTTCCATTCGCAACTTTCTTGCAGTAGCAGACGTGAAATTTTATTGAATTCAAGAAACAAATTAAAACCAGGTTGGCCTACAGGTGACACTAGAGTTAATGTTACGCAAAGAAGCCGTTCACTAAGTTGCCATTTACTGCAAACATAAGGCATGGCGATTGAAATTCTACTCACAAGTTTGTTAGACAATAAACGAAATGTGGCATCGAAAATGCCGCTGTTGGTAAACGAAATCGCATCTCAAGGGATGAATGTTTGCGGGTGCCTCAGGAGAATAATTATTCATACACTAAGGGAATCGCACATATCCAACGACTCATCACTAACAAGTGCAGTTCCAAAGGCATATTCATTGCTCTGTACTGAGTGTTGCACCGGCAACCTATGTCGACATCTCCAGCGCCCATGTTGACATCGAGGGCATTGGAAGGTATAGGACATACAGAATTTAAACTTATCTTTGTATACTCTCCACTGAATACCGCGCATCTACGTGGCATATTTGACTGTACCGCATCTCATCACTTACGTCCTCAACCACCACGCTTGGGTCCCCCAGCAACTCATAGTAATCATTCAATTTCCGATCGACCCAGCCATGAGGAGGCCTTTGCTCGACCGCCAATACAGTCAGTAAGTACCCAAAAAATCTTCGCCAACCTTGGTGTTCATCAATATCCCCATACTTTAACTGCACAGTAATCATTTCCGTACATACATCTTAAGGTTCCCGCTTTTCCAAATAACCGCACGGCGTTTCCGTTACTTAGCCGGGAGCCTACAAAACGCATTTGATTGCGTCGGTAATGAGTGAACCGGTAGGACTCCGTCTGGTGCTTCTGTGACGCCGTATCAAATCACCTGTTGGCGACTACCAAGATAGACGACCATCGGAGTGGTGGGCACTGCAGTGTGGAAGGGCGGGTCTTGTTTTCGTGACAATCAGTAGCTGGTGAACCAAATCAACAAGTGGACCACAACCACCGAACCAATGATTTGCACAATCATGTGTGTCTGGTAAGCACAATGGTATCCGGTAAGTTTACAGTCACACGTGGAATACTAGACCGAGGAGTGCTAAGCGATGTCATTCTACAGGTTTGGCACATGTCCGGCACTTTACATTCGCATCCTACAAGCGACCATGCGGTTAAGCCGTGAGCACATCAGCCATAAACAAAACCTTTTCTATAACGATTACAGCGGGACCGAAGTATGGCAGTTAATGCATAGGTCTTCTGGAATAATTTTGCGAGTGAATGAACGACCACACGCAATCCCAAAGGGCAGGACACTCCAGCCTGAAGCGGGCGTGTTGCTTGGGTCAATGAGACAAAGATGGGACAAAGAACAGATCGGTTTTGCGCTGCATTCCGCAATTGGTAGAGATGACAGGAGTGAGGCTGGAACCCAGACGTTCCGATGTCACAAAAAGTATCCACCCTAAGCGAAAATAATGAAAAATGAAGAATACATTTATGGGATTAAGAAGATCTTCCTTAAAAGTCCTGTTGGAGAGTTGATGGGGATATCGAACTAATAACAATAATTACGCTAGCATTAACAATAACGCTTATAATGATAACAATAATGGTAAAACAGTTAGTACTTTAACTATGAAATAAGGACTTAACGTTTGCTGCGCTGTAATCCAGCAATCCGCTTAGATGCACAACACCCAAGGTAAACATCAAATAAATCCATGATAAACTCCAGGTGTAGGATGGAGAGTAGCGCTAATGACAGTGCGTCATCCAACTGTCTTTTAAATACTGTTAGTGTCGGTGCAGAGACGACCGATTCTGGGAGAGCATTCCACGGGTGACAGACACGAATGGAAAAGAAATCTCTGCGGCAATCCAGGTGGCGATACTGCACCACGAGTTTCAATGGGTGGCCCCTCACGGTTGTATTGGTGCTGAGTTGCAGTAAAGGGTGGCACATATGATGTGGGTCTCGCAGAATCAAGCATGCCAAAAGCAGGTCGCCTCGTAGTCTGCGATTGCTTCCGCTGAATACCCAACAACGTTGTAGCCTCTCCTGGTATGAAAGATTGCGCATTCCAATTACGTTCTTAGATGCCCGACGTTGTGGCTGCTCCAGTGCATTAAGGTCATGTTTCAGCCATGGATGCCAGGCTTGAATTGCGTATTCGACATGGGGGCGAACATACGCACTGAGCATTTGTCGAAAGATGGAGCTGTTTATTCCTCCAAACGCCCGTCGCAACAGTCCGACTTGTTGGTTTCCAGTCTTCGAGGCCTCATCGGATCGCCTGGCGCAAGTTGTCATCTTGAATCAGGACACCCACGTCACGGTTGACGATTGATTGTTGCAGTACATTCATTCCGAGTCGGTATAAGTAGTTGCTCTGATGTCGGATGGAGAGTACATTGCATGTACTCACGTTGAAATCAATTAAATGTTTGGTTGATCATTGTTATACCGTATCAAGGACTTTCTGAAGAAAATGCTGGTCGGTGTTCGCCTGGATCATGCCCAAAATCTTGACATCCTCGGCAAACATTAGAAAGTTTGAAGTGATTCCATGTGCGAGACCATTGATCAAAACTAAAACACCAACAACAAACGTGGACCTAGAACTGAGCCTTGTGGCACACCCCACTCGACCTGTATGGGGTCCGATAAACAGCTCCGAACTCTGACCACTAATTGCCGTTGAAGTAGAAATTTGGCAATCCAGCTTAAAAGCGAGCATTGTCCTGCGTCACTACGAAATGGCACAGTAAAATCCATCAACAGTTCTGTATTACAACACTTGGTCGACACTGGACACCCAGTCCAGATAAACCAGTCGTTCCGAGTCGTTTATACCATCCCTAAACGATACCCAAAACAGCTGAAGAAACTTTTATTGAGCATATCTGAAGCTATTGCTATCAAAGTTCTAAAACCAGAGCTGTGCAAACAGCGCACACTGCTACAGGCTCTGAAATTGCCTTGGCCTTGAACTTGACCTTCCTTGATCACCTGCTTCCTAATGCGACAATCCGATTGATCAAACCATTGATTTAGTTTTCATATTGCCTAGTTAATTAGTTGATTGCTCTCTGTACAGGCCTCTACGGGCTTTATTCTCTCCAAACATCTTGCTTCATAATTGTACTCGCCTGATGAGAATTATCGAAAAGAATATTCTTTGCGCACTTGCTTACTTCTAAAAGTGAGTCGCCGATACTGTAACGCTGGACATTGGGGAGTAGTATCCGATGGTCTAGACAATCGAAACCTTCGCAAATTCCAGGTATATCACATCGACCTCCTCTCCAGCATCAGCTGACTCGGCCCAACTACTGCGTGCGTTGAGTAAATTCGTTGTACATGACCGCTGTCGACGGAAGTCGTGCTGCGTAGGTGTGATGCTGTTACAGTTTTCTAGATAACACACCGGTTCATCGGCAATTATGGATTCCATGATCTTGGAGAGTATAGAAAGAAGGGATTCTGGGCGGTGGTTGGAGGGCTCAGTTCTGCTTCCACCTTTGTGAATTGGGGTTATTATTCCGAACTTCCACATAGCGGGAACTTGGTTCTGGTCTAAGCAGCGCTGGAAAAACTGAGCTATAGGTCCTGTCAGTAGGCTTGTTGCTGCTTCCAATGCATCTGGACGAATGGCATCGACACCCCGCGAGCTGTGTTTGCGTAGAGGCGTCAGCTTATGCAATGCAGCCTCCGCGGTAAAAGTGATGTGGGAGACAAAAAAGGTTGGAAGATCGCTTAGTAGGAAGACCCTCTGAAATGTGGGGTCATATTGCATTCGCAGCGCGTTTGCTACTTCCATAACCATTCTTGTTGGACCATCAGATGTCCTGAGTGGAGAAAATCCTTGCCCCACCCTTAGAAGGCTACTGACGTGCCTGTACAGCAGTTTGTGGTTAGCACTGAAGGTTCGTACGATGTTCCGCTGATAGGCGGTTTTGTCTTCTCTTAGCAGTTGTGCGCATTGTTTACGTTGGGCTACGTAGTTGCCCCAAGTTTCTGGTGATGAAGTTTCTCTGTACACTCGCCATGCTGCGTTACGTACTGTCCTCCATTTTCGAGTGCTGCTCTTAACGCAAGGAAGTGATTTACACTTATTGCAAACTCTTATTCCTGAAGCCTCTTCAAACAGCTGACTGAATTTGTTGACCAAACCGAGCCAGGCCACTTCCAGGGGTTCTTTGGGACCCAATGGGCAACCTGCTAGCAACCCGTTAATCATATATTCCTCGTTCGTAAGCACAAAATCCAGCACAGATGGCATGTTACCTGTTCTGAACCGAGTGGGTAAAGTAATATTGTTGTAAAGAGGAACAGTGGTTACGAGATTTTGTAGATCGGCTTTGAATTTGTTATAGATTGGGTAGATTGCCTTAGTCGTCGCCGCTGTTATGATTGAGGGAACGCCGCCTCCTGAGATAATTGCGTGACAAGATTGTCGCTCGCACGGTTGGAGCAAGCCTACGATAATTGCTTGTTACGCTGACCACTCGAACGGAATTGCGCTGTCCTGATGACGCTGGCTTAGCCGGTGAGACGGAAAATTGAACGAGCGTGGGAACGATCTTAGCCGCACTTGTTCGTATAGACGGTGAGGCCTCGAAAACGGACGCACACGAGAGCGGGTACGATAGACGCGCGCTAATGACTTAGACGCGAGGGCTGGCCAGTTAACGACTCGCACGCAATCACGCGACCCGACCGACTCCCAACTGAGGCGAAGAGAAAGAAAAGACAAGTGGTCCTCTGTAGGCTCTTTACGACCGACAAAGGGCAATCACAGTGAGTGCTATGGGTTATTAAGTTAAGGAAAACTGTCACCACGAAGAGGTGGTAGTTTGTAAATGACCATTGTCAGAAGGTGCGCAGTTTGGGCCGCGTCTCGGAGTGGCTGAGCTCTGCTGCGTTGTGGGGAGGAATTGGCCCTCGCTTTCCACAGCCATTCTGCTGGGGTTTCTGGCGCGTTTTTGCGGGAATATTTGACGAGCCCGCAACAGAATTGTTCTCGGAGCTTGGCAGGAGTATTTAGATAATATACCTTGAAATCACACATGAGAAGTATGTGAATGTACTTTCGCTGTAAACTGCATCTTAAAGCAGCCGCCATGTGGCCGTCAGTTTCGGGTGTAGAGTTCGGGGAGGCGGTAAACCAAGATAATAGCGCAAGTGTATCTTCCTTTTAACTGCAAGCAGCACCAAAGAGATTCGGGGAACTGCGAGTCTGAATCCTCCACGGCTTCGCACTGTAAGTCGCTTAAGTAATACAGGATTACCCCTCCTCCTTTTGCGAGCCTACCCTTCCAGATCAGCAACATGCCCGGTAGCGAAATTTCATCGTCCGTCATTCCCGTGTGCAACCACGTATCGGTGATATCAATGACATCATATGACCCGGATGCTTAGCAATCTGTCAGCTAGGCCAGTTTATTAAAAAGACCCAAAGCATTCACATGCAAACAGGCCAGTTTCTCTGTGTTTAGGATCCCACAGAGGTCTAAAGAGATTAAGCGTGGGAGGACGCCGACCGTTGAAAGGTCGGCAGTTACTTGTTATTTTTGATGGAATGATGATACTTCATCTGAAACTTGATTCGGCTAAGGTGCATCCTAATCTTCCTTTAGATTTACGTCAGTGTCAAGTGAAGCAGCAGTCAAGTTAAGCTCCTGTGTCATCCTCCATACGCTTGCTGTTCCAGCTGCCTTGAAATGTGAACTTTGCAAAACTTCTGCGAACTTTAACCGCACTTCAAAAGGAAGACTTTTCCGAGTCCTCTGCCATCGATCCAAAATATCCGTTGCTTCTTGCTCTGACTGAAGTACAAATTTTAAGATTCTATTGCCGCATCCTCTATAATTTGGTGAGAGAGGTATCTTGGTGAGCGATAGCGCCATAATATTATCCAAAGATATTGTTTCAAGAATGAACCGCCACTGTTCTAAATCGTGCTTTCCGGCCTCTTGCACATCGTTAGTAGGATGATCTGGCACGCCATGTATGAAAAGTGTGTTTAGGCGCTTTCCCTTGCTGTGCCAGACTTAGATGCTTCTTTTGGATTGTCATACGCTCCAAGGGACACCAGAATAGATGCGTATCCCACAAGATCCGTGTCTTAGCGCGCTTGCGGAGAGCAAAATGTTTTCTACGTCGGTGAATGATTCTAGTGTTACTCGGATAAGTCTGGGTTCTCCATAATGTGGCGAGTTCGGATGACGAGTAATTCGTAATAGGTTTATGGGTTTGGCTTTGACACTCATCAGCAAGCACAATGAGTTCCATTGGTCATGATCGTCCGATAACTTTCCCCGCAATGTGATGGCGGTAGATTCGGGGACAGTTAAACATACAACAGTTCGGGCACTATTGTTGGATCCCTTCAACTTTGACCACCAAAGTAGGGTAACCGTTTGTCCTGACCTGCTGATAAGTATTGATTGTGTACTGTCTCTCCCTCTATTCGTGTTAACGGTGTGCACAACAGAAGAGGCCGTAACTGCAGCCTCCCAGCTGACGTTTGCAGCCATCTCTGCATATTTAACTGATGTTCCGGGGACTTTGTCTCGACAAATGTCATTTGAACTACAGGTACCGAGGGTTGATGTTCGATCGCTTCATCCTTGTTAATGCTAGATGTCAGGTCTAGTGGAATTTGCTTAACCAGACCTTTTGAGTGGTGCCAGATTTTGTTGCCATGAGTACTATTTGATTCTCGTAGGTGTGGTCAATTTTCACCCGGGGTTCTACCAAAGTTGGAGAAGACAATGGAGATAAGGATGTGACTGATTGCGTTTTAGGGGAAGCAGATTGTAAAACATTCCGTTGCATAAAAGCCGCTACGCCTCCCTAATGCACACTCGCGTCCAATGGAGTAAATTTATCGTCCATGTTCTGCTCGGCGTCTGCGGTTAACCATCACACTTCTGGGCTAGGATAACTAAGCACTTAGCGAGTGGGATGATCGAGCCCTCAGTATAGAACCAAAGCGCATCTTTCATTCTCTTATCTGTTGTTGGGACACGTTTACACATTTTGGATGATACCATACTATTCAGTGCAAGTAATCCAAACCTATTTTAACTAATAGATGACATGCTCCTAACTCGCAAATGGCTATTGCTCGGAGCCTTTTCGGATTGGCATTTTTTCCAATCAACTTGGTGTCTTTACTTGACCCAATGGGATGTTTAGCACTCGGTTCCTTTCCAGCTTTGCGAGCGGCGCACATCGGCCGGGCGAGCGTCGTGGTTGCAAGGTCAAATAAGCGTTCGGCGTTGTCGCGCGGTACGTGTGTTAGGTTAGTAGTTTACCGGAAAACACGTCCTTTCCGTATTTTGAAACATTGTATTTTACCGTTGTTTTAACCTTCAAAACGTCCACCTGTTTTAACTGACGGCATTTGCCGTGACACATAGTGTTTTGTTGAGTACCTTGCTGCACCGTTTCTCACACTGCTTGATGCGCTTCCTACATTTGTAGCTTGCACTATACACCTTGCGTTCAGTTGCCTCCAACTTCCATACTGTCCCGTAGTTGACACGGCTCTTTCGTGTCATTGATTGTCCACTAGTATCCCAGGCGCCATCTAAAGATTAGTGACCCCGGTCCAGAACACGTCGCCTGCCGTTTTGAATTTGAAGATCGATCTGATTCGTGCCTATCACCAGATACCTGTAGAAGAAAATGACATTCCTAAAACGAACATTATTACATCTTTCGGCTTGTTTGAATTTTTAAATAGACCATTTGGACTGTGCAACGCCGCACAAACCTTCCAACGCTTTCTTCACGATGTCGCTCGTAGCTCAGACTTTGCTTATTCCTACCTCGATGTTATTTTAGTAGCCAGTTCATCGGAACAAGAGCACCTAGAGCATCTTCGAACTCTCTTCCGGCGCCTCTCCCTCTCTTCCCTCCTAAATACGAAGTCTGCAAATCAATGGTAGAAATCCAAACCACCTCGTTTCATCGTCTGATATCAAAGTTCTTCCTGATGAGATCCAGGCAATCAAAAACTTCCCAGGTCCGACTTCGTTCATGTACCTCAGTGGATTGTGTGTTTTGGTCAACTACTATCGACGCTGCATTCCACGCTGCGCTCAGCTCATGCAGTCTCTGACTGACCTACTCAGAGGGAATGAAGGTAAGTTCGCTTCCCTGACACAGCATAGACAGCCTTCGCTGAGCTCAAGGATGCTACCTCCAACATACCTCTCCTTGCTCATTCCGAATCGACTGCATCTCGTTCCATTACAACTGATGCCTCAGACGTCAAGGTAGGAGCCGTCCTCTAACAACACGTTGAAAGGCAATGGCAACCCCTTGGGTTCTGCTCCAAGCGCTTGCAGCCAGCGGAATCCCGCTACAGCACGTTTGGCAGAGAACTGCTCTCCATTTACCTAGCCATTCGTCAGTTCCGGCACACACTCGAAGGCCGCGCTTTCCCGGTCTACACTGACCACAAGCCCCTCATCTTCGCCTTCAAATCTGCTTGCGACAAATTTTCACCACGGGAAACATGACACCTAGACTTAGCCACGCAGTTCACTCATGACATGCGTCATGTCTCAGGTGTCGACAAGCCCGTCGCCGATGCTCTCTCATGCGTCAACCTCACTCTCCAGTCTTTGCCTACCGTCGACCTTGCCGCCATGGTATCGGCTCAGGCTCAAGATGAAGACATACAACGCACTCTGCAGTCCATTTTGCTGCATGTGCAACCTGTTCCTCTCCAAACCACGGAAAGAACCATCCTCTGTGACACTTTCACAGATTGTCCTAGACCCCTTGTGCCCATCTCCTTCAGACGCACAATCTTTGACGTACTGCGCGCACTATCACATCCTGGTGTCTGTGCACTATTGAAACTGGTCACCAAAGGTTTCGTTTGGCCACGCGCAAACAAAGATGTTCGTATCTTGGTTTGCGCCTGCCTTCCATGCCAGCGCTCCAAAATACATCGTCACACCCTTGCTCCACTTGGTTCATTCCCTTTCCGGACTTTCGGTTCTCGCATGTACACTTAGATATGGTAGGTCCATTACCTCCGTCACGCGGATTCATATACATTCTTACATGTGTCGACCACTTCACCAGATGGCCAGAAGCCATTCCAGACTGCACAACTGAGACTGTTATCCGGGCCTTCTTGGACCAGTGGGTCTCGCACTACGGATGCCCATCCACCATTACACCTACCGATGGATGCCCTTTGAATCTTCACAATTCGGTATGTTCTGCAACACTTTAGGCTTTCGCCGCATTCATACCACAGCGCATTAGCCAGCAGCCAACGGTTTAGTTGAACCCTTTCATAGAGAACTAAAAATCTCGCTCTGCGCCTCCACCGGTCCTACATAAAGCGAAAACATTTCGCTCGTACTCTTAGGCATTCACAGCAGCATCAAAGCTAACTTGCAACGTGAACCGGAAGAGCTGCTTTACGGCACAACGCTAAAGTTTCCAGAAGAACTTGTTTCGCCTCCCACATCATTGCGTATGCCTCCGCCTAACTTTGCGTCCACCCTAGCTAAACGCATGCGTTCACTACGCCTGACTCCGCCCCGTGAGCAGACTAGAGATGTGCAAATGCACAGCGGACTCTCTACCTGCACCCACGTCTTTCTCCGCACAGACGCAGTGCGGCGCCCTCTCCAGCCTCCCTACATTGGCCCTTTCAGAGTCCGCAATGAAACCCGAAACATTTCACTTTAGACCGGAATGGTCACCGAACAACGGTGCCCATCGAGACTCAAATTGACTTTCTTTGACTAATCACTTGCAAGCTATTCTGATGCTATTACATAAACACCTGCACCTGCAGCGAATTCCCTAGCACTGGATACCCCGAAACCTTCCGTTCCCCTTGACTCTCATCCTACCCCGCCCCAACCCCAGGCAACCGACCGACGCGTTAGACATGTCAAACGTCTGGTCCGTTTTACAGCTTTTGTAAACGTTTGCTATTTTCATTCAGACGCCACTTTCGTCTTTAGTGGTAATCCTGCGTCTCATCCACAAACGTTTGCAAAATCGACAAAAAACCCAAAACATTTCGAAAACTTAAAAAGCATATTTGCTTTTATAATGCATACAATGTACCCTCTCCGGCATCAAGCAAATTCCCCGACCCTTTCCCACTCCCTCTGAGTTCCCTCTTACATAAAATCGATCGCCGGAACTGCCAAGGCCACCCTTTGAGTGACTCGCCAACCTGCTCAAGGCAACCCCCGAGTGACTCACCAGCCGACCCAAGACCTTTCCTGCACCAAGGAACAGTCAGTCGTCCTTGGCCGCGGGCGGCCACCAACGGGTTGATCCCCAAATGCCAGACTAGGCATTTCCAATGAGGACGCCGAATTTTTTTGTGGGACTAGGACCGTGGACTGGAGTGCGGTAGAGGGAGTGACACCTCCCTCGACTAGCTTCTCCGGCAAATTGTTCCAATATTTCCCCACTCGACGATGGAAGCATAGAGAGTGAGCTTTGCAGTTTTTCCTACTCCGCGTAATCCACTTAGATTACAAATTTCGATTGGCCTCAGACGATGGAGCCACTATAAAATCTTTCAGAAGCTGCACGGTTTAAAAATACATCGAACGCACTACTTGGAACAAACGTGTACATATTTATTTATTTACTTGTGCCCTTCGGCTTTTTGCACAAACTAAAACTGAACTTTGTCATGAAACATCTCATTTTAAAGAAGCATGTACCATTTGCTCATTGTAGTATTAATTGCATTTCGTTGTTTTCTTTTCTTTCCATGGTTGGTCACGACTGAACATATCTTCTGAAGTGATGGATTTAGGCTTACAAATTAATCCGTACCACTCAAGCAAGGCGAATCATCACAGACCCAGTGGTATGAAAAGTGGTGCTGTACTCAAATGAGTCAGATGTTGGAAAGGGCTGAATGGCTGGAGCAGCTGTCGCTGTGCCTAAACAGTAGCTCGAACTACGAATTGGTACGATTTTGGCATACTTGCTCTTTAACAACACTGGCACATTGATGGCTTAATTTGATTATAACAGCGGTCACAAAAAGTGTTTTCATGATGACGGCTTACCTGCGCTTAAGCCACACTGGCAAATGGCCAGATGGAGCATGGAAGAGTAGGTGAACCTTTCGATGAAATACCCTACACGGAAGCAGATCCCCTGGGGACAGTTTCACAGAAAGCCGTATTACTTCACTTGAACATCTTGCTATATTTGCATTTGTACGTTTCCAACTTCGCCGTCTTCCTAGTACATTTAATTTGTAAATCACTACAAAAATCCGAACAACTACCTGGTTTATTCGTTCCCGCTTCATATACGGATCAAGTCATTCAATTGGGCTGTGCCTCACCCTGTCGAGGCAAACGTCGTTTACGTATTTGGTTTGTGGCACCAGGTTCCAGATTTGCCTGTCACTGTGGCCTCCATGGGAATAGCCACAGGACGCCGGCACCTACAGTGGGATCGTGAGTAGCTTTTGCTGCACTACCCACATGACCATCCACACAGGCCATATCCAGTGTAAACCCGAAGGAATAAGACCGGGAAGCATGTGGATGTGAGCCACGTTTCATCAACGGAGCCGGCCCACACTCTTTCACAGTTACACACAAGCACGGTGTATTTGGGGAATCAAGTGCACACAATGTGGTGGCTGCACCGTACTCCGCTCCAAACTGACTGCATGGAACCACTCTTCGAGTCTAGCGCGGCCACGAGGACAGTGCATCCAGTCCCCTCGACAAAGATTTCCAGTCTTCTGGAGCCAATAATCGAGGTGGAGAGAGTTAGGCACGTAGGTATCTTGTAAACAGGCACATCAGGCGCAGCCACACCGGGGAAATCAAACAATCAATATAGAATTTAAGGAAAAGCAAACACGCAAAATTGGCACAAACTATGCAGCAAAATAACAGAGTTGAGTAACTCAAATAAACAGGAATGAGTTTTATCTAGTTTAAAAAGACCCAGATTAAGTGTAATTTGGTTTAGCCCAATTGCGGTGAAGAAGCATCATGAATGCAACATCAAACTCAGCATGAGGCACAAGTTGATCATACATGGTTGGCGGCATCCGGTTTCGGATTTGCCTGTCACTGTGGCCTCCACAAGGACAACCACAGGATGCCTGCGCCTACAGAGGGACCATGGATGGCTTGCGCTGCAACACCCACAGCTCCATCCACACACCCCATAACCAGTGTAAACCCGAAGGAATAAGACCAGGAGGTATGTGGATGTGAGCCACGTTTCATCAACGGAGCCGACCCACAATTCTACGATATACACAGCACTAGCATTCCTGCGTATCTACTTTGGGAGTTGTGCGTACCAGACGTACACAGGGCAGTGGCTGGCCGCACTGCATTAAAACAGTCGCGGGAACCGTGCACCCCGTCTCCCCAGCAGCAATTCATCGGCTACTGGTACCAGCAATCGAGGTGTAGGGGGCTAGACAAGTAGGCATCTTGTCAGCATTCACATCAAGCGTAGCTATACCGGTGATAGCAAACAAACAAAGAGTTGGAAGAAAAATAAACACGGAAAATTGACGCGGAATATGTAGCCCAAATAACAGCAATTGGTAAATCAAATAACTTGAAATAGTTTTTGCCCGGACTAATATTAGTCGGTTTAGCCCAGCTGTGCTGAAGAAGCTTGAGGTAAGCAATATATATATATATATATATATATATATATATATACGACTCGACCAAAAGAGAGCAGACGTTTGATATCACTTTCACTTCGTAACTGAATGTTTTGCCAATTGAACTTTAGGGAGACTGCGTTGTGACACAGCCTAACTAAATTAGCCAATTTCAATAAATGCTTCGATGTTACAATTTTCCCCTACATTTTATTGTATGAACGGATGCTGCGGCATGTAGTACAGTGAGCTAATCTCCGTGGAATTACAATCCACGCGGAAGCAGGCAAAATCGGTGGTGCAGAGTGAACAATCTGATTGTTTTTTACGTGAAGCATTAGCCGTAAAACCTCACGCTTTTTTGCATGGTATTATCCCAGTTAAACAGTCTTGCTTCTGGTATGCTACTATCCTGCTCTGGTTTTTCGCATTCAGTCTTTGATTTTATGCTCCTCCCAAGGGCTCTATTAAGTAAACGCGTTTTCACCATTTACCTTTGCTCCAGTACCTATATGTATAGGTCTACAGCGCACGGCTGTACAGCACATCGCTACAGGATACCGGAAGCACCGAGCACGACTGGTGTGTGGTGTGAATCAAATCAAAGGCCGGGCAGCCATATACATTCCGGTGGGTATCACACATTCCCGGGATCTTGCTACGGAAATGACGGACCACCGGGCCACCTTGGGTATTGCACGATTCTATATGTCGAACGTTCTATGAGTGCAGCACGTCACAGCTTGCCACGATATGCTTCATGCATTGATCCTAACTAACAAGTGCGTTGTTGGTGACACCCGAGACTTATTCATATTTTTCTGCCTCTTCGTCACTGATTGATCACCGCTTTCTTATTCTTCCACCATCACTCCCGCTTCAAATAAAGACGACGATACATCCCGTATCTGGCAAGCTGGTTTCAAACTTTCACAAAACCCTACTTATCCTGACATGTTTTTGGGAACAATTGAAATCAGTCGAGCTGGTACTACACACGGACCGCTCCGTGTCATACATTTACAAGCAGGTTAGTTTCGAAGTGTTCACTGCTTCTTCTTCCGAGTAGGTGGAACGACGAAGAGGCTAATTCCGGTCCACCGCATAGTTTCGATTTAAAAAGATTTCCCCGACTAAAACTGTTCCTCCCCACGCTATGTTTGTACAGCAACGTTCAGCAGCGTTGTCACTGAACGCACATTCGAACTGGAGTTACCAGCCTTACACCGTGATCCAACATACGTGGAATTATCTTCTACGATTAAAGTCTGTGCCGTCACAAACCGTGATTAAGCGCAAGCGGATATTTTAAGCACATTGAGCTGATTGCTATTTGTGTGACACCATTCGATACAGAATGCTCAAAGCTCTCGGAAAAAATTAAGCTTATACCAATCCGGCGCTTCTCAATGCAGCTGTGAAAGAATTTGTGATCTCTCAATCTGCGTTCAGCGCTGTGTTCAGATTCAGTTAGCAGGTTCCAGTCACTCGCCATTCCTGGTGACCTTATCAGCCATTGCGCATGCATAACCCATCAGACACAACGCGACCCACTGGGTCAAGTAAAGGCACCTCGCTGATGTGCATAAATGCCAATCTGAAAAGGCTCCGAGCAAAAGCCATTTGAGAGTTAGGAGCATGTCATCTATTAGTTAATATAGGTTTGGCTTACTTGCACTGATTAGTATGGTATCATCCGAAATGTGCCAACGTGTCCCAACAACAGGTACGGGAACGAAAGAGCTCACAAGATGCGCTTTGGTTCTGTACTGAGTGCTCGATCATCCCACTCGCTAAGTGCTTAGTTATTCTAGCCCAGAAGTGTGACGGTTAACCGCAGACGCCGAACAGAAGATGAACGACAAAGTTACTTCATTGGACGCGAGTGTGCATCAGGGAGGCGTAGCGGCTTTTATGCAACGGAATGCTTTACAATCTGCTTCCCCTAAAACGCAATCAGCCACATACTTATCTCCATTGTCTTCTCCAACTTTGGTAGAACCCCGGGTGAAAATTGACCATACGTACGAGAGTCAAATAGTACTCATGGCAACAAAATCTGGCACCACTCAAAAGGTCTGGTTAAACAAATACCACTAGACCAGACATCTTGCATTAACAAGGATGAAGCAACCGAACATCAACCCTCGGTACCCGTAGTTCAAATGACTCTTGTCGAGACAAAGTCCCCGGAACAACGTTTAAATATGCAGAGATTGCTGCAAACGTCAGCTGGGAGGCCGCAGTTACAGCCTCTTTTGTTGTAAACACCGTTAACGCGGATAGAGGGAGAAACAGTACACAAGCAGCACTTATCAGCAGGTCAGGACAAACGATTGCCCTACCTTGGTGGTCAGCGATAAAGAGATCCAACAATAGTGTCCGAACTGGTGTATGTTTAACTGTCCCCGAATGTACCGCCATCACATTGCGGGGAAAGTTATCGGACGATCATGACCAATGGAACTCACTGTGCTTGCTGATGAGTGTCAAAACCAAACCCATAAACCTATTACGAATTACTCGTCATCCGAACTCGCCACATTATGGAGAACCCAGACTTATTCGAGTAACACTGGAATCCTTCACCGACGTAGAAAACATTTTGCTCTCCACAACGCGCTATGACACGAATCCTGTGGGATACGCATCTATCCTGATGTTCCTTGGAGCATATGACAATCAAAAAGAAACTTCGAAGACCGGCACAGCAAGGGAAACCGCCTAAACACACTTTTCATACATGGCGTGCCAGAGCATCCTACTAACGATGTGCAAGAGGCCGGAAAGCACAATTTAGAACAGTGGCGGTTCATTCGTGAAACAAAATCTGTGGTGCTATCGCTCACCAAGATAGCTCTCTCACCAAATTATAGAGGATGTGGTAATAGAATCCTAAAAGTTGTACTTCAGTCAGAGCAAGAAGCAATGGATATTTTGGATCGGTGGCAGAGGACTCGGGAAAGTCTTCCTTCTGAAGTGCGGTTAAAGTTCGCAGAAGCTTTGCAAAGTTCAAATATCAAAGAACCTGAAGCAGCAAGCGCATCGAGGATGACACAGGAGCATAAGTTGACTGCTGCTTCACTTGACACTGACGTAAATCTAAAGGAAGATTAGGATGCATCTTAGCCGAGTGAAGTTTCAGATGAAGTATCATTATCCCATCAAAAATAACAAGTAACTGCCTACCTTCCATCGGTCAGCATCCTTCCACACTTGATCCCTTTAGCTCTCTGTCGGGTCCTAGACACAGAGAAACTGGCCTGTTTGCATACGAATGCTCTGGGCCTTTTTAATAAACTGGCCTAGCTGTAAGATTGCCAAGCTCCCGGGTCATATGAGGTCATTGATATCACCGATACGTGGTTGCACACGGGAATGACAGACGATGAAATTTCGCTACCGGGCATGTTGCTGATCTGGAACGGTAGGCTCGCAAAAGGAGGAGGGGTACTCCTGTATTCCCGAAGCGACTTACAGTGCGAAGCCGTGGAGGATTCAGACTCGCAGTTAATAGACTCTCTTTGGTGCCGCTTGCAGTTTAAATGAAGAGACACTTGCCTTATTGTCTTTTTGTACCGCAGCCCTGAAAGCTGCATCCGAAACTGACCGCCACATTGCGGCTGCTTTAAAATGCAGTTTACAGCGAAAGTGCATTCACATACATATCATGGGTGATTCAACGTATATTATCTAGATACTCCTGCCACATTCCGAGAACAATTCAAAGCCGATCTACAAAATCTCGTAACCACTGTTCCTCTTTACAATCATATTACTTTGCTCAGTCGGTTCAGAACAGATAACAGGCCATCTGTGCTGGATTTTGTGCTTACGAACGAGGAATATATGATTAACGGGTTGCTAGCAGGTTGCCCATTGGGTCGCAATGATCACGCAGTGATCCCGCAGTTATCACGCAGTGATCAGTCTCAACTTCGTCGGTTATGCGGAATATCGGAATGAGAACGATGAGACTGTGCGAAGCATCACAAGCTGCGATCGATTAGCCCAGCTCGTCGGCGTTACAACTTGGTCGTTGCTTGCCAAAGAACCCCTGAAAGTGGCCTGGCTCGGTTTGGTCAACAAATTCAGGCAGCTGTTTGAAGTGGCTTCAGGAATAAGTGTTTGCAGTAAGTGTAAATGACTTTCTTGCGTTAAGAGCAACACTCGAAAATAGAGGGCAGTACGTAACGCAGCATGGCGAGTGTACAGAGAAACTTCATCACCAGAAATTTGGGGCAAACACGTAGCCCAGCGTAAACAATGCGCACAACTGCCAAGAGAAGACAAAACCGCCTACATCGTACGAACCTTCAGTGCTAACCACAAACTGCTGTACAAGCGCGTCAGTAGTCTTCGAATGTTAATGAGGATTTTCTCCACTCTGGACATCTGATGGTCCAACAAGAATGGTTATGGAAGTAGCAAACGCGCTGCGAATGCAATATGACCCCACATTTCAGAGGGTCTTCCTACTAAGCGATCTTCCAACCTTTTTTGTCTCCCACATCACTTTTATCGCGGAGTCTGCATTGCATAAGCTGACGCCTCTACGCGAACACAGCTCTCCGGGTGTCGATACTATTCGTCCAGAGGCATTTGAAGCAGCAACAAGCCTACTGACAGGACCTATAGCTCAGTTATTCCAGCGCTGCCTAGACCAGAACCAAGTTCCCGCTATGTGGAAGTTCGGAATAATAACCCCAATTCACAAAGGTGGAAGCAGAACTGAGCCCTCCAACCACCGCCCAGAATCCCTTCTTTCTATACTCTCCAAGATCATGGAATCCATAATTGCCGATGAACCGGTGTGTTATCTAGAAAACTGTAACAGCATCACACCTACGCAGCACGACTTCCGTCGACAGCGGTCATGTACAACGAATTTACTCAACGCACGCAGTAGTTGGGCCGAGTCAGCTGATGCTGGAGAGGAGGTCGATGTGATATACCTGGAATTTGCGAAGGTTTCGATTGTCTAGACCATCGGATACTACTCCCCAATGTCCAGCGTTACAGTATCGGCGACTCACTTTTAGAAGTAAGCAAGTGCGCAAAGAATATTCTTTTCGATAATTCTCATCAGGCGAGTACAATTATGAAGCAAGATGTTTGGAGAGAATAAAGCCCGTAGAGGCCTGTACAGAGAGCAATCAACTAATTAACTAGGCGATGTGAAAACTAAATCAATGGTTTGATCAATCGGATTGTCGCATTAGGAAGCAGGTGATCAAGGAAGGTCAAGTTCAAGGCCAAGGCAATTTCAGAGCCTGTAGCAGTGTGCGCTGTTTGCACAGCTCTGGTTTTAGAACTTTGATAGCAATAGCTTCAGAAATGCTCAATAAAAGTTTCTTCAGCTGTTTTGGGTATCGTTTAGGGATGGTATAAACGACTCGGAACGACTGGTTTATCTGGACTGGGTGTCCAGTGTCGACCAAGTGTTGTAATACAGAACTGTTGATGGATTTTACTGTGCCATTTCGTAGTGACGCAGGACAATGCTCAGCTTTTAAGCTGGATTGCCAACTTTCTACTTCAACGGCAATTAGTGGTCAGAGTTCGGAGCTGTTTATCGGACCCCATACAGGTCGAGTGGGGTGTGCCACAAGGCTCAGTTCTAGGTCCACGTTTGTTGTTGGTGTTTTAGTTTTGATCAATGATCTCGCACATGGAATCACTTCAAACTTTCTAATGTTTGCCGAGGATGTCAAGATTTTGGGCATGATCCAGGCGAACACCGACCAGCATTTTCTTCAGAAAGACCTAGATACGGTATAACAATGATCAACCAAACATTTAATGGATTTCAACGTGAGTACATGCAATGTACTCTCCATCCGACATCAGAGCAACTACTTATACCGACTCGGAATGAATGTACTGCAACAATCAATCGTCAACCGTGACGTGGGTGTCCTGATTCAAGATGACAACTTGCGCCAGGCGATCCGATGAGGCCTCGAAGACTGGAAACCAACAAGTCGGACTGTTGCGACGGGCGTTTGGAGGAATAAACAGCTCCATATTTCGACAAATGCTCAGTGCGTATGTTCGCCCCCATGTCGAATACGCAATTCAAGCCTGGCATCCATGGCTGAAACATGACCTTAATGCACTGGAGCAGCCACAACATCGGGCATCTAAGAAAATAATTAGAATGCGCAATCTTTCATACCAGGAGAGACTGCAACGTTGTTGGGTATTCAGCGGAAGCAATCGCAGACTACGAGGCGACCTGCTTTTGGCATGCTTGATTCTGCGAGACCCACATCATATGTGCCACCCTTTACTGCAACTCAGCACCAATACAACCGTGAGGGGCCACCCATTGAAACTCGTGGTGCAGTATCGCCACCTGGATTGCCGCAGAGATTTCTTTTCCATTCGTGTCTGTCACCCGTGGAATGCTCTCCCAGAATCGGTCGTCTCTGCACCGACACTAACAGTATGTAAAAGACAGTTGGATTTCGCACTGTCATTTAGCGCTACGTCTTCATTCTACACCTGGAGTTTATCATGGATTTATTTGATGTTTACCTTGGGTGTTGTGCATCTAAGCGGATTGCTGGATTACAGCGCAGCAAACGTTAAGTCCTTATTTCATAGTTAAAGTACTAACTGTTTTACCAGTATTATTATTATTAGCGTTAATATTATTGTTATTTCGATATCCCCACCAACTATCCAGGGGGCTTGTAAAGCAACTCTTTTTAATCCGTAGAAATGTACTGTACATTTTTCATTTTTTCCTTGCTCCCACCAAATTCTTGGATATCACCTTTCATCTCCTTACATTTAGTTATTTTAGCGGTTGCTCTGTAATGCTTTCCTGCTGGTTAGTTGCTTGAACTACTCTATCGCAATGATGCACAGTGAGCAATCCGTTGGCTTTTTACAAATATATTAATCATATTTACTATTTTTTTCGTTCTGCTCTTCTCTATATCATCCCCCACGGGGCCAACTCTTTCTGGCGTATCAGTTCTTGTAATGCCTTTTTCACGCTTGGCTTCACCTCCTGAAACCCTGCTACAACACAAAATTAAGTATTCATCAGTTGATTCGGACTGCACAATATAGTCGTCTGGAATGCCGTCGGAACTACATTTCTCTTCGAATTTATCAGCCGTGGAACTTGTTCGTCCTTTGTCATATCTGCACCCCCGTTACCCGCTCGTAAAAGACGATTCGACGATGCAGCAACTCACCTACTTTACCTGGCTTGATTTCTGTTTTTTGAGTGACGGCAAGACGCAGACAAACATTTTGCTCGCCAAGTTCCACGAATTTGGTGTAGACGAATATACATTTGTCCTAGCATGTATAATGTGGTGAGTCCACAGATGCGCGTCCCTCTTTGGTATAACTACTTTATGATAGTTACCTTATTCACACAAACTATCCCACGAGACCTGTTAAGCTTTGACATTTGTATCCGTATTATACCATTGTTTTCATTGTTCCCCACAACCCCACGTCGATTTGGCATTAATCGAGCGCTTCACCGATGCACCTTTTATTTTGTCCACTTGTGTTGTCTTCTAATTTGTAATTCTTTCCATTACCATACTACAAGATGTGTTAAGTATATGCTTTTTCGACCCATCTTGTGCGACTGTTCCATTGTAGATGCCTTTAGCATGATTTATCCCTATTGAGAAACGCAATACACATTTTGCTTGCAAATTAACCGGGTACGCGTGAACCGAAGTGAGAATGAGTTAAAACAGCAAGTACATACCACACGACTTTTTGTTCGACATTCAATCACTAGTTTGTGTAGTTAGATTTACTTATCCAATTAAGCACTTCCACACATTATCATTTTGCAAGTTGTAACTGGTGTGTAATGCTCTTTACACTCCATTCTGCCGCGTCCAACGGCGCTTCAGCCTCAGTATTCGACACTCCAAATCAGTCACACATCACGGTGTAAGCAACTGGTATAGACTGAAATGAACCACTGTTCAAGCAACCAGATATCAAACCCATACACTGGTTGAAAATGGGTTCTTAATGCAACCTTCACCTAATGTGACCGGCTAAGTGTATCACCACGTCATCCAGCAACAGCCCAGTAGGCAACTCCTTAAAAGAGGCACGCCGAGTATCGTGATTTATCTAGTAATCTTGGTGGATTCTTGGTCTGCACACCATCACCGTGGTATACCTATTAGTGCCTAAGCTCCATCATCACGTGCTTCGTTGCTCGATCTTTCACCAAAGCTGGAAGTCAAACAGTAGCACCACTGAGTAGTCAATATCTTCCATGGACTAAGCAGCGTTAAATTACGTCTTCATTCCGTACTGTCTTAATACATTGCACCATTTAGATACCATGCATAAAACAACCTAATGACGCCACGTTGCAGCTGTCATCGAAAAGTAGTCACAGGCGGTACTCGAACGAGTCGGCTATCCGTGCCTCGTGATCATTCGCTGGTTGGTATTGTAAATCAGTGTAATAGCAGGCAATTACGCTACCTTCCCACTTACGGTGATGGTTTTGGAAGTGATGTATTCCTGGATGGTGAGAGTAACCAGGTGTGGGCAACGAAAAGAGACGCTAAGCATTTACTTTCATTCAACCCTTTTGTGCGCCCCCTTTAGCAAGCCGCTCACTACCGAGGTGCAGTCAAAACCTCCCGTCATCTGAAGGATGTCTAGGTTTGCAGTCATCTACTGACGCTGAGAACTACACAGGTCAACCCGGAACGGCCCAGGGGCCAGCGATTACGGTTCAGTAAAAGAACGATCGAAAGCCGATCCCATAAGGGTCGTCACAAACCCTACCAAGAAACCGCATCAACAAATACACCGCTAACTTCCGAGGCCCTCACCTGCTTGTATACCAATGCTTAAGGTCTTCTCAGTAAGTTATTCGAGCTTCGTATTCGTCACCCTTCCACTCATTGGGATATCGGCATGATAATCGAAACACAGCTGATTACTGAGATCACTGATGCCCAGCATGACTCTCCTAGGAAACAACCGACCCGGCATAGGAGGCGGTGTACGCTTTTATTATCAAGCTGACCTGAATATCGGTATCCTCGACGATTCGAATAAATAAATAAATGGTATATTCCTTGGCGATGCGTGGTGCAGTCCAAATATGTGGTCTGATCAATGTGTAAAGCAGGGTCGCAAAAAATAATCAATTTGGTCACGCTTTATACACGGGATCCAAAGCGGGTATTAAAGTAATGGCTGGTTTAAGGTATTAAAAAAATTAAACAGCCAGGAACAATAACAAATGCAGATTTAAACAAATGTTCAGGTAAAGTAATACGGCCACTCGTGGAACCGTCCCCAGGGGACCTGCTTCCATACAAGTTATTCCCTCGAAAGGTTTCGTCCGCACTTCCATACTATACGTGGCCGTGTGCCGGTTTGGCATAGTAGCATATGTGCCATCAACTCTTTATCATATGTTGTGTTCCTTTTAGGGTTGATTTTATCCCTGTATTATAGGCGATAAAGCCTCAGCCCAGTTCATCACGCAACTTGCCAATTCTCTGCGGGCCCCGCAGGCATCTGAAACGTGTTGATGCGTGCTTACATGCAATTATATTCCGTCCAAAGTCCATCGGGGACATGGATCAACACTTGGCCTTCGCTATGAAGCGAATGCTATCAATGTCACGCAGTCACATCCTTTTGGCGTGGGGCTTCAATCCGTACGCAATCTAAATCTCAGCTTCGCTCCGTGAACAATTCAAAGCAGACTTGCAAGAAGTAATCGCCGATATGCCACTATACAACTGCGTCACCGCTCCCACGAGTTTCAGAACTGGCGACGAACCATCTGTCTTAGATATTGGGTTCACCAACGGGAACCATTGGTTAATGCAGTAAACATAAGTACACCGCTTGGCCATGGCGACCACGTGACGCTTCTCTTCCGTTACATCGGCTTCGCTGAGTAAATCTTTGAAAACACCGAGGAAGTGCATGTTGTCATCCATAACGACAAACTGACCTCGTTCAAGAAACTAACTGGTCTTAGCTCTGTCGCCTCTTGAGGTTGGCTGGAAGGAATTTGTCATCCTGTTCAGCGAGCTAGTGGCAACCGCGTCTGAAACCAACGTCTTTCGCCCGATGCAGTTGGTCCTTCCTGAGAAGCCGGACACGAAAATGCATGCTCCTAAGGGATTCGGTCTGGCGCGCTAATAAAGCCTGTCCTTATGCGCGGGCTTGGGATGTCTAGATGACTCAACGAAAGCACTGTATTAAAATAGGCCGCGCCGACAAACTTAAATACACTGCTACTCCTAAGATGCTCTGCTGGCATGTAGACAAGCTCCGGAGAGTGTAGAGCGGGATCCCCATTCTACGTGCAGTAGGTAGTCTGGCGCTCACTACAAACTATGCTGGGCACGCGCTTCGGCTACATTTTACTCGAACTTTCCAGTGAACTGTCACCTCATCGGTTCATGAGATAACACACTGCGCCTCCAGAATTAAGCCACGTATTCTTCACTGCTTCAAAGGTAATGAAAGGCTTGCTGTCCTCGGGCGTGCACAGCTCTCCTGGTATGGACAATATCAGAGCGAATGCATTGAAAATAGTAGTCATAAACCTTGCTGAACGGTTGGCCCGGTTGTTCCAAGGAAACATGTGGAAGCAGGGAATATTCACTCATATTTTTAAGAGTGGGAATCACATGAACCCTTCCACCTACCGTCCAACCACCCTCCTCCCAGTGTTATCCAGCGTTTTGGTAGGAACAATCACAGGGCCACTTTTCGTGTCATAGCAGCAAGATTTCGTCGAAATTGGTCCTTCAATACAAACTTGTCACTACCCCGAGCACGCTGGATGAAGTCAGTCGATCTCAGGCAATGTGCTGACGTCGTATACCTGGACTTCTCAAAGACATTCGATTGCCTGGCGCACCGATTTCTCTTCAACCAGCTAAAACTGAGCATACAGCACAGCCGACTTAATTGCCGACAATACTTTCTTTCCCTTCGGGTAACTAGACCGTGGAACACTCTTTCTTCTTGTGTTATTTGCACCGCCACATTAACGCCTTTTAAAAAACGATTGGACCACATTCCTATCCCATTTACATTGCGCGACGTAGACCGCTTCTATTGAGACGAGTTAACGCAAACAATGTGCTCAGCAGCCTCTCTGTTACGTAGCGGCCAGCATACCAGCATGTGTTCGTGTGAATAACCCGATGAGTCAGCTGAAACCAGAATTTTCCATTTTTCTTATCACTTTAACCTATCAGTTTATAATCCCCATTCCGGTCATTCAACGGAACTTGTCAAGTAATGCTTTGTTGCCCGTGATAAAGCATTGTTCGGTTTCTGACGCAGCTACAATTCAGTATGGCTACTGAGGAGGCCTGGGGCCTTAGCGTACGTATAGGAAGGTTTCTCAGATGTCATCTTTCGATGGATTGCACATCAATTATCTAAGAATTTTGTGAGTTCCAGATGTGAGTTACTTATCCCCTTGATATGAAACATTTTTGGAGGAGAGAAATGCTGTGTCCGAAAGTAACTATGCATGGTGGACATCACGCAGTGGGAAATGCAACTACCAACCTTACAAATAATCCGGATGAACATTCCCGTTTTAATGACCACACGTGTCAACTGCATATGAAATCCCATTTTCTCTGCTTCCAGTAATTGCTTCCCAGTGGGCACCAAATGCTTACCGTTAAACATTTATGCCACGGGAAGCGGCAATACCTCGCTCACCAGACGTGAATTTTCGCTCGTTCTGTGGATCAAAATCTTACTGACATTTACCACGCGCAAATTCATGCTATTCTACTATTTATGGTATTCAGGAAAAACTTATCGAAATGTCACTAAGGTAACTATTCTTCCAATCATGGACGAAAAGTCAATGTTCGCATTCGGCATTTGCTGTCATTATCCGGAAGTGTTGTGTCTCATCACGTTCAGTTGGTATGCTTTACGCTAAGGACACAATGGGATTAAGCCCTGCCAGCTTGGCGCTTGCTTGAACCACACGGCTAGACAGAGCTTGGGGACTCCGTGGCAGTTGTGGTCGTGTTTGATTCACTTCGACGGACAAATTGTGGTGGCGAGCTTGCCCGTATTGCGGCTGCGACCCGCACAGGCGGACGCAGGTGACCTTTACCCCGGTGGTTGTCTAGTCCGACACGCGCAGCAAATCGCAAGACGCTGTCTTTGTTAGCCGGAGGCCTCGCATGCGCACACGTTCATCATTCAGCTTGTCATGGTTAGGCCATGTCGCCCTTGCTTTCACAGTCTCTCGTGCGTGTGCCGGCATCGCATCTGGGTTTGGTAAGCGGAACGGTGCGCCGCGCTTAAGTCTGGCTGACCCCGCCATCGATTGAGAACCCAAAGCTATGCTACTCGGTGCCGCAATGGTGCGGAACCGATGCGCGTGTGCACACGGCACACCACATTAGTTTCGTTGTATCTTGTATAGCAATCGATCCGAAGTCCATTTATTTGGCTCTTCAACGGCAGCTTCAAAATCAGGCGATCTGCGATTCTGATAGGCTCTGTCGAGCGTGCAAACCAAGACGTGCTGCCTAACCGACAAGCAGCATGATGGAGGACCGCACCAGACGTTTCAAATCATGCAATGACATAACGCATGTGTGTTGCTCCATGCCTTTACATTGTGTCAGAACGAATCTAGCCTGGTAAGCAGGATGTTTGGTGGTACAACGCACTGCTTGTATCAATGTGGTGGATTGCTGATCGATCGCGTAATACCGTTCAGCTGTCAGTGACGTCTGTGTTGTTCGCTGAGTAGCAGTTGGTAGGATCGATGCAAAACTGTCATCGGTGACAACCTTGTGGCGGGGTCATTAGCAAATGTGTCATCCCTGATTTTGTTTCGTTGTATGCAAAGCACCATGTCTCCACAATGATGATGTCTTTTACGTAGGCAGTGTAGGATCTCCGACAATCTGGATTATTGTCCTGTAGGCTGCAAATCGCCCGGCATTTACAGTTAGTAAGAGCATTAATATAACTTGTGAGACACGCAAATTGGGTTGCATTTAACGGGTCCATTGTTACCGCCAGAGGATTCTAGCGGCGAAGAAAGCTGTGTTGCTGCGACGTTAGCCATCTGCACCCAGATTGCTCAAAAGCGTCAAGGCTACCGAACCGATTGAGGATCCAGCACTCATGGTCAAATGTGAAAATTATAGTTCCCTTGCCCCAACACTCTTAGGTAACATACGACATCAGAAAATTAGCAGTGCCAAGGTGGCTACGATGCTACCGTCGGATACAAAACCTATGCCAAAGAAAAGAGACCACTCGCCTTTAAATTCGGCATTCTTGCGAGTAACGTGCTTCGCTGTTCCTTTTGGAGGCCGGACAGAACAGGCAATCAAGCGCAAAAGTTGAAACCAGTCAGTGCTGCTTCAGTCAAAACACGCAACTCGGAGAACAACTGAACATCCTCAACAATTTATTGGTCCCAGTCTGAGCAAGTGGACGGACGATAATCACAGTTTGACCACCTGACGTTCCCTAAGTACGCATGTTTCTGACATATAGAACCCGCAAAGCGGAAAGTAATACCCCGCTATGTCCCGTAATCAGCCAGCATTTATACCCAAAACATTTTACCCCTGTGAAATTTCCGCTGCAAAGAGATACTTATTTAAACACAATATAGGGAGAAATTCGTCGCATCTAGACTCACTCAGTGAGTCATCACAGACCCGGAAAAGCACCGTACGTGTTTTTCATCCTTTCGGGAATCGTCAGCAGTGCGCATTCCATCGGACCCTGGTAGGGCTCGAACCCGCAAATCGACTGTTGCCAGTCCGTGGTTGAGACCACAATAGTTGTTCTATTCAAATATCGACGAAAATAGTGATGAATAACAATGTAATTTTTCTTACGGCTTTCAGAGTTATCCTTTTTGCATCTTGGGTATGAGTTGGGGCCCAGATCATTGTTTGCTTTGTTCCATCTGAACTGGGGGTATGGCAACTTATGACACAAACAAACAGCATCTCGCATCGCACTGCTTCTGCACAAGCGCAAGTAACTTACTTAATAACCACCTTACAGAGCGTGCGTTAGACCCCTTTACTGACCGGGTGCTTACGTAAAATTACGATAATGGGCGTCATCTGCGAGATGTGGAACACAGGCGATCTTTGGACCTCACAAGCTACAAATTGGCGTCTGAAAAGTAAACCGCTTGGACCCTCTGCAGGTGTGACAGTGGATTGACACAGGGGGCGGTGAATGAGCTTGTAGGTTATACGTTATTATAGGTAAGTTGGCTTATATTCTTATTTTTAACATTATTATTATTGTTGCTAGGGCGTCCAAAACCAGGATTTAACAGAGTTACACTGCTCAGGCTGGCACAGACTTCGGTTGGTGTGCCAGGTCACTATATCGGCCAATAAACTAGACCTAATGACTATATTGGCTTCGCAACGGTACAGACAGAGACAGTAGACAAATTTCCTGGTAGCGACCATAGCGTGTTAAAATAATCACCAAACACATCTCTGTCCCTCACTAGGCCCTCCAAAGTATAAGCCAGAACTACTTCAACATATAATCCGATCTCCTGATTGGGATACACTCGACCTCTCGAACAATGTACTCATTACCGTAGAGCATTTTCACCATTGGATCCATCAAGCTATAAGACCCGTGCTCCATAGGACAAACGCATTACCCATATCCAAAATTCCCAACAGCGAGTGACCAGTAAACGGATCACCAGATAAAAAAAGACCAGAGATTTCTCACTGATCTCACAAATGCACGTGTTCATCTATGCCGTTGAAAAATGCAGTCGATGCGACCAATAAATAAAGAGCAAATAGCCCCACGAAAGACATTTGGAGTGAAAGAGCTTGCCGAAATTCAACGTCACAGAGCCAACGACTGCTCCCCTTGGTCCATGAATTGGTCGACGAGGACGGTACAATGAACAATGCATTATCACGAGTACAAAAGCAGTTAACATGTGAAAACCAAAATAATGAAGAGATAAGTGAATCGTCGGTTTAGGCGTCTGCGGAGTTAATTGCACTGCTGCATAACAATAGTTTGGATGCAGAATTAAATGTGTGTACATAGAGTAATATGAGGAGGAGTTGTAGTTGATCTGTTCGGTGATAAAAATATTAAAATATGGTAGTGACGATGCTCACACTTGTGCCACCTCCTTGGACCGATGTGATACGTAAATCCAGTCTTTGGTTCGTCTTAACTATACTCCACAGTAGCAGTGTTGGAATGCGGGAGGTGAGAAGGAGCACTTTGATTCTTTGTGCTTGGTTAACGCACAGATATATTAGGCTATACAATGTACTATAAGTACATGCGTGCACCATGGAGACATCTTTTAGATACCGTTAGTGTGGGGGAAGAAACAAGGTATGTGAGGAGGTCGTTGCAAGTTTGACACACACCAAGAGGAAAGTAATTCCTACGGTATCCCAACCGGCTATACTGTATGGCCAGCTTTAGTAGGTGGCTTCTCAGATTGGTATTGTGATTCAGCTTCAGAAGGTGACTACAAGCATGGTTTGGATACCTCCGGATCAAATATGTCATTATCAAATCGCCACGCAGGCACCGATACTGTTCACTGTTGACCCCGAGGATTTGCAGCCTCAGTTGCTCTTCGTTGTGGTATTTCAACTGAGGTAGGGTCATGCTTGTGCTAGGTTTGCCGCCTGTGAGTCATAATGCCTGATCCATGGGGTTAAAAACAAGTAACACCCTATGTAGAATTGACAGTTCTGTCCGCACTAACTACAAGGTAATGGATTCCATTAAGTCACCACCGTAACGCAGAATTTTTACTCATTATAGGGGAGTTTAAATGTATACAATCGTGGATTTTTCGCAGTGGCTTTCAGCAATCCGCATGTCGATGGCATTCCTCATCTGCAGTAAAACTGAGAGGGACTGACGTACCACCAATTTCGCTGAACTATTTACCATACCTCTTTAATAAAAGGGCTTCCCAGGCTAATGAAATACATCGTTTATCATCCCTTACCTTAAGAGGGGACCAAAATGGAAAACTGATTACTACAGCCTAATCCATCTCATTTCGAAAATCAGATTACACGCAAATGGTTTAAGAAGACAGTGAGGAAGTCCATTAACTAGTTGCGGCTAATAGACAAGCACCGGCATGGTTTCCTTCAGAAACGCTGTTGCACGACCTGCCACATGTATTAGCTAAATTTCATTCAAGATTCTATTGACTCCTGTTACGCGAACATGGATAAATTTCTGGACTTGTAAAAGGCATTCAGTCGGTTGTCGTACAAGCAGATACTAAAAATGTTGGCTTCCACTGGAGTCCAGGACCCACTACTAGTTTGGCTACCAGTATACCTGGACTGTCACTTTCAGACAGTCACTCTAGGTAACCGTTGCTCCTGCTCACATCCAATCATCAGTAGTGTTATCCGCAGAAGTGTCCTGGGTGATCAGCCGTTCCTGGTTATGTAGGCAACATCAGTATGGTCAATAAACATAATGCAATATTTGCATTTGACCTTCAGCTAAACATTGTTTACAGGCTCCGGCTTGCTAACCGAACCTCCTCCATGTGGTGCCACCTGAATGGATCTGGTCTATCCCAATCCAGCAAATAGTTCGGCGACATCATTCTAGGACGTGGTGGGTTCTCGCTTGGCAGGCGTTTTCCTTATAAAAGCTACCAATTTCCGGTTGACAACACTGCAACGTGACGGTTGTAACTCGCCACCAATATAAGTCACTGCCCTTTGCTTGTCCGGACAATCGTATCCAATCAAGACGTCAACCATCCCTTCTGACACTGGCGACCCGATCAAATCTAGTCAGAGATACAGTGGCACATGTACAAACCCAAGCAATACATCTACACACATACACACCTACATGCATATGCACATTCATGGATCCACATATCTGCCAATCTTGTTATACTTTCGTATATTACTCGATCACGCGTTGTACTCTTAGCGCGATCATGCCTGCACAGGTCGGCTTCGCGTTGTTGAGAACAAACAGTTTATTCATTTACCTATTTATAAACATAATGTACTACAGTCCAACCTGCTATGGTGACCACCTCTCTTTGGCGATCACCTGCCTATGGCGATCAGCCATTAACATCCCCAACGATTGCTTCTATGAGTAATCTCTCTATGCGTGAACCTGTCCACGGCAACCACCTGCCCAAGAGGACCACTTTTTGTCGGTCCCATCGGTGGTTGCCTTAGACAGGTTTTACTGTATTTTTGTTCGTCCGTAAGATGAAGATTGTTTACAGGCTCTGGTGACTTGAACCTAAGAACACACTATTGCCCACTCGGAATAACATTCACTTACTTGATACGTGACGCGATAAATGAATAATGAAGTTCCCAGCATAAAAGCCAATTATTTTTCGAAATGGCTCGAGTCCTGAAGGATCAAATAAAGTAAACAATGAAAGACTTTATGCCTGTCTTCACAAGCAGTAGGATTCAGTTGTTCATGTGCCCACAACCTTCCTAAAAGGTGGGATTCGACACTTGGCGGTTAGGACAATAAGCGGCTAATATATTCAACAGGATACATACAAACTTGAACTTTCAGGATCGCCGCCGTTATATTCACGAGCATTGCAGTATCAGTTGCCGCAGGATGAGGTAAATTGACAGAACCGCACTGGAAAGCTTACAGAGGTCATTTATCTAAAGTCCGTCAGGCAAGGTTTTACCGAGAACAAACGGAGGGGTTGGCAGCAACTTCAATTCGATGACTATCATAAACAGAGTACCATAAAGTTTACGTTTATCAAAGCGGAAATATGTCCTAGAGCTCCTCTCTAGCAGACTGATTCATATTCGTACTGCAATACCAATCGTTTTCTAATTTTTCCTAGAGTACACCCTTTAAACACCTTCTCCAGTTCTCCGTGCTCTGCGAAAACAATATAGATATTACCTCCGCTTTTGACTACATTTGTCTGAGGGCCCGTTACTGGAAACCTGCCAGGATCATCCGTGTTTAAGATCAATCTGAATGCTTACCTCCTTCAAAATCAACTTCTCCTCTTACCGAATGCAGCTAAACTGTTGGAACGACAGTAAAGTTGCTCTACACTACATAGAGTTTCCTCTCCTTCCCTGGAGAAAATACTTTGTGCATCTAAGGCATTTCTCAGGGCCACAAAAATTGATTTCACATAAACAATCTCCTAAATTTGAGCTCCTACAACTGTTGGAGCCATCTCAATTATTTCCTCTGAAAATTCCTTTTTAAAAACATGTACATTTCTGAGGGTTTATGTCTCCAGTGAAAATTTGTAAAATCTGTATCGCACAACTTTGGACAAAAGTCCATCATCTTCTCATTATTGTTCCTTCATCCCTTTTCTTTTCGTTTCTTTTTCTCCTACTACCGTTGACCACGACTGAGCCGATCTCCCGATGTGATGGATAAATGCTTCCGAAAATGCAATACACTCATGAAATGTGAGTTGTCACGAACTCACTGACGAACATTAAAAGTGTTAGACTCGAATTAGCTACACGATGGTTGTATGATGGGGAGAGATTAAAATATTACACAGGCCCCCACATAAATTTATGCATATTTATGTATAATGTGTCACCACGGTGATGACAAAATTACATATGACAACATTCAACAAGAAAAAATCAAAGCACAAAATAGGTACATTGGCTACTTTCTACAAGACAAAATAGCACATGGCAAATGAGATGTGTAACTGAAGTGTGGAAGCAGCTCTTCGGGAGACGGTTTTATGAAAGGTCGTATTACTTTACTTGACCTGACGACTATGACAACTTTATTTTTACTCTCATCTTATCCGTATCTTGCTACTTTTAAATGATTGTGCACCTCAAACACTTTAATGAGAACATAACAGATCTTGAAAAATCCCTCCACCATCCAACTTTGTTGTACTGATTGATCAGGATGGTATTTTTCCTGTGTCTAGCATATCGAAAAATATAACTTTTGCTCATTTATTTATTTATGTATAAAAGTTGTGCTGTAATAGCTGCCGCCATTTAATTCGGTTGTATTCGGCAAGACAGGGACTAGTGGAAGTAGTTGTCGAACAAACTGTGAGGCTACCGGTGCACATTTTTTCACATTCAAATTGTTGGCAGTTTCTTCGATGTCCGGTCACGTGAAACGTGAAGGCATTGGTGCAGGTCTACCTTTTGAAGCAGTAACAGTATTTCCTGTGATGTGTTTATAACGCCTAATATCTACTTGTTTTATCAACTACGGTCCCAGTGATCGTGCTGACCATGCCAAGCTTCAATGGGAATGGTGGTCAACACTGAGATTTCGCGTCGCAAAACATTTACGAAACGTTTACTTCAAAATGACCTTCCAATCAGCCAGTAAATGTTGTGCTAAGCGCTGCCCGTGGTGACCAGGTGGCTGTGAGGTAGCGGTTCCAACGAACATTTAACTGTCCGAGGTTCGAGCCCTGCTCTCTCTACCTGAGGAGATCACTTAAGATCGAAACGCGTCGTAAATTGCAGTGTTTTCCGGTGGGAAACATCTAATAACTACCTGTTTCACCAGCTACAGTCCCAGTGATAAATTTGGTCAAGGTTCACTTAAATGCGAATCATGGTCCACATTGAGATTGCGCATGGATTTCCATTCACACGACGTGTACTTCCAAATGTCCAACCTCCAACTGTATGTTTCATTTTATGTCCAGAGTACGTTCTGTGAAGTTTGATGGTATTATTTCAGAAACCCAATATCAAATATTGTTCGAAACTCATTGCGTAATGTCCCTTTCCATAGATAAAACTTTTGTGCGTCCAGCAGCGTTGACAGAACTTGCTTCCTATGGCGCCAGTAGTTCGAACATCGCATGAGAGGCTATCTCAGTCGCCATCAGCCTAGCCATCAGTTTAACCATCAAGCTGCATTCTTATCATGGATGAAATAAAAAGTAAAATACAACCGTATACTGGGTACATTTTACACATTGTAATGCTCTCCGCCAATGTCACTTACTTCCTGTGAACGCGGACATTTTAACAATCAATTGCACCAGCTACGGAAAAGTATGCTTATCATGTGAACCATGGCGCTCAGTCTCTGACGGATTGTTCACCCCTGGAGTGGGACGAGATTCTGCTTGAACGCCCTGCTTCTGCAAACTCCATGCAAAAAATAGTAACCGATAGCTACGTGGTGCAGCACAGTAAAATGAACAAAACGCAATGATTTTAACTAGCAAACGGAATGTTTGACACGACCCGTAGGACTACCGGAAGGAGGCATAAAAAACCAGACAAAGTGACAGGAAAAGAAGAAAAATTCGGGTTTGCGGTAACTCGCCAAACACACTGTTTGGTTCCCATTAGTTCATCTTCAGATGAATGTGATGGGGTATCATCAAAGCGATTTTCGCAGAGCACTAACCTGGGCAAAATGATGTAAATGATGTAAATTGCAATTCATGCCTGCAGTACCCGAATGGAGAGAAAGTTTTGTCGGCAATCAAATCGACTGTAGTGCGTGATCAGTTAGAGCTAGTGGCCTCTCAGGTTAGAAGTATGGCTGAGTTGCAGCAGACCGCGACAGCAGTGATTGGGTTTCGCTGACGTCGATGTTCACCGCTGTACGATCCCATTTCTTGCAACTTGCTTTGGAAGGGGAGGTGAAACATTCCCCTAACGCCCTTGGTCACTCTAGGTTGCGGAGCACCTCAACATTGTGTTTCCGCCACGGACACTAGGCTTGTAAAATAATAAATAAATAAATAAACGTTTTATTCTTCAACGGTGCCAGGCACAGTCCAATTGATTGATCTGACCACTTTGTACAATGCGATCGCATACCATGGTTGATTGTTCATGTTTTGTACAACGTATCCCAAATGGGTTTTTGAAGTGAATAGCAGTTTGATAGTATCAGTGAGCGCAAGAAACTGGGAACAATAACAAATGCAGATGTAGCCAAAAGTTCAAATAAAGTAATACGGCCACTTATGGAACCAACCCCATGGGAGCTGCCTCTGTGCAGGGTATTCTGCCGATGAGTTTCATTAACACTTTCATGCTTCAGCTGTCTGTGTGCCGGTATGGCAAACTAGAAAATAAGATAGCACCAGTTTGAAAAGTGTTTTTTTATCTAATGGCTGTTCATAAATTATGGACGATGAACCCTCAGCCCGTTCCGACATGCGGATCATACAACAATAGCACAGACTTTTGTTATATGCCAGCGAGTCGGTGGCAATTTGTTTTGCATGGGTATAATTATTTTATCTTGAAAACTGTAATGCGTCATCTCAAGAGATCAGTCCAATCGCACATGAGGCATCATGTAGGCGTTCAGCATTTGCAAAAACATAAAAAGCCCGAAATTCCTGAATGCTCTGCGTGGGAGACCAAGGTGCTGATTGGCTCTCGATGCGTTTTCCGACCTGTTTCAAGCAGTCCAGGTCATGTACAAAAACACTCCTAGCTAGATTTCCTGTGTAGTACATTTCAACTACTTTTCTCTAAACTCGCTATTCATGCGTACGCCGATGCTGTTTGCCCATAATATGCATTTCGCAGCGTTAAACTGGAAGCTGTTCAAGGATGACCGCGCGTAGGTTCTGTCAACCTTTTTATTTCTTGTTGTGTGCTCGTCCTCCGTCTTATTGCTTTGTGTGTGCACATTCTAATTTCAGACTCCCTTTATACGACAGTGCAGTTAAATCTGTAATCGCTCGAACTAACCATTCCATTATCCCCTGATCTATCTTTTCTCACTCTAACCACCCTACGGGACATGAACAATGAACACAGACTTATCACGGGATAAAACCAATTGCTTGACACGACCCGTAGGATGGTTGGGGTGAATATGATGAAATCAAAATATATCTGAGTCATCTACCGAACGTTTGCCGAGATGAATACTTTGAGAAACTACGTCAGTGTAAAAGTAAAAAATCGAGCCTAAACGTTCAGAAATACACTGGGGTGCACTGATTGTTGATGTAAGGCGTGAGGAAAGTACACTATGGTCGCTTGCTTCCATTTGATACATGAATCCCGTGGAAAAGCATGCTTGGCGTAATCCACAATAGAGGAGTTTAGGTGACAAAATCCCTTGGGTAAAGAGCAACATCTAATCGTTTTTTTGAAAACGTCCAAGGTAGGGAAGAGTACAACTGAGTCTGGGAGTGCGTTCCAGGGTTGGCAAACCCGAAGGGGAAAGTAATTCTGTCGACACTCTAGACGGCTATATTGTTCCTTCAACTTTAAACACTTACCCCTGAGCTGCGTGTTGTGGCTAAGTTTCAGCAAATTGCGGCATACGTGGTTGGGTTCACTCAGCATCTGATACTCTACCATGAGATGGCCGCGTAGGCTTCGATAGCGTTCGCTGAAAATTCCTAGCAACTTCAGCCCTCGGTGGTAAGAATGCTATCTCAGGCCTTTTACATTCTTTGTTGCTCTTCGTTGAGGTGCTTCAACACCTCTAGGTCGTGATTCAGCCAAGGCTGCCAAGCTTAGATGGCGTATTCAACATGCGGGCGTACGTAGGGATTGTGTATCCTTGGGATAATTGGTGGGTCAAATCCCCCGAATGCTCTTCGCAGCATGCTGACATGCTGGTTGCCTCTTTTTGCAGCTACCTCAGCCTGTTTTGAACACTTGAGATCGCTCTGTACGATCACACCAAGGGCACGTTCCTGGGAGCTATTCTGCAATCCGTTTGTCCCAAGCAAATATGTGTAGTGATGTCTATGGTGTAATTGTACAAGGCGACATTTGTCTACGTTGAATGGTAGGGAGTTTTGAACTGACCAGTTAGACGCTGTGTTAAGATCGCACTGGAGCCGTTCGTGGTCGTCTGGTTCTCTGATCCTTCGCCAAATCTTGATATCATCAGCGAAAATAGGACGTCGGAAGCAAATGATCTCGCCAAATCGTTATTGAACACCAAGAATAGATGAGGTCCAAGAAATGAGCCTTGTGGTACTCCACACGCCACATTGATTACATCGGATAATGATTCTCAACACTAGCCGTCGTTCTTGTAGAAAATTGCTAATCCAACTCAGGATTGGATGGCCAATTCTGTAGTTCCGAAGTTTCTGAAGGAGAATGCGGTATTCTAAGCGACTAAATGCTTTAGAAAAGTCCAGGTAGATGACATCGACTTCTGCCAAGTCATCAACAGCTTCAGTCCAGCTATTACGTGCAATTAATAGGTTAGTCTTACAAAAAAACTTTTGACGGAAGCCATGTTGCCCTGGGGCTATCAACTTGTGGCTTTACAGATACTGCATCAGCGCATCTGCGATGATTGCTTCCATCAGTTTAGATAGTACAGGAAGTAGTGTTACTGGTCGGTAGTTGTCAGGGTCAGTGCGGCTACCTCCTTTTTGGATAGGAGTGATGACCCTTCGCTTCCATACTGGTGGAATATGGTTCTCTTCTAGACATAGCTGATAGAAAACAGCTAATGGTTCTGCTAAATCACTGGCTACCGCCTGCAGAGCATTTGGTCTGATGTTGTCAACCCCAGGAGAACTGTGGATACGCAAGAATAACGACTACTTTGACACAACTTCCGCATTGAGGGTAATGTTGTCTAAACCAGACGGTTAAGTAATAGAAACGAGTAGAATGATTGGGCTCGTTACCTGCTGGAAAGTTTGTGAGTAATGAAGGCATGGGAGATCAGCTGCTTCCATTGCTGATCGCGTGCACCCATCAGCCGTGACTAGCGCTGGAACCAGCGGCTTCAAATTTCGAAGACCGTTAACGTGCCTATACAGAAGTTTGCGATTCGTGCAGAATCGCTTCATTAGATTCTGCTGATGAGTGAACTTGTCTTCGCGGATCAGTTTCACACAGAACTTACGATGTGTCACGTTTGCAGTCCAGGTTTCGGCATTCGAGCAGTCCTGGTGATCTCGCCATGCCAAATCCCTCCGGGAGATACATTTATGTGTTGCGCTCCTCAGAAAGAACTTATGCCTGTTCCGATGTGTGCGCAGCCAGTGTACTAAACGTCCTAGTAAAGGTTTCGAAGGCAACATCTGAGGAGAATTCCGTTAAGAAAGTCCATGTAACCATAAGAAGCGTAGACAACACATTGTAGTGCGTGACAGGATGCACTTTATCAACCTCCATTTCAGGATACTCCGCATAGCATATATAGTCAAAGAGTATAGTAACATGATCCCCATGACCCAGTGGTGTGCTTGTAACTATCCCGTCAACCATGAGTTCTTTGTTAGTAGGCACACGATCCAGTATCGACCGCTTGTTAGCAGTTCGAAATGTGGTGGGAGATATTACGTGGTTGTACAGAGAGTAGCTATCAATTAGCTCTTGCAAGCAGGCTTTAAACTGCGTACCGTCGGTTGCTGGCGTTTATATGTTGTGCACGTTAAAGTCTCCAGCGATAAGAATCTGTGTGTATGACTGGTTCAAAGCAAACTGCAAGACGTGGTTGGAGTCCATTTCCGACGTTGAGTTTGGTGGGCGGTAAATCACAGCTAGTAGGCATGTGTCCTTATTTCGCAACCATAGGCGGCACCAAAGCGAATCAGGAGATCGAATCTCCGGGTGATCGATAAGTTCACATAGGAGGTTTGTATTATAGTAAAGAATCACACCGCCACCCCGTTCGGTTCTATCGGTCCGAAGCAGCGATATACCGGGTAAATTCATCTCAGAATCGGTTATCTCCAGATTTAACCAGGTCTCTGTAATCATGACGAGGTCCCGCGTTTGTGAGGCATGGATTTCTCTATGTTCGGCCAACTTACTTAGAAGACCTTGGGCGTTTGTGTACATGCAAGATAGGGCTTTTGTTGTCAGAAGTACGTTGATAGATGTCAAATTTGTGTTAGTTATTAAGTCGGGCGTTAGGTGGCCGGCCATTAATCGCTTTTTGGTTTATGAATTTCAGTCAAGTTACATGACATTATTGAGCGTTTCTGAACAGAGGTTTCACTCGCGCTGTGCTCTGTCCTGTTGTGTGCCGTGGGCGCTGTTGTGTCGGTCTCTCCGCAGGACTGTGCAGATAAAGAATTTGCAGCGTTTGCAAGTTCCATCCATTTGCTTCCGACTTTTGGCCCTTCGCCTGCTGTCTTTAGCCGGGTTTCTGTTGGCAACCTAGCTCCTAACCCTAACCAGCTATCCAGCAAAACTTGTGTCATTCCCTCGGAGGGTAGTATTACTTTCAGTAGCCTTGGACCGCAGCCCTAGTAGTTAGGTGACAATGGAACTCTTGTCAGGGATTTGGCAATAACATTGTCAACAGAGAGTGCTTCGCGGATGTAGCACCACTGCTCTCGGTCACGTGTTTGCGCATCGTGATCAGAAGAATGCAGAAGCTCGGGAACACCATGGACAAATATTGTTTGCTTGCTATCCCTATTATGAATGCCGCGTTAGTCAACTGCTTCTTTTGGGCCATTTTTCCAAGGTAGTTAAGGTAATATGCGCACTCCGCTCGGTGAGTTGTGAAGACGAACTGCTGAGAGCAGAACAGCCGCTGTCTCATCTGTTGAGTCTAGTGTTACTCTAAAAATTCGAGGTTCACCAGAGTGCACTGAGGTCGGGTGATGCGTTAGGCATTGCAGCATAGCAGGCTCAACCCGAATACCAATCGTATTGCAGCTGGAACACCACTGGTTGCGATCGTCTTGCAACTTGCCTTTTTATTGTGCCCGAATTGGACTCGGGAACATTGGTGCACATGAGAGTTAACGCAGTGTGGTTTTGTCTAACATTTTGCCGGCAATTTGGGTTGTTTAGAAGACACTACTGCAGTTGACGGTGAAAGCTGCTTTGCGCCACGCGTGCTCGGTATGGAGGATGGACATATGTGTGTCGCTTCCGGTGTGTTTGTCGAGGCAATCGTGTGTACGTTACCTGCTTGTTATCTGCACCGGATTGCCTTCGGCTCTGAGCTGTCGCTGTCATGGCTGAATCTCCAGATGAAGAGCCTATGGTTGGAGAAGTGGAAGCAGGCATGTTTGCGGCTTGTCCACTTATGAGAGTGAGGTGAGTCAGCGGAATTAGCGACAAAGACGCTGCACTGCGGTTGGAGCATCTAGCTCTCTTCTTCCGCTTAGATCTAGAGATTACTTTGGCTGGGTAAAGTAGTTTCGTGGCCATATTCACCTCCATGGGATCGATCTTATTACTTACAAAATGCATGATTATTGCAGTCATTCGATCGCACTGTTTCATGAGCAAAGATAAGCAGCTGACAACTGGAATGACTTGACAAGTTAGGCAAAACCAAGTTGTGTCAGCAACTTTGTTTGTCTGTCTCACTTCTTGGACGGATTTGCCTACATATTGTGAACAGTACGATCTAATGCAGCTAGAACAGGTTACACTGATCTTAAGGACTTTACTGAAATTGCCTGCGCAACATAAGCGACGTTAAACCATTGGAATGCCAGTCCTCCTCTTATCGTTTGCAGCAAGCCCTATCTGAGCGCTCATCTTGATGAGTGATCTTTGCGCCAGGCATGACACACAAACACGTTAGAACACGCACACGCGCGCTCTTTGCTGGACATCCATGTATCATTTACTCGCTGCTAGGTCTGCGACACCTGCTCATGCATGATTCCAGCCCTCTCACTGACTTTTCCTGATTCAGCATACCTTAGCACCATTCCGTCAGCACCCTAGGTTGACTTGTATCTGCGCGACACGCCACTTACGTCTCATATGTTGGGAAGTCCTCGGCAACCTTAATGTATACTTTCGTTCAGCACCTTTGGTTTCCTTTAATTAATCTTTTCTGGCTCTCTTCTAATGACCAATCTTTCCTTAGCTGGTCAGCACACAGCCGCTACTTAACCACTCCTTTTTAGGTGTACTGTTTCCATTTTGCAGTAACGTTTTCGACCCTTGCTCAAGTAGGGGTCCAGCTCACGTAGTCAGCCGTAGCACTATTCTCTTAGTACCCTCATGTCGTCTTCATGTCTAGATCCTCTGAACATTTTTACTCCGCGCTTGAGTCCTATCTTTCCGCTGTTTTACCACTACTTGTCCTTTGTATTTCTCTCGTCGCGAGCTGTTTAGATTTTTACTTACTTATTCTGCGCTCCCTACCGAATTAGGCTGGCTACCAGCTGTTCATTCAGCATTCAATTGCCACCAGTCTTCTAACTCTGTTTTCTCTCTTCCCACGCACGTGTTGCGTCATAGTAAACTGATACTTGGTGGATTGCTTACTGGTACCACGCTCTGTTCTCCTTGTAGATGGCAGCAATCTACCCATACGGCCACTGCTTTTTATACCATGTTCAAAAGACACTTTCAGCATAATCATTGTTGCATATTGTTTATCATTTTGTCTCAACTCTAAATTTTGTAACATACAACTTTAACAATGTTTAATTTCACACCTGTTCTTTGCAGTCTTCTCTCGGTTGTTCCTCACTTACTCTTTTCTACGAGGTCCGGAACTTCTTGGTGATCTGGGATTGGACTGAGGAACAGCGCTTTCGCCCGAGACAGACGGAAGAACCGACAGGGACCTACATGGAGCATGGCTGTAAACCAAAGGGATTCAACTGCATTCACCACCATGACCGTTGTCCAGTGTGGATAGCTGTATACGATGTCTTCACACGCCCGGAATGTATACATAATCTGAAAAATCCAGACAAAGGAAACATTGAAATTTTTGCTCTCCTGGACATTCAACAAGACAATTCTTCGTGACTTTTATCCTCGACCGGCCTCAGCCCTTATAGCGGCCCTGACAAAGCTACCTGATCAGCCCACAGAGGGAATTGGAAGTCATTTGACTGCGAATAACCGAGTGTGAAATCAGTCGGCAAGCTGCTTTGCCAGTTGTACATTAGTGTTCAACGGGATTTACGGCAGTGTTCCAGGACGCGTTGGGTTTTTGCTTGGCAAGCGTTCTCCTTATAAAAAGCCAAAAATGTTTAGCAACACTGCGACGTGGCGGATGTGACTCGCCACTGAATAAATACACTGCCCACAAGTACATACTGCCAACTCGACTAGAGTCATATTTCAAAATTTTCTTGACACGTACAAGATTAAGATACTCTCTGTTTACATAGACTGTTTTCCCTACACTTATAATGCCTTGACTGTTTGCATTATGCGCACTTGAACCCAAAGTATCGTCATCCATTGACGACTTTATTTCTCATGATTACTTCCTCAATCTCCGCAGCCTGTACAACTTTCGGCCACTGCCGAGTACATATATAGCAACGTGTCTGTTGCGAAACATAACTGCCTGTAACCTTTGCTCATGCGTGATTTGGTGTGCCTTGATAATTTTGAGAATAAACCATTTATTTATTTATTTAACGTGCTTATCCGAGTCCATAGTTTCAAAGCTTGTAAAGAAGAATGTGATGGTTCAGGCGTTTGAACGCTTTATAGATATTTAGGTAGACGGCTTTGACCCCTATTCTGGCATCGACTAACTCCATCCAGCTTACTGGCGCTAGCAGAGAGTTTGTAGTGCAGAACGGATTTCGGCAGAATCCATGCTGCTGTGACATTATGAGGTTATTACTCCCGAGGCCTCCTGTCAGGGCCTTTGCGATGTTACCTTCCATAAATTTGGACATCGCAGGGAGGAGAGTGATTGCGCGGTAGGTAAAGAGCTCCGCGCGATCCCCACTAGTGTAGATATGAGTGATCATTTCATGTTATCATATAGCTGGAACCTGCATTTCAGTAAGTTCTCCGGCAATATTGATAGCGGCTGTTTTTAATTCTATCGGTCTTATATCGTCCACAGCAGGAGAGCTATGTACGGGCATAGACAATAGTGTTTCTATCAGATTTCCCGCTGTGAACGACAGATGGCTTAACCCTGGGGGCACGGTCAGCTTTGTCCAAGATGGGTAAAAATAAATGCTGTATTGCTGAACGTAAATAATTAAAGCTGCACAACCTCCTATTCAAATATAATCAAAAATGTCATTAAAGGTATCGGCAACCTGCAGATGCTCCAAGTATTCGATTTCTTACGTAGCAGTTACTAATTTCTGTTACAGTATCACTGGGCCCACAAATGTAAGCGGTCATTGCCAGTGTGATATCATTCACCGAACTGGGCCGATCTCCGGAGGTGATGGATAAATGCATCCGAAAATGCAGTACACTCATGCAATGCGAGTTGTCACGAATTCACTGGCAAATCTTATAAGTGCTAGACTCGAAGTAGCTACTTGATGGCTGTATGATGGGGAGAGATTCAAATATTACACAGGCCCTCACATAAATTTACACATATTTATGCATGATGTGTCACCATGATGACAAAATTGTATATGACAGCAGCCAACAAGAAAAAATCGAATCACCAAATAGGTACATTGGCCACTTGCTTTAAGCCACACCACCACATGACAAATGAGATGTATAAGTGAAGTGTGGAAGCAGCTCTATAGGAGACGGTTCCATGAAGGGTCGTATTATTTTACTTGACCTGACGGCTATGATAACTTTTATTTTTACTCCAATCTTCTCCGTATCTAGCTACTTTTAAATGATTGAGCACCTCAAACACTTTAATGAGAACATGTCAGAGCTTGAAATATCTCTCTACTTGCTAACTGTCGTAACAATTAATCAGGCTGCTACTTTGCCCGTGTCTCGCATGTGGAGAAATATATCGTTTACTCATTTAGTTAATTATTTGTTTAATGGAGGTGAATTGTAAATACAATTAACAGTCAAAGTAGCATAGAGTTCTCCTTTAAAACTTCTCGTAAGGCCACTACAATTATAAGAAACAAACAAACAACGCTACATGCCGATGAAACCTAGACCGAGAATTACAGCTGTTTGGACTACACCGATAAATTGGATCCATAATTAAGTCGACTGACTGGAGGTAGGCTTCGCAGCCGACTTTACTCTGCCAGTGTCCAACATCAAGGACCTGCCGCGTGGACAAGGCGACAAGCTGGCTTGTATGAGGACTTTCTGCTTGCACAATTCGGGCTGGATCAGCATGATAGCGATTGCCTCAGCAGCCTTTAATAGACGTTTTCTTAATGTTTAATGATGCGAAGGTTGAAATTCGGTTTATACAGGTAGGCCTGGATCGCAGTCCGTAGCCAACGTCTTATTGGAAGTCACTTAGGTGGTCTCATGTGTAACCGACCGGCAAAGCGCTAAAGCACCACGCGTACACTCCGCTGAAGACTTTGCAGTCACGAGTTAGAGGGGATTCGTTCCCATTACCACTCGTGTGTTGAGGAGCTTGATGCAGTGCAACGTGAATCATTCAAGCAATACTTGAAAGGAGTGTGTCGAAAGTTTGAAGACGATAAATGTGTTAAATTGGTAAAGGGCTTGCAACCAGCGCAACCGAAATCGAAATTTCTACAGAATCCAGAAAGATTTGTCCGGCCTGCAGCTTAATCATCTACAGTTGAAGTCTTTGTCATTGAAATATAAATTCTGTTATGTATAACCAGCCAATGAGCAAGTTTATATAAACACAGTTCAAACATCTAATGTACTAACTAACGGATCTTACGCCCACGTCTTCTCTTGCTGTTTATAATTTCAAAATCAGACTGGTGCATCTAGCTCAGCAGTTCTTGGCTCGTGATACGAAGTTACCGAACATCTTGTCGAAGAAACACAGAGACGCCATTAGAGCGTTGAGAGCGAATCCTGATGTGATACTTTCCAGACCAGACAAAGGTTCTGGCTGGATACTAAAGAATAACCTGGCAACATCTCCAAGCTTCTAACCATTTTACAAGACACGAGCTTGTTTGCGCTCGACAAAGCTCAAAAGGATAAAAATGCGCATGATGAGGTCAAGATCACCAAGTTGTTGAAGGCGTTAAGCTAAGCACCACTGACGAGCCCCAATCGGGCGAAACGCGTGTCTGGTGTTTTTCCGGATTGGTAGCTTACCTATGCTGCTTGGACTCTAATTGCGGTGAACCAACTTGAATCATACTAAAATCCGTCTACTCCTTCGTAATCAAAAATCTAAGCCCTACCAGTATTTAAAGTTGCTGTGCGGATTCACGGCGCTGGCAAGGGAAGACCTGACCGCGACGGCCAATCACTGTCCTCTGCACGGGCAATAACCTGCACGGCAGTGGAGGATGGGTCAGGGTATATCGCAGTTAGGTTGCAATTCGTAATGGTTGGCTGTCGTTCCCCATGGCTCAGTGGCATAACCTGCCCGCTAGTTGGCATTAGACTCTAGCAGTCCTGGGTTCGATCTTAAGTAGGGGACCGGTGGATGCGCACCACTGACGAGCCCCAATAGGGCAAAACGCGCGTCGGGTGCTTTTCCGGATTGGTGGCTTACCTATGCGGCTTGGAATCGAATTGCGATGAACCAACTTGAATCATACCGAAATCCGTCTCCTCATTCGTAAACAAGTAAATCTGATGAACGAGTCTCTACTGGAACTGCTAACTCATGTGGGCTCACCTCGCCCATAATACATGTATAAAAGCAGCCCTAAAAAGAGCATCACATTTGTTAGACAGATGATGGCTTATATGCCACTTTGCCACACCGGCACGCGGCCAGGTATAGCATGGAATTGAGAGCGAAACCTTCCAAGGGAATACCCTGCATGGAAGCATGTCTCCTGGGGATGATTCCACGGGTGGCCGTATTACTTTACCTGAACATTGGTTTAAATCTGTATTTGTTATTATTCCCGGCTTTTCAATTTCGTTAAGACCTTAAACCTGCCAATTACCTTAATGTCCGTTTTGACTCCGTTATATAAAGCTTGAACATTTGATTATTTTTTGCGATCCTGCTGTACACAGTGATCAGACCACATAATTGGACGGTGATTCACATCGCCGAGGAATAGACCAATAATAGATTTCTTTGGCCCTCCAGACTATATGGACTTCCAAAGGTGCGCAAGACCTAGGTACCTCTACGAGCAATAATTGACGTGTCCTCCTACGCATACCATTCGGTCGCGAAGTTGCTCGTGGATGTGCTGGAAGCTCTTGGCAGTCACTCAGTAAAAGACACATTCGCATTTGTGGAACACGTAGAGAATTTAAACGTGGACGACAATCTCATGAACTCATTCGACGTAGAATCTATCTTTACCAACGTTCCGTTGCTAGAGGCCGTCAATTTCCATTGTGAAGGTATTGTCATGAATAGCAGTCCTCGGTATTCCAGCACGCACCCTAAAGGAACTGATTCTGCCATACACCTATTTGATAGTATATACTACAGACAAATTGATGGTGCAACGAGGGGTCACTAGGGCTGTTTCTAACGGATGTATTCCTGGCGAAACGGGAACATGGAGCCTTACAGCCGATAATTACATTGCTTGACTCCTACCACAGGTACAGGGATGATACGTTTGTTATTTGTGATTAGAAACTAGACTTTTCCGGTCTGGTAGCTCAATTCAACTGTGCATATTCATCATTACATTTCACCAGTGAGATCCATAGCGAAGGAAAGCGGACATTTTTAGATGTTTTGCTGGGACGACGGAATGACCACTCTCTAGAGTGAAAGGTTTTCCGGAAATCTGCATAGGTCGAGCACTACATTCAATTTTTAAGCTTTCTACCTTTGCAGCACAAACCGAAGATAGTTCGTTGCTTGTATTATCGTGCTGTCAGAATGTGTAGCCCGGAGACACTAGTTGCTGAGAAAGATCGCATCTGCAGAATGTTGCAGGAGAACGGATACTCCGTTCCGTTTATCGAGAAGCACGCAGCGATCCGGTTGCACCTGTAAACCCCAATGATTGTACCAAAATGTGATGTGTTTCTCACAGTTCCATTCAAAAGGTGTGCCGTCCTTGACTTATTGAAGAGAATATTCTCAAGCGCAGCGGCCATCACCTACACTGCCGCCTACCCACGTGTGCTCACGCAAACTACTCTGTGACACCGTCATGTGGACAGACACACGGTCCAGCCCATATTACACATTCTCTAACAAGTTACTTGCAAATGTGATGTACGATATATTAGAAACACGACCAGATGTTTTTCAAAACCAGTAGCAGTACACTGCACATGGTCGCTACGAAGAGGCATGCCTAGAAGCGTAAACAGCGCTCTCATCGAGCATTTGTTCCTAAGCGAACACGAAATTCGGAAAGCAGACGCGTTCAACCTTTCCTACTTCCTGCCGCTATGTCACCTTAAAGTGCTCAGAAGGTGGCTATTAAAGACTGCTGGGGCAATCGCTATCATGCTGATCCAGTTCGAATTGTGCAAGCAGAAAGCCCTCATACAAGCCAGCTTGTCGCCTTGTCCACGCGGCAGGTCCTCGATGCGGGACACTGGCAGCATAAACTTGGCTGCGAAGTCTACCTCCAGTCAATCGACTTAATTATGGATCCAATTTACCGGTGTAGTCCAAACAGCTGCAGTTCTCGGTCTAGGTTTCATCAGCATGTAACGTTGTTTGTTTCTTCCTTATAATTGTACTGGCCTGACGAGGATTACTGAAAGGGGATATATTCGCTGATTGGGCTTTTATCTGAACCTGAGCATATTACATGGGTTGACAATGCAATTAAGTATTGAACTGCTGCACATTTTGGCCTCCATGACTTGCTCTGACATGAGCTTCTATACACTTGTCACTGTGCGTTCAAAGTACAGGGGGTGTAGAAATCGCTTTATCTCCGGCACCACAAGCTTGTGTCGGGGTCGCTGGATGATGCATGGTGTTCGTAGGTGTAAAGTGACCTCAAGTTGGGGACATCACTGAGTGGTAATATGTGGTTAGTCGCAATGAGATCGACTTACAGCCGACGATAGGACAAGTTGTACGTCCTACTTACTGGCAGTGGTCTTCGTACGGCAACCTTCGCAATCCTGGAGTGAGCTTGGTGGCGAAGTGTTTGACGTGTTTGCTCTTCTCTTCCTCACCAAGTGTGTATGCACAGTATACGAGCGAGTCGTACTCTTGTATCGGTCGTCTTATGAAAGGGAAAAAGAGAGTGGTAACTTTTTCGGACCAAGTACAGAGCCTGCGTCTGATAGCCCATAACATGAGCAGTCAGTTACCATATATTCTATTCGTGTTATCCACGGACTTCAAGTCGCAGCGCGGTAGTATACCTAGGTCCTTCATGGGAGGTATGGGATGTAGCGGTTGGCCGTCAAGGGTCTGCTTTCGGCAGTCACCACCCTTCGCAAGCTAATGAATACTGATTTGCAGAAAGTAGAAGTCACGATTAAAATTCACGCACAATAATATGCCTCGACGGGGAGTCGAACACCGGTCCACGAATTATTGTGCGTGAATTTTAATCGTGACTTCTACTTTCTACAAACTTTACCCTACTCACAAACTTCCAACATTAGAATACTCATTTGCTTAGATTGATTGGAAGGCAGACAACTGCGAACCACAAGCAGATGCGGCTGATTTTGCTAAAGTAAACTGCAGTCGTCTGGTGAGATGACAATTCACTCTGAAAAATACGGATCAGGTAGTGCCGAGGTGCAAATGCCACCAACTGTGTAATTAGCAACAGACCATCTGTTGAGCATAAAATTTGTGTCCCGCGCTGTATCAAACGCTGCAAGTTGAATTGCCTGTACAGCATTCAAAGATTAGTACTCAACTTAGTCGCTAAGACATTTTGTTGCTTGAGTTGGTCTTCGGGGACCAATATGCTGGATTATGCATGAAATCCAGAGGTACACGTTCGGACAGGCATTATTTGTGGGATAGACTGAATCCCTTAAGGTCTGCAAAAATTATTCCTATTTGCACAGCTCTGATTTCAAAACCTTGATTGCAATGGCTTCAGAAATGGTCTGCAGATGTTTTTTAAGCTGTTTTGGCTAGCGTTTAGGGATAGTATAAACAATTCGAAACGACTGGTTCATCTGGACTTGATGTCCAGTGTCAACCAAGTGTTGTAAAACGGAACTGTTGATGGATTTTACGGTGCCTTTTCGTAGTGACGCAGGACAATGTTCAGCGATTCTTCTGGACAAACACCTGGTCGTATGTCCAAGATACCTAGCACCACAGGTGCAGGTAAACTGGCATAAGACAAACGAGTCGGACCAAACCGGGAGTTTATCCTTTAAGCACTGAAGAATCAATGGTCTTGTTTTGGCAAGTAGTTTTAGATTGGCGGCTGCAAAAGTCTTGGCCACTGCCGTGGAGATTTTCTATTCAACAATTCAAACGCGACGTCACCTTTAAAGGAAATTGTAAGGAATACATCATTTTGGGCACTGTATCCACATCCTTGATAGCCTCGAGCTGTTTGGAGTGCTTTTGCTGAAAAGTACTGGGTATCCATTTTTTTGCAGCGTGTTAAAGATGAGCTTGGTTTCGATTTCCAGCGTATCTGGACTGCAGATTGCTTTGGCACGATGGTATAACCAACGGACTAAATTTCTCTTTTATCTCGGCGGTAACAAGCTAAGAAACTGGGTGTATTGATCTACTCACGTTGCTATGCGAAAAACACTCCTTTTGATTGTCCCGTTTCCATGCCGATGCAATAGAACGTCTAAGAAAGTCAAGTAGCCATCTTGCTCAACCTCACTGGTGAATGTTAACGATACATGCACTCTGTGAAACTGATCTAATAGGGTTAGATACTCGGTGGAATAGTCACAGACAATAAAAGTATCATCCATGTGACGGTACTATAAATCTAATGAAGATATAAGGGTGTTCAGGTGTCCACGTTCAAGCTTTGAAAGGAAGATGTCGGCCAAAAGGGGGCCTAGGGGTGCATCCATTACGACTCCATCTATCTGTCTATCATAGATTCCAGCAAACAGAAATTGTACGTTGAAAGTGCAACGCAGAATCAATACTTTTAGTTTAATTACCGGAATTCCAACATCAATGTTTCTCTCAGTGATGAAATCACAGATGAATGTCACAGTCTCTACCAACAGCACGTTGGTGAGAAATGATTCCATGTCAAACGAAAGCATTAATTTATCCTTCACGTTTAAGTTTTCTATTCGCTTGACATTTGCTTACTTCTGCCTCAAATGGGGATAATTTATGAGCTGACAAAATGCAAGTAACCCAAAGCTTTTAATGATCTCAACAAGTGTTTGCGATTTAACGCCCGGCTTGCTGATGCGAAGTCTGCAACCCGTTTCATCCAAGATTGCATAGAACCTAACCAGTATCCAAAGTCTTATTTGAAATAGCTCCGACAAATCCACATTCGTCCAAATGCCAAGTCTCTCAAAAGATTTGCTCATAATATGTTGGAAACCAACCAATCTCAACTCCCTGAACTGGAACGATTGCGTGCCCTCTACTCGTCGGTGATCGACGACCTGAGCAATGATCACCGCGAATCTTTCCAGTGCTATTTGCAAGTGATATGCGAAAGGACGAAAGAGAGGAGATACAATAATTTATTCAATAGCTTGGAACCTTGTTCACCTGAAACAAACTTCCCCGCCAATCCCGATAGATTTGTGTGTAATCTCTCAAACCAGCAACTGAACCAGCTACATATGGAAGCATTGGCACGTGGGCCAAAATTCTGCTTCTCCCAGCCAAAATGCGGGCAAATTCATTTGGAGACCCAATTTGAGAATTTAATGCACCAGTTAGTTGATTTAACGCCTTCATCTTCACTCTTACTTGATACTTTGAAGACTACGTTAATACATCTTGCCTATCAGTATCGGAACTTTATGTCTAATACATCTAACATCTTAACAAAAAAGCACCGTGAAGCAATCAAGGAGTTGTTATCCAACCCAGAATTAGTGCTTTCCCGACCAGACAAAGAATCTGGCTTGGTATTGATGAACAAGTCTGATTACGTCACTGAACCGACAACAATTCTGAGCGACACCAATAAATTCCGACGAGACGCAATTCAAAAAGAGACCACTTCGCAAGAGAAAGCAAAAGTCATTAACATTTTGAATTAAGAAAGTCGAAGCACAAAGATGATACACTCTTCTCAAAGCTGACCACATGCGGCTCACACCCTCCGCGACTCTATGGTTTGCCAGACGTGCATAAAACAAACGTTCCGATGCGACCAAAAGTGGACATTTCTACTTCCGCTTTTCGCTCCGTCACGAAGTGGATAACAGAGTTGCTGGAACCGGTTCGCAAAGAATTGTCGATTCATACGGTTAAAGCCACGTTTGATTTTGTTAACCGAATAGAAAACTTAAACGTGAAGGATAAATTAATGCTTTCGTTTGACGTGGAATCATTTCTCACCAACGTGCTGTTGGTAGAGACTGTGACATTCATCTGTAATTTCATCACTGAGAGAAACATTGATGTTGGAATTCCGGTGATTAAACTAAAAGTATTGATTCTGCGTTGCACTTTCAACGTACAATTTCTGTTTGCTGGAATCTATGATAGACAGATAGATGGAGTCGTAATGGATGCACCCCTAGGCCCCCTTTTGGCCGACATCTTCCTTTCAAAGCTTGAACGTGGACACCTGAACACCCTTATATCTTCATTAGATTTATAGTACCGTCACATGGATGATACTTTTATTGTCTGTGACTATTCCACCGAGTATCTAACCCTATTAGATCAGTTTAACAGAGTGCATCTATCAAATAATAATAGGTATATTTCTCAGAAAGGTGAGACACGTTCCAGAGACCCTGGACCGATCATTATGTACAAGTTTTCTCTGAAACTGAAATTGTTTATCGGATGCAAGGAGATTCGTATTGAGTGGGATTGGATTCAAGTTGTAATTTATTCTTATGCAGATCCAACTTTCTTCGGTAGCAAGTATCTCATCGTACCGTTGAACGAGTTGTGGTCCGGATCAACGTAAATAGAAGGGAAATAGCAAGTATTAGTAAGTATTAGTGCGATGGAGGCCGAAAACTTCCTAGGGAATTTTGTACATGTGTGGAATCGAGAATAATATAATGTGGGGAGGGTCTCGCAACCAAATTTCTGGACTCAGCATAAGGAACAACAGTATGGGTCTGGCTAACAGGGAAAAATAAGTCCACATTACTGCACAGTGAAAAAGGGAAATATTTAAGCAACTACCTTATTATTGTATTGCAGATGTTGTTTACAATTAGGAGGCGCAATATGGATTTCAGATTACTTAAGATGTGTGGGTTGTGGGCTGTGAACAAGAACGCCGAACCTTTAGTAGTTTGGCTAACTGCGCTAGGAGTTTGATTATGCAGGGAATTGGTCCAACAGAACGCCAGTGATATGTTTACGAGGTTGCAGTAGTCCTGAGTGGCAAACATATCGATGTTGACAATGTGTCGGTTGATTCACCAGCAAGATATGGTCAAGTGAAAACCGAAGCTAAGTGTTGGGGAGCAAGGTGGGTTGAAGATGTAAAGAAAGGATCCGGGTGCTTTACCTACCAAAGCGTCAGTGCTTTCACAAACGAATGGTAGGTGTGCCAGCGGGTGAAACGGAAGTGAAGTTACGATTGGAGAGATAGTTAACCGGATTTGGGAGTCCAGCTAACCAAGTTGCCAGTGATTCAACTGACACATGGTTGCAGTGGAGCCAAGTAAAATCAAGGGGAAGTATAGTGAGCCAAGATGGGATGAAGAGGATAACAGAAGCCTGGACCTCCAACCCATCGATGTATCAGTGGAGCCACTAATCAGCGGTGAGCTTTCGGGCAGGCAGATCCGGAGTGGGCAATAAAAGAGAAGGGTAAGCAGGGAATCAACGGGTGTTTGTTGATCTGACTGATACAGTCATTTGCAACTTTCAGTTATATGTTGTCTGGACCTTGTTCATACGTTTGTTGAATAGTTGTAGGGCAGCGCAGGAGCATAATCACGTTGCTGACTGTAAGATATTCGTCAAGCTTTCTACGAAAGTTATACTCAGATGTGCTAGTACGAATATCGGTCGGCAATTTGTTCCAAATACGGGAGTACCGATTTAGGAAAAAGTTTGCTGATATGTTTGTCTTTGACCTTCTTACCATCACAGAATTTTCTCTATTGCGTGTATTGTGTCCATTTGGTTTCATGAGTGATAGATCAATGCTAGGGGTGTGGACATTTTTGTGCAGGATATTGAAAAAAGTGCTAAGTTTACTTTTAGGCGTCGAAGCCATATTGGGTCAAGCTTAAGTAGGTCGCATCGCTCAGAATAGGGTAACACTAAGCTCGTACCAATAAGGCGCTTTGTAAACGCTCTTTGTACCTTTTCTATGGCGATACGATCATGCTTCCTGGAATTGCTATACACCATTGAGCAATATTCAAGTAAAGGGCGGGCGAATGATTCATACATTGAACAAATTGAATCTCGTAGAGTAAGATTTTTGAATAGTAATGCAATGCGTTGTTTAGCTCTGGCTGTTGCATAAAATGCTTGTTCTGAGAAGTTAAGGGAATATGAGTAGCGAAGCCCTAGGTCACAGATGGTCTGACAGATAGTAAGTGGTTTGCTATCTAGGGTCAGAGCATTGTGCTTAACATTGCACCTGTATAACATCGCGCTACATTTGTCAGTGCTGAAAGACATTTTCCATGTGTTGCACCAAGCCTCAAGCGCATGGAGGTCCAGTTGGATTTCCATTAGAGTATTGCTGAGGTTGGTAGGATGGAAGGAGTACACTATTTTGATGTCATCGGCGAAAAGATAAGGTGTGCCGCATTTAACTACGCTGAAGACGTCGTTAACGTAAAGTAGAAATAGCAATGGACCAAGAACACTGCCTTGTACCACCCCACTGGTAACAGCCTTGAGTTGAGATTTATGTTGTTGGATTTGTACTATCTGGGAGTGATCTGAGAGATATGAGCTAAACCAAGCCAGTAAGGGGTCCTTTATACCGTAGGTTTGGAGCTTAGCTAGTAGGCGACTATGAGGTACGCGATCGAAAGCTTTTTGCATGTCGAGATAGATGACGATTGCCGATAAGCCACGATCGTGTGAACTGACAAGGTGATTTAAAAATTCTAAGTGACAAGTGATGCAAGACCTGGAGTTCATGAATCCATGCTGTGAATTGTTTACTAAGTTCCGAGTTAATAGGAATTCAAGCGTTTTCGACTTTACATGTCGCTCTATCATTTTAGACAGTACTGATGTGTGACTAATCGGTCGGTAGTTTTTTACGTCGTACAGTGAACCTGATTTATGACGGAGCATCACTATGGCCTCCTTCCACTGAGCCGGTATGATACCAGAATTCATAGATAAGGTGAACATATTCAGTAGCAGCAAGGGGATGTCATCTCCCCCGAATTTTATGACAGCAGATGGGAGATTGTCCGGACCAGTGAAATAGGAGGTTTTAGTGGACTTTATGAGCTTTTGGATATCGCACAGATTGAATGTGATGTTGCTGAGTTGATCATTCGTGTGATGTTGCAGATCCAGGGTCGCAGGATCACTACATTCATTAAACGAGGCAGCAAAGTAGTTGTTGAACATTTCGCTGGTATAAGTCGGGTCACTCACTAAGCATTTATCTGCAGACATAAGCGAGATAACATCTAGGTTCTGTTTAGCGGTCTTGCGCTTAAGCAATCTGAATAGTTCCTGTTTTCTATTTTGGCTACCGAGTGCTTGTTTTTCTTTATCAATCAGCATGGCCTGATTGGCATTCTCCTTAATAGTAACCAATTGCTGGTGCTTTATTAAGAAACAGAAGTCATTGGATTTACGATACGCCTTGAGCAACTTTTTGAGCTTTACAGCTAATTTGTGTTGTGTAGGCCTTTCTCCAGAGACAGGTAGTTTTATATGCTTTCGCGGAATCGACACATCTACTGACCGATGGATGTTGTTATCTAACTCATCTGCTGCAGTCTGAGGGTCGCTAGCGAGGAAGAATGTGTCCCACTGCGCCGATCTTATCAAGCTTGCAAAAAGGCCCCAATCAGCGATTTTGTAGGAGCTGATAGTCATGTGTGTTTTTGATGAGGGTGTTTTTGACAACTGAGCATTGACACTGAATGAGAAAGAGATCACTCTGTGATCACTACCGGGAAGATGTCCCAGTATCTCGGTGGAAGCTGCAGTGAAGCCGATAGTAAATATCAAATCTAATATGTTATTCTTTCTAGTGAGAGATAAGACATGCTGAGTCCATTCATATACATGCACAGTGGCGATGAAGCTTTTAAACTTATTTGGGACGTCGTTAGAGGACCACGACAGATCAGGCATGTTGAAGTCCCCGCCTACTATCTTGCGATTCGCGGACTGGCACGCGAGATGGCATAAAACGCTCTGTAACGCGCTTATCTCAACGAGGTTAGGATTGAGCGGTAGGTAGATGCATCCGATAATGATGAGAAGATTATCAACTATAATGTCTATAAAAACGGAGTCTTCGAATCGCCCCTGTGTTTGGATAGGCGATACCGAAGCGTGAATAGCATTTCGAACATAGATGGCGCAGCCACCACCTAGACCAGACTTACGACAACCGATAAAAGCTTTGTAACCCGAGATATGGTAAACCGACTCAGGGGTATCCTCCTTTAGCCATGTTTCAGTGACCAATATAGCTAGTGGGTTCGCGAGGGAGACAAGTGTTCTTAAGCTAATTATTTTGTTCCTGAGGGAACTTGCATTTATAAGTAGGACATGCATGGCATGTGTTTTATCAGCGAGTTCTAGTGCTTGCTTAAATAATGTTATAGATGTATTATCGGGGTCAGTGGACAGGAGTTCACTGCTTGGTTCGGACGTATCAAGAGTGCTGGGATGGAGATCTGTGGACAGAGGAAGAGAGTGTAGGGATGAAGCAGTTGTGCCTACTGCTACGACGTTCTGAGATAAGGACAATGCATCCCTTGTGAGTTCTGTCGGAAGTTGGAGTAAGGAAGATGATGAGGCGCTGGGTGAAAGCTCTGGTTGGAATGATACTGAGCTAGCCGTGTCATCTGAATAAATTGTAGGAAGAGTTGGGCCATGAAGTTGGTATCCGCCGGATGTGCTATTGTTGGGAATGGCTGCGAAGCCATCCCCACATCTCCTAAAAAGTGATCGAAGGAAACTGGTGGTGTATGGGTTCCAGCGTAGGTCTCAGGTGAGGCACTGGGCAGCATTGTCCAGTTTTTCCTACTGTCATTAATGTTTTGAGTATTATTGACAAATGCTGGATAGCGGTGCGTGGGTTTGTCCAGAAGATAATTCCTTCTGGTTTCAGTCTTACTAGTGTGGTAAGTAGTGTTTCTGGTCTGAGGTGTTTTGTTACAAGTGGCGTGGAAAGAATTCGAGGATCGTGAATTTGGTGAATCTTCGTAAGCACTCGTCATTACCGCGAATGATATGTCGGTCTGTGACGGCACTTTGTTCCCGTTGGTTAGTAGGTCGCTTGTGCGTGTAGCTTGACTTTTACGACTAGTTCTTTTCTTGGTATTCGGACCCTTGCTTACTGAATGTTCACCAGGCTGAGGTCTCGCCATAGGTGCGATATAGGGGGTATCCGATTCCATTTGGAAGCTAGCCTCGGTGTTAAAGGTGAAAGATATTTTTACTGATCTTGACTGGGGCTTTGTGCCGGAGCCAGAAGCAAAGGCTATTGATGTTACCACGCCAGGAGATGCATTGTCGTTGTCTACTTTGACACAGCTAGTTGTTCTATCTATTATACCATCACCCCGAGTTATTAACTGAAGAGTCGGACTGCATGTTGTCTCTGCTCTTGGTGTTCGTGGAGTAGGATCAGAAGGAGATCTTTCCAAAGGTGTCCGATCAGGTTTAACCAGTACGTCTTTGAATGGAGTATGCTGGGTTATGGCGAACTGACTCTGCATGAAATGGTGTGCATGCTCTTCGAGAGAAAACTTAAAAAGTATGGGGCAACACCGTTTCGGTGTCTTCTTATTTAGTCGTAGACATTTGCATTCGACGTTAGTCATGTTGCAAGCGTTCATCAATGTAGCTCTTACTTTAGCCAAATTAAGTTTATCAGAGATATTGAAAACTATACCATTTTTTAATCTACGCGTTCGTTCATGAGCCTCAGACGCGATACAGGAGATAAGCTGTCTTACTCTATTCATTTGAGGCGGATCTAGTTTTCCTGATGGGTTGCAGATATAATCTAAAGAGGCTATATGGTCTTTAAGCGGTCCGATATAGTCAAGCGTTTGTTTCATTTCAGTTAGTTGAAGTTCAAGAGATTTAATCTTATCATTCATTTGTTCAATGAGGCTGGCAACTGTGGGGGCAGTGTCTTGTTTGAGGTTGAGCAAGATGGCTACTTGACTTTCTTAGACGTTCTATTGCATCGGCATGGAAACGGGACAATCAAAAGGAGTGTTTTTCGCATAGCAACGTGAGTAGATCAATACACCCAGTTTCTTAGCTTGTTACCGCCGAGATAAAAGAGAAATTTAGTCCGTTGGTTATACCATCGTGCCAAAGCAATCTGCAGTCCAGATACGCTGGAAATCGAAACCAAGCTCATCTTTAACACGCTGCAAAAATATGGATACCCAGTACTTTTCAGCAAAAGCACTCCAAACAGCTCGAGGCTATCAAGGATGTGGATACAGTGCCCAAAATGATGTATTCTTTACAATTTCCTTTAAAGGTGACGTCACGTTTGAATTGTTGAATAGAAAATCTCCACGGCAGTGGCCAAGACTTTTGCAGCCGCCAATCTAAAACTACTTGCCAAAACAAGACCATTGATTCTTCAGTGCTTAAAGGATAAACTCCCGGTTTGGTCCGACTCGTTTGTCTTATGCCAGTTCACCTGCACCTGTCGTGCTAGGTATCTTGGACATACGACCAGGTGTTTGTCCAAAAGAATCGCTGAACATTGTCCTGCGTCACTAAGAAAAGGCACCGTAAAATCCATCAACAGTTTCGTTATACAACAATTGGTTGACACTGGACATCAAGTCCAGATGAACCAGTCGTTTCGAATTGTTTATACTATCCCTAAACGCTAGCCAAAACAGCTTAAAAAACATCTGCAGACCATTTCTGAAGCCATTGCAATCAAGGTTTTGAAATCAGAGCTGTGCAAATAGCGCACATTTCTAAATGCTCTGAAATATCCTTAAGGTCTTTCATTTTTGATTTGGAATCTTCTAGAAGGGATGCGCCTGCTTTGGGCGAATGGTGCACTTGCTATGGCCCGAGGTATTTGGGTCGTAATCTCCCTCCATGTGACATCAGCAGGCCGATCGGACAGGTGAAACTATTTAGTTATTTGAACGAAGTCTGACAGGAGGTCATATTTCTAAGAATAAACCATATTCCAATGTACTGCGCTTACTTCGTCGGCAAGAAGTGCTAACAAACCAAAACGTTTTATCTGTGCAGACGTGTTTCCAACTAACGTTACTGCCGAGTTGTTTAGGTTTCCGGAGTGACGGCTTAACAATCGTTGTTGCATACAGCTTCGTCGATAATTGTTTGAATAGGATCAAGCACTCTCTGAATGAAATGGATGGTTTTCAATTTCTCCTGTGTACCGAGAAGTCGGAAGATTAGTAAGGCATATAAATTCGTGCGCGGATGTGAGGGAAATAACCGGTGCTGATAAAGGCAAGACTTGGAACATCGTATACGAACTAACTGCTAACTAGAGTGGAGATCATTCTAAGCTTCAAACGACCAGTTCTTCGGGAAGTGAACACCGGAGAAGCAAATATGTTAACGATGGATCGAGCTAGCTACCACAGAGCTTGAAAACGGAGGAATCTTCACTGACCAACTGTATGACTTACGTGAGTACGCAGACTCTATCATCATTTTCAACTCTGAGTCCCATTGCTTGCTACGTTTGTATCTAATTATCTACCTGGACGTCCCAGACCCAAAAATTTGACACGTTTAATAGCTTTTGGAGTCGGCTCTTCATGGGTTAAGGCCGAAAATTCCGGTCATAAAGTAGCAGTCAATTCGAGACCAATGTCAAGTTTTTCCTTGAAGAAACAAACGACTTATACAGATGGTTATAAACCACCGTAACTTACAAATACTTATTAGTGAAATGTTGACCATTCATCGAACCAATTTTCTCAGCTTCCAGATATGTCATCACTTTGTTAGGCAAATCACCAGTATTATATGCAGTATCGATGCCCACTGTAGAAAACTTGGCATGTCGAGGGTTGGTAGGGTAGGTTTGGTGTAATTTTTATGGGGATTTGATACCATGCATCTCCCACAAAACTTCGTCTGAGTTAATATATCATTTAGCTGTTGAATAAAATCAAATTAATCGCAGTTGAGCTCAGTGGGTTGACCACAGAGGCGTAGCCTAAGTCATCGGGAGGCGTTACCGTCGGGCTGCACGTGACAAGGGCGGCATTTTGAAATCGAATGAGTGTTCGCTACCAAGTGTGAATTCATCAAAATTATTTCATTGACCGAAGTGATATAAACGATTGATGATAATCATGCCGAGCCGCAGTGGAAATTGGTACCGCAAACCTTGATAACCTGGAAGATAGTAACATTGACAACGCTGATGCAGCGGGAAATGTCTGCAATGTTAATGCCGAAGATGCATGCGAATTTGCAGAATTGAAAAGTTAACAACTTTCTGGCACCAGAACGTGCGCAGCAACTGATTTTACGAATGTCTGTATATGGCCTATTAAGATCGGTCATAAAATCCGCACTACGCATGCCCGGTTGGGATCTACTGCTTTGTAGAACCTCGGTCATGAATTCAAATAAGTAGTGCCACCTAGAGACAACTACAAACTCCAAAGACGAATTGGTTGTTTTTGGCTTTGCTAAACGGAGTGCGAAGGTTACGTACATGGATAGTGTGTTCTCCTTCGAAAGAGCCTCACTTTAGCTTCAACTGTAGCATATTTTCAACTGGTTAGTCTACTTTTTCCAATGACAGTGGTTCCATAAACTGGTTAAAAACGTAAAGCCAATAAATATTGGCACGCTGCTAGTAAATCGCATGCTTTGGCATTGCTCAAGTACAAGAAACTAGAGATTCGGTTAGTTGAAGGAAAGGCAATTGACAAAATGGAGTAAGCATTGGTAAAATAGAAAACAGTGAGATGACGTGCAATCCTAGCTAGACTATTGGATATCGTCAGGTTTCTCACCAAGCAGAACATGGCACTCTGTGGTCGTTGAGAAGACATCCAGGAGGATAAAGAAGGTCAGGAAAATAGGTGGAATTCTTTAGAAGTGGTGCATTTGTTGATCAATTATCACCCTGTTCTTTGGGAACATTTGGTGACGCTTAAGTTGTGAAAAAGAATTAGCAATTTTTATTTGTCTCCAGACGTCTGAAATGAATTTGTGCGTATTTTGCAAAGCGGGTGAGAGAGAAAATTCTAAATTAGGTCAAAGCAAGTACTTTTTGACAGCGTTCACTATGCATCTCTCAAAAAATCTGATGAGTAAGGTGTTGCGTTGCGTAGAAATCAATGAAGACGAGGTGAGGGTTGAGAATCTGTTTCTCCGCTTAATTGAGATAAGCAGCAAAATCGTAAAGGCAATTTCTGGACTGAATTTTAGAAAAATAGTGAAACACTGAATTCATGTTAGTGCCTGCCGTGGCCAGGCATTTGACACAGCTTCATTTATGGCCGGCTACCCATCAAGTGTCAGGAATCAACTGGAAATCTACCTTGGTGGCATGCACAGATCGTCCTCTGAATCTGACTTGTTTACAGCAGTTTCTGCTACTGTTCACTCGTACAAGTTTGGTGCAATGGTACAGTTGTCCTCGTTCGTTTCTACATCTGAATACCGGTGGAAGGTTTTGATTCGTGTTGCAAGTCTAAGTAGCAAGGAGATGTGGAAACTAGATGCAGTGGTTGAGCAGCCTCGGTGGATGTTGTCGAGCAACAATCATAGGAAATCATCTCTTCACTGGAACAGTTCAAAGAAAAATTAGAGAAGGCAATCGCAAGATCCGATGCATCTTTAATATTCATCTCGGTGCTTTCTTTTCCGTTTATTTTGTTTATGAGATTTTGGAGATCTGTTCTCCCAGAAGTCAATAATGCATAAAAATATCATCGAACGAAAGCACTAGATCTGCAGTAATGACATGTCATATTGGCAGCGTTAAGTGTTTGCCTTCTTCAGTATCGAGAGAAGATAGTGAACCGTGTGCTGGATGAAAACAAAAAGGCTGCTTTGAATTGGGGATAGGCAAGGAGCGTGCAATTTACTAAAAAATGAATGACAGGTGAAGCAAGTGTTGATACCCTGAGGAGATTTGATACGGAGTAGATAAAGGAAATGCTGTCTGCTGTAGACAGTCTGATTGATGAAATGTGCTAGATTTCAGCACACTTATGGCCTTGCAAATATCTATGTTTTTCTTATACAATCAAATCTGTTTGATAATCACAATGATTGGTCACTTAACGAAGTCAAAAATGACATGGAAAAGGGCAGTATTTTGCAGAAGGGCGAAGATTGCAATACTTTGTGAAAGCTTCAGGAAACAGCAAAAGTAGTGGACCCTTGGAAATTTTGAGATACATACGGAACTGTCACCTTGGGGCATCTGCACCGAATATTGTGCGCTTGCTGTGCATCTTTCTTGGTCGCGTTATTAGCAGTGCCAGCAGTGCCAGTGCAGACGTTGCAACGAACCGCGTCCGCAGATCCGATAGTCACAATGGCAAGTACTGGTTGCCCACGGAAAACTAGGCCCAAAGCCTCCGACATAAACGTTAGTTGTGGCGTAGATAGCCGTGTAAAACTTGTGCGATTTGGAATAGAATGCAGAAACTGCCGGAAATACTTCCATTCTCGATGTGCTCCCCTTAGTCTCAGCCAGATAAAAAGGCTTAATAGTATGACTGATTCTCTCCGATTCTGCACTGAGTGTACGTCACTTCCACTCGTCAGATGTGTACCTGTGTTGGTGCAGAAGTACGATAGCCTGACAAAGATTGTAGAGCTGGCAGCAGTCGTGAAAGTCGTCCCACATGAACCAGACAAATCAGTGCCTCGAACTCGATGCTCAACATCAAGCTCCAATTCAGCACAGTTTAAGAGCAACGATCCAGAGTTATCCACCCCGACACTAGCGATTGCTCATAAAGATGCCTTCGCCACATATTCCTCAACAGAATCCCCCGGCAAACTAAACACTGTTAGAGGGTCGATAACCTACGCTTCCGTTGTTGCTACCTATATGACGGAGACACCTCACATTACAACCCCGCGCGCTGCCAAAGGAGTTACTATTGCCAATACAACCACGGAACTCAAGATCCCATCACTTGCCCAACCGAAGAAAGCAGCCACTGCTCCCACCAAAAAAGAGAACAAGAAACACTACCATAATTCTCTAACTGTTTTATGCTCTAATATGACTGAATCTGAGGCGAACTCCATAAAAGATAAGATACTAGACAACTCCCTTTGTCAACTAGTAGGGGTTCAAGCTAAACCAATCAGTATGATGCGTCTTGTCCGTCACCCAAATTCCGTACACTACGGTGAACCACGGTTAGTCCAGGTAACACGTCAGACAGGTAATGATGGAGAGACACTTCTCTTATCAGCCACTCGCCTCCGTACCACCACATGCACTGTTCAAATATTTCCAGATATTCTTCGGAGCGAACGCCAGAAACGCAAAGTCCGGATGACTTCCGTAACCTAATATTCACCTGACTGTTGCAAACATCTGGTTAACACTAAGGTAAACGGTGACTCTAGATGATTTGTATGAGAAAGGTCCTGGAAACGTATGAAAGTCACCATATCCTCTATTCGTTTTAATAATATAAGCTTACCTACATATAATTGCACTCTTGAGTATATATTTGAGAACGATCTTCTATTAATCCGTTTAACCAATTCTGTTTTCTCCTTTGACGCACTGGTTCGTTGATGCACTACGCCTTCCAAGCTGATGTCTCTGTACCATCGTCGTCACTCGCCAAGATTTTCCATCAAATTGTGACTGGCCTATTGACTGCTAATCATTTCAAAAACCCATATGGGAACCTTTGATCAAAAGACGAACAATTAACTATATTATGCGATCATGTTGTACATGTTGATAAGACCACCCAATTGGTCTTTGCCTCGCACTGCTGAGGAATAAAACGTTTATTTATTTATTTATTAAGACGCAAAATCTACCCTTGTTCACGGTGCCCCCGCGCTCCAGTCACTAAGCGAGCTAGAGGTCAAATCGCATGACTGGGATGAATGACTTTTCATTCGTGAAGTACTCTCACTCGAACATGTTATTGCTAATTCGACATCAAGTTCACCGCTATCACTTAACTACAAAGGGTGTGGTCCCCGAGTGATGAAAGTATCACTGCACTCCGAACTGCTGTTAGAACATGTGATCAAAATGTGGCACAAAAAGCGTAAAATGCTGCCATTCGAAATGGGTATAAAGGCAATGGGCACCGGGCCACATATAGACAATGTAACCCTGAGCAAGTAACTTACCAATACAATTCTGTCACCGTGTAGCTCAGAACGGAAACAATGCCGAAACACACGGAAAGCTGAAGGAGGACAGGATAGTCACCCCTTGTTGTCACTGAGAACTCTACGCAACAATCTGAACTGGCCCTAGAGCCTGCGTCATTGGTACTATAAAAAACGACCGGCAGCTGACCCCACAAGGGTCGGCATAGACCCTCACAGGAAACCAGCATTCACAAACACGCTGCTGACCACCGATGCTCCCACCTGCATGTACACCAATGCACAAGATCTTCTCAGCAAGCTAACCGAACTTCGTATTCGTCAGGTCTCCACGCCTTGGGACCTAGTTATGGTCACCGAAACATGGCTGAACACGGAGATCACGGATGCTAATATTGCACTACCCAGCATGAGTTCCATACGAAAGGATCGACCTAGCAGAGGAGGGAGAGTGCTACCGTATTATCGATCTGACCTGCATGTTGATGTTATTGAGACCCAGAAACGTAAGTCGTCGACCCTCTTTGGTGTCGTATGCATCTAAAACTTGGTGACGTGTGTTTACTAGCAATAGTTTATCGCCCTCCAATGTCCATCTTGGCAATGGATCAATGTCTAGCTTCTGCGATGAAACCAGTCCTGGCACGACCATACAGTCACGTCCTTCTAGTGGGGGACTTCAACCTGCACGTAATCGAAGTTCCAGCATTGCACTGCGAACAATTCAAGGCGGATTTGCAAGAGGTGATGGCCGATGTACCTCTGTACAACCATGTCACCTCTCCCACACGATACCGAACGAGTGACAAACCCTCTGTTTTGGACCTCGTGCTCAACAACGAGGAACTAATGGTCGACACCGTGAGCATAGATTCACCACTTGGCCGTAGCGAGCACGCGATGTTGCTCTTTCGTTACGTCTGTTACTCGGAGTACATCAGTGAGAACAACGTGGAAGCCTATGTCGTTACACATTACGATGAACTGTCCAACGTCGTTCAAGAAACCGACTGGTCCTTCCTGGCCGAGAAGGCGATCAATGTCGCCTGGATGTTGTTCGTCAGCAAATTCACTCAGCTAGTGACAAATGCATCAAAAAGCAAGGTCCTTCGTCCGAAGCAAGTGAGTTCGTTCCTGAGGAGCCGCACTAGAAAGTGCTTGGTCATAAGGGATTCAGCCTGGTGCACTTACAAAGCCTGTCCAAGTAACCTGACCTGGGGTGCTTACACAACTCAACGAAACCACTGGGTCAAGTTGATCCGCGAAGACGAACTCAACACCAAGAGAACTTAGCGTCGAAATTCAGTACAAATCCCAAGTTACTGTACAGACACGTCAACAGGCTCCGCAGAGTGCATCGCGGGAACCCGGTTTTATGTGCAGCAGATAGTCTTGCACAAACTGCACAAGATGCAGCCAACGTGCTTCGCCAACATTTCATCCATACTTTCCGGAGTGAATCATTATTTCATCCGCTTTTTACACAGCTTCCATCACCACCAGGGTTGAACCACGTATCGTTCACGGCAGCCAATGTGATGAAAACGCTAACGTAATTGCGCGTGCACAGCTCACCTGCCATGGATGACAGCAAACCAAAAGCCTTGAAGACAGCGGCCATGAACCTTGCCGTACTACCAGCTCGGTTCTTTCAAGGTTGTCTCGACGAAATACAGGTTCCGACAATGTGGAAACATGAAGTAGTCACTCCTATTTACAAAAGTGGTACTCGTTCGGAGCCATCGAACTACCATCCAATCACTCACCTCCCAGTTTTATCCAAAGTAATGGAACGCATAGTTGCAGAGGCGCTCATGGGATATCGTGAGAGCAACGACATCCTAGTGTCACAGCAACACCGATTCCGCCGAATTCAATCATGCGCTACAAACTTGATGCTAGCCCGAGCAAGCTGGACAGAGTCAGTCGATGCCAGATTGGGAGTCCACGTTGTCTACCTGGACTTCTGGAAAGCGTTCGATCGTTTGGACCACCTCATTCTCCTTCACCAGCTTCGAAACTATGGGATCGGTGATCCTATACTCGGTTAGATCGACAACTTCCTCGCTCAACCTCAGCTGAATGTGAGAGTGCGCAGCTCCACTTACGACCCAATTGACCTCTATTGTGGCGTGCCTCAAGGATCGGCATTTGGGCCACGTTTATTCCTCACATTCACTAACGATCTTGTCAGCGTACTGCAGTCGAATTTCTTACTATTTGCAGATGATGTCAAAATTTGGTATGATATCGGGACATCGGATAATCAATGAACAATGAATTTATACGGGTTAAGAAGCGTTGCTTTACAAGCCCCGTTGGATAGTTGGTGGGGATATCAACATAACAATTATGATGAAGAGGATAGTAAAATAGTTACTACTTTAAATACGAAAATAAGGACTTATCGTTTGCTTCGCTGCAGTCATGCGATCCACTTAGATTCACAACACCCACAGTTAACAACAAATAATTCCAGGGTAAACTCCAGGTGTAGGATGAAGACATATTTTTAAGTAACAAAGTGTAAGTGGATGAGTGCATCGTCCAACCGTCTTTTAAATATTGTTAGTGTCGGTGCAGAAACGACCGATTCTGGGAGAGCGTTCCACGGGTGACAGACACGGATGGAAAAGAAATTTCTGCGGCACTCCAGACGACTGTATTGTTCTGCGAGTTTTAATGAGTGGCCCCTCAGGTTTGTATTGCTGCTGAGTTGCAGTAAAGGGCGGCACACATGATGTGGGTCTCGCAGAATGAAGTATGTCATAATCAGGTCGCCTCGTAGCCTGCGATAGCTGCCACTGAACAATCCTAGTCGTCGCAGCCTCTCCTGGTAGGACCGATTGCGCATTCCAATGACGTTCTTAGATGCCCGGCGTTGTGGCTGCTCCAGTGCATTAAGATCGTGTTTCAGCCATGGATGCCAGGCTTGAATTGCATATTCGACATGGGGGCGAACATACGCACTGAGCATTTGTCGAAATATGGAGCTGTTTATTTGTCCAAACGCCCGCCTCAACAGCCCAACGTGTTGGTTCCCGGTCTTCGAGGCATTTTCGGATTGCCTGGAGCAACCCAAGTCATCTTGAACCAGGACACCCAAGTCACGTTCGAGAGTTGATTGTTGCAGTACATCCGTTCCGAGTCGGTATGAGTAGCTGCTTTGATGTCGGATGGAAAGCACCTTGCATTTACTGACGTTGAAATGCAACAAGTTTTGGATCGACCATTGATACACTGTATCTAAGTCACTTTGGAGCACATGTTGGTCGGCGTTCGTCTGGATCCTGCGCCAGATCTTGATATCGTCGGCAAACATTAGGAAGTTTGAAGCGATTCCCTGTGCAAGGTCATTAATGAACACCAAAAACAAACGTGGACCTAGAACCGAGCCTTGCGGCACACCACACTCGACTTGTATGGGGTCCGATAAAGAGCTCCGAACTCTGACCACTAATTGCCTTCGAAATAGAAAGTTGGCGATCCAGCTTAAAAGAGGGTCGCCGATCCCGTAATGCTGCAGCTTGGATAGTAGTATCCGATGGTCTAGGCGATCGAAAGCCTTGGAAAAATCCAGGTAGATTACATCAACACCTTCTCCAGCGTCGGCTGCCTCGGTCCAACTACTGCGTGCAATTAGTAAATTAGTTGTACATGACCGCTGTCGACGGAAACCGTGCTGTTCAGGAGTGATGAGGTTGCAGTTTTCCAGATAGCACACCAGTGCATCGGCAACTATGGATTCCATGACCTTGGAGAGTATAGGAAGAAGGGTTACTGGGCGGTAGTTGGAAGGATCAGTTCTGCTTCCACCTTTGTGAATCGGGCTTATTATTCCAAGCTTCCACATGGCGGGAACTTGGTTCTGGTCTAAGCAGTGCTGAAAAACTGAGCTAAATGTCCTGCCAGTTGGTTTGCTGCTGCTCCCAATGCCTCAGGACGAATGGCGTCGACACCCGGCGAGCTGTGTTTGCGTAGAGAAGTCAGCTTTTGCAATACAGCCTCTGCGGTAAAATTGATGTGGGTTAGTCCTGGTGAGCAGAAGACAAAGCTTGGTAGATCGCTTGGTGGCAAGACCCTTTGAAACGTGGGGGCGTATTGCATCTGCAGCGCGTTTGCAGCTTCCATAGACGTTCTTGTTGGGCCATCAGCCGTCTTGAGTGGAGGAAATCCTTGCCTCACCTTTCGTAGGCTATTAACGTGCTTGTACAGCAGCTTGTGGTTAGCACTGAAGGTTTTTGCGATGTTCTGCTGATAGGCGGCTTTGTCTTCTCTTAACAGTTGAGTGCAGTGGTTACGTTGGGCTACGTAGTTGTCCCAAGTTTCTGGTGCTGGAGCTTCTCTGTACACTCGCCATGCTGCGTTGCGTACTGTCATCCATTTTCGGGTTCTGCTCCTAACAAAAGAAACGGATTTGTACTTATTGCAAGCTTTTATCTCTGAAGCCTGTGCAATCAGCTGACTGAATGTGTTGACGAACTCGAGCCAGGCGAGTTCCGGGGGTTTTTCTTCGAGGAAAGACCATGTTGTGGCGCTGACTAGCTGGGCGAGTCGGTCGTACCTTGTGATGGTTCGCACAGTCTCATCGTTATCATTCCGATATTCTGCATAGCAGACGAAGTTGAAACTGATGACTGCGTGATCACTGCGACCCAACGGGCAGTCTAAAACCAATGCATCAATCATATGCTCCTCGTTGGTAAGCACAAGATCCAGCACAGATGGCGTGTTACCAGTTCTGAACCGAGTGGGCAAAGTGATGTGGTTGTAAAGTGGGACAGTAGTTACTAGATCTTGTAAATCGGTTTTGAATTGTTCTCCGATCGTGGCAGGGGATTCTAAACAATGTACCTTGAAATCACCCATGATAAGAATGTGAGTGTACTTTTGTTGTAAACTGCACCTTAAAGCAGCCATTAGGTGGTAGTCGGTTTCGGGTGTTGAGTTAGGGGCGCGGTACACCAAGATAATAAGGCAAGCGTCCCTGCCTTTTAACTGCAACCGGCACCAAAGAGAGTCGGGGAACTGCGAATCTGAATCCTCCACGGCCTCGCACTGTAAGTCGTTTCGGTAGTACAGGATTACCCCTCCTCATTTTGTGAGCCTATCGTTCCGGATCAGCGACATGCCGGGTAGCGAAACTTCAGCGTCCGTCATCCCCGTGTGCAACCATGTCTCGGTGACACCAATGACATCATACGAGCCGGAAGCTTGGCGATCTTTCAGTTCAGCCAGTTTGTTAGAAAGTCCCTGAGCATTTGTATACAAGCAGGCCAGTTTCTCGGTCTCTAGGAGCCCGTAGAGAGGTGAAGCTGTCAAGTGTGGGAGAATGCCGACCGATGGGAGGTCGGCAGTTATTCGTTTTTTTTGATGAGTCAGTGATACCTCGTTTGCAACTTGATTCGGCCAAGGTGCGTCCCAGCCTTCGTTTAGATCTACGTCAGAGTCAATTAAAGCAGCCGTCAAGTTACACTTCTGTACATTCGTCCGGATGCTTGCTGCTTCAGTTGCTTTAATACTTGAGCTGTGCGAATTGTTTGCGACCTTTAACCGAATTTCGGAGGGAAGATGTTTCCGATTTCTCCGCCATCGATCCAAAACATCCTTTGCTTGTTGCTCTGACTGCACCACAAGTTTTAGGATTCTAGGGCCGCATCCTCTATAATTCGATGAGAGAGGTATCCTGGTGAGCGATAGTGCCACAACATCATCCAAAGAAAGTGTTTCACGAATGAACCGCCACTGTTCTAAATCGTGCTTTCCGGTCTCTTGAACATCGTTAGAAGGATGTTCTGGCACGCCATGTATGAAGATTGTGTTTAGGCGGTCTTGCTTGCTGTGCCCCTCTTCGGTGGTTCGTTTTGGTTGTCGCGCGCTCCAAGGGACATCAGGATAGATACGTATCGCACAGGATTCGTGTTTTAGCGCGCTTGCGGAGAGCAAAACGTTTTCTACGTCGGTGGAGGATTCTAGAGTTACTCGAATAAGTCTGGGTTCACCATAGTATGGCGAGTTCGGATGACGAGTAATTCGTAACAAGTTTATGGGCTTGGCTTTGATACTCATCTGCATACACAATGAGTTCCATTGGTCTTGGTCGTCCGATAACTTATCCCGCAATGTGATGGCGGTAGATTCAGGGACATTTGAGCATACAACAGTCCGGGCACTGTTGTTGGATCCCTTTTTAATCGATCTACAAGTTATGGTACTCATTTGTCTTGACTTGTTGACAAGTGATTGTTTGCTCTTTTTCTCTTCATTTGCGTTAACGGTGTTTACAATGGAAGAGGACGCAACGGCGGCCTCTCGGTGGACCCTTGCAGCAATCTCTGCATATGTAACCGATGTTCTGGGAGGCTTAGTCTCGACAAGAGATATTTGAGCTACAGGTACCAAGGGTTGGTGTTTGGCTACTCCATCCTTGTTAATACTAGATGTCAGGTCTAGTGGAATTTGCTTAACCAGACGTTTTGAATGGTGCCTGATTTTCTTTGCTGTGAGTACTGTTTGATTCACGTAGGTACAGTCTGTTTTCGCCCGGCGTTCTACCAAAGTTGGAGAAGACAACGGAGATGGAGACATGGCTGATTGCGGTGCAGGGGAAGCGATTTGTTCAGCATTCCGTTGCTTAGCAGCCGCTACGCTTCTGTGGTCCATACTCGCTTCCATTGAAGTAAGCTTATTGTTTATCCTCTGCTCGGCTTCTGCGATTAACCGGTCGCATTTCTCAGCTAGGATAAGCAAGCACTTAACGAGGGGGATGGTGGAACACGCAGTACAGAACCAAAATGCATCTTGGGAGCTATTTCGCTCCCGTAACTGTTGTTGGGACACATTTGCACATTTCGTATGGTACCATTCCAAACAGTGCGAACAAGCTAGACCGATTTTTACTACTCGATGACATTCTTTTGACCCGCAAATGCCTTTCGATGGGAGCCTCTTCGGTTTCGCCTTTCTGCCATTCAATTTGGTGTCGTTACCTGACCCAGTGGGTTGGTTAGCGTTCTGTACTTTTACAGCTTTGAGAGCGGCGCACATCGGTCAGGCGAGCGTGGTGGTTGCAAGGTCAAATGAGCGGTCGGCGTGGTCGCGCAGTCCGTGTGATGGGTAATGCAGCCGCACTGGCTGACAAGGTCACAAGGAATGGCGAGTGACTGCAACCTGAACAGAGCGCTGAACACAGATTGACAGATCACAGATTCTTCACAGCTGTGTTGAGAAACACTGGATCGGAGTAAGCTTAGGCTTTTCGGCCTGCCTCGAGAATTCTGTATCGAATGGTGTCACACAGAATGGCAATCGGCTCAATACGATTGAATTAAACGCTTGCGCTTAATCACAGATGCCAATGAAAACGGTTGGCGATGGTGCAGCCTCTAATAGTAGAAGATATTTCCACGTATGATGGATCACTGTGTAGAGCTGGTAAATCCGGTTCGAATGAGCGTACAGTGACAACGCTGCGAGAAGATGGAGAGAGGATAGAGGGAAATAATCCAAATGAACCAGTAGCACGCACGTCACGCGTGTGTGAGGATGACCTTGCAGAGCGTTGCAGAGCGATCTCAACAGGACTTACGCTTGATCATCCGATACCCGGCTGCAGTTCAACGCGAACAAGTGCAAAGTCGTAAGCATACGCCATCAGCTTATCTATGAATATCAACTTGGGAACCAGCAGTTACAACGTGCTTCCCAAGAAAACGACATCGGGGTGATCGTGTAGTACGACCTTGGTTGCTCGAGACAGGCTTATTAGTCATCAAAAAGAGCCAATCAAAACCTTGGGCACGTACGGAGGGTTTTCGGGAATTTTGCGTCATCAATCTTTCCCCAAATGCTGAACACCTACGTGATGCCTCACGTGGAATATGCGATCCAGGCCTGGCGTATCTGGCGCAAGAGCGACATCAATGCACTTGAAGCTCCACAACGTAGAGCGACCAAACTCGTTGGAGGATTGTTTCATCTCTCCTACCAACGCAGACTGCAGTGCCTGAGGTTCTACAGTGGTGAATATCGTCGTCACCGAGGAGACCTCATCATCGTCTACTTAATACTGATGAATTCAAATCACCCTTGTCGCAGTCTCTTGCAGCTGCGCCAAAATACCAACCTGAGAGGCCATCAGCTCAAACTAGCTACTCACTACAGTCGACTTGATTGCCGACGCAACGTTTTCTCCCTACGTGTGTCTCGTGCCTGGAATGCCCTTCTGACTCACGTTATCCTTGCCTCTACATTAACGCTATTCAAAAAACGTCTTGATGAAGCGCTTTCCAAGTTGCATTACTTGATATAGTCCGTTCCACTTGGAGGACGAAATAACGCAAACCTAACCAAGTGCTTAACGGCCCTCTCCGCAAGGTGGCGATGAGGATACATGCAGTAGTGTCCATGTGAGTAGCCTGGATCTTATCATCATCATCATCATCATACACGTTAGCCAGAGGTGGGGAACACCTCAGCTACTGTGCCGCAATAGCCTGGATGTAGCTAGACTGGATTAACCTTTCACATCTGTCAAATGAAGAAACAAACGAGTGAGCGTTGTCGTCTACATTTTATTTCTCACGCACTGAACTATAACAGAACTCTATATTATTTCGCGTGTGCGCATCCCATTCCCACTTACAACTATCGTTATGCAGTAGTGCATCTAACTCGGTGGACGCTTGAAAGAAGGATTTACTTATCCGATGATCCTTTCAGTTTTAATTTTTAATCCAACCATCCTACTGGACTTGTCAAGCATATGCTTTTTTTTACCCCTGATAAATCATTGTTCATTGTTCAAGCTTATAAACCTCCATCTTCCATTAGCAATGAACTAGACAAGGCTTAGAGATTAGGTAATTCTCTCCATAGCGAATGAACTTGACAATTGAATGCATTTTGTTAGTGTTACCGATAATTTTGTCCCAAGTAAAACATGAAGAGTTTTTGTTAATTTTGTAGTGTTGCAACAATACAAACACATGTACCTACAGCAGCACTCTAACATTAGATCTTTGTTGTTATTTGAAACAAATATTGGTTGGTTGTTCTCAATTGTGTGAGTTTATGGATTTACAACTGCCATGGGGACGGAAGTCTTGCGACCTCCTCAGACAGCAAAAGTTATTGCAACCCCAATGGGTTGCAAACATACTAATGTAACTTCTGCAAGTTAAAGGGCCACCTGTGGAAGGTCACCGCGGAGACCAAGCCCATAGGGAACGCCTACGACATTTTGCGAAAGTGCATCAAGAAATAACGTTGTAACGTAGCTTCCGGGTGCGTGCACAATCATGGAGTGGGTAAGCAAAATGTGCTACCGTTGTGGCTAACTCACATTATCTGCCACTTGTGTTTTACATTTGCTTTAATCACATTGGGTACCCTCCTTATGTGGTTCCCAGCGTAACTGACAGCAGCAGTTGTGGTACTGCCAGTGATCTATCATAGGCACTTTTAGCTTCACAGTAGCCAGACCACACTGCGGCTTCGCTAATGGCAATCCGAAGTACGAACACAAAGACAAAAGTGTCAATGGGACAATCAGCGCCCTACCAGTTGAAATGCGGTTCGTCTCTAAAACACTGAATCCATAACCTCATGCGGTTCTCAGCCTAAATGCACCCAATTTATCCTGGTTACAGGTATTTGTGGATGCAGATGCACTGACCACACACGAAACGACTGGACGTCATCCTTCGATGCGTGAATTCCCGGGACCTGGAGAAAACCCATCCTTGTAACGGGCAGTTGAATAGAACAGAAAAGGGCTCTCGTGACAAGATGGACGAACAACGTTCATTCCGGTTCAATGGAGGGGTTATTTTGGGTGGCCCGATATGGGAATGGATTTCGACACGCAATCTCAATATGGACTGTTGTCCAATTTGAAGCGGATTTCAGTCAGTTAGATCAATTCAATCGCATCTGAAACAGATGTTTTCTTTCTTCCTTGCAAGAAATACCTTCAGTACCTGCAATAGTTCGCAGTCCTGAAAAGTCACTATGTGCCAGCATTCGCTACTTGTCCAACGTCTGCAGATGCCGGAGCTATCTCAATAGTCCTTTGAGCCCTTTCTTTTTATAATGAATACTTCGGAATGTCATTTAATTGCTATGCTTCTTATATGCATTCTGAAGCAGACAGCCGTCAGATATGAGCATTTCACCTACCATAATTGTTGGTGCATTCCATTTTTATCCATTTTCTCTCTCACCATTGTTGACCACGACTGGTCTAATCCCCTGAGGTGACAGTTTTAAACACCCAAGCTAACCCACCCACGAAAGCCGAATTGCCATATACTCATTGGCGAATATAAAAGTGCATAAAAGTGTATGGATTGATACCAGTGTGCCTCTACCGCGTATAGTGAAGCCTTGCATAGCGAGCGTAATTAAGCGGATTTTACACATAGATTGAAATGACAACAACTAGCTGACTCCTATCAGTGCGTTACGTAATCATCAGCTTATTAGTGACATGATGCATGGGACGCAACCTAACTCTCCAGCTGCCAAAGGCTATTACAACAAGCATGAACTCTTTCCCTCAAACCATTTTCTAGTGGGCCATACTCAGTCTCAACCTCCTCCGATGTCACCACGTCCAAACCATTTTCCACCGTTGGCAATACGCGCACTTTTTCAACAATTTCTAACCTGGGTCCAGGCACACGGCTTGAAACCCCGGTGTTTATAACACAACCTAAAGCATCTTCCTCATATCTCACATCTATCTCAGTCTTTTTGATAAACATTCGCTCTTGTCACTCTAAGATCCACACACTACGCTGGTTTGATGAGTAACCATGATATAATATTTATAACTGAATCTTGGTGTCATGATGGAATATCTGACACAGTTAACTATTTTCGGATATAACAAGTTTATGAGGAATCAGCCGACCGTCGAGATGGTGGCTGTGTAATTTATCTGAAAAAATCGCTCGCAGCAGCAACCTTCGATAACCCAGTGTTGAACAATGTTCAGGAATCACTTTGGTTTACGATATCTGTTAATCAGCAGCTGCTGCTTATGAGATGTATATACAGCGCACCAAACTGCAGTCAAAAAGACCTAGAACTTTTGACGCTTGCGTTTGAATGCGCCGCTGGCCTACCATTTTTATGTAGGATTATTGGAGGTGATTTCAATCTGCCTTCGATTTCATGGCCCATAGGAACCGCTCCTTTGAAATACCAAAATATTACCTCCTGTATCCAAATGAATGGCTGGCAGCGACAGGTCGCTCAACCTACCAGAGGTGAAAGTACTTTGGATCTCATTTTTTCATTGAGCATACCTGCAATCAGTGCTAACAATCTAGATGAATTTTCGGGGAATGATCATTAAGTGATCAAATGCCGCCTAAGACTACGCATGGCCGATGTACAGCAAACAATGCATTATCGTCTGTTCTGTTCTGTCAAATGGGACTCTTTCAAGGACCCGGATCGTTCGATGAATTGGGATAAATACTTTCTCTCTTCATGTTCTCAACATGCGACGGACCTGTTTTATACTATAATTGGCTTCTACATCGATTCAGCAGTAACACTAAAATCTGCTTACCAAACCAAACATAATTCCGATCGCAAGACTTTGAAGGCAGCAAGAAAGTTTCATGAGATTCGACATAAATTCCAGTTAACTGCTGACTTTGCGCTATTACTACAGCAGTCGAAGCTCGTCGAAGAACAGAGGCATCAAAATGTCAAAACTCTCATTCTAGAAGAGTATAAAGCTCTGAAGGACCCTAGCAAAACAGCTGAGCTAGCCAAGCTATTCCGTACCCTGGGTTCGTGTTGCAGCAACAATTTCAATTTTATCACCACGCCTGATGGAACATACTACGACGCACCAGGTGATATCTGTGAAGCTTTCAGTGTTTATTTTTTGCTGAATCAATGCTCAATGAATCATCACACACCAAAGCTTATCATGCCGCACAACAATGAAGGTCTATGCACAGTGGAATTCACTATAGCGAAAGGCACTGGTCAAGTCACTCGCTTATACCCCTCAACTTGCGCAGGACCTGATGGGATCCCTCTTGTTTAATAAAAAGCCGTGGTAGTGACTTCGTTCTGTCTTTGCTCAACATCTTTACACTCTCTTTTAACAACCGAGTATACCCTACTCAATGGAAAACTTCTGTCGTTATCTCGCGACATAAAAATGGCGCTGCCCACGAGGTTAAAAACTTTCGCCCCATCAATCACACACCCATCGTATCTAGAATAATGGAAAGTATGGTGAAAGATGAACTATTTATATTCTTGAACAACGCTAACATCATCAGCAATTCGCAACACGGCTTCATGCAAGGTCGATCCTGCGCAACATGCCAGACTTACTTTTTAAACCACACAACGGCTGCCATTGACAACGGAAACGGTGTCGTAGTCCTATTCCTGGATATGCAAAAGCCTTTAATAATGTGCCTCACAGAAGGTTACTAAACAAACTGCAGACTATAGGCATTGGAGAACTGATGTTCTCTTGGCTGTCTTCATATCTAATTGCTAGACAGCAGGCGGTGCGCATAGGCGGCCATTTCTCTAAACCGAAAGCAATCACTAGTGGAGTATTGATGGTGGATGTTTGTGAGTAGTGTAAAGTTCGAAGGAAGTAGAAGCCATGATTAAAATTCACGCACAATAATATGCCTCGACGGGGAGTCGAACCCCGGTCCACGAATTTCCGGTCCGCTGCTCTACCATCTGAGCTACCGAGGACTGACGAGTAGGTGCGCAAATTTTAACACATGTCTTCTACTTGGTGCGCGACGTGTTGCCAATAAGCTCACAGTACCTGTCCTGATGTTGCAGATTGGCTTCTACTTCCTTCGAACTTTACACTACTCACAAACATCCACCATCAATCTACCATCGCCCATTGGACGTCTGAAGGACAGGAACTTCGGTTTATTGGGAAGTGACGGGTGAGTGAGCCAATCTGCAACATTAGGACAGGTACTGTGAGCTTATTGGCAATATGTCGCGCACCAAGTAGAAGACATGTATTAAAATTTGCGCACCTAATCGTCAGCCCTCGGTAGCTCAGGTGGTAGAGCAGCGGACCGGAAATTCGTGGACCGGGGTTCGACTCCCCGTCGAGGCATATTATTGTGCGTGAATTTTAATCATGGCTTCTATTTCCTTCGAACTAGTGGAGTAATTCAAGGGAGTGTTCTTGGTCCTCTTAATTTTCTAATTTATCTTAACGTTATATTCCAGAGGATAAGAAACGGTGTTACATTTATCTTTGCTGATGAAGTTAAGTTTGTCTACTCACAACCACGTACAAATACTCAGGAAGCCGTACGTCTCATTCAGATGACCCATCTGCCCTTGACTTCTGGTGCCAACTGTGGCAAATGTCATTTGCCGTGGACAAGTGTAATATTTTGTCGCACAAATACCAAGTACCGCCAGACAGTTTATCACTACAAGGCGCATATATCTCACAATGCATAGCAGTTCGCGAGTTGGGTGTGATATTCAGTAAGGTTTAACTTTTCTGAACAATGTGACTTTGAAGTTTCGAAAGCCATGAAGACCATCGGGTATATCTGCCATCATTTCTATCTCACGGAATCTCGTATATCGCCTTGCAAAACATACGTATTGCCGTGTATGGAATACTGTTCAATGGTACCGTGTAATCTGCGGAAATCTGATCAGCACACTCTTGAGAGGGTCCAGAGAAGCTTCACGAAAAAGCTAGGTGGATATTCCTCAAAGTTAACATACATAGAGCGATGTCATACACTTGGATTTGACACAGTTTGGCTTCGGATAATGAAGCTAAACCTATGTTTTCTTTGCAGAATCATGAATTGGCAAATTCGCAGTCTTGAAAACGGTGTTTACATATCTTTAAACAGCAGATATCCAATACGGAACAAAGAGGTAAAGGTCATGATTCCAAAATTTACTACGAGAATCAGAGAACGTTTCTTTCTAACCCAATACTCAAAGATTTGGAACAAACTTCCACGTGATATCAGAATATGGTAAACACTGCAATTTTACGCGTGCGATTAGTAAGCATTTAACCGTCCAAAACGTAAGTAAGATGTTTGGTGCATCACAGTCCCTAGATAGCGCATTCGAAAGCGGTATCCATGATGCCTGAATAAATTTCCGCAACACATACACATAACATTTCGGACAACAACCCCTTTCATTATGTTTTTTCGCGGTCCAAATATGTGTCATGTGATTGTGAAGAAAGCTGATTCAATGGCAGGAAAAAATTATCAGAACGATTCTGAGTATGCTGTGTTACCCAATTTGGAATTGCGCCCACGTTTCTTCCTGAAAATGTATTAATGCAATGTCATGGAAGGGTTGTACCATTAGTTGATCTGTTCCTTCTATGGGACAGCTTCTCGCATCCTCGAGGAATATACAATTTATTTATCTATTTAACTGAATTATGGGATGGGCTGTATGGGGTAAGTACCTAACGTGTAACAGCACACCCACCCCCCAAATAAACGAGTCAAATTGATAATGACATATTTGCTTCTTACAGTGCTTTTCAAATTTCTGAAGGGAACTGTTTTATATTTGCATATAACAGAGGTCATAAAAAAGCGTCAACTTGATGGCGTCCCGATTGCTTAGAACAAGGACGCAAACCAAAACAGTCAACATGACGGCGGCTGTACTCGTATGTAGTAACAGCCAACAAACGAGTCAAAATGACGACTTACTTACTGTAAGGCGCGTCCGGACATGCCAGTTGTGAGGTGAAAGTGCGAATTAAACTTTTCGTGGGATTACCCGGCATGGAAGTAGATCCCTAGGAAAAGGTTCCATAGATGGCCGTACTAGTGTATTTAAGCTACCGGTTATACCTACACATGTATTCTGAATCACAATCTATCTTTTACTACTTTTAAATGATAGAACACTCCTGACACTTCATTGGGACCAGTGAATAACTCGAATAACTTTCGCCACTGTTCGGTTAGGTTGTATAAAATGATCAAGCCACATAATGGGTCAGTTGTCACAAGGTGGAGAACTACACCATTTATGCATTTATTAAATAATGGTGAGTGATTATCGCTCACAACACCCGGTACTCCACCACCGGTTTTGAATTCGTCTGCCTTCCTCAGATAGAGTTAGCAGCACTGTGACTCGAACTCGGGGTCTTTGAAATAGTAGTCGAAACCACTACGTTTGAACTACCTAGTCGCTGTAGACAACGTTTGTCACAACGCTTAATGACTGATTGGAGGAGTAGTTTTGAAGCACCCGGCCAAGTGGAACACTGTAAATACTGAGCAGATCCTGCACCACGAGCTTGACCTTTCCAATAGCTGGCACTGTCATTCAGGTGCACTGACAGTCAACGAAACTGTGCATGTACGCGTGGCTCCCTTAAGTTCATACCAAACGGGTGAAGTGTGTACTTGAGTGCCATACTGCGACTGAGAGTTGTACCTTCTGCTGGGCAATTGGGCTTGAATTAATTACCCTGGTTTAGACAAGTGCCACGTGTACATGCCAAGCACTTTTTGTGAAATGTTTTGTTGTACTGACAGAAACTAGCGCAATCGTTGACTGAAATACACATATTGTACCTTTTCTCGTTTAGCTTGGTGCTGTTGTTTCGTTGCACCATCTGAGCGGGGGATTAAGCTGCCCACTCTTCACTTAGGTCGCTACCAAACAAAGCAGTCGCAGCAACCCGTAAAATCAGCGTATTAATCGGCATGTCGAAATTATCTTGCCAAGCCAAAGGTAGTTTGAGGCTAAAGTGACTAGGGGACAACGTTGATTATGACACTGAGTAGTGAAAGTCGAATAGAAACACTCGTGCTAATGACACCCTATCTTTATGGGATCGACAGCGACCTTCGATCGCACGATCGGTCATGAGACAACGAACATTCCGATGACATCCAATCGAACTTTCCGCGGCACGCACTCAAGTCCACCGCCCAGATATCGCGTTTCCTTGGTATTCCGGTACCATCTTTTGGCACTATGTTTACCCGCTCTACTTTGTTTAAATCCTATGGATTGCTTGTACCGTAGACTGCCAAGCTCTATGGTAGGAATTCTGTCTGCGATGGACTAAGCACTTATTTTTTCTTACCATTGCTCCCACCCCGAGATTGTGGAATTATCTTGGGGTGCGGCATCAGCTGCTGCGACTGAAGTGAATCTAAATGATACTACTTGAAATCACCGGCAAATGTATTATTTTAAGCCTATTCGAGGCCCTTTATCCATCCAGGCTGCAATTGAAGAGTGATCAAAGGCTTTACAGGTAGCCTTACTTGGATTGTTTGAGGATTGCAAGATAGTCACGTTGTGGACTCGGGCACAAAATGCTCGCAACATGTTTAGTTGACATAGGCCGTCAGCCGAGGGGCCGTGAAGTCAGTGAACTAACATGATGATGTGAGGTGTCGGGAAAGTGGCGTACACTGGCACTTTTATCTGGTTGCCTTCTTTTACTTGAAGACTACTTTTGCTTTAGTCGATCACACCTGGTCCTGGTAGGCATTTTTAGTAACATCAAATTGGAGCACTTCCATTGTATCCAAAAATGTTCCGGTAACTCAGCACCCGCAGCCATACAGGCATATACCTGGGACAGTCCCAAAATCGGCAAGTCAAGTGCGGTTCATCAGATATCGCCATTGCTTAATTTTTGATGATTTAGAAGACAGGTCGGTTTGCATTGCAGCCCTTTTTCTTTAGCGCCATGACCGAAATGATAGTAAATCTCCTAGTCATCTTTCCCCTTTATTCTAGAGTGTAGGTTCTTTTGAGTGCTCTAATAGGACAACCAGTTTCCCATAGGATGGGTCCTAGGCTGCACACATCCTCTACGACATACACTGACCACTAACACGTCTCCACACATGCTTCGAACCTTCCAATTGGTAGGGGCTGTTGTTTGATTGGGTTACCTCGTCACCAGGGAGCACCATCACCGAACAGTCAATCTCAGTGCTGATCGATTCACGTGTCCAAATGGACGACTTCCCAACTATTGTGATCATCTCACCGGGTAAGTCTCTGCGTAGCACCAAGGTCCGTGCTTGTTGAGAAAGTGCAAATCACTTACGGAGATTGCTCGAAAGCAGTCTATAATAAATAAATAAACTTCGTATATTGGCCAACAGTAGGTTCTATAACAGTAATGTATCAACAAGGTCGCTGAATTGGTTGGGGTTATGTGAACTGAAGACATTGTGTCCCCAGTCGAGTTTGGGTGCAAGTGCTCGTGTATTAATATTGTTAGAATGGGCAATACCGAATTTAGCTAATTAGTTGTTGGAAACACATGCTGTTGTGCCAACTTACATCACCTGCTTGTATCCAATCTTCTGCACTGACCCAGCTATGCCCCTTGTATGCACGGTGACTGCCTTCGTATGCTTGCATTGTTTTCCGTTTCTGGCAACAGTTGCGTAACATCTTAGGTAGCCAGTAGATGGTGCAATGGTACACCGAGATATACAGAGTAAAAAAGCAAGCGCTGAACATAGTAAATTTAACGAGACGTGTGTCGATACCAGTGAGTACACACGAATGAGCTCACCGAGGTGTTCATGTGAAAATATGTATCAGTTCACCAGGTTAGAATTTTGGAACCTACCGTTTGGCCACATTATGTAGCCTCATACAGACACGTTATTAAATGATTTACGAAATGGACAAAGCATGATCAATTCATTTTTCAAATATCATTATGTATGGAGACGGAACGCAAGGATTACCCGGACGATAGGAAGAGCCCACAAACGGGAGCGAGTGGAATCATGTACGGGCGCAATCAAGGAGACCAGACAGAGCAACACGGTCCTGTTGGAACGAGCTGAGACCGGGTCACGAGCAGCGACTGGTAATGAGCCTAAATAGAGAAGAATAGAGAACGCATTCGTCGAAAGCGCAATAAACTAGAAGTAAATGCCGGTATTGGAGCCCCCAGGACTGACCCCAAGCAAAGTGATGCAGCCACGGCTAAGCAAATTGCGAACAATTGCACGAATCCTGGCCGATCAGAATCGGAGGAGGCGAAGCAGAGTTGGCGTGACCATGCTGTATTTGGCGTCACAGACTGCGTCGGCGCATCGACGTGTCGTGAGCAGACTCCAGACAGTGCGATGCATCGTGAGAAGAAAATATGGCTTAAACATATTCGCCTCCGTGTATAGTCTGCTTGACTGTTGTCGCGTCAAGAAAGCTTGTGCTTTATTGCCGCATCGTTCTGTTAACATTAGACGGGAGCAGGGACAAAGTACGCGGAGGGAGTATTCTATGGCTGATACACTCCAAAGGAGAGAAACTGCGACGACATTCCAACCTGCTAGACTATTTAGTCAGGTTTAATTGATGCCCTCTCAAGCTGAAATTATGCTTCAGTTCTAGCAGCCAGCAGTAAATGTGGCTCAGTTTCTTCCGGATCTGGTAAATCATAATGGGGTTTCTCCCGCAAGCGTCAACATCGACTTGCGTACTTACCTAGGGACTTCAATTTATGCTGGTAGGAGAGAGGTAAGAGGCTACTAACGTCGTCTGATGCCAACCGTCCGGAGTTGAGAGTGCAATGATAGCCTGCTGCGTAGGGCAAACGGATTTGACCCATCAGTACAATTCCTAGTTTTGGCAACCTGTTGAAGCGTGATCTAGAGGTGTTAAAGGCATCACAACGAACAGCAACAACGAATGCCGAGTTCCCACGCAATCACACTTACCACCGAAGGCTGAAGTCTATGGGAGTTTTCAGCGGACGCTACCGAAGGCTGCGAGGCGATCTCATTTTAGCGGGTCAAATATTGAGTAACCCCAACCATGTGTGCCGCCATTTGTTGAAACTTAGACACAACATGCAACTCAGAGGTGCCTGTTTGAAACTGAGTGAACAGTACACTTGTATAGCGTTCCGGCGGAGTTACTTTTCCCTTCGGGTTTCCCAACCCTGGAACACACTCCCAGACTCAGTTGCATCCTCCCCTACTTTGGACATTTTGTGAAAAACGATTATGTGGCTTTTGGCTCGAAAGACTTAATTACAAACATTACGTGATTTTGGAGTACGCCAATCATGCCCTTCTACAGGATTTATGCGTCACATGGACCCAAGGAGACGGCGCATAGGTTCATGACTCGATTTTACTTTCGCCCGCTTTACCTCAACGGTCATTGCACCAGTGTATTTCTGTATGCTTGCACTCGATTTTTATTTTACCCTAAAGTCCTGTATCCACGCATTTATCACAGTTGATGCTCGGTAGATGACTCACACACCTTTTGATTACATCGTATTCACCCCAACCATCCTACGGACGGTGTCAACCACTTGCTTTTAACCCATGCTAAATCATCTTGCATGATTCATTACTCATTGAACTAATACTGGCATTTGGCATCCAGAAGGCCCTTTCAATATGTAGCATGGTTCACGACACGGATCTGGGGAAATTTCTCAAGAATCGTGTGCTCCACCTAACGCAATAGCGTACGATAAATATACACCGTTCAGTGTACTAAGCTAAAGCCTATCCGTGGAAGTCACAACAGAAGCGGATACCGCAACACGCTACAATCTACACATTGGTAGCCCAATGTATCTATACATGACTCTGGCATATAACATCATCCCGTGGTGGGTGGTCGAATCAGTCGTAACCCATGCAGTGGTCATTTCATTAGGCCCTACGCAAAGCAAAGCCTAGAAAACTCATTTCATTCGTAAGTTTCTAAGGTGCTGGGTGAAAGTCTGTTTTGGATAAGCTTGTATTTTGACGAGGTTTCACTGGCACATAAATTTCTTTTGGCCGGCTCATATGTCGCGAGCGAAACTCCGCCATAAGTAAGCTTACACGGAACCGATATCGAGCGTTTGAGGGGGCTACCCTATCCTCTGCACGGCAGTAACGTGCAAGCTGGTAGATAGTGAGCTGCTCCATATCTAGAAACTTCACCCTGCTCGTTACCGTCCCTGTAGCCAACGGGTACTAGTCCCAGAAGGAATGTGCACTGCTGACGATTCCGGAAAAGATAGAAGGGCCGAACAGTGCTTTTTTGGAAGTGTGATGGCCAGTTATAAATAAATAAATAAATAAATAAATAAACGTTTTATTCCTCAGCAGTGTGAGGCAAAGACCAATTGGGTGGTCTTATCAACATGTACAACGTGATCGCATAATATAGTTAATTGTTCGTCTTTTGATCAAAGGTTCCCATAAGGGTTTTGAAATGATTAGCAGTCAATAGGCCAATCACAATTTGATGGAAAATCTTGGCGAGTGACGACGATGGTACAGAGACATCAGCTTGGACGGCGTAGTGCATCAACGAACCAGTGCGTCAAAGGAGAAAACAGAATTGGTTAAACGGATTAATAGGAGTAAGATCGTTCTCAAATATATACTCAAGAATGCAATTATATGTAGGTAAGCTTATATTATTGAAACGAATAGGGGATATGGTGACTTTCATACGTATCCAGGACCTTTCTCATACAAATCATATAGAGTCACCGTTTGGCTTAGTGTTGACCAGATGTTTGCAACAGTCAGGTGAATATTAATCATGCGTCTGAATTGTGCATAGGTAGTGCAGTTTCTAACACTCGATGGAAGTTTGTTCCATATTAACGCGTATTTTACAGAGAAAAATTTTGAGCGGAGCATTGTGCGAGACTTTGGTATTTTCACTGTGCGCTCGCTGTTTCTTAGTTCATAGCGCATACGAGTCTGAAACTCGAGTTGTGGCTGAGCAGTGAAGGTCAATCCGAATAGTAAGCGGTATAAAAGGCACAGATTAAGTTTGAGTCTGCGTAGCCATAGCGGCTCCAGATTTAGCGCCTCGCAACGCTCACGGTATGTCATAGTATTAGGCATGTTCAGAAACCTTTTTGTGAATGATGGTTGAATGTTTTCTAGTGCTATAATATCCACTTTTCTCAGATTACTATGCACTATCGTACAGTACACAAGTTTCGGCCTAACACATATTTTAAAGGCTTGAAGCCTGGAATCCCTCAAAATAAGAGTTCGACTTATGTAGGCGATCACTTTTCTGGCAGAAGACTGCAAGAATATAACATGCTCTAAAAAGTTAAATGAGGCAGAATATCTTAGACCAAGGTCTCGGACTGCGCCACACACAGGAATAGGGGTATCGTTTAATGTAAGAATGTTCAGAGAAGGGCCACAGCCGTAGTACAATAGATTACTCTTGTCCGTGGCAAAGTGATGCTTCCAAGAGTTACTCCAGAGCTCCAATGCGGACAAGTCAGACTGAATATAGGCTAAGTTAGGACTACGTTACCCAGGGGTGGAACAATACACAATTTTAACATCATCTGCGATAAGGAACGGCTTTCCATACCAGATTTCGTCGAGGAGATCGTTGAAATAGATTAAGAACAAAAGCGAGCCTAGCACGCTACCTTGAATCACTCCACTAGAGATTGTAGTGGCTTCAGATGTATAGTTACCGATTTTGACTACTTGCTTTCTACCCTCGAGGTAGGAAGACAACCAGTCTAGAAGCGAATTAGTGATACCATAGGACATAAGCTTCAGCAGCAATAAATTGTGTGGGACACGGTCAAAAGCCTTTTGGATGTCAAGAAATATTACGATGATAGCACTTCCGGCGTCTCTTGCTCTAGTCACATAATCAAGGTAATCTAACTGGCAGGTAGTGCACGACCTACCTTTCAAAAAACCGTGTTGATGTTTATTGAGTAAGCTCATAGAACTCAAATATTCGATTACGCGTTCTTTAACTATCCTCTCCATGATTCTGGAAATAATAGATGTGTGGTGGATTGGGCGGTAATTTTTTACATCTTGCATGGATCCGCTTTTGTGCCTTGGTATTATAGTTGATTGTTTCCAGTGTATAGGATACTCCCCATTGAGCATGGAAAGTGTAAATACATTAGGCAAAAACAGGGGGATGTCTGGACCTCCGTGCTTTACCAGTATTGGAGGGATGTTGTCAGGGCCTGGTGAGCATGATGACCGAACTAATCTGAGTTGGCGACATATGTCACTAAGTGTAAATTCAACAGTTTGGAGTGTATTACTCCCTCTGTGTATCAGCTTGAGCTGAGGATCATCTTTCGCATTAGCGCCATAAGTAGACATAAAGTAGTCATTGAAGATCGAACATATGATTGCACCGTCGGTTATGGCAGTTCCATCAGAGTTTACAATGGTGTTTATACAACTTGATTTTCTATTCTGCCTACGGTCCAAAAGTTTTGAGATGCAGCCTAACACATTTGCGCCCTTCAGTGCCATTACTTCCTCAGAGCATAGCATTTTGTGGTGGTCTTGGTATAACGCTGTAAGCAATCTGGTGTGGAGCATCAGCAAAGTAAAATCATTAGTTTTCCTAAATTTTTCTTTATTTTATAAAGTTTAGTGGCTACCTTTTTTGAGATGCCTGCAGGAGCAGCAGTCTTTTTCAACTTCTTAGTACGTTCTGGAGCCACAGCTTCAACACAAAGCTGAATGCGGTGGTAGAATTCATTACAAGCAATTTGTACATTCTGTGCTAAGAAGAATGGATCCCAATATGAAGACCTTATAAGATCCGAGCAAATTGACCAATTCACAGAAGAGAATGGGCGGTAATTGATCACTGATTCTACCGGTTTAGAAAGAATTTGGAAAGAACAACCAACAATGTTATGCTCACTACCCGGCAACTTGTCACTGATGTATGTGGACACATGCGAACATCCCATCGTAAATATTAGATCAAGTGTGTTTCCAAGCCGTGTAGGTTCTGTGACGTGCTGTACCCATCCCAGTCGATCAAGAGTAGACATAAAAGGATTGTGTTTCTGTGGTTTATTGTTAAGGGACCATGGGATTTCGGGCATATTAAAATCCCCAGCGATTATTTTGTTAGTGTATGAGAGGTCAGCAATAAGAGAGAAAGTGTCCAACAAGTCATCGGTCACGGTGAGTGTAGAAGATGGGGGTCTGTAAATACAACCTACTAAGAGATTTGTTAGATTAATAGAAATTGTAATCCACACCGAATCAGGAAGTCTCTGGAGGAATGGTTCATTCAGAGGCAGAACCAAGTATTTGTCTTTGACGTAGGTTATACAGCCACCACCTCTACCATAAAGACGGTCATTACGAAAGATGTTATAACCCAGTATCCTGAACAATGTGTCAGACATCTCTGCTGAACACCATGTTTCTGTAATTAGTACTATATCAGGAGAAGAAAGGTGAAGAATATTACGCAGGAAGTGCATTTTATTTAACAGTGAATGGGAATTAATTAAAAGTAAGTGCAGTGTCTTGTTATCCGTTGGGTTGTCTACAGGAATCCAGGTACAGGACCCCAACGAGGTGGTATTTGGAGAGAGTGGAGTGGGGGTGGTGGATACGGAGGACATATAATTTGCGGAATTAGTGTCATTTGGGGGTTTGGCGGGTAGAACGCCACTGGACCCCCCAAAAAGGTTGGAAGGGTGAAATACTGGGAAAATGGCGACCCACTGGGAGATTACAATTTTCTGGCTGTTGCACATAACCTACGTGCCAGTTAAGGTTATTTACATGTTGAGGTAGTTTGAGAGGATTTTGGTTGGGCCAATTTCTCTCAGCTACTTGAAGTTCCCTAACAAGTGGCTCACAAGTTATGGAGCACACAGGTCGCATATTCAAATGCTGCATGGTTGGAGATATGCCGATTGTCTGCTGGTTTTCAGTGGTGACAGCGTTTGGTGGAATGTTTAAAATAGCTGTGTTTTTATTGTGTTTAGGAGCACCCGTGTAGATTCCACGTGAGGTTTTGCTACCAGTGTTCTTTGCAACAGGGCTGTTCCGCAGTTTTAAAGGTTCGCAGCTTTTAGGAGAGGAGGTTTTCAGTTTCGTACCAGAGCGTCTATGCACCTGGTTGGTGAACGACAAAGAGTGAGTAGAAATAGTCGTTTGCGCAATGGAACTTTCTTGTATGTTCGGGGACGAGTTGCGCGGTAATGCTGAACTAATGTGACACTGAATGGAGTCAGAAGCGATATTTTTATGACAGTTGCTATCTGATTTCAACCTAAGAGCTGATTTATTTATGATCAGAGTGTCATCTAGGTCAACCAGGTGGGGTAGTTCCTGAGTTTCCGTGGGTGGCGGAACATACTGATCACAGACTGTTTGTCGGAAATAGGCTTTTTTGCACTCCCTTTGTAGTACTGTTAAATCTGGTTTCAGGACCATGGATACGTAATCTTTCCTAAGGGACAGTGCGCTCCTACTACAAATGAATTTTTCAGCAAGTGTGTCGTTTGAAAATTTAAAGAGTACTGGACAGACCTGCTTCGGAGATTTCTTTCGCAGCCTCACACATTGATTGTCTATAGGTGATGAATTTCCACATACCATTCAAATCTCTCCAAAACTACCGTGTAAGCTTGTGAGTTCTTAATCTGTTCCACGCTTATTTCAAGATATTGAGGTCCCACTTCTCCTAGTCCTGAAGGCATGGTACGCTTCACTGACATACAAATTGACACATGAAGTCAAATAACAAAATGAGTTTAGTAGCTAAGACATACGCCTGCTGCCAAACATGCACAATAAGTTGTTAGCACTGGGGCAAACTCATTGTGTTCGCAAAAAGGGGTGGATATGCTACGTTTGTGTCCCTTCACTCCTACAACCGTAACTGGGCGTGACAGGCGTCTTCCTCCAACACCCTACAAGGCAACTTTGTAGACTAAAGAATAGCATAGACGTATCCTATACATTTGCCTAAGAACATTTTATACTGCATTCTTTTGGGACCCTAAGTGGTGTGTAATGTTACCAAGCGTAAAATGCACCACAATTCTGAGCGCTTTCTCATGGTCGGTAACTGCGCGATCAGCCTTCATGTCAGTCCGGCAAACGTAAACCAGTTACCACGTCACCCAGAATAAGTTACGCCATTTTCACCTCCTGTATGTGTTCATCAAGCTACACACTTTGTACCAGCAACCCATTCGCTGTCCTTCCCTGTGGATTTGCAGTTTGTTGTACCTATATCGCGGTGAGCCCATCGGTGTGATCCTACTTTGTCGACTATATTTCTATTGTTCATTTTTCACCCTAAACTGTTATGTTTTCGTTTTTTTTTACTCCTATTAAACCATGGTTCCAAGAACACCACGACCGCAGTTAGGAACCAGGTAGTCGGTAATTTTACTTACGGCGAAAGATCTATCCCTCACATCGAGCTCGACATCAGAGAGAAGGCCTTTGGTCTCGGGAAGTTGCATTGTCACTAAATTGCCGCTACATAGGCAAGCAGATTATGGCAGTCAGTTTCTGAAAGGGACCAGGAAAGTGGTATCCATGGTTTGCGTAAATAGGTAATTCTGGGAAACAGAATCATTTCACTAGTGGATATTTAAACCGATTAGGTACTGGGATAAAGCAATCTCAACTCTCCGTACATTGTGTAGATTACGACTATAGAACAGTGAACATCAATTCTGATTACTTGTTATTCCTTTTACAACCAGTCATCTAGGATAGCAACAGGTGCGTTCGAACACATATGTCCTCTATGCTCGAGCCGAATGGTTTTGCAATCCAACCTTGAATCTGCTTATCTCTCGGATGTTCAGAAGTAAGGTGACACATGATTTTCCATGTCTTAGTTCTCTACATTCGGTTCACTTGTCCGCATTCGTATTATCCGAAAGAGAACCTGGGCATCCAACATGCTCTACTGATATGTGAGCGATGAATGTGATGAACTATGGATGTCATAATACAGTGGCTGCCTTCGAGTAATTATGCGTCGGAATGTAAATGTATTTACGCGATACCGTGTGTCCAGAAAAGCCTAAGGGTTTTCGTACATGGTGGCACCAGATGACACTGGGGCCAAGATGATGCTTCGTCGTCGCAGCCGGGAAATAGCGGAACCTGTGCTGTCACATGTCTGATGCCTCGGTGAAATGTCAGGTCCGCTAGCACTCACTGCTAATGTCAACAGACCAGTCACCTACGGTATGCTCTTTCCGGCACTGATTACAAAAGGCTTCAAGCCACCGCTACACGGAACAGGGTGCACAGTCTTCGTGACAGTACTGGGTTCAAAGTTATTTCAAAGTGGAATGGGCTACTGCCCAACCACTGTCCAGCCTAAGTAGCACGCGTCCGTCCCCACTTCATATGGGTGATCTGAGTCTGGAAGAAGAGTGGATCCCATTCGCAGGTCTCATTGTCCTATTCTTTTGATTCGTGCTCGGTAGAAAAGTTATGGGTAATACTGCACAGGTAACCCAGCCTACTTATTCCCTCTGTAGGCGCGAGATGTCGCGAATACAGAACTAATACCGTCAATATGTATTACAAAGCACGTGCCATGCTAGCCTCTAACGTGCTCCGCGGTCGAAACTACCTGATTAGTGTAATTTCCGGCCTAGATTCCTGTGGATCCGAAAAAGCCAACTCGTCAACTAGGCACCGGTCTGACTTCAACGTCAAGAGGCGATCAGTTCATCGTTCGTACACTGACGCGGGTGAGTAGGGAAACGTTAGGTAGGAGCAATGCAGGACCATAAATTCACTGCGAATACTTTGATGCAGTTGAGCAAGCAATTCTTGCTACCGAGGTCAGGCGACCCATATAGTTTGGGGGAGGACCGGTATAAATGCTCCTACAAGTTTGACCTAATTCACCCCAAAGCGGTTGCTCGTTCTGCGACAGTCTGGGTGTGAGGTCCCCGATCTCAATAGTTGGCAAACAGGGACACGCGCATTTGGCGACCTGTCTGGTTGTATGCGCGCTCGCTATCTCGCTCGCTAACGCGCGCGGGTCGCCGGTCTAACTGCGATCGGAACGCTTGCTTCGTTGCGATTGGCAGTTGATTCCAATGTGGTTTGGGCGGCCAATGCCCTCTCGCCTCTTGCGCGCGCGTGCCCTGAAAATGATCGATACACCCCGCTCCAGCAAGTACAGCATAAGCTCAGAGAGCGGTAGAGGAGACCACATTCGTTGATTGGTCCGAATTGGCAAACCAATGAAGAAACCAAACTGCGGCCTGCATTTGGCCTACAGCGCCCTACCAATAGCTGCTATGTCTCCGGCTCCCGCCCTCACGGCTTGACGTGGCGGAATCAGTCTGGCTGCCCCAACCCGTAGGCAATGCACCTCCGTGGGACCGCACTTTGATTACGCTCTTCGCTCTGCATAGTCCCCGGTTAACCAAATCACTATGCTGCAACGTCCAACTCTGTTACCTAGCTCAATGAGGATGGTTAGTCGTTTGACGGATGCCCCGATCATATCTACTGAATTATCCTCCGAAGACACTAAACCTCGTCCCTTCGATACATTTGGTGATGAAGAGGTCGTTGTTGTTGAACCTACGGACCCCGACGAGGACAGACTCCTGCAAGAAGAACTGAATCGTGTTGCAGATTTAACTCCTTTTTCTACTTCCCTTCTCATCAACCGATCACACCCGCTAAGTAGTCTGCCGCCGACCAGCTCAAACCCTGAAGTAGGAAGGTGTACTAATCATCCCGTCGAGGCGATCCCTGTTGCCCAGTTAGTCGAGTCTCCTAAAACCGTTGACACTGTGTCCGTGACTGACGCTTTGCAATCCCTTTTGTCTGCCTCTGCTCGTGTGAATCAGTTTCATAATACCTCGATTCAGCCGTTACTAACGGCCAAAGTGAATACGAGTGCCAATCTAGTTAGCCAATGTGCAACTCCCACTCCCCTATCCACATTATGGTTACCCCCTTCTGGTACCACAACTACCATGGCCCCCACATCTTCATCAACCAATTCCCTCACAAGTTCTTTCGAGGACATCACTAAATTGGCTCAACACATGGCTCCTTTGAACCCACTGACTGCCGCTGTGCTTGTGAACTGTGCAACTGTGAATCTAATTGGTCAATTGGCCGGATCTCTGGTCGCTCCTGTCTATAACACAGGCGCATTCACGTCGTCAACTGGTTTGTTCCAAAATGGAGGCATCACCTTGAGCGGTCTACTTCCCACGCTACTCTCCAATTTCAACGCAAACGTTTCTCTCTCCGAGGCTTATGGGAGTAACATTGTTCGTACAACTAGTGATGCTAACCCACCGGAGCAACATGTGGTCACTCAACCGTCTAGTGACTCTACTGTGTCCCCCCATACTTGTCCCGCGACAGCTGCTTCATCGACCACACTCACTACATCCATGACTGAAACGATGAACCGAACTGCCATCCGCGTGAAACGTTTCAAGTGTTCTGCGCCGAACTGTAACTTGGCCTTCTACAGTCGTTTTAACCTCGCGGAGCATGTCCGCACTCATACGGGTGAGCGTCCGTTCACCTGCCCCGACGCGGATTGCTCGGCCGCATTTAAGCGTCGACGTGATTTGCGAGATCACTGGAACGCGCATCTCTCTCGCATGTCCAGCGCTACCATGACTGCGGACGCCGGTTCAAAAACAGACGCCATGAGTGAAAGTGAAGTAACTGTTAACCGTAACGAATTTCCAGATCGTTCCACCGCGTCTGTACCTGTTCATACCTCCATCCCGTCGTCTCCATTGGACGTTAATGACACCACGATAAAGATGACCAGTGAAACAGAGGTACCCGATGGTGACAGCGATGCGAACTACTTCCAGGCGGATGATCAGTCCACTATCGGCCGATACCGTTGCCCATTCCATGGATGTGACAAATCGTATGCCAGACGACACCGACTTAACCAACACGTCTCCTGGCATACGGGGGCTAAGCCATTCCAGTGTGATGAACCCAATTGCAAGATTCGTTATTATTCTGAAGGAGATCTCAGGAAGCACAAGTTGGCTCATCTGAATGCGTCGGACAGAAGCCACCGGCGTCGACACGCATGCCCTTATCCAAACTGCGGGAAGGCCTACTCCAAAATGAACAAGCTGAAGGAACATGTCCGATCGCATACAGGCGAGAGGCCATATGTATGTCGAGAGCCGGGCTGTGGGGCCGCATTTATTCGGCTTTACGGCGTACGGCGCCACGAATTGACTCATGTGTTTGGCCGCAGGCGTGCAAAGCGCCTGGCTCGTTTTCCGACAGCAGAACCGAGCACAGCGAACGTACTACTTGTGGAACCACCACCATCACATGTCCAACCTCCCCGGATTGAACAGCCCGCTCCCAGCGCGATAACGGACGCCGTTTCCAGCATTCTAGCCTCACTCGGACTGAGGCCTTCAGGCGCTAACGAGGTGACGCCAGACATCACGGCGTCCTCCAGTCCCCGTGCACTCCCCGCCATTGCTCCTAAAACAACCACTCCGGTAAGTCTGCGCCCTTTATCTCCTATTAGTGGGCCACCAGGAATGAGGCGACCCCATGTATGTCCCTTCAAAGACTGTGGAAAAGCTTTCCCGAAATTAAACAAGCTGCGTGAGCATGTCTGCCGTCACACTGGCGAACGTCCATATGTCTGTGATAAGTGTACAGCCTCTTTTGTACGAATGTATGACCTCAGACGCCATGGAAACATTCATCTGCGCGGAGGAGAGCCTCGCAGTGCTCACCGAGTTCTCGCTCCACGTCCACACGAGTTCCAGAACGAAGCTGCTTCCATTCCTCATACACCCATGCAACCGGAAGCTGAGACAGTCCCCGTGAACTGAGTTCGCTGCATTTCAACCCCCACACACATTGTGCCCATCGGATTCTCTCTCCCGACGGTCGGCTGTCTTGGCCCATCGATTTGTGGCACACCCTCAAAACCGCACCAAAGTAGGTTCTATCTCAGTGGTGATTGTTTTGTACTTCGTTTCCACGAATTTACTCCCATGCTTTCTGCGTGATATGTGACATCGTCCAGATAGACTTGGTTTTTTGTTGTCTACTTTCTTGTCGTGGTTTTTCTCATTCTCTTGTACTTTATTTGATTCTTCATCGACTCCATTTTATCACTGAACTCCAGGTGAATGAACATCTTTTACATGTTTGCGTGTTTAATTATGTGAATTCGATCAAGTACTGTTGTTCTTTGAGCGGGTTTTATTCCTTGCGGATGGGCCTTACTCCAAGGTGATCCCTTGTTCTGGAGGAGTTCTGCGTCCCTGTGTTTTTGGGCATGTTAATGTGCCTGGCATCCGATATTGGCTGCACCATTAAGTTACTCTAGACCTGAATTCCTTTGCTTGTAGTGAAAGCACTCTTACATCGCAGCCCGCTTGATTTACCGGGTGTTTTATTGTACGTTAGCTTATGCATCTAGCTGGTTTCTCATCCGGCATACAGCCATCAACTACTCGACCTGTCCTCGCCTGCACGCCGCGACGGACTGTAGTTGTGTGCTCCGTATACGATAAGCGTTTCTTACTACTGTTTCTGAGTCTGACGTTGGGTTCCAATAGCCCTATCATTTCTAGCCTATCCTACGGATTATGCATGTCGACTAGAGTTACCCTGAAGCGAGCGCTTTCACTACTGTTTGTTGCACCGATTATATTGAACAGCGAAAAAAATGGTTTTTCATTGTATATTCACGCTAACGCACTCCAGAGACTTCTAAACGAACTGCTCTAGCTGTGTGCCAACAGACGTGTTCTTCGTGTCTTGAGCTTGTCTGTTGTGTACTCAGTTCACATTCCGAACTGAAACAAACTGACTGTCACATCAGGTTCTCTACTATTCCGAATTGGACTGTGTCGTATCAAATTAGGTGTTGGATGACCTCTTGTTACATCTCAGGAGGAGTCTAGGGTCCGTTTGTTGCGTGGTTCCCACACATCAACGTCAGCACCGCAAGGTCGCATATGGGTACATCGACTAGTTTGATTTCTAGTTACTATTTAAAGTTGTGTGTACTTTGTCCCATCCTACCTTAATCTGTGGCTCTCTTGATTGCCCATTAATCTTGGATGGCTGACTACGCATACCGTTTCGCCGTGGCATTAGCTGTTTGGTACCCGATGAGTCAAGCCGGTTGGCAGTGCAGTTCAATGATCCCATCATCGTAGTGCAATGGAACCTGTTGTCGTGATTCGTGTCGCCACAACGAAAGGGATAGACGACTGGGGCGAGCTAGAATCAGCTGTATTAGGCAGTTTGGCGGGTTTCATTAGTCGCATTCAAGGCTTCACATTCGGTTACTAGAAATCGAATTCGGGATCCTGCCACCGCGTTAGGGCTTCTAGTCGTTTCGGTGTGAGCAGTCTCGAGGTTTACATCCAGAAAGACAACAGGCAGTAACCCAACTCAGTCCTTCGCTCAGATAGGCGGTCATGCATACTATAGCAAAAAGTGGATCATGCCCACATTGGAGCGATGACTTGTGCGTAGAGGCAGTGTTTACGTGTTTACGTATCCCACCGCATGGTCGCGCTAGATCTAAGCTGATAGACGTTCACTGAAGCATGTGCATTTCGACTCCATAGACTTACTTACTCAGCTACCGGATATTTGAGGCCAGCATCTTGGTTACCTGTTGTTGTCGTGGGATGTCGAGCCAACCATACGATTCTGTAGTCCAATGTGTTTGGATTCATTTCAAATGTATCCTGGGTTCCAGGTGAGTTTCAATGACCGAACGTCATCCATATCCACCGTGTCTGTGATCGAGTGGGCCCACGTACAGGTCAGCTGGTGAATACAACAGAATACTGTGATCCACGAAGGTGCTACAGTCATTGCTCCGCTGTTTTAGGAACCAAGCTTGGCTTCCAGTCAACCGAATAAATAGCCTACGTGTGATTTTGCTATACTTACTTGGAAATGTCATGGAAGGGTAGATATGGTCAGTGGAAAATCCCTTGATATGCAACTGTAAACGACGAGGTGCTGTTATAAGTTGCACCGTTTCTGTACTGTCAGAAATAGAGACTTAACATCTTCCCTGATGGTATATTCTAAGTTTGGAATGAAAGAGCTGGAGAAGGTAAAATAGGTCTGTGCTTCTACAAGAGTGCGCCACTAGTATCGGTCTGACTCATGTTTACGTAGCTCAGATATTCAGAAATCGCCGTACAGAGGTGCTATGCAATTTGCCTATGGAGGAACGAAATTGCAACTTTGTCCTCAACCCTAATGTCCACTGGCAATATGTTCCGTGCGTATGCGTTTCTGTTGGTGCCGAAAAATACTCCAGCGTGGCATCAGAGGATTTGTCTCCAACTGCCAAATCTCGGTATCCGGTATTGCCTACTCCCGGACCTGACCAACTATGGACCATAATGCGAGCATTGTCTTCAAAATCGACCGGTTTCTTAATATCCTCAGTACGCATGGTCCCCTATCTGGTCTATATGCACAACAGTGCTCCGCAATCTAATGGCTAGTTTCGAGCAGTCTCCATCAGTGATATTTTAAAAAGTGCTGACTCTTATAGTACACACCATGACCGGCTTAGTAGTGCACCTACCATACATAAGTCAAACACGGAGATGCTTAGATAACTTGGTCACTGCAATTTACTGTTCGATGACAGCACTCTGTTGGCGAGTCAGCGCGTTCTCGCAGCATTACATGACAACTTGAAGGAGTGAAGCACGCACCGAAGCGCGCAGTTTATCCGGCAGAACTTGTACGGAGCTCTTGTTCGACCGCCGGAAAGCTGAGTCGTGTGTGTACACCAAATTGTGTTGCCAACTTCCGTGAGAGCTGTTCCAGAGTAAGAAAATTAGTCATTTATTACCATTTCGTTTTCGAGCTTGAAGGGACATGTAGGTCTAGCACAATCCTGATGAACTCCGCCTGTCACGCGTGCCAGCACTGCACCTAATTTTGGAGCTGATGATTCACCCACCACCTTTCATTTGCGAACAACTGTACGCAATAATCCGAAATACTTGTAGCTTTGGTTGGCTGTCCAGCTATTGAGTTGCTCGCTGATCTGAGTATCTTGCTTGTGCGCGAGTTAGGTTCCTGTCAGGGTAGCGGCGGGCACTCGAATCCAGTGATAGCAGCTCAAACTTTTGAACCACGTAAGGAACTAAAAATACATTTTCGTTAGACTAATTTAAGCGCGACCAACTGGATGACGACGGAGAAGTTCGGATTGTTTTTTTTACCTCTTTGAGGAATACTGAGCTGGTTCCGTTATAGTCTCGATCTACTTGGAGTCAGCTTGTTAATGTCACGTCTTCGTCCGCTGATGTCGCCTCAACGGTAACAACGGCCTACCAACTGTTCGGCTACGTCCGGCAAGCGATCACTCCTATCCAAGACGTTCTATGCATGTTTGAGACGATGTATCCAACCGGATTAACGCGATTTGGTTGGTTCTCCGATACAGCCTTGTGTCTCGTGTTATACGTAGCATCCATTGGTGTGGCTGTTTTCTATTAACTGACTCAAGAATGGGCTCACTCAATTGATATCTGAATGTCATGATACTGTTACCTAAATAGTCCGACGGCGTTAGTGATTTTGCGTTTTACTAATTCGGATGACCGATTAAAAGATATTGTTCGTTCCCATTTTTTTCGACTCAGCCACCAGAGAGGCAGTGCACTCAGACAGGATTTTGATCAACACCTCTGATGTTCAATGTTTACCTTGCTTTTGTCTTATCAGTTCCTCATTAACAAATGCAACTTGGTGACTTCGTGGCTTGGCAAGTTTTACATGTATCTGTTGGGGCCCTAGCACAACTCAAGTCCATGTTGCGTAGCCGATTCATCTCTGCCCGTCCGAATGGACAGCAGCTCAATCGTCCTCCACTTTTGGGATGTTTTGGCGTACAATCATGGGTTATACACATACAACCGACTGTAGCGTGATAGTGATGGCGCGCACATCGAATATGGTTGATCCAATCGTTGTCCCCAAGTGGTCTAGCCATCCACAAGCATTTCAGGTGGCAACTCAGTCGCAGCTTTACTGACTACCCGTGTATACTGCGCGAACTCTTACTGATTACTATCTAAATCTTACTATTTACGAGACACCAAGTCGCATGCACCCTATGTGGTTTCGTCACGCTTCGCTGATATCCTATCACTTATTGCCCGTACACTCTCTGGTCTGGCTGATGTGAGAACCCTGCACGCATGTAGCTTCATCTGTACTGCTTGTAGGTGTTCTTCGAGACATCCACCACGAAGTGCCTATAATTAAGTGCATCCCCAACTTTACTGGAGCCATTTACAATGATGCTCACTTGATGCTACCTTTTCAACGTCAACTTTGTCTCTCAACTACTCCCTACCATTCCGAGGTGTATAACATTGGCCAGTAAAATCAGCTTCGGTTGGATTCATGGTTGTCTGTCGTGCTGTTATTTGTGGTCTAAAGTCACTTTTGGCGTCTGCTTCGTTCGACAGATAAGCTGCTTCGTTCCCCCTTACTTTCGTCATGGAAATGCTTGCGTCATCGTAGCCGTTCATTCACGGTGCTACCACTTAGTAACCGCCGTGGTGTTGATTTAGAGTGATTGCACCGCCTTGACATCCGTCACTACAGTGGTTCACATGCGAGTGGTTGTAATGGACATGACTGTGCTAACCAAGCGTTGGTGACTGCACATCTGGTGTTAGTATGGTGGGTGTGGCCCACTTGTTGATTTGGTCCACCAGCTGCCGGTTGTCACAAAAACAAGGCCCTTACGTCTGCCACTCGGCTTGTCGTCTGGCTTGATAGTCGCCATCGTGTGGTTTAATGCGGGTCAATAGGGCACTAGACGGTGTCCTGCTTGTTCACCGATGCAGTTCAGTGCGTTTTGTGGGTGCCCGCTTAGGTAACGAAAACGCAATGGAATGCTTTTGGAGTTGGACATCAGTGCCGTAATAAGCTCCATGTGATGTCGGTACACGGATGTGTATTGTGCAGTTAGTGCCCCATGCTGAGGCTGATGTTTCATTTATGATGCTTCTTCACCGCAGTTGGGCTAAACCAATTTGCCCTTAAACTAGGTCTTTTTAAGCTGGATAAATTTCATTCCACTTTATTTGGTTTGTTCTGCCTACGGAATAATCTTATATTAACTTACCACGATGCTTTCGATGATTGTGGACATATTCTTTAACTTTATTACGTTTGTAGCATTTTTTGAGTGGCTTCCGGACATTTTGGGCTAATCGCGGATCCGTTGCTAACCAACTTACTTCATATGCTAATTTAGCGAAGAGTTAGGTCGGCTTAGCCGTATGCTTTAACAGATATAGTTTATTTGGTAATGTCATTTCAGGTGATTGGCTGTTGTTTAAAATCCCCGGTGTGGCTGCTCTTTATGTGCATGTTTACAAGGTGCCTACCTGTCTATTACCCACTACCTCGTCCATACTAGCTCCAGGAGACAGCTGGTCGTTGCTGGAGTGGACGGGGTGCACGGTCCTTGTGGCCGTGCTAGGCTCAAAGAGCGGTTCCATGCACTCAGTGTGGAGCGGATTACGGTCCAGCCACCGCCTTGTGTGCGCTTGATTCCCCAAATACAGCGTGCTTGTGTTTGCCTGTGAAGGAGTGTGGGCCGGCTCCGTTGATGAAACGTGGCTCCCATCCACATGCCTCCCGGTCTTATTCCTTCGGGTTTACACTGGATATGTGGTGTGTGGTTGGAGCTGTGGGTGGTGCAGCGCAAGCCACCCATGGTCCCTGTGTAGGCGTAACCGTCCTGTGGTTGGCCACAGTGACAGGCAAATCCGAAACCGGATGCCGCCAACCATTGTGCAGTTAAAGTATGGCGTTTAAATCACTGGCGATGTCGAAGGACATTGTCCAGCTAGTTTTCATATCAGTGGTTAAGTTATTGCCTTCCTAGTAACTGCGTCGACCGGTAATGAAATGATCCCTGTTAGTTACTGGGGCGAAGGTAGTCTCAACTGGTCAGCAGGAGTACATTTAAGTATATCATGTGGATGAGTGACGCGAATGAAATTGTTGGACTTGTTCACCTGAGACAGTGGATATAATACAGGAAAAGAAGCCAAGGCTTGACGAGTCCCGTGGGGTGGTTTGTGTGAACTGTATAAGTTTGAAGAAAAATACAACCATCAAAGTAAACCCCGCATCTGTGAGCTCACCATAATGTCTACGTTAATATACCTATAAACCCGCCTACCCCAATTTCGAGGGGCTGGTGAGCATAGTATTCGTCTGCGTCTTGTCGTCACCCGATGCACGAGAGCCATGTCACATAATACAAATGGTGTGCTGCATCATCCAGTCGTTTTTATTAAAAATCGTTAACGTATGCGCAGCAATGACTTAAGTAGCTAGGTGTCCTCCGCCCGAAAATACTGCATTCAGGACCGATTTTAAACTTATTTAGGTCTCATCAGCTCTCGAACTGCAGGACTATTGGAATATTACCCGAAACCTCTACACCTTCGGCCAACGGGCACTGCTTGTCACACCGGTCAAAATGCTCCTCCTCTTAGGAGCATTTGGAATGTAGATATGCTTATGTAATTGTAGACTTTCGTTTTGCTCTTATGTTTGTTTTAACGTATCATTTCGCTATCCTTATGGCTGCTCAGGATCGTTGTTTTTGCTTTCCGATCTGTTATAACGTCTGACTGTAACTGAACCCACTCCGAACGGGAAGCAAGAACACCACCGTGCCGGACGAGCTGTATTCAAAAACTGACAAAGCTGAGCAACCGGGACGCAAAAGATCAATAGATCAATAGGCCAACCACATGAAAGGACATAGTCATGAATGGTGAGCGGTCTAGCTCTGAACGACTGTCGTGCGTGTGTCCAACACAATCACGTGACGAGACAGTCACGAATGTCAAACTATCTAGCTGTGAGCGACTGTGAAGCGCAAGCCCGTCTAACACCTCTCTCCTTTAAACTGAACAGAATAGCACGCTACGTTTGATTGGTATGCTTTACATCTTGGGTTCACCTCGAGTCTGCACTGGCGCTCTGATTCGCGTTGAGTATCTTCGATCTGTTGTTACGTTTTCTGTTTGGACGACAGGCTCTTTAGACGGGGTAATTTGATACGTATCCAGCAAGATGTCCAACGATAGTAAAGCTTCCTGTTTTCGGGACGTCCTAGTACTTCAAAACGGGGTCTCATATGATTAACATGTCTAGTCCATATGATGGAATCCACTTGTATTCTGTACAAAACACTTGAAATCCGTTCAACGACACGGCCACGAATTCAGGATGATGTTCCGTCACGAAAATTCGTTGCGTACACACTATTACCAGATACGAAATGCCGGGGGCGTGTTCCATGATGGTGATTAAAAGCCAATTCCATTTTAACATTGCGTTCTCCCTCGTGTAGTGATGGCTCCAAAGCACCAAGGACCATTCTGACATGCCTATCGAGGAACGTTTCGGATTGGGATGTTTTCAGGTACTGTTGGACCTGGCGTCTTAGGGTAAACCTGCAACAATTTGTCGTAGATTTCCTGGATATTCCCTCTCCTTGCATTTTAATTAATGCTCGATTAAACGTATTGGCAAAAAGTTCAGTCTGCCCGTTTGACTGTGGATGGTACGCTGGAGTGCGTATATGTTCTATGCCATGTGAACTGCAAAAGCCGACAAATTTTTGAGAAGTGAATTGTGAACCATTGTCCGAAACAATCGTTTCGGGAACACCGAATTCTGAGATAAGATGGCCTAGGTGTAACAAAACAGCGGAAGTGGTTGCGTATCTCATTTGAACAATTTCAGGCCATTTTGAGTACGCATCGACAATTACCAGCTAGTGGAAACCCTCCGAGGGTCCGGAAATATCAATATGAATGTGAGACCATGGTCCACTTGGAGTCTGCCAAGAATGAAGCACACATTTGACAGGTAGTTTTGCTGCCATAACGCAGCGGTTACAAGAACGAACCACATTTTCAATATCCCGGTCCATGAATGGCCAGTATACATAGCTGCGGGCTATGGATTTCATACGACTGATTCCCGGGTGATCTACGTGGAACTGACTGAGAATCTGCTTTTGTAGAGTCTTAGGAATCACAACTCGGTCAGATAACATCAAGCAACCAACAATGGTGATTAAGGCGAACTTGTTTTTACGAAACTGCTCACCATAGCTGTCCAAGGGGCGTGCAGGCCAACCAGTGCCAAGTGTTGCGGGCCCGTCAAATATCCCCGCAAAAACGCGCCACAAACTCCGGCGTAATGGTTGTGGAAAGCGGAGTTCAATTCCTCCCCAAACGTAGCAGTTTTCAGCCACCCCGAGACGCGACAACTGCGTACAGGTTGACAATGTTCTTTTACAAACTACCACCCCGTTGCGGTAGCTATTTTCACTAACTTAATGACCCATAGTATTGGCTGTGATTCGCTCTCTGTTGGTCGTAAAAGAGCTTCAGAGGACCACCTGTCTTGCTTTCCATAAATAAATAAATAAATAAAATGTTTGCTGCTGCTTCATCAGCTACGGTCCTAGTGATCCAATGGCCAAGGTTCACTTCAATGGGAATCGCGGTCCACTTAGAGATTGTGCGTCGCAATCCATCCACACAACGTGTACTTCAAATTGACTTTCCAAATAAAATGTTTATTCTCGACTAAGCGAGGCACGCCAGCACAGGCATGATCATATTAAGAGTACGAAATGTGATCAGTTAATGTGCAATGGCACAATGGGATTGTCGCATAGGTTGATAAATGAATGTATGTAAATGTGCATGTAGGTGTGTTTATGGGATTTGTAAATGTTTTCCTCCACTTTTGATGGTGCTTGAACGTGTCGCCAGTGTTAAATGGATAGTTGATGGACTTGAAGCGGTTTTGCGGATAAGCAATGGGTGACTTTAGTTGGTGGCGAGTCGTAACTGACATGTCACGGTGTTGTTAAGCCGACATTTGTGGCTTTTTATAGTGAAGACGCTTGCCAGGCGAAAATCCACCACGTCCTGGAACACTGCCGCCGAACTATTTGCTGGAACGGGGTAAACCCGAACCACCCAGCTGGCACCACGGGGAGGTTGTTCGGCTAGCCAGCCAGCCTTAGTTTGGAATCGGTTCGGTCACGTGTTTTGTGTGCATCGATAGCCGGGCAGCGTTCGCGCCCGTCTACCGTCACCTCCTCTCGTGTGCGTAGCCTCGTCCGTTACGAGGGCTCAGCGTCTACCCGAACACATGCGGCTAGGAACGTTCTCACGCTAACCGATTTTCGCCTCACCACCGCGTACCCCGGGCTAAGCTAACGCCATCAAGTCAGCGCAAATCCGTTCAATCGGCTATCGTTCCAATCGTGTCGTGTGTCGTAGGCGTGCTCAAACCGTGCCAGTGACAATAGTATCAGGCTCAAATTCTGATCAGAAGCGTCTCTCAATCTTAACACTAAGGTACTTCACAATACGTTGTAACAGGTGATCTCTTGCTGTTTCTATTCTAACTGCGTCTGCTGTTACTGGAAGTTGACGTACAGCTGTTTGAAATACTTGTCTAATCTCGGTATCTAAGGTAGTGCTGGACACAACAATGTCTTCACCCGGTGTCTTGGACGTGCAGTCGGTAATCAGTCTGGATAATGCGTCAGCATGACCAAGCGAAGAGGTACTCAACGCAAATCGAAATCGTATGCTAATAGGCTGGTTGCCCAACGTTGTAACCTTTTTGCCGTGTTAATGGGATCCCTCATTTGATGCCCAAATGGATAGTAAATGTTTATGATCTGTGTATAAAGTAAATTTGCGCCCATGTCCCATCTTATGAAATTTCCTAACCGCTAAAACGAGCACTAATCCTTCTTTCTCTATTTGACTGTAGTCATTTTCTACTGCTGTCAACGCGCTGGAAACTTGGATCATGTCCTTTGATGTCCATTCGGGAACTGATGCAGCAAGACGCCACCGATACCGTTTTGCGATGCATCAGCAGGGACAGTTATTGATAATCCTGGGTCGTAAGGAGTTAAAAGGAGATCGGAGGACAATATTTGTTTAATGTCATCAAAGGCTTTCTGGCACTGCAAGGATCAATGCCACACTGACTCGTTTGCCAAAAGTGCATTTAGTGGGGCCCGGAGTTCATGCATCTGAGGGACAAACTTGTGATAATAGTTAACTAGACCCAAGAAAGACTGCAAAGTAGCTTTGTTCATCGGGTGTGGCATTAACTTGATGGCTTTTATTTTGTTTGGGTCTGGCCGACGACCGGAATTATCGACAACAGAGCCAAGGTATGTGATACTGGGCATCATAAGCTCGCATTTCTCTGGACGTACACGAAATCCATATGAATCTATCCTGGAGAATACTTCGTTCAGGAAGGTGTAATGATCCTCAGTGGTGGAGCTCACAATTATTGTGTCATCCAAATGAGCAATGGCACACTGTAATTCGGATAGCATAGCGTCTATCACTTGTTGAAATATCGCTGGAACATATTTTACTCCGAAAGGTAACCTATTGTAACGATACAAGCCTAGATGAGTATTAATAGTGAGCAGTTCTTTTGAGCGCTCCTCGACCCCTACTTGCAAGTACGCATCAGAAAGATCAATTTTAGGAATGATTTTTCCTCCATTAAGCTTTGTGAATAAATCCCCGGGAACACGTAAGGGATATTGAAGCGTTTCCAGTGTGTTATTTAATCCGGCAGCAAAATCAGCACAAATACGCAAACTGCTATTACTCTTTCTGATCACGACAATAGGAGCGGCCCCCGCTGAGTAGCTCACAGAACTGATGACGCCCATGGACTCCAGTCGACTAATTTCGGCATCCACAGCCTCAACAGCAGCGTATGGTACTGGTCTTTTGGAACAAAATACTACCTATCCACCGGTACGCGGATACAACACAACATTTAGCTTAGAACACATTCCAAGATTATCTGCAAAAACATCGGGGTACTTAGAGGTAAAATGTGATAAAGATTCTGCACTCTTTTTAAACCTTACGGGTGCAACCGAATAATGACCATCGGTTGGACACAGTGAAAAAGTATCTGAGTTATCACAAATAATCTTCAAAGGTATGCTCCATAAACTAAGTTTGTCTATCCAATCTATGCCTAACAAGTTCAAATGTCCATAACGTGTAACGTAACAAACACCATTAGCATGTAAATCATGAAGTGCAAACTCACAATTGAACTGTCCAACAAAGGGTAATTCCGAGCGGGACGCGTCGTGAGCGACGTGTGAAGTTTGAACACATGCGGGTTTACCGAGCTTGATCGGTATCGACTTAGAGATTATTGTAATATCGGAAGAGGTGTCCAGTTGAAGCCGGACAGAAACATGGTTTATCACAATCAAAACATATTTCGTACTGATTGATAGTTGCAAACACCACATTTGAAACGCAACGTTGAAAACTTGGTTTTGGCGAAGATTCGTGACGGTCTTCCAGTGGCTCCCTGCAAACATCTGGTTTCCTTTTGTCCCATATTCCCACAATGCTTGCAAATGTATCGTCTGAATTCACAAAATCGAGCGAAATACCACTGACCACAATGCCAACAAGCACTAGGCGGACAGCTGCAGCGTGCGAAGTCGGATAGACGTACTGAGTTATGCCATGGGCTGGGGCGTGTAGGAATAGTATGAACATCCACCACACAAGACTTGTTGTGCCGTTGGATCATTTCTGTGTCATGCTTCAGTGTCAACATACGCTCACATTCCTTTACCAGCTCCTGTAGTGAGACTTTTGGATTGGACTCCAACCGAGATAACAAACGTGTTCGAATCTCCGTATCTTTTGGAGAAAGTAATCCACAAACAAAAATAAGCGTCTTAAACTGATCACTTGTGAGTGTGCTAAGCTGCAATGGTTCACATTCCCTGTTAACAATGGATGCATGTCACAAAATCATCCTCCTGGTGTTTAACAACTTGAAAACGTCAAAAACGTGTGTTGAAAAGTGAAGCTTTAGGTCTGAACATTCTGGTCAAGTGTTTCGCAGTGTCTTCCAATGAGATATGGCGTGGGTTATTGGGTAGAATGTAATTAGAATACTTTTCATACCTTTGTGGACACAATTCCCTCGAAGAACAAATACCTGAGCTGCATCGCCTAGCTAACGCCCATCTATTTTTAACAAGTCTTCATAGCTGCGAAACCATGCTTCGAAAGTGAGGTCATCATCCGGCTGGTAATGAAATTCTGCCATACTGTGCGCCAACTTGTCTGCAGTGGAAATCGTTGAATCCGTAGATGCTGACTGTAACGACATTCGTGTTGTCAATGTTTCAATTAAGTGCTGCTGTGACGCCTCAAACTGTGCTTGCTGTCTGAACAGCATTTCTTGAAGAAATTCCAAAGGGACCGTCGTGCTTCACCGTCGCCAGTCTAACCTAACGCCTGACTGTAACTGAACCCACTCCGAACGGTAAGCAAGAACACCACCGTGCCGGACGAGCTGTACTCAAAAACTGACAAAGCTCAGCAACCGGGACGCAAAAGATCAATAGATCAATAGGCCAACCACATGAGAGGACATAGTCATGAATGGTGAGCGGTCTGGGTCTGAACGACTATCGTGCGTGTGTCCAACACAATCACGTGACGAGACAGTCACGAATGTCAAACTATCTAGCTGTGAGCGACTGTGAAGCGCAAGCCCGTCTAACACAATCGCGGCCCTACTCAATCCATCAGTACTTTAGCAATAATCACTTCCATTACGTTTGAGAGAGAAGGATGGATAATAGTTGGAGGGTTCCAAACAGACACCACTCTTGAAAATCGGGGTATTGATATTGTGCTTTCACACGTTAGGAACCTGCTGTCCTACCGTCTTTGAAAGATTCGAGTTAATGGCTTAGCTATCCTCGTAGCTATCATTTGCAGTGTGCTTTCGGGTGAATGCTGTCAACTCTAGGGGACTTTTTGGTGCGCAACGATAGCAGCTTCTTCAAACGGGCTACTGAACTAAAAGGGACGTGTGTAAATCCTGACCTCTGGGTTCATCGGTTCAGTATGTGATACATCTTGTCGGCGTGTGGGAATATTTGAGTATACTGCAGTCGTAGAGCACTGACTTCTTTTTCTGCACTTTGAGCATATTCGTTTGATGAAATAAGTAGGGGAACACCATTCCTCATTTCCGGAGGCTGTTTGCATGTTTGTACAGAAGCTAGTTATTGGCACAAAATCTTGACGCTGGGCACTGCTTGTCCCCACGAACAAGTGTGATACAGTGGTTTCGGTGCACCAAATTGTAGCTCCAGTTGTCAGGACTAGCATTAGTTTTGTACACATACCACGCGGCTTCTCCTACCGCCACCACATCATTTGATTTCTGCAACATCAGAACTCACTTCACGCCCCAACACGTAACCCACTATAACTTGACTGCATTTGAAACGCGTGGAGTGCCTGCAGCTGTCCGTTACCTGTTGATCAAGGGCGGTAGACTTTTAGACGCTGTTAGGTCTCTATCACCGAACTACATTTTTGCCTCCAGCGTCCAGCTGCCTATTGCTTTTAGGCTGACATTTATGGACACTCTCATTACCGTTGATTTGCATACCGGAAGCTTCTCGTTCATATTTTTCGTTCTTTCTTGACTTTCATTGCTCCTCAGAATCTCACTGGATGATATGTCCTT
>OX104066.1:117668185-117718793 GCA_944474145.2 Dicrocoelium dendriticum
TGGTTAGGTTCTCACTTGCCCCTACTCTCAATGGTAGCTGGTTCCATATGTGAGTATACCTTACCAGGATGAAGTTGGAGTGTATCTTTAGGTTCCCTTTTTTACGGGTAGTGCGTAACCCCTATTGTTTGTGGGATGGGTTGAGGAACTTTGCAATTTAGGATCTATTCCGGTCGTGTACGCCCGACAATGTATAATGTAAAAGAGAACTAGATTATTTCTCAGACGGGGCATCCACAGAGGGTCTAGTTTAAGGTGGCGACAGCAGTCTTCATAGTCCAGATTGGTGGACCGGCCACTAAGGAGTTACATGAAAGAACGCAGAAACTTTTCTAAAGCTATTCAATCAGTCCACCGCAGATGGATATGGATACTTGTGCAGTAATCCAGCATAGGTCTTACGATAACCTTAAACCTTTTGCAGTCTCGCTTCAGGCTTTCAATTGTCTTGCCTTTGCTATCTGATAGGAGACTTGCTCGGAAAAGTTCAGCGATACGGAATATATTACTCCAAGGTCCGTAACTGAAGAGGAGTTTAGGATGTTTGTACCTGCTAGGGTAATGGAGCCATCAGGTAGGTAGCATCCATACCCATGCACTTGCAGTTTTTCAGCGGAGCATTTCATGGACCCATTTGTACTCCAAGAGTCCATCGCAGATAAATCCTCATGTAGGTTCTTAAGGCCCGACTCAAGGCAATCGGTTGGAAATGAATAGACATGTTTAATATCGTTCACAAATAGGTCTGATCGTCATGTTGTGCGTTGCTTTGTCCCTCACATCCCGCTTAGCTTCCTCCTCCAAGCACGACCTCACGCCAAATACCTAATATGATACTTAGTACTGTTACTCGCTTTTTAAATTGTTATATGCAATGTTTATTCTCGAGCTTCTTCCATATGACTAATTTTTTGTTCGCGGCATAATAGCTGAGGTGTTTCTCACCCACAGTTAACCGTAAATTATGATCATGTCAACTTGGCATGTGGCAATATTCACTGTCTAACAATTTCGTGTTGCGATGGTAGCTTACAAACTGAGACCAGTCTGTCGAAATGATAAAATTGTAAGGCTTGGTTAGGAGCCACATTTTCAAAAAGAGAATTTCTCTCATTACCCACAGCTCTAAAAATCTGCTATTGGAGGCCGCAGTTAAGATTGCGTGTCGCAATTCAAGTTACACGGCGGATGCTCCAAAAGCCGAAAATTTACTTCTAACCGATGTGTCAACCACTGCTCTCGGAGCTCAATCGCCTAGTGGTCATGACGATAACCGCTAAACACAATGCGCTGAGTTTCACTCCCACCTCGGCTATCACTATCCGATGAGTCCATACTAGGACGAAACCGTCGGACTTGGAGTGCAGGGATGGAAGTGAGCCGCACCGAAACCCCCCACTTCGGTGATGGTCCCAGTGATGATATTGTTCCGGGAAGGTCAAGTAACTCCGCAAAAATGCGGCACAAGCTCCAGTGCGTGGGCTGCATCACGCAGAGTTCACTTCCGGCCCAACACGTAGCAGATTTCAGCCACTCCGAGTCAGGGCGTAACTGGGCTAAAGGGAACAATGTACTTTCCTAAACCACCAGCCCTAAGTCGGGATTCATTTCACCCACAAAACGAACCATTATGACAAGTGTTTCGGCCATTGTGGGTTGTAAAAGAACTCTCAGAAGTCCGCTTCGTTTTGTCTTGCTTCCTTTTGTGGGTGGTTGGGAATCGCGTCGTCGCGTGATCGTGTGCGACGCAGTAGCGGTGTGTTGCGTATGCGTCTGTCTCGCGCATCTAATTCCCTTATAATGTGCTTATTGTTGCCTGTTTTCGAGGACTCAACGTGTCACCCGAATACGCGCGTGAATGGGAACCGTGCTCACGTTACGCGTAACTTTCGTCTAAGCTCCCGCGACCAGGTCTGCGCAAATCCATTGCAGGCATCCACAGAGGTTGACTTCAAAGGCAACCGAGGCCACAATTGAGATTGCGTATCTTAATCCAAGACACACGGCGGATTCTCCGAAACCCGGAAATCAACTTCTAACCGCTGTGTCAATCACTGCTCGCGGAGCTCAACGGCCTAGTGATCATTCCGATAGCCGTGAAGCTATATGCGCCGAGTTACATCCCCAGCTCGGCTATCACCACCTGCTAAGTCCAAACTAATACGAAACCGTGGTCGTGGAGTGCAGGGAAGGGAGAGAGCCACATCGAGTTCCTACTAAATTACTGTCGCATTCGAACGTTAGATTACAGTTCTGAGGCTCTCGGGTACATAATACATGTGTTAAATCAATCGCAACCAACGCAATCTCAATTCAGGCCCATTAGTTTCCTGTTAGTGTGAACCGGTTTACTGGAGCTACATTCTAAGATTTGCTTATACGCCAATGGGTAATGGAGTAGACCGATGAAAAACTGAGATGATCATAAATGAAAAATGTGGAGGACAGCGACAGTGGCTGTCTTGGTTGTGCCAGTGGGTTTTTTGGGCGTTATTCCGTTATAGGGAATTGTTTGCTGGCATTCTTCCAGAGAGCGGTGGAATATCGCGCATCAGCCTACTGTGAGACCAGTTTGTGAAACCTTATGCACCTGCTGTGGGAGAAGTATGCAATCGGACCCTAGCAGACTACCACCCGTATCCTCTTTACGGTATCGAAAAGAAAAGAAATGTGTGAGGACAATTCGTAACGTTCACATAGCTCATCCTCATCATCCTCCACATGCTCCCCCTCCGTCTCCTCCTCCTCCCCCACTTCCTCCGTCTCCTCCTCCTCCTCCTCATCCTCATCCTCATCCTCATTATCCTCATCAACGTCCGCACCAACAGCAGCATATCAGCCATTTGAGCTGGTGCTTCGCTGCCATACAACCACAACGGCATGCGGAACGAAGAATAATAAGAGGGAGAGAAATGTGACTAACCAGAAAATCCTAATGTACTAAGCCAACATTCAGAGTCAAGGCGCCAACCTCTTGGCAACAACATACCGTCACAAACATCTGGCTATCGTGCACAAATAAGGCGACATCGCCGAGACAGCTTCCTTGCGGTTTTCACTGCCTTGTGGCATATCAGCCATTACTCCGCAAATAACTCATCACAACCCAGCAAACACCCTGACTAACGCCATTTGTTTTCGGAAAGCTATTAGACAGGTCAATGTAAGCCCTGAGACAGCCTGTAGTGTTCGAATATAGAGCACGCAAAATGTTCACCTATTATGTGGGAACACATTTCCACTCAAGTGTTTCGAACAGAATGCATCGATCGACTGAATCGAACGCACTCTTAAAATCGAGGAACACAGCTATTGTCGGTCTGCGGTATGCGTGGCGCCGCTCTAGCACCTGCTGCAGAGTGAGTATATGGTCATTGTATCCGCGTCCTGGGCGAAAACCAGCCTACACTTCCCAACTCCGAGATTCTCGTTCCGCAGGGAGACGACGAAGGAGAATTGAGGTCAGTAATTTTGTCACAACTGGCGTTAGGCTATTACCCGTGTGGTTAGCACAGTCGGTGTGATTGTTCTTCTTGTATATTGTCACTATAATCAATTCACTCCAGTTAGCCGAGGCGTTCTCTTCCTTCCAGACATGTTTGAACAGGAAGGCCACTGCTTTGCAAATGACGTCACCTCCATGCTCAAATAGTGCAGCTGAGAGGGAATCCGGGTCAGCAGCATGAAAATAATTGCTGGCTTTGATCGCGTTTCGAAACGCAGCCTCGGAAGATGCCTCTAAACTAACCATACATGGCTCATCATGCATCACCTGAGTAGGAAGAGATTTAGAAGCAGATGGCCCACTGAATTGATCTTGAAAGTGTTCCGCCCAACTAACCATACGGCGCTTCTTATTGGGTATCAGTGCCTCCGCGTTGTCACTGATTGTTTCACTGATGCCTGGTTTTATGGGACCAGTGGCGTGGATCATCTGGAAGAGCTTGCGGTAATTCCCTACTGCTCCTCCTCCTTCCAGTTCTTGAGCCGCACTGATCTACCAGACTTCATTGTCAGCTCACAGGCTCCGTTTTATTTCGCCCCTAATAGTCAGTCTCGTCACATTGTGCTCAGAGTCAGCAGGGTGGTTGCTTCTGGATTCCAACAGGATCAGCAATCTCTAACCTATTCAGTGACTGATGCAGTGGCTGTTGGTAGTACCGTCAGCTGATGCTCCTACGTCGTGCATGACGGCCGAGATCCTATTCCACTGAAGCTCAGTGTCATTGGAATAAGACGGCGAAAGTTCGGTATGAAGTGCGTCTTGATAGGCTTGCCTGATTGAGGGCTGAGACAGTTTCTCAGTTGTCAATCTGGAGAGATGCTTGGTGTGCATCCCGTTAAAGTTAATGATAAAACAACAGCGCACCAAGGCATGATCAGAATCGACGCAATTATTCCAGTTGGAGGGGCAATCCAGCCTGGAACCAAGCCACCTGTAACTTATGGCAAAATGATCTATTTAGATCCATCGCAGGCCAGCTACAGTAGGACGCCAAGTGACACTTCGGCGCCCACTGTGTCTAAAAGCAGTGCTACTAAGAAACAACTGGTGCTCCGCACACAGTTGCAACAGACGCTCACCGTTGTCAGTCCGTTCGGAGTTAAGCCCATAATTACCACTTAGCTAAGCTTCTGAAGAGCTCATACGCTCTAGTTGTGCGTTCATAGCCCCTGCAAATACTATAATATCTGAACTGATAGCACTGCGTAGTAGCGCATTCCGTTTGTGGTAGAATGTGTCTTTGGCAGCATCAGAACTGCAGTCGGTGGGATCATATGCGGAAATAACAAACTGTACTTCGTGAATTAACCTTAGTCGATGTCGTCAAACGGGTTGCACGCAAAGAACTTTTCACCGGAATCCAATCAACCAAGTGTGACAGCCTTGGAGTTGAGAATGATGCTTACCTCAGCTTGACCCGGGAATGCTGCATCAGCCTCGCCGGATGCGTGAAACAAATAGCGATAGGACAAGTCGGACGCAGTTATTTCAACAACTCCATTAAGGTCATTGATCCTAGGTTCTGGTACACAACGCATATCAATACCCAGTGTCTCCAAGGTGTATGCGAGTGCAGCCTGTTGACCTATTTGTTTTAGAGTGCGAACGTTGAACGCCGCCAAGGAAACGGGACAGTGTGGCCTTATAAGGGACAGTCGGCGGTAGGCGTACTGTGGGTGTTGTAGAAAGGCGGCTGCAGATGGCTCGCTTACAGTGGCACTGCGGCTGCTATCAATTAAGCTAGGAATTATAGAAGGAAGGTTAGTAATGGGGATCGGGATGGGAGTAAGAGAAAGAGGTGGAAAATAAAGAATGGAGGCGCCAGTAGTAGCATATTTTCGCTTAGCCTTCCCGTTGTATGCAGCAGATAGGGACACCAGTGATAATCTGCGCGACGGCCGATGCTAGAAGTGGTTGCAATTTTTGAGGAAATGAACCTAGTTTTACTTGGGCCATGATATTGCCAGGACACTCGGAGATAGACAGGAAGATGAGTAGAGTCCTCAATCAAATTTTTTGACTCAAAAGCCTATCCGCAAGGCAGCGTCCAGTGATTAGAAATGCAGAAATGGATGCTTCCTATTTCAAACGCTCAACCTGGAGGACCAGGAGAATGAGTTTGTCTGACCACTAACCATTGATCAACGTGGTAGGAGTATTTCTCAAGGGCGCGGCAGCACCACCCAGTATAAATCAATGGGTCAACGAGGCACGCAAACCGTCGCACCAAGTTAAGGTCCAATCTCGTTGCGACTGTGTGTTCTCCCTAAATAGCTTCCAATGTTTTGGCAATACTGCAACGTGGCGCATGTGATGCACCACCACATAGAGACAGTGTCCTCTGTTCTGCCCTGGTGTTATATTTCAACACCAAAAGAAACGTATATGAACTGACCGATTGGTCACCCACTAGTGTTGGGTTCGATTCCCTGACTTTACCTCGCTGCCTTGTGTACGGGATATTCCGCCACGAGGCGTCCCCCACTCCAACTCTTTCTTAGCCAAATATCGATCACATTTCAAGCAACTTAGGATGTCTGGAAACTGTATGGGGTTGCAGATCGATTTGGTTCACTTACCTAGACTAAGACCGGTCAATAGTCTGTGCGTTCATCCGCTTGCGCTTAGCAGGATCCTCAAAACCATTTCGCTGTGCGCTCGATACCAACAGATTCGCGGAATCACCGCTCAGTTGACCCGTTAATCTTTCTTGAGACGGTCCCAAGACGCCAAACATTGTTGGGGTTTCTCGCCGAAAGCTGGATATTTGGACAGTTACTCTGAGAGGCTGGATTCTTTCTCGCTCAGTGGACTTGTTTGAACGTCACCTAGCTATCCGAACTGATTTAAATAACAGTGAAGTCCACCACTATCGCAGCCAGCAACTCGAGCAAAGCCTGCGTAATGATCATCAAACTTGTTGGTCTCAGCTTTCTTCAAGAGATAGAGACAACAGCTCTTACTGGAAACTTTCGCAAGCCCCTCTAAATCATTCCGACCACTAGCCACAAAAGACCTAGTGTCAATGGGGTTATTCGCGAGGTTGATGTACCAATAATCCCAAATTTGCGTGGCCGCATGGACCGTTGGGATGAGAGCTTCCACTCTGATTTCATTTGGCCACCTACTTCCGTTTGTCTAATAGGTATACCTCATCGTGCGCCTTGGAACTTTTCATTGGAACCAATTCCCGAAGCGGTCTGTCTTGAGCTCCGCCACTTAAAATATTTAAAGATCACTCTTTCAGACACAGTCGTCCAAGGACGGTGACGCGGCAATTGTTAACCAGGTAACAGCTCTTTTCTCCAGAATTTGGCGTGAGGGAAATGTTTCATTCTTTTGGTGCGGCTCGATTATCGTCCCAATCTTCAACAAGGGTGTCGGCAACATATTCCTCGAGTACAGAAGAACCAATTTAATATCCGTTGCGTCCAAGCTGTTAACATTCATTCTACTTCACAGACTGACTTATTCGAAACCTACACACTTTTGAAAAACAAGTTTGTTTTCGCCCCGTTTCAGGATGTGTAGACCACGTAGCTAGGCTCTGCCAACTCCTCGAACAGCGTCACCTTTAACACCAGCCCACAACTGGCCCATTTCTGGACATGCCGTTTGTGTTCAACTCGGTAGACCGGCCTGTGTTGTGGTGTTACCGATAAAATCATCGAATACGTGCTAAGTTTACCGTCATCCTTCGAGCATTATATTTTAATGTCGGGCAGAGTGAGAACATGCTGTTAACTCTTTTCACCCTTCTGTCACTAGCAGGGTAGGTCAGGGATTCCCTATGTGCCCCTTAACGTTCAATTTTGCGATCGAAGACTTCTGAAAGGCCTCCAGGGTACTGGGTTAGGGCTTGTTCCTGGCGACCGTGCAAATGACCTAGACTGTGCTGATGCTATTGCTTTGCTCCGTGACAATCCCCAAAGTATGCAACTCATTGCAAACCGCTTGACGATGGAAGTAACCAAGCATGACATGACATTTGCTTCTGAGAAATGCAAAGTCCCAGTCCAGACTTGACATTCAGCTGTTTCCGTGCTCACTGTTGGACTTACGGAGTATGCACAGTAGGACAGGTTCGTCTGCCTGGGGAGCTGCGTTTCTGCTGACTGCACAACTGGAAAGGAGCTTTCTTTTCGCAGTGTCAAATCCCGATCAGCGTTCGCCAATCTGGGGCATATGTGGCGTAGTCGGAAGTTTGCACTCCCGAGAAAGTGTATGGTCTACGATGCCTGTATTTACCAGGTGCTGTTGTACCGAAGCGAGTCCTGGCTAACTTGTGTGTGTGATATGTATCCGATTCAAGCATTTGCGTACGGCTGTTTGTAAAGAACACTTCGTGTGTGGTCAGCGTACCACGCTTGCATCTTAGACCCTTCCTCTTAACAGACTACTATCGTTGCGCCTACTGGGTTGGATGGGTCGCATCTTACGCATACCGTACCAGCGATTACCTCGGCGCGCTCTACTCGCTCGCACAGGGCTGCACTGAAAGAAATCGCGCGGTGGCCAACAGCAGCAAAAGGTCAAGGCACTTACTTCCACTCTAGCTGTTCTCAGTTCGGTACATCTTCCAAGCTAGGAATAGGCAGAATTAGAAACATTACTGGCTGGAAACCCTTGAAGACATCACCAATTAATTTGTGTCTCGATTTGATTGCTCAATGTTGCAATCATGGAAATTGTAAGCAAAAGACAGAGCGGAGTGTGTGAATAATTCAACCAGATGCTTTTTGTCCGTTCGCCTCGTTGTGATTATTGTAAGTCAAGCGAAGTCAAGTCAGGATGAGCTATGTGTACTCGGATGGATGCAGTTCCAGCATTTTGCATTATCATCAAAAGAAGCACTAACTGGGCGCCATCAAAAAGACAACATTATACAAATTGTAGTCTAAATGAAAATGGTACACTGTCGTCAAGTAACTATACACTCCCGCTTTCCAGAGCAACGATAGCACAATTGTACAAAAACGTTTTTTCGTAACTGATTTCAGTTAGTGTAACATTGAGTATCTAGATGTTACGAAACGGAGATCATGCGTAGTATCTCATCTCTGGTATTCAAAATACGGAGAGATCAGGACTATCTCGGTGATCTTGGAGATAGTCTGAACTTAGATTCCGTCAAACAGTTCTTGCAAAATTGATGTGTCTGCAGTAGATAAGACAAACATGATGTTCGGCAGAATAGGCAATGGCCGATTTCGAGGCTACTATATATATATATATATATATATATATATATATATATAGCGAGAGAGAGCGTGAGGCAGTGGATACCATGCAGCAGACTGAAATTCTCAGTTGCCTTGTGTGTATTTTATAATGGATTGGCCTCAGATCGCACAGCATCAGTGTTCTGGTACCCATCTGATGGGACCCAGTCAAAAGTCTGTCGTGCCGCTACATTCGGATGTTGATCCTCGTGAGCAGTACCGGGGTTTAGATGCTTTTGAGAGGATCGGTTAGATAGCCACTGACAACTTAAACGTTTCCCCACTGGTTTCCGGATTATCCTTCTCCAGTTTGTTTCCCACCCTTCAGCTATCCAATCGCAGTTCAATTGCGTTATCCACGTTACGTGGAGGTAAATCAGATCTTCTTAGGTCGGCAATTGGACTGTAGTTATACCGTTAGGATGGAAAAATTCTGAACGAAGTAATCAAGTATGGTAAACAGAAGCAACCGATGCTTCCAAGTGGAAATAGTGTGCTTACCTCAGTACTGTTGAGTAAGGTGGTAGAGACTAATTATATTTTAATTGCGACTGAGAGTGATAGAGGGTATTTATTTGACTCGAGACATGAATACCCCTACTGGCTAGGATTCGGTTAGAAGTAGGAGCCATACCACCGCCGAGCGCTTCACAAGGCTCATGAATAATTCCGATGTGTTTCGGGAGAAACTTGGGTACGAGACGAAGAAGATGATGTTGTTTATTCAAACGCCTTCTAGTTGTTCTCAGCTGGCAAGAGTAAGCTGCTATATGTGGGGCCGAAAAAGCAGCAATAAAGGCTCGTCAAATATCGAACATCGCACCGTGGTTATTTCAGCGGTTCGACCCACCAGCTTGCTATAACTAAGCTAACTTCCGTGTGGCCCGTTGTGAAATAAGCCACTCGGATCTGGCATCTATGCGACACGTACGAATTTGTCGTGCTTGAAACCTGCAATGAACCGCAACCAGAAGTGTCAAGAGCTTGCTCCATCCTTTTTGTTAAGTTAAAACTAAGGCTTGAAGACTTTACAGCTGTCAATATCATCAACCGTTGGGTGATCTTATAATGATGTAACAGATCCTGCGGACCTTAAACACACACATCGTCACACTGAAACTCAACCACAATCCAACTCGTTGAAGTTGGATATACGATATAATAGGTTGTAATACCACCGACAGTGCCCCATGCTGAGGCTGATGTTGCATTCTTGATACTTCTTCACCGCAGTTGGGCTAAACCAACTTACACTTAAACTAGGTCTTTTTAAGCTGGATAAATTTCATTCCACTTCATTGGATTTGTTCTGCCTCCCTGACTAATGTTCTATTAACTGGCCACGTTGCTTACGCTAATTGTGCTTATCTTCGTTAACTTTATTGCGTTCGTAGCATTTGCTGAGTCACTTCTGGACATTTTTTACTTATCGCGGATTCGTTGCTAACCAACATACTTCATAAGCTAATTTAGGGAAGAGTTATGTCTGCATAGCCGTATGCATTAACAGAAATATTCTATTTATTACTGTTATTTCAAGTGATGGCTGTTGTTTGACATCCCCGGTGTGGCTGCGCTTGATGTGCATGTTGACAAGGTGCCTACCTGTCTATTACCCACTACCTCATCCATACTGGCTCCAGGAGACAGTTGGTCGTTGCTGGAGGGGACGGGGTGCATGGTCCTTGTGGTCGTGCTAGGCTCAAAGAGCGGTTCCATGCACTCAGTGTGGAGCGGACTACGGTCCAGCCACCGCCTTGTGTGCGGTTGATTCCCCAAATACAGCGTGCTTGTGTTTGCCTGTGAAGGAGTGTGGGCCGGCTCCGTTGATGCAACGTGCCTCCCATCCACATGCCTCCCGGTCTTATTCCTTCGGGTTTACACTGGATATGGGGTGTGTGGTTGGAGCTGTGGGTGGTGCAGCGCAAGCCACCCATGGTCCCTCTGTAGGCGCAGGCGTCCTGTGGCTGGCCACAGTGACAGGCAAATCCGAAACCGGATGCCGCCAACCAATACCACCGACATCATCTCCACGTTCGGGTGTGCCCATCGTGAGATGCTGTTTAAATTGTGGTTTGTTCCGTTTCTGCGTTCGCCGAATTCCAAAGCGATTTGGTAGTGCACTGCACCATCTATATCACATGATTTACCCAAAGTTCATTGGGCCACGGCATAACCTGAAACCTTATGGCACGCGCACCGATCCTGGTTCTTCTTTGAGATACAGCTTGCCTTTATGCTTTTCGGCTACAGGACTAGTTTGCCATCTATTGTTCTACCGGGAAAAGTCCCTTACTGGCTCGCCGAACAACCTCCTGGTGGTGCCAGCTGGGTGGTTCAGGTTAATCTCGTTCCAGAAAATGGTTTTGCGGCAGCGTTTCAGGAAGTGGTGGGTTTCTGAGTGGCAAGCGTTTTGCTTATAAAAAGCCCCAAATGTCTGTTTATCAACACTGTGGCCTGACGGATGTGACCCACCATTAAATAAAGGTACTGTCTCTTGTCCCCTGCACGGAAATCAGTCATTCACTTCGGAGAGTATCTATGATCCGTTCTTGCACTGGCGGCCCGATCAAACACAATCATAAACGCATACTCACATACCCAAATTTAACCAAATTGGTTACGTCAACACAAATGCACATACGTATACACACAGCGACCCGGTTTGGTAACTGGTTAGCTCGTAACATGTTTGTATACTTACAGATCCCTCGAGTTTGTATTACGATCATCATGCCTATGCAGCGACGTCTCGCAAGGTTGAGAGTAAACAATTCATTTATTTATTTACTATACCGTTCAGTGCGGTCAAATCAAGACTTGATATCCTGCATTCCATTTACGGCACTCAGTTTACGGGGACTGCGGACGCTCCCGATGAGTTCATTTGAAGAGTAACCACTCTACTAACTATCCACCTTCATTCCAGTCTAAACTGGTCGGACAACTGGACGGCGCAGGTAGTCTAAAGTACGCAATCGTGCAGCAGTAGCGGGTTCGACTTAGGGTAGGCTGGAGCAGCAGGCGTTGTGTGTAGTTCTTTCCACTACCAAAGCTCACTTGATGACGTGTAAATCGATGCTGCGGTTTATGATGTAACAGCGAGTTGAAAAGCAAGCAGTAGGTGGTAATTGGGGGGAAATGTGCGCAAATCCCAACACAAGAGGGGGCCGACCACTGCGGTTTATGTGGGGTTACCTACCATTGTTTCTCAAGTTTATGAGACGCTTTTATACTGAGCCGTTGTGGAGGTCTGGATTAGCTCAGAAGGTGTCGTATGTGCTTCCCCTTCCTAACAACGTCCGTGATGAAATGTTAGCTTAGCCGCAGAGCACAAGGACGTAAACCCCCAAATGATTGCTTTTTAATAGCTCGCATCCGGTGGTAGTCAACAGTTGCAGTGAAAATTGAGTTGCGAGAACTTCCTCGCCGATAACTATCCTGTATTGTCCTACCATTTCAGCAGCAAAACGTATCCCAACACAGTAGGAAATTAGGTGTTGCCTGCCCGAAAGTACTGCAGTCCACGAAGCGTTTTGAACTTGCTTGCTCTCATCAGGTAGATATAGCAGGCCTCGAAGCCGCCACCATTCGGATGTTAGTTGGGACCTCCACCCTTTAGCTACCGGGTCACAACGGGCAACGCTTGGTATCCCGGCACATTTCATCCACCTAATAAACTGAGGTTTGCAAATTATGGGCCGTTGAAACTGCTCCGAGTGTGTGTTACCAGCCGTTCCATGAAGGAGCACAACTGGAACAATGTCAAGAACATCTCGGGCCACTGACGCCCATTTATTGAACCTACTATCTTGGGAGGTGTCCTGGGGCTCAGGATTCCGGACTCGCTCGTGGCAATGAATTGTCCGATAGTAGTATTTTACCATAATGTCACTTGTTCTTTTGCTAGTGTGACAAAATAATAGTATCACACATATGCCTCTATTAATGATAACTTTCTTTCCATAGTTTCCCTGTCCACTTATCAATGTTAGTAATCCATACACCATATTTGCGAAACATCTTCCGTTACCTCCACCATATTTCCATATGCTTCACTTGTTTTGTTATCAACGTTAAGTTTACGGCCCCTTTCCAATCCTAGATAACTAAGATTCGCCCCATTTCAACCTAATGCATTGGAAGGCTTTTCGAATTTATTCCTCAAAGTGTTAGGCTCAATGCACTTCGATTCTAACACAACTTAGTCTTCCTCACAGTTTGAACTATTAGTCTCGGACGTAAATTGGTGATAGCACTTCAGGACTTCTCAGTGACATCGCCCAGCCTTTGCTTTTCTAAATATCCCTTTCTGCTGGCAATCATTTATCCACGGAACTCTTAACGAACGCTATCGAATACCTAACCAGATGAAGTTGTTCCGTGGAAATATCTGCAAACCGCCATATTTAGTCGTATCATCTATGTGGCTTGTCAACCCAACCTAAGGCTTCAAAGTGGCACTCTGCTATCGTGCATCATGGTCATTGTGCCTACCGCCAACCGATCGGAGCTCTGTCTGACTTGTACACGTGTTCAAATTACACTTAATGTTCCTTACTGCATACAGGGCATCAACAAACTCCCGAGTTCACTAATAATCGAATTACCCTTTGGGTTTGTGTTTGTCCTAACATAACCAAACGGAGGATGCGCTTTATGCCAGGTCACCTGCTGATGATGTCCAATCGTCACAAGCGTGACTCTCATTCGGCTTGATCAATGCCATGCTCACAAGCTCCACGGCGGGTGCACTAGACACGAACTACAAGGTGCGAAGTTTTTCCCAATTAATCGACTTATTGACTTGTATACCGATGATATTGCCCTAATGTGTGATAGCTCACAAACGTGCAAAGCAGCTCTGGACAGGTTGACACTGGCTGCCAATCGTCTTGGACTATGTTTCGCACCCTCGAAATGCAAAATCCTTCCCAAGCTCCTCAGGGACATACCCTGTCCTGAGCCTTAATGGTGCTCATGTAGAAGTCCAGAAATTCAAGTTATCTTAGAGGAAATCACGAACAGTAAAGCAAAAATCGAGGCGCTTTTGTCAATCTCCGCCACCTGTGGCGTCGGCGCGACATCACTCTCGCCCTGAAGGGTGGAGTCGATAATGCAGCCGTCCATTCAAACCTACAGTTGTGCAACCTAGCCTATTAAGTCGACAGAAGTAAAGGGGCTTGTTAAGTTCGACGACCAGTGTATTCGCACTTTAGCTCACGTCTGGTGTGAACACCGCATGAGTGATGAGCGTGTCAGAAGTCGCACAATTGGTGCAAAAAGAGCGATAGAACAGCTCAGCTCTTACATCACGTACCAGCCTCCAGTGTCTGGACCACTTGTTGCGCATGCCAGCACAGTGACTCCCGCGGTGTGTGTTGTTTGCGTGAACGGGACGTGAATGTAGAAAGAGGAGGCCAACCGATCATTTAGTTAGGATGAATGAAAGATTCACTTGAAGTTAGCCTCTGTTTGGGCCCCTAGACTGCCTGGTTGTATTCCGAACATTAATGAGCACGTCTGGCTGGATACACTTATTGACATGGCGAAGAATCGACTTCTGTGGTGTCTGTGTTACGAATTTCTTTATTCCAAGCCCCCTGATAAGCCTCCCACTGTAGTCACGATCTCACCGTTAATAAACGTATAATTCAAACCATAATAACATTATTGTTTTTTGGCTGTCGGGTTTTGGAGTACCAGCCGTCTGTGCAGTGTTGGAACAGAGCAACACCAAGACCCGTCAACTGTTGTTTTGTGTTGTTTAGGTTGTCTTTTTCATTCTTCCTTTATTGACATCCTATTGAATTGTGTTGTGACACAATAGCTGCAGTGTTCCGCATCCCTAGCTACTGTGTAGATGAAAGAATGGATGAACGAACTTTCATGGCGCTGTGGGTCGTCCATGACTTCAGTTGCAACCTCCTCTATTGCTTCCGAAAATACACCACTTGCAGCTAACGGAAACCCTATAGCTGTCGTTGTGGAATCAGTTTGCATGTACTGTATGCCACTATTACCGATGCGGTCAGTGAGCATGCACTGTTAACCAAAATATGGCGAGCAGGCAGTATTCAATTCAACTGGTCTGCTGGAAACAATCTTTTGGTCGAATGAACCGCGCGCTGCTAGATAATCGGTAGAGGCTTCTATCCATTTTAATTCCATTCACATCCCAGCAGCTCCAGGCCAATGTGCGCTCCAAAAGCCGACAATAAAATGTAGTTATTCCGTGTGACTACTAGTTGTTTTCTATATATTACTGTCCCGGTACCGCAAAATCGATTCGTTGATGAACAACTCCATAACACAGAGAAAGAAGACACATGCAGGTAGCTAGTATTAGGAGCGATGTCCACTGTCTAGGTTAAGGCGATAATCTAGGGTCAGAAAACATCTCTAACGTTTTCGAAATAGTATGATTTTTCCAGCAGGCCCATGTATCGCCTGATTTTCTTCCGTAATCTTCTAATCCGTGACAAAAGCTTCCATATCTGAGCAGGATAACATCACTTGTACACCATTTGCAAATTATTCACCATGTCTCATGCTCCTGTAGTACTGTTGCGTTTTTTACACCTCGTTACAGTGTGGAAAAACGCTGGGTACTCACACGATGACGCAACATGCTCCGAACATACCATGCTGTTGTCAACCTACTCAAGTGTGAACTGATCGATCGCAATTTGGTAGTCACTAGTGTCAACCTGTCACTTTATGTAGGTTAACTGTACCCTGTTCTACTGTGTTGCTTTGGAACGTGCTCCAAGTGCACTGATTTATGAGACCCTCCGTAGTACCGCACACCAATGGATACTAAGTGAGGAGATTTCGGAATTCTTGATCCAGTAGTCGCCGCAAAGCATGGTGTCATCGCAAGGAAGATTCCGCAACATCAGATGACCAAACAAGTATTTGTCGTTTTACGTGTTAGTTGTAATTGCGCTCCACTGAAGTACCCAATTCACAGCATTTAGTAAACACAGGCAGAGGGATTCTGCAGTTCGACAAATTGCAATCAAACGTTTAGCCGTTACAATTCAGAAAGCGTTTAATCGACATAGCCAAGTGGCATTGCTTGATACACGTAAATATGAAGCCGATCCTTGTTGGACTGCGACTGAAAGACGACTACACCATAAAGGTCGCCACAACATGGATAAGCGCTCCACTAGAAAGGCCGGACAGTGTAGCCGGACTGCGGGGACTCACATCAACAAGACCCTTGCCTATGTGGGTATGAGACCCTGACGAAGAGGAAGTGCATATCTCGGCTGTAGTTGCGGCGACAGTGTCGTTGGACGCCTTGGTCAAATTCCAGGTGTCAGCACCAATTAAAACATATACTAGTGGTTGCGCAGACAGATGGGATATTTGGTGAAGGCCGAGTGAATTGAACAATCAAGCAGGCTATGCAGCCAAAAAACATTTGCTGAAGCTAGTCGTACAGACAACCCCAATGAGTCATCTACCGTCCTGATTAGAAATCAGAAGCCGCACATTCTCAGCTTGTTGAAACTCGTTATTGATGTAAGGTAACCGTCGTTCTGCGTGCTGTAATATCTGACAGTGATTCGGAACTTAACATGATAACACGAAGCGCGCCATGTTGCTAACCTTTGGCTTCCAATCGAGTTCTATGGTCAGGTGTTTCGGATTATCACGGGCTAAATTTTTCTGACGGATTATTATGGTAGCTAGCAGGCTACGGGAGCGGAACTAACGCGCTAAGCCAAGGACCACTGCGAACGCAAGTTGATCACATGTACATGCGCTGGATGGACAATGAGAAATTTGGTTGCAGTGTTGTGAGCCAGCTACGGCCCAGACAATGGCAAGCGGATTACTCGCATGCGACACTACTCCTGAGTACCAGTGCGTGGTGCAATGTTAGCTGAGCGATCTAGAGAACGAAAGTGACGGACGCGACAGGTAGAAAGCTAATCAGCGCAGGCAGTGCATGTTGACTTATATCCGCTAGGACCGGATGAGCAGCCCAGAATTTGGTCAGGGTATTGTGAACAAAACGCAAATTCGTTCCAGTCAATATGGGAATGGTCCAAACAGCTTCGAATGAGCGATGAGCACGTGCCAATGAACTCAGACGGTTGCTAAGCAGAATCAGCTATTGAAATTGCGTTTGAACAAAACACTGATACACACTTATGCACGGTATAAAATGACCCTTCGTCCCTTAATAGCCGACGTTTCGGATCGATAGTGTCTACTCCTCGCTTTAATACTCGGAAGATTACTTCGATACCTTATGCTCCTTATACAGTAGCAGCATGCTAGCTCATCCGTTTCAGTTAGTATTTGATGCCCATTTTCCATGGTGAATCGGCATTGCTATCAACTCACAGTAGATAAATGTGAAAAAATGAAGTAACCTCCATAAACACCGCAGCTTCAGTCACTTTCTACCTTGCTAACCAGGAAACGCTAACTCCAGTTCATTTGCTAGCAGAAACTCGGTTTCATGGAGCTATTGGCAGTCGTTTGACCGCAGTCAGAACTCTGACCTCTACTTCCAGTTTTGTACTTGGTTGGCTTATGCAGTCCTGTTCACACTCCAGCTGCAGCATACGCAGAAAGAATAATACTGGGGGCAACAGAATTAGAACCATGACGAGTTCGACCACTTACCCTATTGCATCTGATGAGAATATACAGTTGGAATGACCACAAGAACCCGTGGGACAAGCGAACAGGTAAGTGGACGCGAACGGAACACGCGACAGCTAGACGTTTCAGGTTTGCTCGGTCTTCTGCTTACCTGCCAACTGGTTGCCAATTAATTACGTTACAGTGCGTTAGTTTAACTGAAGTAAAGAAATAGTTTCTTGAGTGGGACACTGTCGTCCTAAATGATATTAGCTTAACCCCATGTATCAAGACTACTTACAGACCAGCATTGAGGTCACTTTCGTCTAGTTGTCTCATTGACTAAACGCTTGTCTCTGTATGACTGTGTATTGAGACACCACCCAGTGCTTGTTTTTCCTGATAAGATGAACCATTCTCAGGATTCCAGTGCTACCGAGTACGTACGCTATGTGCGCTCCGAAGACGCACGAGTCTGTGTGCACTGGACCAACACTAATTAAATGATATGTATTCACATATTCATGAGTGAGGGAATCTGATGTAATTATCTGAGAGTTCGTTGCAACGGCATCCAAATCAGTTAGTTCTCCACATTCCAGGAAAAACAGTAGTGCAGTTTAAACCTGTTGGGCACCATCAGTAGTGCGCAGTAGTGGATTCGATTCCATGAGCATTAGCGGCTTAAACCGCCAGTCAGCATACCGGTGGCATAAGCTGACGAACATTTAACCCGCCCAAGGTCATGACGTGCTTGTCGTGTTCTACTGTTTGCGATTTACCCCTGAAGCTTTCTGTGAAAACAGTGATGAATCACACTGAACTACAAACTTGACTTGGTCCGTTTGCTTGTGATTCAAAAGGACCTGGAAGTGCTCAATATCTCGGAATCACTGCCAACCAGATTCCTCCTCCTCCTCCTCCTGCTACTTCTACTACTACTACTACTACTACTACTACTACTACTACTACTACTACTACTACTACTACTACTACTACTACTACTACTACTACTACTGCTACTACTACTACTACTGCTACTACTACTACTACTACTACTACTACTACTACTACTGCTACTACTACTACTACTACTACTACTACTACTACTACTACTACTACTACTACTACAGGTCACGCTTGGGAAGGTTTTCCAGAACACTAGGCAGCAAATTGTATTTCGCCAATTTGTGTGTTTTGCAAAACCCCTCACGTGCCTGGGCAACTGGGAAAGCGACATACTTCTTTACGGATTACCTGGAAATTCTCTCTTCCATCCACTTGTTTATAAAAAAAAGACGTCTGAAACTGAAATCGGAGGATTTGATTCGAAGCAATTTGCATTTTGGTGAGTATTTCACCGGATACATTACTGCCAAGCTTCTGCTTTGGCGGACACTTGCCTGTTGTGGGTGGTGACTCCATTCCAGCGCAAACGCTTCACACCTGAGATTATCTGATTGGTGCTCGTGTTGACTGCATAGTAAGCTACCGCAAACCAGTTAATATTGAAGTTGTCTCCTCAGCACTTCGGTTCATTTTACTCCCATGGAAATTACGCCCACTTCCAAGTCTTCCAGCGAGTTTTCTTCCTAACCCAGGAAGCAGCACTGTGTGGCGAAGATGGATGTTCCGAATTAGTCGCTGTTGCTTCAGGTGGAATTTAGTGTGACATTTGCAGTCACTGGTTCTATGAAGCATGCACTGGCTTGAATAAGAAGCGCTACTCCCTTCTTTCTGCATACGAGAAAGAGCTCTTTAGCTGTTCTGGCTGTTACCATCTTAAAATGTAATGTCGCCTACTCAAACTTGTGCTCTAAAAACGATAAGCTTTAGGTTGGATTGCATAGAGCGGAAGATTGGTAGGGTTGCAGGTAGCGTCGAAATCGTAGGTGCTATGGAAACCATGACAAGTGAGGATTCCACTAAACCCGTACACCTAAAACATCCTCCAACTACTATGAGAGCACCCAGTGATGAAGGCATGTAGAGAGCGATCACTTGGAGTGTATAGCTTGTTTTTTGTGAGCGAAGAAGAACTTGTGCAGCTGGCACCTGCCAACCGAATGATACGGAGGAAAAGGAAATCAGCGCGTTCTCCAAAGTCTGATTCAGAAATAGTTTCGATGTCTTCCGATAGTATTCTGATCCCGGAGCAATCGGAACAGCGTTCTTTACCGGCCATAAGGCATCTTCCACCATGTGTGAATACTATGTCTTCGCAGTCGAATGAAACGCCTCGTGCATTGCCAGTCACCGTGTATGTAACACGGCGTAGCGACTCATTTAGAATAACATAAAATAAATGGTATATTCCTCGGTGGTGCGAGGCACAGTCCAAATATGTGATCAGATCAATGTTAGTTTTAGGCACATTGAGGAACATCCAACTGAACTTCCGGAGGAACGAATACTCGACGAGCTGCAGTGGTTTAAGGTGTGTGTGTCTCTAAACTCCTTTCACCCGGGTTTCCTGTTACTGTTAGGAAGCTAATCAGGCCTGGAAACGTTCCAGTTGGAACTAAGAGCAATCGGTCTCGTCTACTGTGGGTCGTGCTTTCCACACCGGAGGAACGCAAAGCGCTGCTTCGCTTCGCCTTTAGGCTGAAGGGTTCAGAGGTCTGTGTTCAGCCGGACCTGCCTTTAGCTGACAGGTTAAAACTACAGGAAATCACCAAAATTTCAAACTTCGTCGAGAAGCGGTTGAAACGGTCTACAGTTAGTGGGCATTTGGGAGGTTATTCTGCGGTCCACTTCTGACCCAACAGGATCATTTCAGGTGGCGCATGACCCGGGGATCACCGGACCAGCTTTCTTCAAGTAACACTGAGTTACATGCGTAGTCTGCGAAACCAGACTGCTAGGTGGGTGCGCTGGTTAACTAATCCCATCAAGATGTGTTCGCTTTCACTGAAACATGGCTTTCTTCCTATGTCATGGACGGTGAGGTATATCTGCCAAGCTAAGTACACTTAGAGCTGACTGCCCTCCCGATCACGGCGGTGATGGTGTTACAGGGTATGTTAGTATTGCCTTTAATGTGTTGAAAACAAGCACGTTTCGTTCTTTAGATAAAAGTGCTGAAGTTGTTTCAGTTGAATTGGTATTGCGACCGTGCAAGCACCTCAAGTACGTTCATTGATTTTATTCGAACTCACTCAGCGAGCAGGTGTTTGTTGACGGATGAATATAATGCAACTGATGTAACTTGGCTGAAGATCTCGTGTGGAGTGGCTGGAGGTCTGGCCGTTGAGCTTATTCACTTAGCACTGGAAGCACCTTTGCACCAGTTCGTGAATCAACTTACTACGTACATGGAGAATCAGGCCCCGTCCCTCGGATCTGGTCTTCGCAGTCAGGCGAATTTGTTAAAGACCGTGTTTATGATCCTCCCCAGGAGCTAGTGATCACGCTTGCTTGTCACTCAGCTGTGCCTTTATTAGGGACTGCAAGGGACTCAGCATCGAAAGTCCAAATATCTAGCATGCTGACTTGCACGCAATGAGAGATAAAGCAACAACTTTTCCTTGCTTCATTTCACCTGATAGATCTAAATCCTGTATCTCTGACATTCCTCTTCCTCACCCACTTTGTCGGTCAAAAAGAGGATGAGGCAGTCCCCATGGCTAGGCTCAGTTGCGCAGGTGTTGGCGTACCTATTTTTTAACCTCCTCGGATGACACTCTTAGGCGCTATCGTGAAGTGCGTGATCTTTGCAAGTGTCATATCCGAGCAGCTCGGCTCCGTTATGAAATGGTGCTGGCTAATTGAGCCTCTACGAATCCAAAAGAATCTTAAACTTATGTTAAAAGATGCACGAGATCAAATTCGTCCACATCGGTGTTGCTCAGTGCCGACGGCATTGCCGCACACACGAATCAGGACAAGGCTTTGGTTCTCGTCGAGCAGTATACTGACGCATTTGTCCGAGAAACCAATTTGCCGCTCGTTGATTTAGTTTCGAACGTTCCACAAGAGTATTTTATTACTGGTGTTTCTACGTTTGAGATTCAGGTTCTCCTTCTCTTAAGGAAGATAAATCCTAGTAAAGCTGCTGGTGCGGATGCGATTCACCCCAAGCTTTTGTACGAACTGATCAGTGAGCTTCCTGGACCCATCACTTGTCTGTTTGAAACCTACCTTCGGAGTTGTGCTCACCCTAAGGACTGGAAACAGGCCGTTGTTTGTCCTGTCTTTAAAAAGGGCGAGAAGCATTTACCAACGAAGTGCAGACCTGTGAGTAGGACGTGCGTTCTGGTCGAACTATTAGAAAAGCTGGTAAAATCTGGACTTGAGAAACTTTTGGGGACACTTGGTTTGCTCAGTCCATTGCAACATGCCTTTCGTAAAGGCCATTCCTGCTTTACCATTTTATTGATAACACTTGAGCGGTGGGCGAACACTTTAGATCAGAATCAGGCGGTGGATGCTGTTTTCCTAGACTTTGCTAAAGCATTTGATACTGTCCCACAATATCGCATTTCATTGGAGCTACACTTATATGGAATATCTGAGCAGGTACTTCGATAGATATCGGCTTTTTGGAAAATCGAGAGATGTCTGACCGAGGGGTTCCAGCACGTCCTTCCCATAGTCCGTCTTCAGTGGGCTTCCACGGGGATCGATTATTGGCCCACTGTTCTCTCTATGTGCAAATGAGTTGTCCAAAATTTCAGGCGTACCATCCCTCATGTACGTCGAACTTGAAATCCAGGTCCTCAGTGACCAACTCCGAAAGTCCCCAGGATTTACAACATGCCATTGTTAGAATTTGGGACTGATCTACTCTGCGGCAGATGTCGATTAATTATGCCAAGTGTTCCGTGTTGCGAACCCCCCACACGCTATCTGCTTGGGGGGCATGTGCTACATCAAGTGTCCCAACTGACTGACCTGAGTGTTGTTCTTTCATCCGTTTTCAAGTCCAGTGAGCACTGAAAGAAAGCCACCGGTAAAGGTTTCAGAATGCTGTAAATGACACGCAGGTCGTTTGGAATCATTACACCGGAAATGTTCACCAGACTGTTTCCGGCCTTCGTTTGGCCGCACCTAGAATATTGTGTCCAAGCTTGTCCAACGTGCTTGGTTCCTGATGTCATGTCTGTGGACCGGGTCCTTAGGACCGGGATAAAAATGGTTCAAGTACTACGGCACCTGTCATATCCCGAAAGACACTTTAAGCTCGGAAAGTTTTCACCGCACTGTCGTCGACATCTTGGTGGCTTGGTTCAGACCTATCGTATTCTGACAGGGAAGATTTGCCCTGGTTTGGTTTGGCTTTTTGAGCCAAACCTACTACCATTTCTCCGTGGTCATTTGAGAAAGTTTACAAACCATGTTCAGAGGGAGTTTTACCAACTTTCGACTGTCACATAGAGTAATTGATTCCTGGAACGCACTACCTGAGGACGCTGTGTCATCACAAACAATGAAGGAGTTTGTGCATAGACTCGGTGGTCTTGGGGTTTTAGTTCCAATGCTTCCCTTTCACATCTCAAGTTTTCATCTTAATTATTTTTCAGGCTATTACTTCTCTACTCCTGCTTATTTCCGTCTTTTTGTTACTGCATATTTTTACTCCTATTTCACGAGGCCGGTATGGCGGGGACTGCCAGTGCAGGTCACCTGAGCGTTAATTAGTTGACCAGGGAGTGATTCGTGCATGTTGATTTCGCTCTCCGAATTTGCCGATATTGCCGTCGACAAATACCCTGGATCAACGACGCTCTCAAGAAGGGAACTTCCTACTGTTCCAGTCCCACTTGAACTCGTACTTGACTGGCGGTGTAAGCCGCCAGTGGTCATGGGTTTGTATCCTGATGGATTGGATGGATTTGCACTACTGATGATGCCCAGCAAGTTGAAACTGCAGTCTATGGTTTTTCCTGGCATGTGGAGGACCATCTGATTTGAAAGATGCTGTGAAGAACTTGCAATTCAACGATGGGTAGTTACAAACTAAGACACCTATGTGTGTAAATCCAACAGCTGCGTGAGCGGTATTCAAGCCCCATCCACTTTCGCTCTGCGGACAATCAGATCAAAAGAAGAATTGCGCATGATTTCAGAAGGCTTTGAATACAAATCGGTTTTGGAAGGGTTTTATTGTGACAACGTTTCGCCCTTGACACAAGAGCTTCTTCAGGCCAGGTCAAGCGCGAAACGTTGCCACAATAAAACCCTTCCAAAACCGATTTGTATTCAAAGCCTTCTGAAATCATGAAATCCCAGTCGGTTCCAAACATATTCCAAGAATTGCGCATGTCCTTATCAGAAGCCACCGGTAGTCTGCGGTCCGCAATCAGTGGCGTAATCTTGGAAGAATGATCGCTTCGTCAGCAGTTGCACGAGGCAAAGCAACTTCGTCATATCAAGTGGTGCTATTCCTTGGCCCCGAACGATGATCACTCGTTCGTTACTACATAGTACAACTATCACAACAAAGCCCCTACTTTGCTCCGATTAACAGGATGTTATCTCCTAGGTATGTGGATCTGCTTCTGTTGTTTCTTTTTCATTATATTACAACCGACTGGTCTTAACTTACCTTTTGTGTCGGCACTTCTTGAATTAGCTGACAGAGCGCTTCCTCTTGGTAACCAGGAATTCATAAGGGAGAACACAGACCGGCGTCAAATTGCACACTGACTTCTAATTCGCACTGCAATAGTATGCTCACACGACCACTAGCAGCCTAGGGCTATTTCTTTTCAGCACCATCAAGTAGCTATATTTGGTGACAGATTCGCTTAGTTTATTAGGTTTTGGAACACATGCTGCTCCTCTATGTTTAGCAGACCAATTAGCTGTTGCTACCTCATTCTAGATTCAACTGCTCACCCAAACTGACCAAACCACACCGACCATTGTAGAATGGCAGCGTTTCACCAGTGTATCAGCTGAATGAACGACATGGAAATGATTAAGATAAACTAGTGAACCATGGCATTTAACTGATCTTTGATGGGTAACTAGTTTATTGCACTAAGTTTACCTCTAAGCGCTGAGTTTGTTATTTTTTGCTTAAATGGACAATATCGGGTTTTGTACACAAGGGTTTAATCTCTGTCTCCTGTAGTAGTTTCTAAATATTGGATATCAAAAAGCATGATATGTGCTTAGTAGGGTATATACAATCATACGCACACGTATCTTTCAACTTGGCAGCCGTTAACTCACAAAAATTCCATTTTACCACTTGCAACTAATACAAATGCGCACTGTATTGTTGCCTCACACACCTGCATGTGTGCCTTTGTTTTAGACATCTTGAGCCATCACTCAGGCAGCAATCTCATCGATTAAGATAAAAGTGTTTCCTATGGTATGGTGAGCGTATATAAGAGGATCCTTTATGTTTTCGTCCTATATGCTCATTTGAATTTTCGCGCTGCACACTCTGGTAGAAGGCTAACTTGTACTAACAACGTACAGTGCGTCCTTTCTTCGCGACTTCTGCAAGTTGCTGCAAAAAATGCTATCCTGTCCCTGCAACGAGTCTTCAAAGTGCATTACAAAGGCCACTAATGGGGCTAATACCTTACAAGTAAGGTTCGAATCCGGCAGGATTCGGTGGGTGCGCGATACTAATGAGTCCTAATAGGACGAAACGGCCGTCTAGCGCTTTCCTGGATGTGTGGTGGCTGTCTGCCTGTGTCTAACTGCGACGAATCTCCACAGAAAGCAGGGCTACGGTCGACACGGTCGATTAATCGTTAGCGCACACACGTGACAGTGGCCGTATTGACTTGCGTACCATGAGCCTAGCGGCGTTATCCGTAGGGTGTTTCTTCCATGCCAATCACAGTAGTATGCCTTATACTGGCTTCCATATTGTATAGTAATTCATTTCCGTTCAGGTCAGTTAATTACTAAAGTGTACCTGTCCCAATTTCCTTGACATAGGCCACTGTGATAACAAACAGGGAATGACGGAACTGGTAGGAATAAAAGTTTGGTCGGAAAAGCTTCAACAGGCGATGATCAAATTATGTATTCCTTCTCCAAGCTGACCAGTTTGATTGCAAACGTTTCACCACCAATCGAGGTAACGTCTTCAGTGCGCAACAGCAAGTAGCGAAGGTTATCTACTGGAAATTAGTGTCCAAAAGCTATTGGTCGAAAACCAATATAGTTGAAATACAGTCGCTCAGCTCACAGTGGTTCTGTTGACAGCTTTACACAACGATCGATAGTGAGTCACCTGTTCACGAGAAACATGCACATTCCATGCGTGCGTAATTGATTGGAAAGGCGCACACAGTCTACTTTGTATTGAGTGTGCACCCGAGCTTGACCACAGAGTGTTGTCCTGCGGCACTGATCATTCTCGTTATGTGTGACCAATGGTCACTTGTCTGTGAACGTTATCATCAAGTTAAGTGCCTCAGCCACACCGCTCCGCACTCCGCAACGAGAGGTGCTCAGCAGTTGGATTTGGGTTGACAGTTCTCGCGGCTAAGCTAGTCAACATATACATCCAAGACACGAAATGACATGGAATTAAACTGGGGCGCATTTTATTCCGCCTGAAGCAATTGCAGTCATCCGTGGTCTACTCATGCACATACGCCGCTGATGACATGCCATCATAAATGTTTTTACCGTCTGGCTAAAGAGACACTCCTGTTCACCGTTTGGAACACCACAACAGAGAAAATTCCAGACATGTCCAACATCTGAGTTCTATGCAGCACCACGTCACACTGTTCCAACTCGATTTTGTTGCCAATCGTGAAATCCCCTTTACCCTCTGTGGTACCTTGACACCTATAGCTCGAACTGGGATGTGAGAGAAAACATCTAGTAATGGGTTTGCACAGACAAGTAAAGGAGCTGACGGTACAATGTTTGTTAATCCTCTGTGTACTACTCAAAACCCCAAACGATAGTGGCATGACGGCGTGCTTTAGCTTGGAGAAATTTGACCTTTCAGATGTACGCGTTTAACCAGACAATGCAGCCCGCGGGTCATAACATTGCAACTAAGTACGACTCAGACAGAGGCGACTGATCAATATCTGACATTTCTTGCCTTGGTATTAGACACACACTCACGGCATTTCATCATGTACGAATGAACGAAATAGGCTGTCCTTCATTCCTGGTTACAAGTATCCCAGTAGGCCATACCGACAAAGTTTGAAACGATTTCTGAACAGGCCACTGAATTTCCTGGACACATCTACATTATATATGCACGCTAGTTGCATGTAAGGCCTCACGCGTTGTCCACTAGAGTCGGTAACGGCTTTCTACTTGGGCTGTACACTATTTTCAGGGAGCCAGCGATTTGCTTACGTTTGCGACATCCCAGCACCCAACGGTACAGTCATCGCATATTCATCCTCCTTCCAACAGTGGGGATGCGTCAGCGCATCATGAGTGCTCTTGCAACAGCGACCGAGGTTCTTTCATGAGGAAATCGTAGCAAAAACTGTCATTTCATACTGCAGGCCGAATACGCAGGTCACTGAACAATCCAAACATAAGATTAGCACTTTTCATGCTGTCTGAATTACACCTTGACACTGACAAGACTTCATTCCTCTCTGACATCAGTCATCCACTGATGGCTTGTTTTAGCAGGACCAATAAGATAAGACCCTACCATCATCATCATCATCACGAAAACTGATAGAGATAATACGGTGGTGATAATGGGCAACTCCAATTATGTGCAAATAATCGAACAGCATTAGCAACAGAGCTCTACAAAATAATTGGGAAAATAACTGTATCGTTCACAATGAATAAAACAGAGATCGGCAACTACCTGAGGAGTGAGAATGACTACATGGGGCCGGGCAAATGGTATAAGGTATATCCGAAATGCACTATTCCACCTAGCATCTATAAGCTGCCGAAGATCCATAAGCCTGACGTTTCCCTGCGACATCTGGTATCGGTACTCCGACGCACGAAGTAGCCAGATATTTAGCAGATTTGTTGCAACCTCTAACAGGAAGAAGAAATACCTTCGTATGGAACACTTATGAGTTCGCGCGAAATGTAGCCTGTCTGTCCATCGCGTCAGACGATGTACTGCTTAGTTTTGACTTTAGCTCCCTATTCACTAAGGTGCCCAAAAATGACACATGGGGGTAGCACAGCTCTGTCTGACTGAAGACAATGGCCTGGAGGACCGAACGAAACTTACGGTAGACCGGATGATCGGAAGAATTAAATTAGCCATAGTATGTCATATTTCACGCTGCAGTCGAGATTGCACGCTCAGAAACAGGGACTTGCCATGCAGACACCAATATCTCCGGTGTTGGAAAATCTGGATATGGAAGTCTTTGAGTAGGGCGCTGACAGTAGTAGTAGTTCGGTAGTTCGCCAAAGACTTGGTAACTTTATGTAGATGCCACATTTGTAATTATGAAGCGCGATATGAAGGATGCGTTTCTAAACCATCTGAACTCCGTTAGTGAGAATATAAATATTGCTTTGGAACTGGAATCTTGTAGTGGCACACTGCCATTCCTCGATTGCCTGGTTCATAGGAACGGAGGACGGTTAACGATGAAGATATATCGCAAACCGACAGATACGGATGAAGCACTCCATTACAGTTCGGGTCATCCAAAGCAAGTCTATGCTGATATCGCAACCTCTGTGTTTCACGGAGCCCAGACTCTGTGTAGAGGAAGAGGACAGGAAGACCGCTCGTCAGGTGGCGGTGAGTAAATTAATTGACAGTGGAGATAGCCACAATAAAAACCTACAAAAACCGATTGGTATTCAAAATCTTCTGGAGTCAAGTACACTTACCACCTAGTACCCTGTTAGTATCGAACTAGGGAGTGTTACTTACTTAGTCAGGGTACACTAGAAAGTTCTAAATGATGAATCACGTTAAAGCACAATTCATAAGAATGGATTACTGCGCGCAACCTCGGTGTGGACCGCGATTATCTTTTAAGTGGATATTGGTCAATTAGACTATTAAAACAGCTGAAGCAGAGAGAGTTAGGTTTCGCCCACCTGAAACCACTGCACTCCACGATGCATCGCTACCTTCTTTTATCTCATTAGGTAATAGCAAGCCTCGAACCCGGGGCCACTGGGATGTCGGTTGGAACGTCTACCCCTTTTTGATGCATAGTAGCCGGCTGGTAGCTTACCGGAACGATGCCCATCCGTTACCGGTAGCTCAGCCGGTTTGCCCCAGCTGAATTCTTCTTTTCTCCTTTTTTCTGTGTATTGCGGCACAGTAGCTGAGGTGTTCCCCACCTCTAGCTAACGTGTATGATGATGATTAACCACTGTCTCACAAAGATCGACGCTTGACATAACGGTTAATGAGTGAGTATAAGGTCATTTGGAACTAGTCGTTGTCTGAATGGATTTCCACGCACAATCCCACTGTGGACCACGGTTCACTTGGAAGTGAATCTTGGTCGATTCGATCACTGGGATTGTAACTGCTGAAGCACATGAAGATTCGGTGTTGCTCACCTGTAGTGTCTTCGGGTGAGCAGCACCCAATTCCTATCTCCCAAATGAGTCGTTTTACCTCAGCCGTGACCGTTACCACTGGTTCATAGGGATTAATGATGGGCGTTGGACGAATGGGTTGTGACCGAAGTCCATTTCAAAGTGAATGGCGGTCCTGATTGCGAGTTCTTGTCGCAATCTATTCACATCATGTGTGTTTGCAAATGACTTCGCCAGTCAGGTATTGACCGTGGGGACAAACGCTGCTTGGCGAGACTCGGTGACTCAGAGACGGTGGTTTCCGCTAGCATCACCTATGTGCCAGGTCCTGCTATCTAATTGACAAGCGCAACTAAGTTCGAAACCGCCATAAAATATAGTGTTGGTGTGTTTCACATGTGGTCCCAGTGACTGCACTGACCGAGGTTCTCTCTAATGGGAATCGCTGTACATATTGAGATTACACGTCACACAATCACCTCACACAACTGCTTCAAAATGAGCTGTCCACTATCATAGCCATTTGCACTTGCCTGCTCTGTCACTACAAGTAGTTGCGCACTGAAATCCTCCTCCTTCTAGCACATGGCCATTCCAGACAATTGAATGTGCATTATCCAGACCCACATATATATGCCGTCTTAACGACATTTCTAACTCAGCGCCGTGTGTGTCCAATTTTGGATCAATACAACTGACTCTGTTCGGTAATCCGCACTGTCCTCATAGCACCAGTGTAGGCCCCACAGGGATGCAGTTCTACGGTCCTGAAGCTGACGGTATCATGTTTGACACTTCAATACAGACGTGAACACATACTCTCAATTAGCACAAACATAGACAGGGTGGCTATATGGATAGGAGGTACAGACCAGTGTAGAATGGACGAGGAAGACAAAGGGTGGATGTAATAGCAATCGTACTCTTTTGCATCCCCACCAGCTATCCACAGGGACTTGTAAAGCAACCCTTCTTAACCCGTATAAATTCATTGTGAATGGTTCATTTCCGCTACTAGCAGCCTACAAATTACTAGTTGGAGTACCGGCGACCAGGTGGCGTGGAAACAGTTGTATTTGGGTCATTCTTGATTGATCGTTAGCTCCGTTATTATCGAGTTGTTGCGACGTAAGTGCGCAACGTCTTGGATCCCGTACGTTTCAGTTTGATTCACATATATTAAACCTGACAGATAGTGTAACTACTTTTGAGTGTATAAGTTGAAAGGTGTTCTTATCCAACTTCCAATAAGCAATCACCTCCCGTACGCTTCATTTACATATAGAGTAAAAGATCTAATTTGACCACTCAAGGGACTAGACCAAAGTGGTCAACATACTAAGGTGGTCGAAATACAATGGTCTGGATCAATATGGTTTAACTAGGAAACGTTCAGGCAATCAAAAGTAACACGGTCAACTTAGTGAGGTGGTCAAGTTGGAAGGTTTAATTGTATCTGTGGCCGGAACGCGCTGCTGCGGTTGCCGGTTTGGTGAATACTTGCTCTCGATAACCTCAGCCTGCGGGCGATTTTAGTTGTGGTTCCATAGTGATGATTCCGTTAGTTTCCCGTCAAAATAGGCTAGAAAATAATGGACTACTGAAGAACCATAGACGATAGATTTTTTGTAACGATATGAGGTGCAGTTTTGGGGACAAATGTAGAAGTTCTTGTAGACCACCAGCCCTACAGTATATAAATGCCCCGTGGCCATATATTGCAAACCACGTCACTTAAGTTAAACCTTGGGGTGCGGTTCAGAATGACTTAATTTGCTTGAAGGGTCAAAAGGCAGGAATCAACATGTTGGTCTCTTGCAGAAGAGGTTCTTGTGACTGACTCCTTCGTGTTCCTACATATGTTTAGCGTCTGCTTGAGGTCCCATGTGAAGTAAGCCCGTTCATGTCTGGTAACCCTGGTGGAAGCGCGAACTTGCTGCACTCGGGATTCCAGTAAACAGCAACTAACCCCGTAAAGGACTCTTTTCTCTTCTTTTACCAACTGTGACTAAGAACCATAGCGGGCATAATGGAAGGAATAATCGTGTACAGCCTGATCTCATTCTGATCTATCCGATTTTGCAAAAATTTACGGTTGCTACAAGCTGTCTAAAGTTAGCCACCACATCACACCAAGCGGCCACCAGTTAAAGCTGGCCACACATTGCAGCCTGTCGGAATGTCACCGGAATTTGTACTCCCTGCGAATTTCGCTTGAATTATGTCATTTTGCGCCAACCTTATCCATGTTTAAAACTATGACTCAGCGATGTATTGCACAATATAAGTAATGTGAAATGATTCCCGTTCATCGAGTAATATCATAGTTGGACTGCACCTCGAAACACCGAGGAATATAACATTTATCATTTATCAACGCGTATATTTCTCCTTTTATTGAGAAACTGTGCCCACAAAGAAGCGGATCATTTGCGCATGTGCAACATGCTCACGCATGCGGGGTTGTCAATGTTTGGGGGTTATACAGAGATGCAAAACTAACGTTTGGGAAGATGTTTCGGGGTTTTCACTGCATTTTTCGATTAGAACACGAGCAATCTCAGGTTTTTCCAGGGCAGATCGGGGATACCAGGAAGTCGACAAGCCATGAAAAGGAAAAGAACGTGAAAGGGGATAAAACAATTGGAACCAGCAACCAAAATCAAACGAGTAACATATATTTGTGCATAACGTTTTAGAGTAATAGATGGCAAGCTATCTATGTTTGGTGCAGTTTTACTCCTATGCAAAAGTGATAGACTTAGAAATAATGTGTCAATGTAGCCATCTATGAATTTTCAGAGATACAGCTTTGTTGGCCGAGTAATCTAAAATAATAAGTACGTAGGAGCAAAGCAAATTGAAGCGTATGGAGGTTCCTAGACCTGGATATTGAATTGATCTGATCAAACAAGGTGTGATATGTGTTAAGAAATTTTTGTGATACAAAGGGGGCTCCGTTGCTTCCTGTTCAGCCTTCACGTGTAGGTGGGGATTTATGGCTGGCTCAGCCGTACATCCAAAGTTGATGTTGATGTAGGAGAAGCAAATACGTTAATAAATACACGCTTGTACTGTGCAACCCTAGACACGCCCATCAAGGTATGATCAACAAAGTACGGTAATGTACAAAATATCGAACACAGGTTGATTAGGAATGCATACAGATTCTTAACCGACTTTTGACATAGAGGTGATAAAATCAAGCACATGGTCTAAGGAACAATTTAATCGTTGATATTGATGACAATATGTCAACTGCTCATGAAATCTACTTAGACGGTATTCCATTAGTGCCAAAGTGAATATCCCCGTGAGTCGACAGATGCGTGATCTCTTATAGTTCCATTTTTCTATTGTTCGGTGGGCAAACATCAAACGCACACAAATGATGTCGATAGAGAGACAAATCCAATGGCGCTTTCGCCCATTAACTCTGAACTTGTGCAGAAGAAAGTGATTTATTGCTGTCAATGATCGAGAGCTTGAACTATGTACTGTGACTCAAAAGTCATCAGCTGCACTGAACTTCCTAGGCAACGTACGTTTCTCACACTACACCACTGGTTAATGATTGCACAGGTGCTCACTTTTGGTTCCTCTGCGGTATGCATATATCTCGTTGGCACTGTATGTGCGAACACACAGGGAATGTGGCCAATTTCCTTTAGCATAATGATACACAGTTGTACGTCAAATGACAGCTCGATTCGTACCCACCAGCCATGGAAAATTACGCGGCCTTCATCTGTCCTGTCTAGTTACACTAGCGTAACAAATGCTTGTTGTAAGATGTCGTTTCGTGTTCTCAACTCTAACAGGCTAACTGAGGCAGCTGTGATCCGGAATCAACACGAATATTTCTTGCATGTCCTGCAGTTATTCCAGGTCGGCTCATTCTGTATAACAGTGAAAGTCTGAACTAAGGTGTCTAATTAGATTGTTGAGTAGCTCTGTTACCGCTGGTTCCTCACTCAGAAGATGATGATACCGTAAGATCATTCAGTTGTCTAGACCAAGCTGAGCAGATAAGTCATGGCGAAACACTCCACCGAAGACGTCCGAGTACTGTGTGACACTAACTATTGTCTGTGTACACCTTCGTTTCGGGACCTAGCAGTGGAACAATGGTTTATGAGGGGGGGAAATCATCGGTTTAACATGTCCCACGTAAAGCCCACAAATAACCTAGATATATCCCCAAACTGGATTGCTTACATTAAGACACGGCATCTCTATTCCCTAATTATATTGCTCATTTACACTGCTTTACTGTGTCCTACAAGCAATTACCATATCGTATATTTATTCCTTTCACTCGATCAATGACATATCCTTGATGTTTCAAGGTCATTCATAGTATTGTTGCTGGGACACTGCCCAAATACTCACTCCGCTCCACGCTGTACAGTTTCTGCCCACTTGCACTACGATGGCAAAACCTATTCGTAAGTCATGTAGTGTATATATTATGCCTAATAGAACCACGGTTATAGGATAATTCGTTTTATACTTCTGCCCATACCATGCGTTAAGTCTAGGTTTATTTGTTCGTAGTCGCTAGTTTAGTTTTCGTACGACGTACTTAGTTTAGGCTTCATATCGTTGGTACATAAGTTTGTATAGGACAATCATGTCCGTTTCTGGTGATTCGCTTGATGATCTTAACTTTACTGACGCTGAGAAGCTTCGGAGAGCTGAATCCCGTATTCGTCTATTGGAGTCGGCTTTAACGAGCATGCGCATGTTGCAGGCGAAGACGGTTGATGTTAAGGACTACTGCGAACCTGAATTTGAGTCGGATGCGCTTATTAATGAACGATCGCGATTTATTCCGGCCGACGATTGTGTGCTTCCTCCCGAAGTTGCCATCTGCTCGTCATTTGTGAAACCTGTTAATAGGGGTCCGCACGTCCCGTCCGTAGCTCAGTTGGTTGGTCCGTCGGCATCCGTTGGTACCCGCGTTCGATCCCAGTCGGGGGCGTTTTGCTCCGGCCTTCAAGCTGACAGTAACCTGTGTCCGGAACGCAAATCCAGCGATTTTGGACCCAGCACGTCATCCTGTCTTCCAAAACGTGAACTGATAACATTCGATGGAGATCCTGCCCGCTATTGGATGTTTATGCGATGCTTCGAAGCCAATGTTTCCAGAACTACTTCCGATCCAACTATCAGGCTTTCATATCTGATACAGTACTGTTGTGGCGAAGCCAAAGAAGCTATCGAAAGTTGCTTAATACTCGACCCTGGTGAAGGTTTTGAAGAAGCAATGAACATTTTGCGCAGACGCTTCGGACGGCCCCACATGATTGCTAGGACTCACATTAATGCTCTAACCGATGGCCCTAACATCAGGCCCAATGATTACGCAGCTCTGTCTCGTATAGCTGTGGAGCTGCATTCATGTTACTTGACGTTGAAACAATTGAAGTATGAATCCGATTTGAACTCGTCCAGAACAATCAACTCTATCAACAGGAGGCTGCCCAACCATCTGCAATTCAAGTGGGCCGAGCATGTCGCCAGAGTTATCCGCACCGAAAGAGAACCGAACTTCATTGATTTGACAGATTGCGTGGATGAAACCGCAGACGTCCTCGATACTTACTTGTTCTTTGCCGCACGTCCGTGCGGACCACCGACCAGCACCGATAGAGGCAGAAGCTTAAACTCTCGGGGATATGCCGCTTGCCTAAACATTGCGGCTTCATCAGAACGAAATTTCCCTAAATGTGTTTCCTGTGAACAACGCCACTATTTAGATCAGTGCGATGATTTCCGAAAGCTCAACCTCAACAAACGTCTTGAATTCTGTCGCGCCCATAGACTGTGTCAGCTCTGTCTCAAACCGAATCATGACCTACCAAATTGTCGATCACGAAGGTGTTGTGGGTCGAACAATTGTAAGCTGCTGCACCACCCGCTACTCCACGTTGATCGAAGCAACTTCGGAACACCAAACACTGAAGGATCCAGTTTTGCTCTCAGTCACATCGAACGCTCTGTTGTGTCGCTTGGCTTGTTACCTGTGCTTGTTTCTGGGCCTGCTGGCACCATTCGAACATTAGCCTTAATAGATAATGGATCAGATACTTCACTGATTGATTCAACATTACTTCAAGTTATCGGGGTTCAAGGGTCCGTGACGACACTTAACATTAGCACCGTTGCTGGCCGATGTCAAGTGGAATCCCAGTTGGTTAGTGTAACTGTTCGATCTATAGATGGGGATGAGGCGGTCCAATTAGATTCAATTAGGTCAGTCAGTCGTCTCCCTGAAAAACTTGGAACGAGAAACAGGAACAACGATTTCGACAGATGGTCTCACCTCTCCGATCTACGGTTACCGGAGCTGGAAGGAAGGGTTGAACTTTTGATTGGTTGCGATAACCCATACCTACACTGGGCATTAGATCAGAGACGCGGGGATCCTGATGATCCGTATGCTGTTAAAACTCCATTGGGCTGGATCGTACTGGGACCGAACAAACAGCACGAGATTATGAGGGATCGATCCACAACACTGATAGTTGATCGAACAAGGAGGATCAACTCACTTCGCTGCGATACCACTGATCTTCATCAACTACTAGCACAAAGGTATGAAAGGGAATTTGATGGACTCAATAGTCCACGACAAGCCATGTCTGTGAACAACGGATACGCTTTAAAACTAATGGAAGCTTCTAAAAGAAAAGTTGGTACCCACTACGAGCTTGCGTTACCATGGCAAGCCGGGAGACTTCGGTTACCAGATAACCGACAATTCGCACTGATGAGGCTTGCCATGTTGAAGAAACGATTGTTGAAGAATGTCGCACTGCGTCAAGCATACACCAAGGCAGTGGAAGAATATATATTTAGAGGATATGCTGTACTCGCTCTAGTACAGGAACAGCAGATATAAGGGGAAACCTGGTACATACCCCACCACTCGGTACCGCATCCCCGTAAGCCCGGTAAAGTGGTCTTCGATTGTCAAGCTTCATACCGTGGAACTTCTCTCAATCAACAACTTCTACTTGGTCCAGATATGTCAAACAGTCTAGTGGAGACAGGTAAGACATCTGTCCGATATGTTTTGGTGTAGGTGGATCAGAGTATATCTACCAACTCTGCAGAATAGGCAGAAGTGGTTAACTGAAATTCGAGCTTTTAGGCAGGACGATTTAGTTTCAGTTTGTGATTTACGCATATCAAGAGGTCCGTGGCCTAATGGTGTTGTGGAGGAAGTTATCAAGAGCAAAGACCAACTAGTTGTACAAGCAATGGTGAGGACAAAAGATGTGTTGAGAAGAGATGTCAGACAGCTGTGCCTACTAGAAGCGTATCAGGAAGAAGAGAATGATGACGTGGAAGCCATCGTCCGGAATACGAAACCGCCGGGGGAGTGTAAAGTCCAAAAATAACTTTGATGTATCCCCAACCTGGATTGCTTACATGAGGACATGGTATCTCTATTCCCTAATTATATTGCTCATTTACACTGCTTTACTGTGTCCTACAAGCAATTACCATATCGTATATTTATTCCTTTCACTCGATCAATGACATATCCTTGACGTTTCAAGGTCATTCATATTATTGTTACTGTGACACTGCCCAAATACTCGCTCCGCCCCAAGCTGTACAGTTTCTGCCCACTTGCACTACGATTGCAAAACCTATTTGTAAGTCATGTAGTGTATATATTATGCCTAATAGAACCACGGTTACAGGATAATTCGTTTTATTCTTCTGCCCATACCATGCGTTAAGTCTAGGTTTATTTGTTCGTAGTTTCTAGTTTAGTTTTCGTACGACGTACTTAGTTTAGGCTTCGTATCGTTGATACATTCGATGCGTTGGTTACGTACGGAAGGAATAGTACATTTAATGACTGCACAATTAGACACAAAATTGTGCATTGGTGGTTCGACAGGGTAACTGCAGGTCAGAACAGTAGAATGTGCAAAAGTGCTGTAGTTTGAGAAGTCCCGTTGAACGCTTTGTGCGAAGGATATAAATTCAAAAAACCTGACAACAACGTGAAACACGCATCTGTGGATTCACCGTTATATGAAAGCTGACACACGTATATCCGACTATTCCAATTTCGTGGGGTTGGTGAGCACAACGTTTGTCTGTGTCTTGTCATACCTGGGGGAGCGGAATACAAATCTCTTACTACGACTAGTGTAATACATCGTCCAATCGTTCTTAAAAATGAGCAATGTAAGCGCAGAAGTGACAAATCTGGAAAGAGCCTTCAATGGCTGACAATTTCGCAGAGAAGAATAATTCCATCGGCATTCCAGCCGACTATATTAGGTTGGCCAATTATGTATTGCTGCTAAGTTTCAGAAGGGGGCGGAAGACGTCACTATGGTTCTTCAATATCTGTTAGCTCAAGGTGTACAGCTCTATTCCCGGAACAACTACTTTTCGGACTAGACGAACAATACCTGGCAGCTTCGAAAGCTCATTTTAAACCTGTACTGGTAGCTGCTCAAAAAATCAACCTATAAACCCACGGTTCGGCACACTGATCGCAGTCCAGTTTGATCCCGCGGAACGAGGTGTTCATGAAGCATGCACCATGAGTAGGGAAGAGCAGGTATAATGCAACCTTGCTGGTGCACCTCATTGATCTATGGCACACATGTGTTTGTATAAAAGGTTTACAAGTGACCCCGCATAGAGCAGGGACGCACGCAAACAACTTATTTGATGACGTGTTAGGGAAATACCCACAATTTCCCTCCTGGTTTACTCTGAAGCCAACCGGGGTTGTTACATAAGCTGGGAACTTGTATGCTTTAGGGACGATTTGCCTGAACTGGGACGAATGATGGTAAATTTACTTAATCCCATCTGAGTCTGCATCAACCTTTTATCCAAGGGGTTAATCCAGCTATCACTTTAGTCGATTTCCGGTTTTGTGTATGCGGCGGGACTTTTAAATGCCCCTTCCGTAAGCTGCCGTTTTACTCAGTGATCTCAACAGCTAAATGAATGCGCTATGAAAATCGTTAAGGCCCAGAGATGTCACTTGGGTTGGTGCTTTCCACAGCAAGTGCAACCACCTTACGAGGTTTGGTGTTATACCATTTAATAAACTTCGTACTCTACCCATGTTTGTGTGTGCTCAAATTGAGCAACTACTAGCGTATGATATGCGTGCTACTGCTCTCGGAATATACTCGCTTTTGATATGCTCACCAGCTGTTTATGTACATATTCTATTAGAGGACGTTACCATAACTTGCTGCTAACCGGCTTTCCGAGTATGCGGGCGCTACTGGGCTATCGATCGCACCGCAGCGGCGGTAGCGGAGCCTAACGCTGTCTAGCCCCAGCTGGGCGGACAGAAGTGTTGACCCGAGTGGGGCTACTGTCCCACACAGGTCAGCCAACTTTGTGCGAAGCCATCCTCTTTCTTTTCCCAACCCAATCGATAAATCTGGATGTTGAACATGCGACTAAGAGGGCCTTGACTAGTGTCGGATTGGCCTGCCTGTTAGCGGAACAACTATAGGCGTGCGGCTGGCGGCGCGCCCCAAAGCAGTCCCACTTTGGGTGAAGCAAATCTCCCCGGGGTGAGAGGACGTATCTGGGCTGTCCTAGCTATCGTCAATCTGGTTGGTCGATTGGTGAATTGGGTGGCCGTGGGTAGTTCAAATCGATACTGGGGCGACTCGAAACCCGTTGCTTGCCATTTCCGACCAGTTCAGGCCAAACGAAGGCACGCACGCGCGCACGTCGCATGCCTGCATGCATGCATGCATGCACTCACACAAACGCACAACGCTAATGCTTGGACGCGCAAGCAGGTGACCCAATTCTAGCGAGTGAATAACCCACGCATTTTTGCATCTCCGGTAGATAGCCCATGGGAGTTGTGGGAGTTAGGTTGTGCTTCAGCAGCTGCTTGACTATAATTCGCCACTAGGGTATGCTCACAACCGCGAGTTTCTAAAAGCGGCGATAACACATGCCGCAACCTTTCGAACTGGGGTTTGTTTGTTTTGGTGATTCCACGGAAATGTCCGCAGGGTGTCATGGGCGTGACTGCTTTTTAGTGTAGTTGCCTTGATTCCACTATGCCATTCCCTTGAGCCTCATGGTATAGAGATGAGAGTAGTCGATTCCATACGTTAATCAGCTGCTAGCAAAACTGATGGGGTGATAATTTGCCGGAGGAATTGGATCACCGCTGACAGAGGGAATGTGCCGTAACACGCAGTGAACGTGGGATACAGCCTAATAGCATCAACAACTAACCAGTTAATGATTTGCAACTCCATTAGGCAATAGCTGCGTTGTCTTTTGGAACCCTAGGCAAAGGAAGTGAGGCGGACGGACGAATAATGGTTGGAGTTCGGCAGCAAATAAACTATGCCACTGTAAACAGAGTCTTCGAAACTACTGTTACCTTCCAGTTTACAAACGGGAACCTTATTAACAACTCATGTACATCCGTATCCACATTGGTCACCTGCAGAAGGCGGAGGGATGTTACTCTCTCCCGCTGCATTGTTAACTAGCATCATGTGGTACATCCTTGTAGCCTACCACTTTTGGGGTTTAATCCGCATGTATAGACGGAATGCACTGTAATCCGGCATTTCATCCCCCGTATTAAACGTTCACTGTAGCGACCACGTACACCATTTTATATGTTCCAGTTTAATACCAAGCCGATCCCCCATCGGGACAAGTTAACCTACTCGCTCTAACTTTGCGCATTTTACTTGACGAACGTATAGTTTGTTCTTCTAACTCTCATAGAATGTCTGTCTTCTAATAAACCATAGTTGCACCTTGAAAATTGGTCCCGATGCAGATGACTAGAGAATGTTAATTCATAATTCGAGGACCAAACCCGTGAACAAACCGCATTCCCAGGACATTGTGTACTTGTTAACAAGAAGTTCGTGCCAGCTATTCGGCACCTCAATTGGGTTAAAATGGTTTGACTTATGGCAACGAAGCTCGAGTATTCCGTACCACTTCATTACGACGTTTATAGATGATACTTCGGATAAAGGCAGTTTTCTCTCCGAAGTTACCATTTTATGTGATCTACTACTCAAAGCTCCAGTCTTCAGCTTTGGGTGGTATGAAGCGTACTCTTCCGCTGCAATAATGTTACATCATTCCAACGACTTATGAATGACTGTAATGACTTAAGAAAGCACCGGAATAAAAATATCGTGTGGTATTCGCAGGCTCAGCACTGCTCCCCTGTAAATGGGGATGATTATATCATGCTAACACAGCTGGAAGCCGCACCCAACGGACGTACCGTGGGAGAAGGGCAACCGTCTGGCCGGCTCCGGACAGCCTCACAATCCAACATACCCAAATGGCTGGGCCAAAGCCTTGAGTAGCAAACAACACTCGGACAGCCGCTGGTGATGTCGTTATGACCCGACGTAGTTCGAACGACCTCCAAGCGGTGACACCAACGTCTAGGTATTATGAAAGTTCGAACATGGCAACACAGTCCCAATTTGCGCACTACACACTTGGAACCTTTCCAATTTGTCGTTCTCCTGCGCCTCAACACTTACGACGTAACGGCAAAGGTAGAGTTATGCACTACGCATACTTCCTCCGGTTGAGTTGTGTACCATGCTACTTTCGTCCGATTTCCTTGTGCCTCTTTGTTGCCACACATACTACTCACCAGTAGCGAACCATAATATGCTTGAGCCCTGGCAGTGCGTGATTGGGACGGGAACACGATGTAGCAGTGTGCGCTTTGGGTGCTAGAAGGGAACAATTGTCAAAGAACTTTGGCCTATGCTGGTGCAATTTGCGCTTACCCACGTCAATTGTTTAGAGCTGGGATTCTCCAGCGCACACTGCGGAGTATGCCGAAATGTCCGTAAAGTAATGTAGGACTGGCGTTTCCAGTTACTCTCGCGGATCAGCTTGACAGTTGTTCCTCCCGACTCTAGGAGTGGCTTTGTATGCTCACTAAAATGAATCTCAGGACTATACGTTTTCACTTCCTACTCCATAGAACAACGGTAAATGGTGTATTACACGTAAAGAATGCAAATGCTGAATAAGTTTTGTAAGATGGTCATGGTGAGAACCAGAAAATGTGGAAAATGTGATGATAAAGTAAAACAAGGTTTCGGTAGACTCCCCGGTGTTCACACAGAGGCATACGTATACGTGCATGTTGCCAATGCGTAGGGTAATGCTGGTTGGCGCAACACTTTTCACTTACTATACTCCCCCGATATACACGGGCTGTATTTCGTAATGCAGGTGGGTTGAAGCAAGTTCAAAACCTTGGTTAAACACAGATAAAGTGGGAGCAAAAGCAACGTAATGGCTGGCAGGCAAGAAGAGAGTAAAAGGTTCACCGACATTTTAGCAGACTGTGTTGCGTGGCTAATTTGGTCTGGTGGCCCCTGAGATTCGTGCTATTGCTGTTTCAGTAGATGGCGAAAGACGTGGTTGGGGTTCCTCAGAATCGAATAGGCCATCAATTGGTCGCCACATAGGTGACAATACTGACTGGTGTGTAATCCCAGGGTTCTCAGCTATACTTGATATGGAAAGTAGAACAATCCTTTGAGGTGCTTAGTGGCTCTTCGCTGTGGAGTCTTGGGGGCGACGAGGTCTTGCTCATGCCAGGACTGCCACGTCTTCGTTGTGCATTCCACTTGAAAGCGCATAGGAAGGGCTGTAGGCTTCTGAGCTAGGGATGTAGCCTCCGGTGTGTATGACACTAACAAATTGAACTGTCTGGCGAATTCCATAGCAACATCGGGGTTGTTCACGTAGAAACGACTACTTGGTGGCTTTGATGAGGTCAGGTATGGCACTGTAGTGTGGCGACAGGGTTTCTTCGATGTCTGCTTTGAATTTCTCTGTGTAACAGATCTAGTGGAATAGCGGTGCTGTATGACTGCTGCTTACCAAGGAGCTGCTCACTGTTACTGTGCCTACCAGAGGTTCCTCAATGGTAAACACGAGGTGCAGATTGGCCGGATTATTTCCCGTTCCACAGCTTGGAAGCAGCTACATGCTTATGAAGCGGTATGCATAGAACTAACTCTTGCGGCTCGACCGTAAGTTCCTCGCCGAAGAAAACTGAAATCTCCAGCGTATAAAAGTTAAGCTCTCTCAGAAGTAGTATGTGACTGTAAGGCCGAGTCAGAACAGGTCTTATGGCAGCGATTAGACGACTGTTCATCCCTAATAGGAATGGCCACTAAACACATGTCACTAGGTTTTAGTTGCAGGTAAAACGGAAGACAGCCAAGCAAACGATTTTGAAATGTACTTCATTGTGTTGCCGCAAAGTTACACCACCTCCTCTACTGGATCGATCTTGTCGGGTAAATAAAGTCGATCAGCTAAGCGTTGTCTATCATGATCGGACCCAGAAACGTAGGATTTTGACCAGTTTGTAGTACCACTAGTTCGGTGAGTAAGTCTGGTGTACCGGTATACAAATCGCAAATTACCTCGAAGTCAGAATCATTTGTGAAGTTGCATGCGACGTTTGTGAGTTGCCGGACGGCAACATGTCATATTTTTTTGGTCAACTCCTGATTTCGTACGGTGCGTAGTCAGTGACAGTGTGTTCGTATGAACCGCAATTCGTTTCGAGCCAGCTATGCGATCATACTATTCACTGCTATTCAACTGCCAGATAGGGGAAATGTGTTCCTTGAGGATTCGTCTGTTAATCAATTTTGTCAATACCCATTTTACTGAATAGCGACATGTCAACGCTACAAGGGATAAGGTTGAGGCCAACGTTGCCTCTACTGTCCTTCGTTCGTTAACTTAACTCCTACTCGGATGATCACTGGTACGAAGTTGAACGTCTGACATACAGTGTCTTGAAGGAGGTTTGAATCCACACACGTAGATTACTGACTGACTGACTACTGGCTCCATGTCACCGCTACACTGACAAACATTCTGAGAGACCAACGATCGTTACTGAGGAGTATGGTGTTCATCTTTGTCATGACAGGGCTTGGTCCAATGTTGCATCATCTTGATACGTCTTGCACGCTTTTGGGATGCGTCACGTGAGTGATTACTCATGGGATACCCGGTCCATACGGACCGGATGAACAATGAATTTATACGGGTTAAGAAGCGTTGCTTTACAAGTCCCGTTGGATAGTTGGTGGGGATACCAACATAACAATAATGATGATAAGGATAGTAAAATAGTTAATACTTTAAATATGATAATAAAGACTTATCGTTTGCTTCGTTGTAGTCCTGCGATCCTCTTAGATTCACAGCACCCACAGTTAAAAACAAATAATTCCATGGTAAACTCCGGGTGTAGGATGGAGACGCAGGGTTAAGTGACAAAGTGTAGGTGGATGAGTGCTTGGTCTGACCGTCTTTGAAATACTGTAAGTGTCGGTGCAGAGAGGACCGATTCTGGGAGAGCATTCCACGGGTGACAGACACGGACGGAGAAGAAGTTTCTGCGGCACTCCAGACGACTGTATTGTTCTGCGAGTTTTAATGAGTGGCCCCTCAGGTTTGTATTGCTGCTGAGTTGCAGTAAAGGGCGGCACACATAATGTGGGTCTCGCAGAAGCAAGTATGCCATAATCAGGTCACCTCGTATTCGGCGATGGCTTCCACTGAGCAATCCCAGTCGTTGCAGCCTCCCCTGGTAGGAAAGATTGCGCATTCCAATTACGTTCTTAGATGCCCGGCGTTGTGACTTCCCCAGTGCATAAAGGTCGTGTTTCAGCCATGGATGCCAGGCTTGCATTGCATATTCGACATGGGGACGAACATACGCACTGAGCATTTGTCGAAATATGGAGCTGCTTATTTGTCCAAACGCCCGTCGCAACAGCCCGACGTGTTGGTTCCCGGTCTTCGAGCCTTTTCGGATTGCCTGGAGCAACCCAAGTCATCTTGAACCAGGACATCCAAGTCACGTTCGAGAGTTGATTGTTGCAGTACATCCGTTCCGAGTCGATATGAGTGGCTGCACTGATGTCGGATGGAAAGCACCTTGCATTTATTGACGATGAAATGCTATAGGTTTTGGGTCGACCATTGATACACCGTATCTAAATCACTCTGAAGCACATGTTGGTCAGCTTTCGCCAGGATCCTACGCCAGATGTTTATATCGTCGGCAAACATTAGGAAGTTTGAAGCGATTCCCTGTGCGAAGTCATTAATAAACACCAAAAACAAACGTGGACCTAGAACTGACTCGTTCGGCACACCACACTCCACTTTTATGGCGTCCGATAAAGAGCTCCGAACTCGGACCACTAATTGCCGTTGAAGTAGAAAGTTGGCAATCCAGCTTAAAAGAGGGTCTCCGATCCCGTAATGCTTCAGCTTGGATAGTAGTATCCGATGGTCTAGACGATCGAAGGCCTTGGAAAAATCCAGGTAGGTCATGTCATCACCTTCTCCAGCGTCAGCTGCTTCGGTCCAACTACTGCGTGCAATGAGTAAATTCGTTGTACATGACCGCTGTCGACGGAAGCCGTACTGTTTGGGAGTGATGAGGTTGCAGTTTTCCAGGTAGCTCACCAGTGCATCGGCAACTATGGAGTCCATGATATTGGAGAGTATAGGAAGAAGGGATACTGGGCAGTAGTTGGAGGGCTCAGTTCTGCTTCCACCTTTGTGAATCGGGTTTATTATTCCAAGGTTCCACATGGCGGGAAGTTGGTTTTGGTTTGAGCAGCGCTGGAAAAACTGAGCTAAATGTCCTGCCAATTAGCTTGCTGCTGCTCCCAATGCCTCTGGACGAATGGTGTCGACACCTGGCTAGCTGTGTTTGCGTAGAGAAGTCAGCTTTTGCAATACAGCCTCTGCGGTAAAATTGATGTGGGTTAGTCCTGGTGAGCAGAATACAAAGCTTGGTAGATCGCTTGGTGGCAAGACCCTTTGAAACGTGGGGGCGTATTGCATCTGCAGCGCGTTTGCAGCTTCCATAGATGTTCTCGTTGGGCCATCAACCGTCTTGAGTGGAGGAAATCCTTGCCTCACCTTTCGTAGGCTACTGACGTGCTTGTACAGCAGCTTGTGGTTAGCACTGAAGGTTTTTGCGATATTCTTCTGATAGGCGGCTCTGTCTTCTCTTAACAGTTGAGTGCAGTGGTTAAGTTGAGTTACGTAGTTGTCCCAAGTTTCTGGTGCTGGAGCTTCTCTGTACACTCGCCATGCTGCGTTGCGTACTGTCATCCATTTTCGAGTTCTGCTCCTAACGAAAGAAACTGATTTGCACTTATTACAAGCTTTTATCTCTGAAGCCTGTGCAATCAGTTGACTGAATGCGTTGACGAACTCAAGCCAGGCGACTTCCGAGGGTTCTTCTTCGAGGAAAGACCATGTTGTGGCGCTGACGTGCTGGGCAAGTCGGTCGTACCTTGTGATGGTTCGCATAGTCTCATCCTTTTCATTCAGATATTCTGCATAGCAGAGGGAGTTGAATCTGATGTCTGCGTGATCACTGCGACCCAACGGGCAGTCTGAAACCAATGCATCAATCATATGCTCCTCGTTGGTAAGCACAAGATCCAGCACAGATGGCCTGTTACCTGCTCTGAACCGAGTGGGCAAAGTGATATGATGGAAAAGAGGAGCAGTAGTTACTAGCTCTTTCGTGATACTCACGAAATGCACCTATAGTTTCGAGATAAATGTTTGTTCTTCAGCCACAAGACAATGGGAAGCCGCCATTAGGGTAGTGTCGATGACGAATGAATAAAATTTGTGCTCGAGAGAAATTTGGGCCGGCCTCGGCAAAAGCAACCATGAGCATCGCACTTCAAGTCCTTAATATCTATTGATTTCTCAAGGTCATGCTGACGGACAGGCTAGAGCTAGCTGCGACCAATCGACGGGATGCCAAGCTGACCAAATTAACCACCCAGTTGAAACAATGGCAATGAATCGGAGCCCAAACTGCACAACCGGTAGCCCTGTACAGATTCAAGGATGAGAAACGACCAGCTTTTGTCGCTTATGTTGCTGTTCATGAAACAGACTAGTTGAGACACTGCGTCGTTTGCAATCTGCCTTCCGACAGATTCAATGCTTTTTGTCCACCCGGCCGATTGCATGGTCCGATTGCAGTGACTGGGAGGTAATGATGGGAGCCCCTTCGGTGCGAGGTTGTTACAGGTGCAAACCAATACGCCAGTCGTTCGCCGGAACCTTGCAACTTGCTCTCAACTGGGCCGAGAATTGAATAATAGGGCAACTATGAAATCACTTACCCTCAAACTAACTCCAACCATGGCCTTTGTTACTTGGTCCCGTGAGAGCTGAAGCAGAAGCAGTGTTACGATTGGAAAAACCAACTCATAAATTTACTACTTAAACACGGCGAGTAGCACGAAATACAGGAATGAGCTGCAACACCATTCGGTCCAAAACCATGCCTGCGGCCGTAACTACTGGAGGGAGTAGAATCTGTCAAGTAAAGAAGCGACTTTGGAACAAGCAGACATCGACATAGTTCTGTTCGGAAACACGTGGTAACGAATAAGCTCGTTCTCAGTGGTTCGCTATCAGCCCACTATAACCCCAAGTATGGAGACTAGAATGGGTACTTGAGATTTGAACGCAAGTAGTCATTGCATCCAAATGTCTCATCGAGAAGGCTACTTGATCGGTCTGGTGAAATCGAATTCAAGCAGAGTGGTGTGATCGCCATTATTAGTCATGCTGGCATGTGGCTAAAGTAAATCGCGGACAAAGTAATTTCTTCTATGCACACAGGTTCGAGTTTCGGAGCCTAATTGTTTTCGTCACTACAGTTGACGGCAGACGATATCTGACCGCTGTTGTTTGGCGTCCAGGTACACAGAGATGAGCTGCAATACGGCATACGAATTGATTTGGTAATAAGAATCCACTAAGCGCGGGAACACTGCATTCGTCACATAGTTCCTCATACCGGTTCCCTCGAGCACTTACAGATAGTCGCTTGTGGCTTGCTAAATATATTTTGTTCGACATCAGTACAAGTAATGGTACCCACATAAGTTAATCCTCCACCGAAGTGCCCTACCAATGAGTTGTTTGCACAGTGAACCTCAACAGTAAAAGTCAACACTAGTTAATACTTTTACAAATACCTCAGTTAAGGACCATGTGCAGAACAATTTTTGAAGAAGGAACACGTGGACATCTCGAAAGAACTCAAGCTATAGATCAGATAATGGTGCTATTCTTTCTGACGGATAGGTCAGCCTATGTTAAAACTTGTACGCTAGCCTTACTGAAGTGTCACAATTTCTAAAAGTGGATAACGAGAGCTACACGACATAGGTAATGAACAGGTCCATAACGAAACTTCTACACCGTTTAAAACAGGAAATTGTAATCAACTCTGATATATTCGTACACATCAGACCAAGGGAACAGTGATTCCAAGATTCTATGATTTGACCAAGGTGCATAAGGACTGTTTAGCACACAACCGTCAAGTGGCTTATCAAACGGCTGGAAGCACTTAGAATGTTCATCCATGGACAGATTCTGCCTCAAAGACACCTGCGCATTTTCCCACAACCGAAGTTATCTTGGCAGAAAACTTTTCGATTGAATGTAGTGTCCCTTTTAATCAATATTGAATTAGAGGAAGTCATAAGCTATTTACGCGAGTTCCTCCAGTTGCGCAGCGTCAACGTCGCTATCCCACAAGACCGACCGAGACAACTGTTATTTGTATGCAAAAGGAACATTCAATACCAATTTAACGGAACGCTGTACCGAAAAGTAAACGAGGTAGTCGTGGGTTAGCCTGTACGCGCCGTTACTCGCAGACGTCTTTATGAGCAAATTAAAGAACAACCAGTCAGACGAACCTATCAATAAATTGGTATGCTATCATTAACTGCGAGGCGATATAGTTTGTACCGAAGAAAATGAAGTGTGTATATAGGAATCCGCTTGCGAACCTGAACTGGGCACATAAGAAAATAACGTTTACTATTGAATTATAACCTGAAGAGTCCTTGGTATTTCCAGATGTCCAGATCAACAGAGTATCAGACCGACAATGCGGAATACAATGAACAGTGAACTTATACTGGTTCAGAAGCATTGCTTTACAAATCCCGTCGAGTCGTTGGTGGGGATATCGACATTACAAAAATGATGATAAGGATAGTAAAATAGATAATAATGTAAATATGAAAATAAGGACTTATCGTTTGCTTCGTTTTAGTCCTGCGATCCTCTTAGATTCACAGCACCCACAGTTAACAACGACTAATTCCATGGTAAACTCCAGGTGTAGGATGGAGATGCAGTGTTAAGTAACAAAGAGTAAGTGGATGAGTGCATCGTCCAATATATCAATTTTTCTAGTTTTCTTCCGATAATTCAGAAATGAAATCTTGGTCGTTGCTTGACAGAGAGTAGGAGAAAGATATATAAAGAAGGCACGCTTTCAGATGAACTGTTCTATGACAAGTATGTTACAGTGTTCACCTGGAAGCACACGTGTGTTGGTGACAAGAAAGCGAACCGACTATGATGGTGCCGGAACTAACGCGCGACCTGAAGACTATCGACAACCGCTAACGCAAGCTGAAGGCAAGTGCACGGGCTGGAATAAAGAGAAAAAACTTCTAGCGGATGGTACGCAACAGGTAACCAAAAGTATGCGTCATATTGGGAGTGTTTCAGATACATGCGTAAAACAAAATTATTCTTTTGTTCCTAGATAACGAATTTTGATCTAGGCGCAGATTTCGTTTGCTTCTTGTAAGGCCACGCTCGATAATACGGAGTGCCGAAGGTGAAACCTCCTCGCGGAAAAGCGGCTAATATATCAGTCGCTGCCGTATAAGGGTGACGCAATCGCGGAATGCACCACGTACAGGTTTTCCAACGCCACTTTGAGAGAGTAATTTGCGGCAGATCTGCGCATGTTTCACTTCAAAGCCAACCATGCGCCAGCAACTTACGGATATTATACCTCGTCCGCAGATTCCCTACTATGTATACAATTTCTCTTGCTAGTGTCGAGCAAAATGTATCAAAAAAATGACAAAGCAACCATCGGTAAAAGCTCAAGAGCAGTGGCAGCTTGTCTCTGCAACGGTGTGAGGAAGAATATGTCTAGTGCAGTGTTGTCGCACCTAATAACCATCATCACCGATTCAATTCGTATGGTACATTTCAGTCCTTCTACTACGTTTACGGACGCCAAATATGAGCGGTCAGACGGCGCCTATTGTAGACAGCGGAGACAATCGTAGATTGGCTCCAAAAACATGCTCAGTGGATGTGCTGCAGGGTGATGGATGGGTTGTAGTCTTACTTTACGAAAGAGTCACCTCAGCTGCGCGTTATCATGTTGTCTCACCTCCACAGCAAAGACAAATGAACTTATGGAAGTGGAAATTGTGTTGGTAGTCCCTGTTGGATAGGTCTGACGTTGTCATTTGCTTCATGTACACCCATGGCAAACCCCTTACATCGGATTGAGCTTTAATCACGTGCGTTTGAAACCGATAACTGCTCATTCAACTTAGCCCTCGTGTGCACTAGAGTGGACTTAGTTGGCTCGACTGAAGCACAAATTTGAAACGGGATATTCCTTTATACTTCCCAACAGAAAAAGCAAGAAGTAAACTATGAGATGACTCAGTCATCTTCTGCATACTCGTCACTCACGAGCATGTAAAATCATTGAAATACTAAACGCGGTTCTATGAGACCGATGGCCAGTCAATCGTCGGCCAATCGGCGCACTACCGCAGTAAGTCCAGTTTTACAGTCAGCTGTTTCTGAACGCGACACTGACGGTTCTCGATGGATGACAATGGCTTCTAATAGCCTGAGAATGTGGGGCCGCTGACTACTCACCAGGAGGGTGAATGACTCATCGGGATTTACTCGGTGGTCGGGGCTCAGCAAGTACCTTATGATTGACGGATAGAAAATCCGTAGTAAAGCATTACCAAACACTTTCGAACCACTTACTTACTCAGAACGTGATAACTTGACCCACAAGCGAATATGCTCACCGAACTCCCGCTGAACGAGACTGTTGATTGTCTCTGTGGTTTTGTCTTAAAACAAATCTGACTACAGCTCCCCACAGAAGTTTCGTAGCACATGCTTCCTTTATGCACGGAAAACATCCTTTTGTTTTCAAGAAAAGGTATATCGACAGGTAGATTGTGTTGCCATGGTCTTTTCACTGCGTCCTTTGTTAGCAACTATGTTCATGAGCTTGATGGAAAAGAAGGCAGGTGACATCATAAAATCGGCAACTGTACACAAGTGTTAGCTGGATGATGTACTGCTTAGCATGGATTCTGACGATGATATCGTTCGTGCGGTCGTGACCCTCAACACTGTGCACTCGAACCTTACGTGTGACACTGAGCAAAACAATTGTTACACATACCTAAACATACTGATCCCATGGCGACTGGATAGTTCGATTGGAAGGTCAGTTTACCCAAAAGCAACATGGACAGGCCAGTAGTTATATTTTAAGCGTTTCTTCTTGATACTACACCAATGTTCGTTCGTTCGGACCCTGTTTCCTCGAGCCCACACGATTTGCACCCGGGACACATTAGAAGCAGAAATATGTTGTTCCAGCCATTGCAATCGAACGGTTATACGTCATACTTTAGGAAACGCCTTAGCGACATAGCTAGGCGAAATCATACAGCAACAGTCCAAAAGAAGCCGATCTTTATCGGACTACAACGGAAGATGGATCCGACTGGGGAAAATCACCGCAAAAAGTATTAAAGCTTCAGTAAAAGGGGCTTACAAAGTAGTAGAAAAACAGTTTGCAAGCATCAACAAATCTCTGTTTATGTGTCTCCAACGAGAC
>OX104066.1:117719178-117757378 GCA_944474145.2 Dicrocoelium dendriticum
ACGTCAGTGATTACTCATGGGATATCCGGTCCTTACGGACCGGATGAACAATGAATTTATACGGGTTAAGAAGCGTTGCTTTACAAGTCCCGTTGGATAGTTGGTGTGGATATCAACATAACAATAATGATGATAAGGATAGTAAAATAGTTAATACTTTAAATATGAAAATAAGGACTTATCGTTTGCTTCGCTGTAGTCTGCGATCCTCTTAGATTCACAGCACCCACAGTTAACAACAAATAATTCCATGGTAAACTCCAGGTGTAGGATGGAGACGTAGTGTTAAGTAACAAAGTGTAAGTGGATGAGTGCATCGTCCAACCGTCTTTTAAATACTGTTAGTGTCGGTGCAGAGAAGACCGATTCTGGGAGAGCATTCCACGGGTGACAGACACGGATGGAAAAGAAATTTCTGCGGCACTCCAGACGACTGTATTGTTCTGCGAGTTTTAATGAGTGGCCCCTCAGGTTTGTATTGCTGCTGAGTTGCAGTAAAGGGCGGCACACATGATGTGGGTCTCGCAGAATCAAGTATGCCATAATCAGGTCGCCTCGTAGTCTGCGATAGCTTCCACTGAACAATCCCAGTCGTTGCAGCCTCTCCTGGTAGGAAAGATTGCGCATTCCAATTACGTTCTTAGATGCCCGGCGTTGTGGCTGCTCCAGTGCATTAAGGTCGTGTTTCAGCCATGGATGCCAGGCTTGAATTGCATATTCGACATGGGGGCGAACATACGCACTGAGCATTTGTCGAAATATGGAGCTGTTTATTTGTCCAAACGCCCGCCTCAACAGCCCGACGTGTTGGTTCCCGGTCTTCGAGGCCTTTTCGGATTGCCTGGAGCAACCCAAGTCATCTTGAACCAGGACACCCAAGTCACGTTCGAGAGTTGATTGTTGCAGTACATCCGTTCCGAGTCGGTATGAGTAGCTGCCTTGATGTCGGATGGAAAGCACCTTGCATTTACTGACGTTGAAATGCAATAAGTTTTGGTTCGACCATTGATACACTGTATCTAAGTCACTCTGAAGCACATGTTGGTCGGCGTTCGCCTGGATCCTGCGCCAGATCTTGATATCGTCGGCAAACATTAGGAAGTTTGAAGCGATTCCCTGTGCAAGGTCATTAATAAACACCCAAAAACAAACGTGGACCTAGAACTGAGCCTTGCGGCACACCACACTCGACTTGTATGGGGTCCGATAAAGAGCTCCGAACTCTGATCATTAATTGCCGTTAAAGTAGAAAGTTGGCGATCCAGCTTAAAAGAGGGTCTCTGATCCCGTAATGCTGCAGCTTGGATAGTAGTATCCGATGGTCTAGACGATCGAAAGCCTTGGAAAAATCCAGGTAGATCACATCAACACCTTCTCCAGCGTCAGCTGCCTCGGTCCGACTATTGCGTGCAATTAGTAAATTAGTTGTACATGACCGCTGTCGACGGAAACCTTGTTGTTCAGGAGTGATGAGGTTGCAGTTTTCCAGATAGCACACCAGTCCATCGGCAACTATGGATTCCGTGACATTGGAGAGTATAGGAAGAAGGGTTACTGGGCGGTAGCTGGAGGGATCAGTTCTGCTTCCACCTTTGTGAATCGGGGGTTATTATTCCAAGCTTCCACATGGCGGGAACTTGGTTCTGGTCTAAGCAGCGCTGGAAAAACTGAGCTAAATGTCCTGCCAGTTGGCTTGCTGCTGCTCCCAATGCCTCTGGACGAATGGAGTCGACACCCGGCGAGCTGTGTTTGCGTAGAGAAGTCAGCTTTTGAAATACAGCCTCTGCGGTAAAATTGATGTGGGTTAGTCCTGGCGAGCAGAATACAAAGCTTGGTGGAAAGACGCTTCGAATTGTGGGGCGTATTGCATCTGCAGCGCGTTCGCAGCTTCCATAGCTATTCTTGTTCGGCTATCATCCGTCTTGAGTGGAGGAAATCCTTGCCTCACCTTTCGTAGGCTATTAACGTGCTTGTACAGCAGTTTGTGGTTAGCACTGAAGGTTTTTGCTATGTTCTGCTGATAGGCGGCTTTGTCTTCTCTTAACAGTTGAGTGCAGTGGTTACGTTGGGCTACGTAGTTGTCCAAGTTTCTGGTGCTGGAGCTTCTCTGTACACTCGCCATGCTGCGTTGCGTACTGTCATCCATTTTCGAGTTCTGCTCCTAACGAAAGAAACTGATTTGCACTTATTACAAGCTTTTATCTCTGAAGCCTGTGCAATCAGTTGACTGAATGCGTTGACGAACTCAAGCCAGGCGACTTCCGAGGGTTCTTCTTCGAGGAAAGACCATGTTGTGGCGCTGACGTGCTGGGCAAGTCGGTCGTACCTTGTGATGGTTCGCATAGTCTCATCCTTTTCATTCAGATATTCTGCATAGCAGAGGGAGTTGAATCTGATGTCTGCGTGATCACTGCGACCCAACGGGCAGTCTGAAACCAATGCATCAATCATATGCTCCTCGTTGGTAAGCACAAGATCTAGAACAGATGGCCTGTTACCAGTTCTGAACCGAGTGGTGATGGCAAAGAGGAACAGTAGTTACTAGCTGTTTCGTAATACTCACGAAATGCACCTATAGTTTCGAGGCGAATGTTTGTTCTTCAGCCACAAGACAATGGGTAGCCGCCATTGGGGTAGTGTCGACGCGAATGAATAAAATTTGTGCTCTAGAGAAATTTGGGCCGGCCTAGGCAAAAACAACCATGAGCATCGCACTCCAAGTCCTTAATACCTCTTGATTTCTCAAGGTCATGCCGACGGACAGGTTAGTGCCTTAGCTGCGACCAATCGACGGGATGCCAAGCTGACCAAATTAACCACCCAGTTGAAACAATCTCAATGAATCGGAGCCCAAACTGCACAACCGGTAGCTCTGTACAGATTCAAGGATGAGAAACGACCAGCTTTTGTCGCTTATGTTGCTGTTCATGAAACAGACTAGTTGAGACACTGCGTCGTTTGCAATATGCCTTCCGACCGATTCAATGCTTTTTGTCCACCCGGCCGATTGCATGGTCCGACTGCGGTGACTGGGAGGTAATGACGGGAGCCCCTTCAGAGCGAGGTTGTTACAGGTGCAACCCAGTACGCCAGTCATTTGCCGAAACCTTGTAAGTTGCTGTCAACTGGGCCGAGAATTGAATAATAGGGCAAGTATGAAATCAATTACCCTCAAACTAACTCCAACCATGGCCTTTGTTACTTGGTCCCGTGAGAGCCGAAGCAGAAGCAATGTTACGATTGGAAAAATCAACTCATAAATTTACTACTTAAACACGGCGAGTAGCACGAAATACAGGAATAAGCTGCAACTGCCTGCGGCTGTAACTACTGGAGGGAGTAGAATCTGTCACAAGTAAGAAGAGACCTTGAAAAAGCAGACATCGACATAGTTCTGTTAGGACATGTGGTAACGAAAGGCCTCGTTCTCAGTGGTTCGCTATCAGCCCACCATAACCTCAAGTATGGAGACTAGAATGGGTACTTGAGATTTGAACGCAAGTAGTCATTGCATCCAAATGTCTCATCGAGAAAGCTACTTGATCGGTCTGGTGAAATCGAATTCAAGCAGAGTGGTGTGGTCGCCATTATTAGTCATGCTGGCATGTGGCTAAATTAAATCGCTGACAATTTCTTCTATGCACACAGGTCCGAGTTTTGGAGTCTAATTGTTTTCGCCACTACTGTTGACGGCAGAAGGCATCTGACCGCTCCTGCTTTGCGTCCGGGTACACAGAGATGAGCTGCAATACAGCATGCGAATTGATTTGGTAATAAGAGTCCACTAAGCGCGGAAACACTGCATTCGTCACATAGTTCCTCATACCGCTTCCCTCGAGCACTTACAGACAGTCGCCTGGTGGCTTGCTCAATATATTTTGTTCGACATCAGTACAAGGAATTGTACCCACATAAGTAAATCTGCCACCGAGGTACCTTATCATTGAGTTGTTAGCACAGTGAAAACAGCAAAAGTCAACACTAGTTAATACGTTTACAAATACCTCAGTTAAGGACCATGTGCAGAACAATTTTTGAAGAAGGAACACGTGGACACCTCGAAAGAACTCAAGCTATAGATCAGATAATGGTGCTATTCTTTCTGACGGATAGGTCAGCCTATGTCAAAACGTGTACGCTAGTCTTACTGAAGTGTCACAATTTCTAAAAGTGGATAACGAGAGCGACAAGACATAGGTAATGAACAGGTCCATAACGAAACTTCTACACCGTTTAAAACAGGAAATTGTAATCAACTCTGATATATTCGTACACATCAGACCAAGGGAACAGTGATTCCAAGATTCTATGATTTGACCAAGGTGCATAAGGAATGTTTAGCACACAACCGCCAAGTGGCTTATCAAACGGCTGGAAGCACTCAGCAAGTTCATCCATAGACAGATTCTGCCTCAAAGACACCTGTGCATTTTCCCACAACCGAAGTTATCTTGGCAGAAAACATTTCGATTGAATGTAGTGTCCCTTTTAACCAATATTGAATTGGAGGAGGTCATAAGCTATCTATGCGAGTTCCTCCAGTTGCGCAGCGTCAACATCGCTATCCCACAAGACCGACCGAGACAACTGTTATTTGTGTGCATAAGGAACATTCAATACCAATTTAACGGAACGCTGTACCGAAAAGTAGACGGGGTAGTCGTGGGTTAGCCAGTACGCGCCGTTACTCGCAGACGTCTTTATGAGCAAATTAAAGAACAACCAGTTAGATGAACCTATCAATAAGTTGGTGTGCTATCCTTAACTGCAGGCGATATAGTTTGTACCGAAGAAAATGGAGTGTGTATCTAGGATCCGCTGGCGAACCTGAACTAGGCACATAATAAAATAACGTTTAATATTGAATTATAACCTGAAGAGTCCTTGGTATTTCCAGATGTCCAGATCAACAGAGTATCAGACCGACAATGCGGAATACAATGAACAATGAATTAATACGGGTTAAGAAGCATTGCTTTACAAGTCCCGTTGGATAGTTGGTGGGGATATCGACATAACAATAATGATGATAAGGATAGTAAAATAGATAATAATGTAAATATGAAAATAAGGACTTATCGTTTGCTTCGTTTTAGTCCTGCGATCCTCTTAGATTCACAGCACCCACAGTTAACAACGAATAATCCCATGGTAAACTTCAGGTGTAGGATGGACGTAGTGTTAATTAACAAAGTGTATGCAGATGAGTGCATCGTCCAATATATCAATTTTTCAGAAATGAAAGCTTGTTCGTTGTTTGACGGAGAATAGGAGAAAGATATATAAAGAAGGCACGCTTTCAGATGAACTGTTCTGAACTGTTACAGCGTTCACCTGGTAGCAAGAAAGCGGACCGACTATGATGGTGACGGAACTAACGCGCGACCTGAAGACTATCGCTAACCGCTAATGCAAGCTGAAGACAAGTGCATGGGCTGGAATAAAGAGAAAAAGCTTCTAGCGGATGCAACGCAACAGATAACCAAAGGAATGAGTCATATTGGGAGTGTTTCAGTTACATGCGTAAAACAAAATTATTCCTTTGTTTCTAGATAACGAATTTTGATTTAGGCACAGACTTCGTTTGTTTCTTGTAAGGCCACGCCCGATACTACGAAGTGCCGAAGATGAAATCTCCTCGCGGAAATGCGGCTACTATATCAGTCATTGCCATATAAGGGTGACGCAATCGCGGAATGCACCACGTACAGGTTTTCCAACGCCACTTTGAGACAGTAATTTGCGGCAGATCTGCGCATGTTTCACCTCAAAGCCAACCGTGCACCAGCAACTTACAGACATTATACCTCGTCCGCAGATTCCCCTCTATGTATACAATTTCTCTTGCTAGTGTCGAGCAAAGTGTATTGGGAAAATGACAAAGCAACCGTCAGTAAAAGCTCAAGAGCAGTGGCTGCTTGTCTCTGCAACGGCGTGAGGAAGCATATGTCTAGTGCAGTGTTGTCACACCTAGTAACCATCACCACCGATTCAATTCGCATGGTAAATTTCAGTCCTTCTACTACGTATACGGACGCCAAATATGAGCGGTCAGACGGCACCTAGTGTAGACAGCGGAGACGATCATAGATTGGCTCCAAAAACATGCTCAGTGGATGTGCTGTAGGTTGATGAATGGGTTGTAGTCCTTGTAGTCCTACTTTACGAAAGAGTCACCTCCTCAGCTGCGCGTTATCATGTTGTTGTCTCACCTCCACAGCAAAGGCAAATGAACTTATGGAAGTGGAAATTGTGTTGGTAGTCCCTGTTGGATAGGTCTGACGTTGTCATTTGCTTCATGCACACCCATGGCAAATCCCTTACATCGGATTGAGCTTTAACCAAGTGCGTTTGAAACCGATAACTGCTCATTCAACTTAGCCCTCGTGTGCACTAGAGTGGACTTAGTTGGCTCGACTGAAGCACAAATTTGAAACTGGAAATTCCCTTTATACATCCCAACAGAAAAATCAAGACGTAAACTGTGAGATGACTCAGTCATCTTGTGCATGCTCGTCAATCACGAGCATGCAAAATCATTGAAATACTAAACGCGGTTCTATGAGACCGATGGCCAGTCAATCGTCGGCCAATCGGCGCACTACCGCAGTAAGTCCAGCTTTACAGTCAGCTGTTTCTGAACGCAACACTGACGGTTCTCGATGGATGACAGTGGCTTCTAATAGCCTGAGAATGTGGGGCCGCTGACTACTCACCAGGAGGGTGAATGACTCATCGGGATTTACTCGGTGGTCGGGGCTCAGCAAGTACCTTATGATTGACGGATAGAAAATCCGTAGTAAAGCATTACCAAACACTTTCGAACCACTTACTTACTCAGAATGTGTTAACTTGATCCACAAGCGAATATGCTCACCAAACTCCCGCTGAACCAGACTGTTGATTGTCTCTGTAATTTTGTCTTAAATCAATATCTGACCACAGCTCCCCACATGCTCCCTTTATGCACGGAAAACATTCTTTTGTTTTCAAGAAAAGGTATATCGACAGGCAGGTGGTGTTGCTATGGAGTGTTCACTGCGTCCTTTGTTAGCAAATATGTTTATGAGCATAATGGAAAAGAAGGCAAGCGATATCATAAAATCGGCAACTCTACACAACTGTTAAGTGGGTGATATACGGCTTATTATGGATTCTGACGATGATTTCTTTCTTGCGGTAGTGACCCTCAACACTGTGCACTAGCACCTTACGTGTGACACTGAGCAAAACAATTGTTACGCATTCCTAAACATACTGATCCCATGGCGACTGGGTAGCTCGGTTGGAAGGTCAGTTTTACCGAAAAGCAACATGGACAGGCCGGTATTTACATTTTAAGCGTTTCTTCTTGATACTACACCAATGTTCGTTCGTTCGGACCCTGTTTCCTCGAGCCCACACGATTTGCACCCCGGACACATTAGAAGCAGAGATATGTTGTCCCAGCCACTGCAATCGAACGGTTATACGTCGCACTTTAGGAAACGCCTTAGCGACATAGCTAGGCGAAATCATACAGCAACAGTCCAAAAGAAGCCGATCTTTATCGGACTACAACGGAAGATGATCCGATTAGGAAAATCACCGCAAAAAGTATTAATGCTTCAGTAAAAGGACTTACAAAGCAGTAGAAAAACAGTTGCAGGCGTCAACAAACCTCTGTTTATGTGTTCCAACGAGACACTGCTAACAAGACAGTGCAGATCCTAAGGTTATGTCTCAAGATCAGTGAACACATTCCAAAGTGGTTACGCAGCCGTATAGCGGCGGAATCAGGTGAATTGAGCAACCGAGTTACCCGTCAAAGGTACTTGCTGAGCACCGGCCACCGAGTCGATCCCGACGAGTCGTTCACTGTCCTGATGCACAAACAGCGGCCTCACGTCCTCACGTTATTGGAATTCACTGACCTCCACCGAGAACGGCCACTACTCTGTGTGCAGAAACAGCTGACTGAATACGGACTTACCGCGGTAGTGCGAGATGTGCCGATTGGCAAGACCACTTTGTATGACGGCAACGAGCCTGTTACCGTATCCATTTTTGAGCAACATGTACCTTTGTTCTCGATGTGCCTGCTTTTTTGAAATGGGTTACTAAGCTTCGCGGCTGGCTTGCCGAACAGCGTTCTCGTAGTGCCAGCTGGGGGGTTGGGGATTTTCCCGTTCCAGCAAATGGTTCGGCGGCAGTGTTCCAGGATGTGGTAGGTTTTCGCCTGGCAAGCGTTCTCCCTGTAAAAGGCCACATATGTCGTTTAACAACACGGTGACGTGGTGGATGTGACTCGCCACTAGATAAAGTCACTGCCCCTTGCTTCATCCTGGCGAAGCGTTGTATTCCAGCAACTTTATGCTGTAATTCTGGGGAGCATCGGGCGCCTGTTTGACAAAGGAACAAACGAAAGGCGTATGAATTGAGCAATCAGTCACCGGCTCTCAATGGGCGCGATTCGCTTAATTCGCTCCGCTGCCTTGCGAGCAGGCTATTCAGCCAAAGGCTTGGGGTGATGTCCCCTAAGTCAACACCCTACTTCGGCTTGGGCAACAGCGTAGTATCTCGCTCTCTGACGAAACCATGGGCTTTAATGTGTTGTTTCTTTTATAATTTTTGTACCTTCTTTAGTGTTCCCTAGTTTCTGATGGCTCTGTCTATTCATAGATGTTGTATATATATATATATATATATATATATATATATTTTTAAACTTTACATTTGTAAAGGTCTCCGCTGATATGTGCATGCGCTGCGTATGCACATGCGTATGAGTCCTCTTACCGATCGACCACAGCTGCTTGTGTCACAATCGCGGGCGCAGTGAGACGTGATTCCACTTCAGTTTAACGGAATATAGTCAAGTCAATGTGCGCTTTATGTACCCGAAAGGGTACATTTTCAGCAGTGTACAATAACTACCGCGGAAGGATTAAGATGGCCAATTTAAAAACGCAATTATGTCGTTATAAGAATTGGCATCCGGTGCGCAGGTGTCATCCGAATGCGGTCCCCTATATATATGTAATAATTTCTGTCGAAAAAGTGAATCATTGGCATTTGCTTTCTATTGGTTGTAGTGTCGAATCCTAGTCTGTCAATCAAGACGATGGTACTTTAAGTTACAAAAGTGTCTTCGCTAAATTTACGAGTAGCACTCACAACATGTCAAAGCATGTTGTAAAAGCCAGCGCAGTGCAGCATTAGTGACGTTGAAATAGTATGACTAAACAAGAGGTTAATAATATCTGGTGAAGCCTGAAATCCGCGGTAGATAAAGTGAAAACGGTGGACTTTTGCCTCAACGGATGTACTAATTGACGCATATTCCTACACAATTGAAATCCCCCATCTACTACTTGATCGGTGACCACGTCTTACAACAAGATTTGCCTTGAATTGATGCATGGCGGAGCGTAAAGCAAAAGATGATCGGGGTCCGGGCGGTACTAAGGGTACGAGTTCGGAACGTTGCAACACAATGCGTGAACAGAGCCACTAAGTGCGGAGCATATCAGCAGCCATATGCATCAGTAATGATCACCAAAAAGTTTCACCAATCTTCGGACTCTCTTCTATAGTCTGCTTGGCACATGCTGCTTGTGTACCCGTTTTGGTTTGCACATATGTATTCTGCTTCCGTTGGGGAGTCGGTATAATCGGCTGTATGCCTGTTAAGGTCCGGTTTTCTTGGTACTTTACACTACTAAACAAAGCGCAGTAGTATCTGCTTTTAAACTACCACACGTTACAGGGGATCTAGTCATCTGCGTACAGGTGTAACTGTGTAATAAACCGAGGAAACTGACGAAGATCTGTATGTCCCAAAGTTGTACCCATCTGGTTAGGTGGTCGGACGCGAATGAGATGTTGGTTTGTGTGGAACTAGCTGTACAAATACCTTTAAAACTTCTCTGCAACACGCCGCTAACTACTGACTGCAGCTTGGCGCTGAGATATGTTGATTTCGCCGAGATCGTCACTTGTATGCTCCAGCGCCCTCACGCTGCATAGACCAGAAAAAGTCACCCCCATAGAAGGCGTGTACTTGTCACTGTAGCGTTGCTCCATGACTATAATGACTTGGTGAAAGCACTCACCATGCTCATCACTAACAAATCCCAAGTTTTCAGGGAAAAGTCAAGGTGACTATGCAAAAAGTGCATCTTGAGTGACATTAGAGCACCAACAGCCCGATAGTCCGCAATGCGCCTTTTGTGACGTTTTTGTAGTCTTTTGCCTTTGTTCCACCCCAAAATCCTCTACACCCTGCCTTGAATGATCTCCACGCTTCTAATCCAGATGAAGTCAACTGGCATTCGAATGCACCTTCTGACATTATCCGGCGAACATCAGGCCTAATAAGTATCGCTTCTTTGAACTTCCCATCACTGAGCCTCGGGAACACTTGTTTCAGGTACTGGAACGCAAAACTATGTCGCCGGAGGGCATTATGAAGTTTTTACTCAAACCAAGCTTGATGTGCAGGGGTGGTAGATAGCTATGATCAGGTTGCACAAGAGGCGTATGCTTTACACTCGTTTTCGCTGCAGCGTACTCCTTTCTCTCTGCGTACTTTTTGGTTGTGTGTTGCTGGTGAGTTGCTCTGCTGTCCCATAAGCACAAGGAACAGCAATATTTTGTGAAGCCTGCTTGCATACCAATTAAGAGTCCAATAACTTTGAAGTCAGCAAAGATGCTTCAACAGTACTTATTGTAGTTCAGTTCAGCAAGTATCTATTTCCTAGTTCCGTGATTCTCCTTCAACAGAGGCACAGTTGGGTACACATTTCCATTGTGGAGCAGAATGGCTTAAGACTATCTTGGACGAGTCATTGGACAAACGTCATTCATCTGATTTGCCCCACGCCAAGCTCCTTCATCCATCCTTCCACGTCGGAACAATAAGGAAAGTTTTTTCTCCTGTCATAGAAACCGGACAATTTAACATTTTGCTTTCTCTATACAGTAACCTTAGTGTTTGCAGCAAGTAAGTGCCACTGCTGCAGCCGAGATGCCAGCAACTCGGCCTCGTCTTTAGGCAATCCCAGGTCACGTAGCAAGTAATTCAGTCGAATAATGAAAAATGATTTTATACAGGTTAAGAAGCATTGTCATACAAACCCCGTTGGCTGGTCTGCTGGGTAAGCGAAAAAAAGTTAATGCAAAAGCAATTAGTAGTTTCACTGACAAAATAAGTGACCTGTCGTTTTTGACTCAGTAGTCTTGCACCCCAAGCGTTTCCATAGCTTCAATAGGTGAAAAAGCTAACTCCAAGGTATTTTCCGGCAGTAGGATGGAGAGTAGCGTCAAGTAACAAAATGTAAGTGACGGAGTGTGTCATCCAACCGACTTTTAACTATGGCTAGCGTGGGTGCTGAAACAACACATTCCGGGAGAGTATTCCGTGGTTGACACACACGAATGGAAACGAAATTGCTACGGCACGCCAGACGGCTGTACTGTTTTTTGCTAATTTCAAGGGATGGCCTCTAAGTTTGATGTTACTGCTGAGTTGCTGTAAAGAGCGGCGCACATGATTTAAGTTGTGTACAATCAAATACGTCATAATCAAATCGCCTCGTAATCGGCGATACCGTCCGCTGAATACTCCCAAACCTTTCAGCCCCTGCTCGTACGAAAGGTGGCGCATTCCAATGACGTATTTAGAAGCCCGACGTTGAAGTTGGTCCAGTGCAGTATGATCGTGCTTCAGCCACGCCTGCCAGGCCTGGATTGCGTATTCGACATGGGGACAAACATACGCATTCAGCATCTGTCTGAAGATAGTGGTGTCTAGTTGTCCGAACGCAAATCGTAGCAAGCAGACGTGCTGATTACCACTTTTCGAGGCCTTCGCGGATTGCTTGGAACAACCCAAGTTATCCAGAAGAAGGACGCCAAGGTCGCGGTTGACGGATGACCGATGCAGTACTTGCGTTCCTAGCTTGTAATAATAGGTACTCTAGTGTCGTATGGAGAGTAGTTTGCATTTGTCCACGTTGAACTGTAACAGATTTTGGGTTGAACAATCATATATCCGTATCTAGGTCACATTGAAATAACTTCTGATCGGCATCCGCCTGAATCCGGCGCCATCTTTTGATATCATCTGCAAACAGCAGGAAATTTGAAACGATATTCCGTGTAACGTCATTGAAGAATACCAAAAACAACCGTGGACCTAGAACTGAGCCCTGGGGCAGACCAAACTTCGCTGGTATGGGTTCAGATAGGAAACTCCGGACTGTCACAACTAACCGTCATGGTACGAGAAAGTTGGCGATCCAACTCAAGAGAGGATCACCGATCCCGTAACACTGGAGCATGGAAAGGAGAACCGGATGACCCAAACCATCGAACGTCATCATCACATCGAGGGCCTTTCTAGCGTCAACTGACTCGGTACAATTACTCCACGCGATTCATAAATTAGTCGTGCATGATGGCTGTCGAGGAAAGCCGTGGTGCTCAGGAGCCATAATGTTACAATTTTCTAGATAACACATCCATGCTTCGGCTACGATGGATTCCATGATCTTTAATAATACAGGGAGAAGGGACACTGGGCGGGAGTTTGAGGGCTCAGTCCTTCTTCCGTCTTTATGAATCAGAGTTATTATTCCAAGTTGCCATATCGCAAGAATATGGTTCTGGTCGAGACAGCGCTGGAAGAACCGTGCAAATGTCTTGCCAGCTGTCTTGCTGTTGCTCCCAGTGCCTCTGGGCCAATGGTGTCGACTCCCGGGCAGCTGTGGTTGCGCAGAGACGTCAGCTTCTACAAAACTGCTTTGGCAGTAACAGTGATGCGGGTTAGTCCTGGAGATAGGACAACAAAAGTTGGTAGATGGCCTGATTGTAAGACCCTCTGAAATGTGGGAGAATACTGCGTCCGCAACGCGTTTACTGATTCTATGGCTGTTATAGTTGGAGCATCAGTCGTCCGGAAAGGAGGAATTCCTTGCCTCACCTTACGAAGTCCATTGATATACTTGTACAACAGCTTGTGATTAGAGCTGAAAGTTTTCGCCATGTTCTGCTGATATGAGACTTTGTCATCTCTGAGCAGTTGAGTGCAGTGGCTACGATGGGCTACGTAGTTATCCCAATTATCTGGCGTTGGTGATAATCTGTACCCAAGCCAGACTGCGTTGCGTATAGTTATCCATTTTCTAGTTCTGCTCCTCACGAAAGATACGGTTTTAGGCTCATTGAAAAACCTTTGTCTCTGAGGAATCCGTAACCAGTTGATTAAAACTGCTGACGAAGTCAATCCAAGCGACTTTCGGGTGGTATTCGGCGAGGAACGACCAGGTTGTGGCACTGACGAACTGGGCTAAGCGGTCGCAGTGCTTAATAGTGCGCATCACATCAGGGTCCTGGTTGCGCTATTCAGCATAGCAATGAACAATGCACAACGATTTATCACTTGATAAAAGCAAGTGATTGACACGTCCCGTAGGATGGTTGCGGTGAATATGATGAAACCAAAATATGTCAGGGTCATCTATCGAACGTCTGCCGAGAGGAATAGTTTGATATTTAACATCAGTGTAAAATTAAAATAAATTATCGAGCCTAAACGTTCAGAAAGACACTGGGGTGCAGTGATCGTCGAGGTAAGGAGTGAGAAAAGTAAAATATGGTCGCTCACTTAGGTCCATTTGATACATAAACTGTTGAGAACATGCTTGACGTAATCCACAATAGAAGAGCTTAGGTAACAAAATGTTGGGAGCTATGAGCAACACCTAGTCGTTTTTTGAAAACATCCAAGGTAGGAGAGGATACCACTGAGCCTGGGATTGCGTTCCAGGGTTGGCAAACCCGAAGGGAAAAGTAATTACGTCGACACTCTAGACGACTCTATTTTTCCTTCAACTTTAAGCAGTTACCCCTGAGCTGCGTGTTGTGGCTAAGTTTCAGCAAATGGCGGCATACGTGGTTGGGGTCACTCAATATCTGATACGCTAATATGAGATCACCGCGCAGTCTTCGATAGCGCCCGCTGAAAATTCACAGCAACTTCAGCCTTCGGTGGTAAGAGTGATGGCGCAGGCCCTCTACATTCTTTGTTGCTCTCCGTTGTGGTGCCTCTATCGCTTCTAGGTCACGCTTCAACCAAAGTTGCCAAGCTTGGATAGCGTATTCAACATGCGGGCGCGGCGCACGTAGGAATCGTGCATCATTGGGAAGATTGATGGGTAAAATCTCCCGAATGCCCTTCGCAGCATGCCGACGTGCTGGTTGCCTCTTTTCGCAGCTACCTCAGTCTGTTTTGAACAGTTGGGGTCGCTCTGTACGATCACACCAAGGACACGTTCTTGGGAGCTATTCTGCAATCCGTTTGTCCCAAGTGAATAGGCATAGTTATGTCTATGGCGTAATTGTACAAGGCGAAATTGGTCTACGTTGAACTGTAGGGCGTTTTGAACTGACCAGTTCGACACTGTGTTAAGATCGCACTGGAGCCGTTCATGGTCGTCCGGTTCTCTGATCCTTCGCCATATCTTGATATCATCAGCGAAAAGTAGGGAATCGGAAGTAATTGATCGCGCCACATCGTTAATGATCACCAAGAATAGACGATGTCCAAGAACCGAGCATTGTGGTAATCCACACGCCACATTGATTGCATGAGAAAATGATTCTCGGACTCCCACCACTAGCAGCCGTTCTTGTAGAAAATTATCAATCCAACTCAGGATTGCGTCGCCAATGCCGTAATTCCGAAGCTTGTGAAGGAGAATGCGATGGTTTAAGCGATCAAATGCTTTTGAAAAGTCCAGGCAGATGACATCGACTAATAATCCATCATCAACAGCTTCAGTCTAGCTATTACGTGCCCACGGACGTACCCACGGACGCCGCGGAATTTTCTGCTACCACGCGCTGGATACTGCTTTTTCGCTGGAATTACTGTATTTTACGTGTATTGCTGTGTTACTTGCGCACCAAACTTTTTAGTTTCGTGTGTTCATCAATCCGTGAAAGTTTTGTGGAATTCCGCTTGATATCTTCGGAGATAGAAGCCTCAACACCAAATTTTCCCAACATCCCCGCACAGCGAAATCATTCTTGCGAAGCCGGATGCGAAAATGCATGACTCTAGGGACGGGCATCGCAACTACTGTGTGCTTTTGGTTCGCGAAGACAAGAGAACGCATCAGCACGAGCTAGCCAAACGATTCTGTTCGAACAAAAAGCTTCGGGGCCGATAACATTCACCCGAAAACATTACAGGTAGCTGCCATTTTCCAATTACCGCCCCGTAACGCTTCTGCCTGTGATCGCCAAAGTCATGGAAGCGGTGATAGCAGATGCGTTAATGGATACTTGGAAAACTACGGCATAATTGCGCCAGAACAGCATGGGTTTCGTCAACATCGTTCATGTACGACGAATCTGCTGATAGCTCGTGACAACTGGACGAGACTGTCGATGAGGGAACAGGAGTCGATGTTGCATTCTTGGACTTTTCGAAAGCCTTCGATCGCCTGGATCATCGATCCTGCTCATTAAACTCCAACAGTACGGTATCGGAGACCCGTTGTTAGGATGGATCGGTAACTTTCTCTCTGAACGGCAGTTAGAAGTTAGAGTTCGATCATCCTTTTCCGATCCGATTCGAGTGGGATGCGGCGTACCGCAGGGTTCGGTACTTGGGCCTCGTTTGTTCCAGCTTTTCATTAACGATCTAGTAAGAGTTATTACGTCGAAATTCTTACTCTTCGCGGACGACCTCAAGGTTTTGGCGGCGATAATACGATCGGACGACCATGAAGTCCTACAGCGTGACTTGAATTGAGGCCTGGAATTGGTCGGTGAGAAACGCCCTGCCGTTTAATGTGAACAAATGTCGCGTTGTTCATATCCGCCATCGACAAGTCCACGTCTACAAGCTTGGGGCACACGATCTGAAGACCACCACTCAGGAACGCGACTTGGGTGTGCTGGTACAGGAAGACCTCGGGTGTTCCAAACAGTCAGATTCCGCTTCTAAAAGGGGCAACCAGCACGTTGGACTCCTGCGAAGAGCATTCGGAATTTTGGATCCATCCATCTTCTCTTTGATGCTGAATGCCTACGTGCGTCCTCACGTCGAATATGCAATCCAGGCCTGGCAACCCTGGCTAAAACGTGACCTTGCAGCGCTTGAGACCCCACAGCGTCGAGCAACGAAAATCGTCAAGGGCTTGCGCCACACTCCTTACCAGGAACGACTGGAGATACTCGGGTGTTCAGCGGACGGTACCGGCGACTTCGTGGAGACCTCATACTAGTGTACCAGATATTGAGCGATCCCAGTCACGTATGCCGCCACCTCTTGAAGCTCAGCCCGAACACTAACCTTCGCGGTAACAGTTTAAAGCTGAGCCAACAGTACAGTCGTCTAGACTGTCGGAGAACCTATTTCTCCCTCCGGGTCTGCGGGCCCTGGAACGCTCTTCCAAACTCAGTTGTTTGTGCCCCCACATTAGATACGTTTAAAAAACGATTGGACGTCGCACTGAGTCCCCTGCGCTTTGTTTTATGAACGAAAACGCTTGTGTATATTTAGGCTGACCAGCCTCTTTGGATTTATACCCCAAATTCACGGTCGTAATCTGTGCGAACCGGTGAGTACTCCATTTTTATTTGCTACCATCACCAACGATAACAATTTCTTAGCCAGTTTTGCGTCGTACCACTTATCCCCCTAAAACTGTTATACTTCTACCTTTTATCTCACTGACGCTCCTTACTTCAACCACTTATGTGGTTTGCCAATCTGTTAGTATTTCTATTGCCAACCTGCGGGACTCGTTAAGTGTATGCTTTTTTACCCGTCATATATCATTGTTCCATTGTACCATTGTTCCATAATAGGTTAGTACTGCACGAAGGCTTTTGATGAAAGCCATGTTGCTCTGTAGCTATTAATTGGTGGCATTCCAGATACTGCATCAGCGCATCTGCGATGATTGATTCCATCACTTTGGATAGTACGGGAAGTAGTGTTATTTGACGGTAGTTGGCAGGATCAGTGCGGCTACCTCCTTTATGGATAGGAGTGATGACCTCTCGCTTCCATACTGGTGGAATACGATTCTCCTCTAGACATCGCTGATAGAAAACAGCCAGTGGTGCTGCTAGATCACTAGCTACTACCTGTAGAGCCTTTGGTCGGATGTTGTCGGCTCATGGAGAACTGTGGATACGCAAGGATAACGACTTCTTCAACACAGCTTCCGCAGTGAAGGTGATGTTTTCTAAACCAGATGGTGGTGTATTAGAAATGAGGAGAATGTTTGTGCTCGTTACCTCCTGGAAAGTTTGGGAGTAATGAAGCCGTAGGAGATCAGCTGCTTCCATTGCTGATCACGTGCACCCATCAGCCGTGACTAGTGCTGGAACCCCTCGCCTTACCTTTTGAAGACCGTTAACGTGCCTGTACAGGAGTTTGCGGTTCGTGCACAATCGCTTCATTAACTTCTGTTGATGAGTGACCTTGTCTTCGCGGATCTGTTTCACACAGAAGTTGCGATGGGTCACGTATGCAGTCCAGGTTTCGGCATTCAGACAGTCCTGGTGATTTCGCCATGCCAAATCCCTCTGGGACAAACATTTACGTGTTCTGCTCCCCAGAAATGACACGCTTGTTTTTGGGTTAGAAGGACTTCTGCTCTGATGCGTGCGCTATCAGTGTACTAAACCTTCTTGTAAATGTTTCCCAGGCAACACCTGGGGGGCATTCGGTTAAGAAAGCCCAAGATGTATGCTTAACAAGCTTAGACAACACATTGTATTGTGTGACAGTATGCACTTTATACTCCTCCTTTTCAGGGTATTCCGCATAGCATATATAGTCACAAAATAGAGTAACACGGTCATTACGACCCAGTGATGTGCTTGTAACTATCCTGCCAACCATGAGTTCTTCGTTAGTGAGCCCAATATCTAGTATCCATGGCTTGTTAACAGTTCGAAATCTGGTGGGAGAGGTTTGGTGGTTGCACGGAGGGTGGCTAGCAATAAGCTCTTGCAAGCAGGCTTTAGACTGCATACCTTCGGTTGCCGGCGTTTCTATGTCATGCACGTTAAAGTGTCCGCGATAAGAATGTGGGTGTAGGACTTGTTCAAAGCAACTGAAAACGGGGTTCAGTTTGGAGTCTTTCCGATGAGTTTGGTGGGCGATAAATCACGGCAAGTAGGGATGTGTCCTTGTTTCGCAACCATAGGCGGCATCAAAGCGAACCGGGAGCTCGGATTTCCGAGTGATCCAGAACTTCAAATCGGAGGTTTGTATTATAATAAAGAGTCACACCGCCACCCCTTCCGGTTCTATCGGTCCGAAGCAGCGACACACCGGGTAAATTGATCTCAGAATCGGTTATCTCAGCGTTTAACTATGTCTCTGTAAACATGACGAGGTTCCGCGGTTGAGGCATGGAGTTCTCTAAGTTCTGCTTACTTGCTTAGAAGACCTTGGGCGTTTGTATGCATGCAAGATAGAACTTTTGTTGCTAGGAGTTCATTGAAAGACGTCAAGTTTGTGTTAGTTTTTAAGCCGGCCTTTAGGTGGCCGGCCATTAATTGTTTTTTGGTTTATGTATTTCAGTCGTGTTGCATGGCATTATTGAGCGTTCCTGAACGGATGTTTCACTCGTGCTGTGCTCGGTCCTCCTGTGTGCCGTGGGCGCTGTTGTGTCGGTCTCTCCGCAGGACTGTGCAGATAAGGAATTTGTTGCGTTTGCAAGTTCCATCCATTTGCTTCCGACTTTTGGCCCTTCGCCTGCTGTCTTTAGCCGGATTTCTGTTGGCAGCCTAGCTCGAAACTTTAACCAGCTATCCAGCAAAAGTTGCGTCATTCCCTCGGAGTGTAGTATTACTTTAATTAGCCTTGGACCGCAGCCCTTGTAGTTATGTGATGACGGAACACTTGTCAACCATTTGGCAATAACATTGACAAAAGAGAATGCTTCGCGGATGTAGCACCACTGCTCTCGGTCATGTGTTTGTGCATCGTGATCAGAAGAATGCAGAAGCTCAGGAACACCATGAACAAATATTGTTTTCTTGCTATCCCTATTAGCAATGCCGCGTTGCTCCACTGCTTCTTTTGGGTGATCTTTCCAAGGTAGATCAGGTAATATGCGCACTCCGCCCGGTGATTTGCGGAGACGAACTGCTGAGAGCAGGACAGCCTCTGTCTCATCTGCTGAGTTTAGTGTTACTCAAAGAATTCGAGGTTCACTAGAGTGCACTGAGGTCGGGTGACGCGCTACGCGTTGCAGCATTGCAGGCTCGACCCGAATGCCAATTGCCTCGCCGACGGAACTCCACTGGTTGCGATCGTCTTGCAACAGCAGATGAAGTCGAAACTGACGAGTGCATGATCACTGCGACCCAAAGGGCATTCTACGATCAATACATCAATCATATGTTCCTTGTTGGTGAAAACAAGATCCAGCAAAGTAGGTCTATTACCAGTTCAGAAACGAGTGGGTGTAATGACGTGATTGTAAAGTGGAACACTAGTTATAAGCTCTTGCAGATCTGCTTTGTATGGCTGTCCGATTATAGCAAGAGTTTCTAACCAGTATACATTGAAATCACCCATGATGAGGATGTGAGTGACCTTTCGAATTAGCCTGCATCTTAAGGCTGTCGCAAGTTGTCAGTCCATTTCCTGTGTAGAGTTTGGGGTGCGGTATACCGAAACTATAATGCAGGTGTCTCGGCCATGTAATAGCAGGCGACACCAAAACAAATCGGCGAACGTTCAGGCTGAATCCTTAACGACCTCGCACTGTGGGTTGCTTCAGTAATAGAGAATTACCCCTCCTTCTTTCGAAAGCCTGTCCTTTCGTATGAGTGACATGTCCGGCAGGCCGACTTCAGCGTCTGTCATCCCGGTGTGCATCGAATAATCTCGCATGGTTTCGAACTTTGGCGATCCTTCAGTTCTGCCAGCTTATTGTAAAGGCTTTAAGCATTTGTATGAAGCCAGTATAGTTTCTCGGTCTCTAGCAGTTCACAGGGAGCCAAATTTGTCAGGTGTGGTAGAATACCGACCGGTGCGAGGTCGGCCGTTGTTCGTCTTTTTGATGGCATAATGATGCTGACACGTCGTTCGCAAACTGATTTGACCAAAGTACGTCCCATTCCTCGTCCGGACCTGTTGCAGAATCGCGTCAGCGAGCGATAAAGTGATGCTCATGCGTAATCGCTGGTAGGATTGTTCTTTCAGGTAGGCTCATGTCTGGTCTTCGAAAGGATACAGCAGTTTTTAAACGAAGTTCAGCTGGAAGGCTTGTAAGATGTCTCTGCCAACGTTCTAACTCTTCCATTGCTGTCTGCTCTGACTGAACTAGAAATTTTAGGATTCTTGGTCCGCTTCCTTTATAAGTTGATGAGAGAGGTAGCCTTTTGAACGATCGCGCCACCACGTTGTCCAAGGAAAGTGTTTCACGAATGAACCGTCACTGTTCCAAATCGTGATTACCAGCCTGATGACTGTCGTGGAAAGCAGGTTCTGGCACGTCATAAATAAAGATGGTGCGTAGATAATCCAGCTTGCTATGTCCATCTGTGATGCTTCTTTTCGATTGTTGCGTGCTCCAAAGGACCTCAGGATAGATGCATACCTTACAAGGCTCTTGTTGTAGCTCACTTGCAGACAGCAACACAGAACGAAGTACTTGACCTAGGAAGTCTGTCCTTGAGTTGAAGCCTTACGATAGGCGTTGAAGTAAATCTTGACCGTACGTTTTCTACATCACTGGCCGATTCCAGTGTTACCCTAATAATTCTGAGTTTGCCATAGTGTGCAGAGTTCGGGTGACGGCTAACTTTCACTGGGTTTGTGGGTTTGGTTGTTGCGTTCATTAAAATGCATAGTGAGTTTCACTGGCCTTGGTCATCAGACAACTTATCCCGCAATGTGATGGCAGTAGATTCGGGGACATTGGTGTACACAACAGTCAGGAAGTTATTATTGCAGCCCATTTTTGTTGAACTGCAAGGTCGGGTGATCGTTCGGCTTGGCTTACTGCCAAGTGATGACGATTCATCGTTTGTCGCTCTATTGGCGTTAGTGGGGTTTGCAAAAGAGGAGACACTAAAGGTAGCATCCCGAGGGACTTTTGCGGATATCACTGTATATGTGGCTGGAGTCTCAGGGGATTTGAATTCGACCACAGACCCTTGGGTTGCAGATGCTGTAGACTCGGGTTCGGCATCACCATCATTGTTAACGATACAAGCTGTTAAGATCGGTTGTATTTGATTGCTCACGCGTTTCGAGTGGTACCTGATTTTCGGGGTCCTGAGTACCGCTTGTTCTTCAGAGCCACGGTCTATTTTCAACTGGCACTCTTCCAAAATTAAAGAAGATAAAGGCAAAGGGGACCTTTTCAACCGTGGTTCAAGCGAAGAAAACTACAGTAATGCATCTCTTTGAAGCCATTGTGCTATCACGGTGCATACTCGCTTCCAGTAATATAATCTTAGCGTTCGTTTGATGTTCAACTTCTTCTGTTAACAGCTCACACTTTTGGACTAGGAGAAGTATCCGTTTGACTAATGGGATGGTCGAACTCGCAGTATGAAACCAGAAATCGTCTTGGGCGTTGTTTCAAGCTCTCATGCAAGCAGAATAAAGCCAATGAAGAGTGATCAACAAAGAAATCAATAAAAGACATACAATAAACGAAGAGTGAGAGCTTTAGTAGCCAACTGAAATTGCCATCCAAGGGCAGAAACAGGGACCACAAGCAGCCGATGAAATCAGCAGACTGAGGTTTATAAACCAATGTCAGTAAAAGTGATAGCATAAGGAAACAAATCGGTACCAACGAATATTTTCCAAAATGTTTATGTCAGATATGTCCCCCTAACAATTCCAGAGAATCTAGCTAGTCTGAATTTATCCAGAATATTTGATCACGTAACAAAGTGTACCGAAATTCCTTCCTTATCCAATTGTTTTTTGTAAACAGCTAAGCCGTGGGCACAGACAACTGCGATTGGAGGGGCGTTCCAGGATTGATAGACCCAGTCGGAGAAACACAATCTAAACAACGGTATCGTTGAGTCAGTTACAAGCTATTGCCTTGGAGGTTAGTGTTCGGACTGTTTCAATTAGTGATGGTATACGTGCTTGGGGTATTATGAGGTCTGCACGTAGCTGCCGTGAGCGTCCACTGAACACTCCGAGCGTCTGCAGTTGTTGCTAGTACAGAAGGTTGCGCAATTCTTTGGTAAATTTTGTTGCTCGACGTTGGGTGATTCGGGCGCCGCGTGATCACGTTTTGGCCAAGGTTGCCAAACCTGGATTGCGTATTCTACGTGAGGAGTCAAATAAGTATCGAGCATCAGAGAGAAGATGGATGAATCCAAACTCTTGTATGCCCACCGCAAGAGACCAACGGACGCTGCCTGTCTGGAGAAACCGATGTCGTCCTGTACCAGTACACCGAGGCCACGTTCCTAATAGTTTGTCTGCAGACCGTAGGCCGTAAGCTTTTTGATGTAGGACAGTCGATGGCGGATACGGATAATGTAACAATTGCCCACCTTGAATAGCAAAGCTTTCCTCACCGACCAATGCTAGGCCTTATAGAGGCTACGCTGAAGGACTTCGTGGTCGTCCGATCCCTTGATTGCCTACTAAAGCTTAACATCGTCCCCGAAGGGTACAACGTTTCAGTTGACAAATCTCGATAGATCGTTAAGGAAAACTAAGAACAGGCGAAGCCCAAGTACCAAACCATGCGATACACTGCACGCATTCGAATCGGGTAGAAAAATAATCTTCGGTCCCTAACGTCCATTTGCTGTTCGCGGGGAAAGTTACCGATCCATCTTAATGTGGGATCTCAAATGTCGTGGTGCTGAACTTTGTGAAACAGGATTCGATTATCCCAGCAGTCGGAGCCTCTCGGAATGTCCATGTAGATAACATCAGCTCCTGTCCTCTAATCGACTGTTTCGGTCTAGTTGTCCGTGCTATCTGCAGATTCGTGGTACATGATCAATGTTGACGAAACCCATGCTACTCCGGTGCAATGATGCCGTAGCTTTCCAGCTATTCTATCAGTGCGTCCGCGATGATCGCTTCCATGAATTTGTCGAGCACCGGGAGAAGCGTTACTGGGTGGTAATTGGCAAGATCAGATTGACTGCTTCTGTTGGAAATGGGAGTTATAAAACCCTGTTTCCATATTGACGGAAAAATGTTTTCGTCTAGACAAGGCCGAAGGAATCCAGCTAGTGGTTCGGCTAGGTGAATGGCTGTTACCTGAGTGCTTTAGGGTGAATGTTATCCACTCCAGAATAGCTGTTTACGCAAAAATAGTAGCTATTTCAGCACCGTTTCTGCCGTCAAGATGGTGCTGGATAACACTAGTGGTGTGATGACGGAAGCAAGTATAACGCTTGAGGCTTGTACCCCTTGGAAAGTAAGCAACTATTGGGTCCGCAAGGTGTTGGCCGCCTCTTTCGCTGTGTGTATACACCCGTCAACCGTAGTGAGTGGTTGGATCTCGCGCTGCACCTTACGGAGTCTGTTCCTATGTCTGTAAACAAGCTTGTAGATCAAAGCAAATCCTTTATCTAGCTCCTGTTACTGTGCTGACTTGTCTTCACGAACCAACTGCACAGGGTAATTGCGCAGAGTTACGTACACTGTCCAATTCCCTGAACTGGGATTGTTTTTGTAAACGTGCCATCCCCAATCCCTCAAGACTATCACTATTCGTGTTCGGCTACTCAGGAAGGATTTTGATTTGATGGGACTGTGGAAAGCTGTAGGCGCTGATGCATTTATAACTGGTGCCGTGAAGATCTTCAAGAATATATCTCAAGCTAATTCTGGGGTGCACTCAGGCATGAGTGACCGACTATAGTGTTAGACGAAGGCGGACAGAACGTGATAATGCTTAATAGATTGCATCTGTTCGGGTTCTACAACGAGGCATTCGGCATCGCAAACATAATCAATCATGAGCCCCTCTCCGGTGAGCACTAGATCTAACGGATGGTTTATTCGCTCTTCTGAACCTGGTAGGAGTGGTTACATGGTTGTATGGCGGTGTGCTAGAGATTAGCTCTTGTAATAGAGCTTGAACTATTCACTCTCGGTCACTGGAGTTTCCAGATTATGGATGCTGAAATCTGGGATGGGAATCTGAGTGTAGTTCTGATTTGTCACAATACGAAATGCAACTAGTAGTCTGTGCTCGGTTGGTAAACTGCAGACACATGGTATATGTCAGTGTGCTTTAACCACAGTTTGCAAGAAAAAGGAGCAATGACACACATTTGAGAATCGTCTATGAGTTCACAGCGAAGGTTTGTTTTGTAATACTTGATCGCACCCTAACCTACCCGTTCCATCGTTCCGATGAATCAACATACCGGGTAGAATGATCACAACATCGGTAATTTCGCAGCTTAGTCACGTTTCGGTGATCGTTATGATAGCTCGAGGCTCAGAAGCCTGACGGTGATGGAGTTCGACCAACTTACTACTAGTGCCTTATGCGTTAGTATAGAAGCAGCTCACTATATCAGTAAGCAAAAGTGAATCATAGGACGTTGAACCACAATTTAAGATTATGCTGGCTGTTGCGTGGTCGGCCACAAGGTATTTTTGTGGAGCCGTTGGCCTTTGAACGTCGGTTGGATTATGCAAGTGCTATCGGCTGTTCTGTTCCTGATGGTCCGCCGTGGTTAGTCTTAGTCCGTCAGAAGCTCAGCTTTCCATTAATTCAGTCACTTTACTAAGCTGTATGAAGGTAAGATAGACCAATTTGGCCGTCTCCAGTGAATCGTTGGTCACCCGCGGCCTTGTACGGTTGCCTTTACACGAATTGCTGTAGGTGTCATTAGTTCAGACTGAAGTAGTAATTTCATAAGTAGGGGACCGCTTCCCTTGTAGTTGGGTGATAGTAAAATTATTGTTAATTGCTTCGCAACGATATTGTCAAGGGGGAGTAACTAGCTTGTTCCCAGTCGCGTGGTTCCACTTTTTCTGCGAAAGATAATTAAACCTCGGGAAGCACGGAAACGCTAATAGTAAGCTTTTTGTCAGAATACGAATTCCTCACGATTGTTATGCTCTACTGGACGTTCGTTCCAAGGCATGTCCGAATGTCTGCGCACCTGACATTACGCAACCAAATGGATGTCAGTAGAACGGCCTCCGTCAAGTCCGCGGAAAACAGTGTCCTCCGGAGAAGTCGAGGTTTACAATAATGCACTAAATTTGGGGGGTGTGGGACCCGATCTAGTATCGTGGGGTCAAGCGAAATGTCAGTAAAAGCAGGAATGGAATTCCATTGAGTACGGTAGTCCAAGAGTTTCATTTTTATGTTACTGCAGCAATTCTTGGCCATGTTGTCCCCTTGGGCAACACAATTCATTTCAACGGCAAATGAGTTGCGCTGTGGGGCAAACAAGCAGAGTCCTCACTCAATTACATTGAGCCTTGCATGTGCCTCTCACTTGTGCAGGTGTGTAGGTGTGTTTGTTTAGCCCGAGGCCCCCGACCACTAGGACCTCAGACGCACTAAGTCATTAAGGTGCGGGTGGGATGCTTCATCTACTATCAGGTACAGTGTCGGTGCTCGATGCACCATGTGGGCCTGCGTCTCTGTTCAAGGAAGCGATTCCCACCAATTAGAACGAGAGTAGGGATTAGAACGACGATTGGGTTGGTATAACGAGCCACAGCCAAACAAGTTTGTCGTGTGAATTTGAACGTATAGTTCACCTAGATGCCACGGTTGGCTTGTATGCACAGCACTCGATAAAAGTGAAGAATGTCATACTGAAAAGGTACGAGGACAGAGACGGCTGGAAGCAAGTCGCTTGCACACTGAACGTGAACGTGAAAACTTGCCGCAACTGGATACGGGCGTACGAATCGACGGAACCGGTGAGATAGCACGGGGGAGTCCGTTGCAGAGCAATGCGAGAAAGCCACGTCGAATCTCTGGTGGAGTGGGTTTCTGCAGAGCCTACCGTTACCCTTGAACTCATTCGTTTGCGGTGGAAATCGGAGTTCGAACTTTCAGTGAGTACTAGCACTGTCTCACGATACTTGGATGGTAGACTTATAATGATGAAGAAATTGCACACCATTCCGGAGTACGTGAACACGCTGGAGAACAAAAGCGACGCAGGTCATTCGTTTTGCAGCTCATGGCTTACGAGGTGGAAGGAAGGCAACCGGTGTGGATTGATGAGACCAACTTCAACTTATTTTGCTCCCGCACTCGTGGCCGCTCACGACGTGGTAGTCAAGCGCAGTACACCGCGGCGCACAGCCAGGGACTGAATGTTCACCTTGTCCGCGTCAGGACAAACAACGGCTTGTTAGCGTGTTCGGTTTTGAGAGAAAGTAATAACAAGCAAAGGTGCGCTCATTGGCCGCGACAAGTGTTTGATACCAACGGAGCATGGTTTGTGGGAAGGTGTCATTTGATTTGTGACAACGCGCCCTGTCAGACGCACCTGGAGAACGTTTTCCTCTAGAAATCGTACCGCTCTGAGAGACTTCTAAGCCTTGCGTCATACTCTCCAGCTCGCAAATCCCATCGAGAACATCTGGAGCATAATAAATCCTCATGTAAACCAGTCAATGTGGGAACAGTACTCCGAGATGCTCCTGCGGGATCCTGAAGGCCTTCCGAATAAAAGTGAATCGCCGATTCGCTTTTTGGAGCACGTGGTGTCGGAAGCACCGGCCTTAGTGACGCAGCAGCACTGCGAACAAATTTTTCAGTATGTCAGTAAGAATTTTGAAATTGTTGTTCATTGGGCCAATCTGTAAAACATTTCTTTGGCAGAAATCTACCTGTTCTAAGCGAGTGTTGTTCTTAGTCTATTATGATGACGGGTCAGAGTGCATTTTATACGCTGCTAGAAATAATCAGTTCTCTATTCGTGGGCACATAGTGGATTTCCGCTAATTTGACGCGTGTGGTCGAGTCGCATACCCGTTTTAGTTGCCGCGTTGTAGAGCACTCATGTGAGAGCTTAACAAATAGATGTCACTCTAACACGGTTGTGTGGCAAGCAATTATTTTTTACCGCATGTCGTTGATTTTGTTTGGAGAACCAATGAATAAAGTGTTTGATAAGGGCATAATAAAAAAGAAAATTGAACTATCTCGGAATATGCTTGGAACCGACTAGGATCACATGATTTCACTATGCAGACTTGACAGACATGGGTAGTGTGTGCAGCTGTTTGGCGGATTGCTTAACCCGTTACACCAACGCTGGTGACTGGAGGCTGCATGCGGAAAAGCAGAGTATGTAGGGAAAGCACAACTAACGTCTAACACGCCCTCTAGGGAAATACTTCCGGATGGCTATTTGTCAGTTGCCAATTGTATTCGAACACACCACATGGATGTGGTGTACTCACTTCGGCGAATCACAGTTACTCGTTAAATTGTAACGTCTGCACAGAGATGAGTGGCTCATCATGACGCAAACTGGTCCGTGCGTTCAAGTGCCATTTGCAAGTGGAAGTTGCTATTCCGCTCCATCCCAGTTCTGCGTGGGTAAACGATGCGGTTAAAACCGGACATCTGTTGCAATCATGGCTCGTGCGCGTTTTCGTCATCCATCCGCACGGCCCAGGCTCCTGCCTCTATCGCCAGCTGTGACTACACCGCGCAGTTAACCACGAGATATAAACCAGGCGCACTCTCCATCCACATCCGACTCTTATTATAACACTGTCCGGTTGCCCCCCGAGTACCTGTTTCGCCTTTCAGCCCCGGGATTTTGCCGACCCAACGTACGCCCGGTTACCGAAACCCTGCGTACTCTCGACATAACGCAAATTGCACTAGGCGAACGATTCGCCGAAAGTTAGTCCCAGTGTTGTTCGCGCGAAAATGAGCGGCTACTCTACGTCCTTAATTGTAATCGGCTAAAATTTCGCATGGTTTGCTGGCACACATTTAACCAGGCGCTTTTCATCAGGAACATCATGCACATCGTTGTTAACTTGGTGATGCAGCTCAGTTGTATGCTGGCTGGTTTTCAGTGCACTCGGTTTGGGTTTAGATGGGCGACTCCCGATGATTGAACTATGACGTTGTTCCTGGACTCATAACACGTGATCGTGCCTAATGACGGGGGTTGCGTTCTGTAGACGAAGATAGGACTGATCCGCTTTGAATGCATTTATTTTTTTGGTTGCGGAGGCGCAGCATGTGGGCGGGGAAGCGGCACGTGGGGCGGAGCTGCATTTTTTATTACCGTCGTATGTAGGATACAAAATCTAAAGAACAAATTATCCGGATAAACTGTGGGTTGAATATTTTCATGTTACTTTGTATGATCAACAACACGTTTGCACCGTGTCACACCTGCGCGAATCTTCTTCCCAGCGATCCTCTTTTGTCCCATGGTGGCCACTTTCACCAAATTCACCTCAAAGTCTCAAGCGTATGTTGGTTTTCATCGGAAATTAGTGTGCACTTTACCAATCGTTTGGCCTTCACGCGCCTATGCTGCCCTCAGTAAGAGTGAAAGTATACCACCCCTTCGCGTGGCCAAAGTAGTTACCACGCCACTGATCACATGGACTGTTGGGTTTAAACACCGATGTACAGCTATGCTACTGAGATCCATTGTGGAGTAGTGTCAAGCTACAGTGGATCCTCGTTAGAGGGCAAGACTTCATTTGGGTGCACATGGTAGATATCATTGGATCAGTGTCTGGGACATTGAAGGTGTTCGGACTTTTGCGATTTGAATACACTTTGGTGCACTTTAGCGACTATACTATTATCTTAACAGTATGCTATATATAGGGCGGCTACCGATTAGGAAACGCCTTCAACTTGTATTATGTCAGCCGCTAGAAAAGGAGACATGTTGCTTTGAGCATGCTCAGCTCAGTCTGGACTACCGATAGTTTACCAATCATTTCGGAAACCATGTATGCGGTTTCGACATTAGATTGCTTCGCGCAGCTGGGTGAATTCACCTTCAGGGATAGCACTTGCTTCGACATGGCGTGTTTGAATGACGGATTCCCAGTAGTATGGGGATTATTGGGAGCCGTAAGCGCAGAATTCATTTCAGTTGGGACAAAGTTGCTGAAGTAAGCAAAGGTAACTGACATCCGCAACGTTTTCGGTTAGTAAAAGATAGCTTGTGATGTTGTAGATGATGTAGGCCGAACTATTGATCTAAGCATTCGGAGAATTGCGCAGCATTGTGCCATCACATGACCTTCTGTGCATCGTATATTGAAGGAACAGAAATGCCGATGGTATTCTGCACTGTACGTACAAGTTCTGAAGCCATGCGACTGGCAGAAGCGTCCGGAATTCTCCCGATGCTATCTGGATGCCATGGACCTGCATTCAATCATGTGTACGGATGAGGCACTGTTCCATCTGGATGGCGTAGATAAGCGGCATGTTTGCGCTACCAATAAACCAGGACAGTGCATCGCTTTGCGTGTGTAACGTGGCACACAGCTTATGGCGTGGGCTGGGTTGACAAGCCAAAAAAGCAGCGGGCCATTTCACTTCTAAGAAAGTGGCAGCTAACTTGATGTTTTAGTAGAACTAATGCTTCACATCCATTAGAATCCTCCTACAAAGAAAGGTTGCAGACCCGTGTCGTTCTACAGCTGCAGTCTTAAGAGTTTTGAACACCGTTTGGTGGCAGCAAGATGGTGCGCTTGCACATTCCGCACAAACTGTAAGTGAGCACCTTAACGTAACTTTCGTAAGCCTTGGATCGGTCGCGGAAGACCTATGGCTTGACCTGCATGGTCTCCGGATTTGAACACCCTTGATTTCTTCCTAGGGAGTTCATGAAATGTCGAGTGTATAAAACAAGGTGCACTTGCCTGGAAGAACTGAAACAGCAGATCATCAACAAATGTTGCGGGATATCGGTGGACGCTTTTCAGTAAGTGCTAGCCAATATCATCCGGCGGATACTGTTCCGCAAGCGAAATCACGGTGGTCATTCTGAACATCTACCGCGTTGAATATTTGCCCTTTAAACATACCGCACATTACTGTGTATCAGCGGAGGAAGTTTGGACAATTTATCAAAGGTCACTCGCAATTTGAAAAAGTCGCATGCCAAATCCACCCAGAAATTCATTGCACATTTATATCCCTATCGCGCCTTAGCACCACTTGCTAGTGACAGAAGGTATCCCAGGCGGGGATTTGAAGTGTCTATCGGTAGACACATTATGTTTGTGTCGAAGATTCTCGGTGTGTTGCATTTTGACTTCCGCGACGGATGGCAGTAACAGAAACATACTGCTTATACAGAATCGAACACTATCACGCACAATAACATTGGAAAAAGACATGGCAGAACAGCATGTATAGGTAGATATTATAGGACCACATATCCAAACGCTACGCAATCGTAGTAAAATTACACTAATCCTTCGAAACTAGAATCCGAGTAAGGATCTACAACAGTTTCCGGTACTGGTCGTCAGTCATTGGCACGTCAGTGTGAATATGGTCATCTGCCCTGTTAAAATCTTTATTTTCACGGCTCTAAGCTCCAGCTGCGACCATAACACTTTAGGTCGTCAGAACTGACCAATAGTAGAGCAGCTTTCGCTTGCGCACACTCAAGTGCCAACGGGTAGTGATGAAGTCAAATAGTGAGAAACAACTTTGTTTCTATTTTGGTTGGTTTCTTGGGGTGTCGGTTAATAGACGGACTTACGAGTTTGGACAACTTTAACGTTGCAGTCATACTGTCAGTTTATACACTGATCGGGCTATACACGGTAATATACGGTACTTCATGTAAATATGCGTTTGATTTCACTACCATATTGTTGTCATTGGGAAAGATGCCAATACTTCGTCGGGGTAAGATGAATGGTAAAAGAAAAGAAAACAAGGCGCTTACGTGAGAAAGATAAACAGTACGAGTTAGATGCACTTCTAGATGTGTCTCAGCCCGCTTTACTGGCGAGATCGCTCAATTGTCCTACAGGGTGCAGACTTCCCTGTTGACGATGATTGTAAACTTGACGTCGGTAGGCGAAAAGACTTAAACTTCGTAGGCTGTGTTATGCGTTTCCGGCAAATCAGGGTCACGTACTTCCGTTGTAAAATCTGACGCAAACCTCGTGTTTTCCAAGGCACTCAATTGTGACTATCACCGTTCCTCAGTCAATCACGGTTCTCACGTGGTGAACAACTGTAGCTGGCAAGTGACGTCGCAGCGGCCATGCTGTGATTAATTGCTCAGTTCTATGGTGTCCTAAAGTGAAAAGCTTTCTCCTGAGTCTCCTTGCAATACCTCGTAGGCGGCAGAGTTATTGTTTATACAGTAGGAGCTGTTGTTTAGCCATTGAGTGAAGATGTTTAGCAACAAGATAGAAATCTTTTCACAGCCGATTCTCGTTGGCGACTTCGGCACGTTGTATACATGGTACCCAATTCATAGTGCAGATCAGTTACGTACATGCATTACAGTCAATTCGCTGAATATTACGAGTGGGTTGCAACTTTGTATGTAGTGCTAGAAACCGTTTTCATGGCATCCATTAACTGTAAGGTTTCATGGTACGTTGCTTGGGGAGGGCCGTAGATACAACGAACTACAAGATGCTAGGAACTTGTGACATGTTTCGTAAACGAAAGCGTGTAACTCGGTGCAAACGATTATGCATATCCAGGTATATGCTTACAAAGGTCTTCTCATCATCAGCAGCCATTGTTGTGTGTTTAATAACGTTCAGTTGCAAATTACCTCCTGACCAGGCCGGTAGGAAACCATGTTATGCGTCATTGATTCTATAGTAGGAGAATAAGAAACCTCTCATCTCGTTTTGAACTGTTGGTGTTGTTCCAGACAGTCGGAGTGCAATTTAACAACAGGCAAACAGTATGCAGGCTGCTGCCAAGGGCACTCGACAGTTTAGATGAATTCATCTTCTTCTGGGTGCGGAGCGCGTTTGGAAGCTCAACCAGAACAGTTTAAAATGAAGGCAAGGTTGCAGTCGTTTAGACTGTCCACCATCTTACTTCTGCCTCCGGTTTAGCGAGCACTGAAACACCCTTCTAAATTCACCCTTTATGCATCCATTATAAGTGCGCCATGTTAACCTATGCTCGATCGGCCGTCTTCCATTGCCTGGCGAATGACATTAACTCACGGTCCTCTTCTGTGTGCGGGTGATCACGTTTGTCTGCGCTTCTGCTGTACTCGGTCTAGTCATAATAGTCTGTGGTAACGCAATTAGGTTGCGGAGTTCCTGGATTAATAACCCGTCATTCTTGGATGACAAAAGGGATTGAAAACGTGCATTCCCACGAGTGTATTTTGGGGCTCCCAGATGTTGTACACGAAGTGGTCCAGTGTGAGCCGGCGAGCCAAAGAGGAATGTTGGTCGATATTGAAGTCTATGAGGTGTTTGAAAGAATAGTCGACACAGCTGGTGATGTTATCAGCTGACCGGAATGTTATGTAGTAAAATGCAAAAGGTACACTACATACCTCCCCACCAGTGCGCCAGTCTCACGATGTTCAAGCGACCAGGAGTAAGATACCCGGTGGGAATAGCCGGTAAAACTGACCTCTACCTGGTACAGTGTCGCATGAAATACCCGTGGCTGAGGTATGGGAGGCATGGAAGCTAATATTCTGTGTGTAAGGTACAATGAAAGATTTTGGGAGCAGTGTAGGATGTTAAGTGCACGGATGTTGAATTTGTCTAGACTGGATGATCCGCTTCTTCCTCGTGCGAGATGTTCAGTTGCATCCTGGCGGAATCTGAAAAACAACAAACAGGAGGAGACTGGAAACAAGCGGTACCAGCAAGTGAGCAGCAGAACAAAATGATATTGTCAAGATGTGTGATACACTAACCGGTCTGCAAAATGGACTGGCCTTCCTGACCGGGTCTGCCGCGTTTTTATGTCTCCTTGTGGCTTAGCTTTAGATGTTGCAAGCTGCGGGTCAACTTCAACGAGCTTTGGTGTCTGCTGCGTACACGGTATAGTGTGAAAATCAATGGATTGTTGTTTACAAGGTTTTTCGATGTACGCTGGTTTAAGACGATCTACGGAAACCGCATCGACTTTACCATTCTTGTTGATCATATGATGTTTTTCGGTTCTAGCGATCATTTCGGATGGTCCCTCATACGGTGGTTTTAATGGCTTGCGGACTGTATCGTTTCGTACCCACACATGTGAACAAGTTTCGAGATCTTTCGGTATGTAACACTAGTTGGTGTGTGCGCGTGTGGGGATAAAGTGAAGTTCACGCATAGAGGAACGAAGTCGATGGACAAAGTTTGAGGGATCTATAGCGTCGATGTCGGTCGGTTGAACGAGATCAGCCGGGAGCTTTAACATGGTACCATATACCAGCTCCGCGGTGGAGCAACCTAAATCAGCTTTAGGTGTTGTTCGAAGACCTAATAAAACCAGCGGTAAGGTTTCTGTCCAGCGAGTAGTGTCGGAACATGCCATCAAAGCTGTTTTGAGATGACGGTGAAAACGTTCCACTAACCCGTTCGGTGATGGGTGGTACGCAGTTGTTCTTATACGCTTGGTTCCGAGAGTATTGATTAACTCTCGGAAAAGCGTCGAATCAAATGGCGCACCGCGATCAGTTGTTATGGTGGATGGCACACCATAATGCGCGATACAATGAGCCACAAAGTTATGTGCTATCGTCTCTGCCGAAATGTCTGCGATAGGTACTGCCGCGGGCCAACGAGTGGAGCGATCGATGCAAGTCAGTAGATACTTGTATCCACTCGACGGCGGCAGTGGACCAACGGTGTCTATGTGCACATGACTGAAACGAGCATCGGAAACGGTGAAGTTGCCAAGTGGTGTCTGAGCATGCCGTTGCACTTTGGAACGTTGACATAGGAGGCAATTTCTCACCATGATCTGCACGTCTTTGTTTAGTGTGGGCCAAACAAAGCGATCAGAAATAAGCTTACGAGTTGCGCGGATGCCTGGATGTGATAGACCGTGGATTGAATCAAAGATGATTCGTCGATAGTTTGGTGGTACGACAGGTCGTGGTTTTCCTATCGAAAGGTCGCACATCAGAACATTCGAACTACAAGGCAGCGGAATGGCTTTCACTTGAAGATTAGTTTCTTGTAGTTGTTGAAGAAACTGATTATCCTGATGCTGCGCCGTGGCTAGTTCTTGGAAGTCAACGGAAGAAAGTTCGAATAGAGCGTTGATTTCCGCCCTTGATAAGGCATCTTCTACGGCGTTATTCGCGCCGGACAAATGCCGTATGTCAGAGGTAAATTGGGAAATGTAATCTACTTGTCTAGTTTCTCGTGGGGAAAGACGATCAGAAGCAGAACGCAGTGCACACGTTAGCGGCTTATGATCGGTGAATATCGTGAACGTACGTCCTTCCAAATGATGTCGGAAATGACGCACATTGAGGTAAGTAGCTAGGAGTTCTCTGTTGAACGTGCTATAACGTCGTTCGGCATTCTGCACTTTCTTAGAGAAAAAGGCAATTGGATACAATTCACCTCTCTGTCTTTGTTGAAGCACACCACCTACAGCTGCATCTGAGGCGTCCACCGTTAACTGTAACGCGACCTTAGGATCCAGAAGCACAAGAAGAGTGGCAGTTTCTAGCCGGTGCTTTAGCTCGTTGAATGCTTGTTTAGCTGATTTCGTAAAGCTGAATGTTTTAGCATCTAATTTGAGTAGTTTGGTAAGTGGCTGGGCTAACTCTGAACAGTACGGAATGAATCTTCGGTAGAAGTTAACCATACCAAAGAACCCGCGTAACTTTTTGATGAGATCAAGCATGAGATACTCAGTGATGGCTGTCACTCTGTCCGGTAGGGGTGCAATTTCAGCGGAGGAAACCGGTGACCAAGAAAGTCTACGGTATCAACTCCTAACTGACTCATGGCGGCGTTGATAACTACCCCATAATGCGCACAGCGTTCGAAAAGCTGTCGCAGATGACTCAAATGTTCCGCATGATTTCGACTTGCAACTAAGACATCGTCGATATGGACAAAAACGCAGTCCAGCTCGCGAATGACCTGATCCCTAAAACGCTGAAACGTCTGAGCTGCATTACGAAGGCCAAATGGCATTCGAAAGAACTCAAATAAGCCAAAGGTAGTAGTGACAGCAGTCTTAGGTACATCTTGAGGATGAACGGGAATTTGGTGGTATGCCCGTACTAAATCCATCTTGCTGAACACTTTCTTTCCGTACAGCGAGGATGAGAAATCCTGGAGATGCGGAATGGGGTATCAGTCTGGGACGTTGACAGCGTTCAGTCCCCTATAATCCTTACATGGTCTCCAGTCTCCGGGTTTATTCTTCGGAACCATATGTAGGGGCGATGCCCACATACTGCTGGATGGGCGTATTATGCCCAATTGTAACATATGATCGAACTCGGCCTTCGCTACAGAAAGTTTATCCGGCGCTAGTCGCCGAGCACGATGAAATACTGGACTGCCTGCTGTCCTTATCCTGTGAACGATCTCCCGTTTGATATCACCAGGATGATATCCGGGCTTCGTTATGCTGACAAATTCGCGCAACAGATCCGAATACATCGAAGAAGCTTGAGGCGAGACAAGCTGCGGACTCATAGACATTACGGAACTTTTAAAACCAGTCTGTGATAGTTGAGTTAGGTCATCTATGATCTGACAGCGCTTAGGATCTACGATAATGCCATAGTGCTGAAGGAAGTCGAGGCCTAGTATTACAGTAGGCACTTTAGCTATGATAAAAATCAAAGGAAAGGATCTACGGAGATCGAGATTTAGGGTGATAGGACGTTCTCCATAGGATCGGATTTGTGTGCCATTTACTGCTTGGAGGCTGTATACCGAGCAGCGTTTTAGGGCTTCTGGACGTGGGGCAACTACGCTGACTTAGGCACCCGTGTCTACGATGAATCGAATGCCGGATGTTACGTCTCGCAAGTAGAATAGGCGACCTGGCTCGCATATGCCAGCTTGCGTCGTCGCCATTACGTGCTGGCGTGGTCGTTCCTCGAATCGGAAAACCGACACGGTTTCGCGCACTTTTTCCGCCTTTTTGCTGAACCTACGGTGGTACCAGCATATGCCACGGAGACGACTAACACTCCTAGTACGCCGTTGATTAGATCGAGAGTTGCTCCTTCGTCTGGTGATGGTAATGGAAGCCAGTTGTTGTTGCAAAGAGCGTACGGCTGTAACGAGTTCGTCGTCAGATGTACGAGATGAGAAGTTTGAGATCGTTGGCGTTTGTATCTCCATTATCTTATCAGCCATAAGGGCTGAATCTTTTAGTTCGGTATTCTGGCGGGCGTTAGTCAGTATCTGTTTTACATGTATAGGGAGCGGTTGCATAAATAGCTGCTTTAAAATGGAATTCTCTGGGGGGTTTTCACCTACCAAAACTTGCATGGCTCGTAATAGTTGCGTAGGAGTGCGATCGCCTAACTGCCCTTCATTAAGTAGACGCTGCACTCTTTTACGCTCACTAAGGCTAAGCTCACGAATTAAAAAGTCCCTTAACTATTGGTACGCCATGCTCGTTTTTGGGATATCCTGTGCCAGGAGCAACATTTCTGGTGGGAGTCTGGAAATAACATGATGAACCTTTAAGGCATCCTTATGTATGCGATTGATTTTAAAAAATGACTCGGCCTGCTTAATCCTTAGCTGGGGATACTGTATCCAAAATGTTGGTAAGCAACTAGTAGATACGGTATTAATTTCTCATGGTTACTGGTCAGTCATATTAGCATACATGAAATGGTGGAAGTATGACGAAATTGGATACGACTCACCGGATGATGTTTACTGAGTCGAAATATCCGAACTCACGTCAGGTCAACCACGTCGGAGTCACCACTTATCGTATCCACTTATCGTCTTCACTTATAGTATTTTGGTCAACACGTATTGTGGTAACGCAATTAGGTTGCGGAGTTCCTGGATTAATAACCCGTCATTCTTGGATGACAAAAGGGATTGAAAACATGTATTCCCATGAGTGTATTTTGGGGCTTCCAGATATTGTGCACGAGGTGGTCCAGAGTGAGCCGGCGAGCCAAAGAGGAATGTTGGTCGATATTGAAGTCTATGAAGTGTTTGAAAGAATAGTCGATACAGCTGGTGATGTTATCAGCTGACCGGAATGTTGTGTAGTAAAATGCAAAAGGTACACTACACTCTCACCTTCTAATCTTGATTACAGGTCATGGGAATCGAAGGCGTTTGATCGGCGTACATGGCGCTAGCAGATCAGGAAGTGCGAGAGAAAGTCCTCGTGCATGCAGAGAAGAAGCAGCAAGTGCGGAAGCGGCAAGCACCGATGGACTGTACTCCATCGACATCGAACTCATGGTGCTGTAGCACATACGGTCGAGAGTGCCTGAGTCAGACAGGCCTAGCGAACCATGAGCGAGGCGACTCGGGACCACCACCGAAACGACGACGGGTCCTGCAGAGAACGTAGGCAGAACCGGCACAGCGTTTATAGGCACGCTGCATTCGATTTACTAACCGCGTGCTTGCATGCTAAGTCTCTTTATTTCAGGTGGTATGTTTGCAATCGTTTCCTAGTGATGAGTTTCTTCAAATTAATGTCTACCTGCACCATCTTCCATAAACTTGCACACGTCGCTGTAGCTGACTGTAGTAAATTTCGATAACATCTACGTGTTTGTAGTCTATTCTTAAAATATATTTTTTCTAACCTCTAGAACTTATTGGGATTGGTTCGTAACAAATTTATTTTATACACACGTCACTGTTTCTGTATGCCTTATCCGATTAAGTTTCCTTCAGTTTGTGGTTTCAAGTGATTAGCTGAGTATTATCGAAAAGAATATTCTTCGCGCATTTGCCTACTTCTGACTCAAATGGGGATAATTTTTGAACTGAATGGCTGTTGCTTGATATCCCCGGTGTGGCTGCGCTTGATGTGCATGTTTACAAGGTGCCTACCTGTCTATTACCCACTACCTCGTCCATAATGGCTCCAGGAGACAGTTGGTCGTTGCTGGAGGGGACGGGGTGCACGGTCCTTGTGGCCGTGTTAAGATCAAAGAGTGGTTCCATGCACTCAGTGTGGAGCGGACTACGGTCCAGCCACCGCCTTGTGTGCGCTTGATTCCCCCACTACAGCGCGCTTGTATTTGCCTGTGGAGTGTGGGTCGGCTCCGTTGATGAACG
>OX104066.1:117757878-117814580 GCA_944474145.2 Dicrocoelium dendriticum
AAGTCACTTATGAATAGGTAAAATAAGAGATTTACACACGCACATGTGGGACAGTCAAATTGCTGGTGTGAAATTTGACTTGTGAGTACTGATAAGCCACAAACATACCCGTTCCTGCAGCCGCGTGTTTGACGGGATGAATTGCTTCCGTTTCTATTATTGGACTTGCAGCAAGTGGTGTTTGTTAAGTAGTCTCCTGTAGCCTCAGGGGTATTTGCTACAGAATTGATCGGGGTGGCCAATGGTGCACAGATGAAAGACCCGAGGCTCAGTTATAAATATTATGAAGTCCTGACGTAAGCGCCAAAACGATGGGGTGTAAAGCAACAGTATGCGCCAGAACCGGGATAACCGATGTACTGACGGAAATAAAACATACACAAAAATGAGCATAACCTTACGGACGTTCCCAACACTCAGATTGCGCCCAACCGGTATAACTCATCAAACGGACATCTCTACGATCTAATCCCCAGGCTAATCCGTGAAGCCAAACTACAACACGCCATAGTGAGAACATGGGGGGTTTTTACTGATACATCGAGCAAATCAGACCGCGCTACAGCGAAATGTCGGGCGCGCCAACCAATCGAGGCTCGGACTCCGGATCAGCGCATCAAACGAAACATCGCGACACCACTGGCCATGCGCCCCAGCACCACGCACCGAGTGCAAGTCATCCGAGCGTAACGAGCGTGCACAGGTTCGGGCACAGCGAAAATGTCACTTCGGGAGTGAGGCGTGCATGCGCCTTAAACAGGAAGTAGAGGCACGGAGCGACAGTCACTGGACCGCGGTAAACTGCGCCACATGTATGTAAATCAATCGCCGGGATTAGTTTTAATTCCGTTGCCGTCTCCAACGCTGCGTGGACCCATACATTTTCGCTCCCTATAGACAATCCCGAATACCCTGCATCACATCCCCTATCGTGCACAAAACAAGCTGGTATCCCTCCCGGCAGCGGATGCCGCGGATCGAATCTTTCACGCGCCGCCAGTATCCTCGAAACAATCGGGGGGGGGACACATAATCATCCACAGGCGACAGTAGCGTTGGCATTCTAATAGCGTACGATGGGCCGCGCTTTTCCCCGACTCCGTGCGGACTGTGACCTGCTTTTTCACGCCAATGCATATACTATAAGTAAAAGTTTGCTAGAAGACAATATATCACCTTACGAAGCGCTTTACCTCCATACATCCCGCGCCGAGTAGAGGGTCTGTCGACAAGCCTTTCTTCACATACGCTAGCCATAGCTCGTGCTGCGACAGGGCTGTCCTTGTCCAATTTCTATCAACTTTTGCAATCGTAAGACGTTTGTATAGTTGTCCAGACGATTGCACATTTTGGCCTAGAGTATTTAAGGGTGAGGCACGACGATCTAGATTAGGACTGTTGATTCGCGCTTAATTGGTGAGATCCCACCAGAATATGCAAGCATACTAGATCCCCATTTGGCGTTGAAGCAATTGAACTATGGCATGAGTGCAACTCCATCGAAGTGTAAAGTATGTTAAGGACTAGCATTCATGCTCTCGTGCTCGTAAAGGTCCCCGCGTTTTTACGCGCATCTTTTCTCGCAGTGTGGTTGATGGGTGGCAGTCAGAGCTGATTGGCGGTTGGAGACAAGCATCGTCTTCTGAGTTCGATCAAGGTTCTTTAGGAGGATTTTATGTTTGGTGGGCAACGTTCGTGTTACAGTAATGAGTTAGATGTCTCATTTGGAGAAAGTGCGTAGCGTGTCATGTATGATAATGAGCGATGTCATCATTATCGTCATCTCCAATGGTTGTATTGGCTCTATGTCTACTTCTAGATGTGAGACTACAATACCAATACAACAATACCAAGGACGTTTGAAATGGTAAAACGCAATTCATGCTAAGATTTGTGTATGGCGGGATACGCAGTATGAATTTAGACACAGGGGAACAACGCGAGTAGGAAACATCATACTAGGCACATTCGGTGAGGGAAATGACTACAGCACGGGATGGCATGCGGAAAATGTTTGGGCCAGGATTGCTGCTTGATCACACCGGTTACCACATTAATGGACGATACTGTTGTAGCGTAAATTAACGAATTCGATTCTGTGTGGTAAGAGTTAGTTAATATGTTTATAGTGATTAGTGGTGTGTGAGCGAATGGTTAGCTCTATGAGCGCTGCAGTCAAGTGCAGAAAACACGAACACAGCCGTTTGTAATTCGCTGTTGCCGTTGATTTCACCAGGCGTTTGATACGAGTGACTCACCGATGCGTTGTGGCTAATCTTGGGTACGTTTGATAGTCCGCGTAACCACTGTCAGTGAGAGTAGAAGATAGGTGGTGCTATATCCCAGTTTGTTTGCCACTTATGTAGCCCAGCCAACGTCCCCCATGACTCAGTGGCTTAAACTGCTGGCTAGTTGGCATCTGCCTCTAGCGGTCATGGGTTCAGTCTTCCTTGGAGGACGGAAGGAATGCGCAACACTGACGATCCCCAATAGGGCGCGACGCGTCTGGTACTTTTCTGGATTAGATTCTGCTATGTAGCTTTTGAACTACTGGGATGAATAACTTAAGAAAATGACAACTAAAATCCTGCTACTTACCAGTAATACAAACATGATTGTTTGTCTTTTCCAGCGTTCATACGGAATGAAATATTTGGGTCTGCCCCCAATCCAGGTTGTCGACGAAGTGTTGGAAACCACTTCGAGATATTGCTACCTTGGCAGCGGAATAACAGCCGACCAGCAGATGATGAGCGAGCTGCGCAGCCGCGTATCGAAGGCGGCTGCTTCTTTCGACAACCTGGAACGTCGTGTGTGGAACAACCATCAGCTCACTGTTGGGACGAAGCTGCTGATAAAGAAGTTTATAGTGCTGTCCGTACTTGTGTACGGCAACGAAAACTGGAAAATTCATCGGAAGCATGCCAGGTTTCTGGAGCGCTTCCATTAATAGTGTCTACGCCGTATTATGCGCATCGTCTGCACACACGAGGGTGATCCGACGCAGTGGCATGTATGCAGTGAACTGCATACTTCTGCTGAGACACCTGAGGTGGCTCGGCCAAATTCGCCGTATGGATTCGACCCGGACACTGAAACAGCTGCTTTATAGCTAACTGAGTGCAGGGAAACGACACGTGGGAAGAAGAAGTTACGATACCAGGATGTGATAAAAATGAACCTATCACCTTCTAACGTTGATTCCAGATGTTGAGAATCGAAGGCGTTTGATCGTCATCCATGGCGCGAGCTAATTACAAAGGCAGTTGCCGAGGTGCAGGAGAAAGCTGCTGTGCATGCGGAGAAGAAGCAACAATTTTGGAAGCGGCAAGCGCCCATGGAGTGTACGTCATCGACGTCGAACGCATGGTGTTGTAGCACATGCAGTCGCGTGTGCTTGAGTCAGGCAGGCCTAGTGAGTCTTGAGCGATGCCTCTCGGGACCATTATCTAAAGGACGACGGGTTCTGCAAATAACGTAAGCAGAACTCGTGCAGCGTTTGTTAGGTACCATGAATACGCTTTCATTCGAGGTACTAACCGTGTGCTTGCGTGCTGAATCGGTTTATTTCAAATGATTGGTTTGATGGCTTATCTTAATACTTCCTTTACTTCGTTTTAATGTCTATCTGAATAATCTTCTGTCAACTTGCACACATCGCTTAAGCTACTGGTGGTTAACTTCGCGAACATTTTCGCGTTTGTGGCATTTTTTGTCCCAATATATTTTTGGACTTATGATTATCGGAATTTTGTTGCCTAACACTTAATCGATTTGTCTCGGCAGATTCTCTCCGTAAGCATTCAATCGATTTTCTTGTTATGGCATTGCTGTCCTTATATTTACGGAGGGGCTGGCTTGGATGGGCATGTTGGGAATTTGACTGCGGAGAATCACGACGCTTTGGCTAATTTGGGTAAGTTTAGTGTCGCGTAACGACTGTCAGTAGATTGGTAGCTAGGTGGTGTATTATCCAGTAGTAATGCAAATTATGTAGCAGCACAATCGTCCCCAGGGTCCCGTGCGCCTTAAGGCTGATCGCTAGTTGGCGATCTTGCTCCAGCGGTCATGGGGAGTTTATGTGCCTAGATTTAAATGGGGAGAAAATGCTTTGTAACAAGCAAACGTTTATAGTGCCTAGTTTTGTTGGGTAGCGTCAAAGTATGTATGTGGCTTAGTTGTGTCACGTTGCAAACAGGCGTGGTTGGTCTTTCACTATTAGGTAATACATGATGGGATTTCATCGCTGACTCGCCCAATATTCACCGGTTTCCCGTTCCCGGCTTTGCTTCTGTGTTTGGTGAGGAAAATGGCTAGGATACTTACGAATTTTGTCTGTGGCTACCTTGTGAAGTATCAAACGTTATCATATCGTACTTGCGCCAGAGGTGACGGGCTTAGAATCGCTTACTCTAATTGCGGTCTATGTAGGCCTTTTACAGCGTTTACAGAAAATTGATGACTCAAGAGTTTTCCGATAAGTTTAGTGAAAGTCCAAAACTCAAAACTGGTGTTTCCAAAGCCTTTTCAGCTGTCTTCAAGCAGTCAAATGCAACCCTGCAAATTTATCTGTGGTGGTTTTCCGTGAAACTCACGTTGCAACTGCCGACCTCGAAGTCGATATTCTAGGTAAGGTAATGCGTATGTCAACTTCGCTTAGCGGCAACCAACATTGGAGTGTTTTTTAGATAGGCAAATCTAACCCGTTCGGAATCCTATCTTCCAGTGATGCGTGATCAACTTACTGTTTGATGTCACGTTGCGGTGTTCACACTATTGCAAGTAGTAACATGTACAATGGAAAACTCGGCAAATCCACGCGAAGTAAGAACCAACGTGGACAATGCCGATACTTAGAGAAAGCCAATGGACACAATGGAGCCATAATTGGTTTGATGGACTACATTCAAAGGAGCTTAAATGGGAAATTTGCTTATCAATCTTAAACACGGATCACCGATTCTATAACTACGAGGCTTGTGAAGGAGAGTGCGGTGGTCCAGACGGTCGAATGTTGTAGAGCAGTTCAGCTAGTCGACGTCGATCCTGCTCTAGCATCGATTGATTCCGTCAGCTTGCGTTGATTGGCAGCAACTTTGTAACGAGGGATCGATTGCGGCCGTATCGCTGCTGCGAGGGACAACATAAGGTAGTTGATCTCAACGTCCGCCAATAGTTCGACTGTCCGATGAGACTCGTTCGTTAGTTTGGATAAAACTGAGAGAAGTGGGCATGAAAAATGATGGGAATGCATCAAGTTGCTCAATAATATCTTAATGGAGGTAAATGGTTAACATTACAGAGTAGATGTATGTTTGGTCATAAGCGATACTTCTGTCATGAAAGCTATATGGACACAATCAGAAGATGGGAAGCAAGGGCGTTGCCGAAGATCCGAGTTGGATATATTCCGGATCTGCTCTTGACATCATAGAATTGCAAGACAATGTCTGCGTCTTTTACCGCTTTCTCCCGCCCGCCAAGCGGAATGAGGAGTGGAATAGAGTAACGTACTTTAGAAAGTAGATTCCTGTACGGATACAGTCGTTTCCTGTATATTCAAACTTGATCCGCTAACGTGTCAAAACTTCATCTTGCACCAGTCCTAAAGAAGAGACTTGAAAACGGCTTCGAGAGAATGTTTCATGGATGGACTGAAATATACCAATTTGTGGCCATTAAAACATGTTTGGAAAATGCCTGTGTTTCTGAATAAAATTGAAAGCATGTTCAAGTCATTTGATCTAGAACTTAGACACACAGCGTGGCGACCTTGGTAACAAATGCTTTTCCTTCACTTATGGGTCCCATCATACAACAGAATCTGAGTCAATACGTCACCAAGGTTGGATAGATTATCGTAGTCCGCTTAGGTACAATCGTTTCCTTAAGTTATTCTGCAGAAAAATGCATTCGAACGACAAAGCCGCCTGCGCGCCGTCATATTTAGACTTACTTTTGGTTAACACGTCCAAGTTGATCTCTTTGCTTTTGGTTGTCCGACTGATTATGTGTGACTTATTTGCAGTTTTGATTACAATAGGGTAAATGACATATCCGTCTGTGAGAAGCCGGCACTACAAATGTGCTAATTAGGCCTGAACACTTTACTGCTGGCCGCGAGAGCTTCGTGTGTGGGGGCGATAAATTAAGCTTGCAATGAGTATCAAATAGTACACCAAGTTCGACCGAGGATTTGGCACGGATATCAGACTACCACACAATTTCAAGGATAAACAGACAAAGGATAAATACGCTCATGGGGTATGCGTTGTGGCTCTGTAGCGGTGTACACAGTGAACCTGCGTGCCAGTCGGACTATCTATCGCTCTAGCAACTTTTGCTGCGCTGCCTCCAAATTGCCTCACAATCTAGCCTGTATACACCTATTCGATCCGGCGCGGCGAGCTCTTTCTAACGTTGCTAGTATCGCGTCTACACCTAACGGAATCTCTCACCCCACCGTTTTCAAGCTTTCCGTCTTCGCACTACAAACGCGTCATCAAATTCGCTGGCTTTGCATTCTACACCGCAGATACTGACCTTTGCTGGACATCTAGATTAAGTGCTTTATAACAAATGTACAACCGCTCGATTCCCTAGTTGTATAAATGCTACAAGAGTATTACCCTCAATCATCACTGCAGAAGTCATTGACCGAGCAGCAGTCCACCAGCAGTCCACCAGAATTCCATCAGTGTTGCATTGTGTACCGCCTCTACCAAAACGTGATCGGTAGCTCGTGAGTCTTTTCCAAATAGACATCTCCGATGGGGTGACCTTAATGTGCAGGTGCAGTGAAGTGACCCATGAGTAGCGAAACTAGTCTTCATGTAGCAAATATCTCTGTAGTTTAAAAACAAGGCAAACGGAAGCTGATTGCGCCACCTGTTCTTCGCTTGACAGATAACACGTCTCAGATCGCGCTGCCATGTCAGCTCCAAAAACCATTCAGTTTTTGCATGGATCTGACCACGGATCGGACAAACGGAACCGGAACCGACTGACGCAACGTGCGTTGAAATACGTCGGTCTGCCAAACGAAGGTGCGATTGTCGTTTGAACGAGGATCTGCCAAGCATCTCGCAACAACCATTGTGGATTAGTGAAGCATGTACTTTTGAAACTGAGCCGGTCGCTTTTGAGTTCGCTCTGTGGTAGACTATTAAACACACCTAGTAATCCTCCAGCACTCTATCCCATGTGATAATCTTGTATTCGTTAGAGCATCATCAGACTCCAATTCCTCAAACTACCTTACCCATACGGATTAGTTGTGCACTCATTGCACATAACAGCTAGCTAGCTAAAATTGAATAGCCCCTCTAGTAGGAAAAAGAAAAAATGGGAAGCAGAAGTCAAACACACTGGTAATGCTTCTAGCATCTTACCTTATATGCTGATATGTATTAGGTTAGTAGACGAAAAAAGAACCTCAGAAAATGTGCACTTAGGTAGGATACGTACGGCTGCTTCTTTGTTATCTCTGATCAACTCGGTGAAAATGGAGCGTGTGAGTAGATCGAAAAGCGTATTTATATTCAATATATCTAAAGGCATAGTAACGAAAAATTCAAAAAGTGCACACTTCAAGGCTTGCAGCATGGATCCACTTAACTCCGTTTTTCTGAGACTTGGGAAGAAAGTAAACATGAAGTGTGCCGGATACTTTTGAAGTTCCCGGATGAAACAACTATGACAACTTGATTGAGGTCCAGATGTTTCATTACCGCAGACACCGAAATCCAAAACTTTATGGTCAGGCATGATTAAACACCGCTAGAAAGACGTCTTACTGTTAAGGAAAGGCCACCAGCTGTGACAAATACTAACTCACTAAGCCGTCGATTGGACAGTGCCATATACCTTGATAAAATACTGCCAGTATCCCTCTATAATTCTCCTCGTCTTAAAACGCATATCTCTGCAGATAGTACGATTAACAACAGTTCATCTACGGAACCACTGAACAACATTAGACAACACCGGAACCTTAATCATACTGGGATAACTGCAGCAACAAACCCAATCTCGTATGCTCCAACTACAAATAACTCACGTATAAAATATGCTATTTGCGCCTCACCTGTGTAGATCACAGTACAGAACCAGAGAGTTAAATTCATTAGTAAGACCGTGGGAAAATGGAAGGAAACACCCCTCAGCAATTCCCATTATGAATTTACCGTATCACATTCGAGCGCTTACCATAAACCAGGGCATTGGTAACGTAAAACACTGAATGTTATTGTGCAAACTTCAAAGAAACCACAACAACATACACCAGAGCGTCTGTGTTGAACGTTAAAGTAGTTAAGGAGAAAGGAAAAGATTCCGTGGCTCAACCAGCGTCCTTGAAGCTTGCTGCAAGCTCGGTGTTGGAAAATCGCCTGACCACACTTCTATCCCACAGTTCTGTTCGGATAATGAGTAGTAGCACATTAACCTAAATGAGATTCCCGCCATCGACAGAATTAGGGATAATTCCAGGGGTTTGCCCATTCAACAGAGCAGCATCCCTCAACCACTCCCTCAGCTACTAGCCTATGTCGCGCCGTCGTTTCCTCAAATGGAAGTGCCTTAAAATCATTTTTAAGGGCACCATATCCCCTAACGTTACCCACCACTGATGGGATTTCCACCGATTGGAATGATGGATCAACCGATGCATTTGCTACTAGAACACCCATACAAGTTAGAGCCAATACAACGTAGAGTCCTTTAAAACACGAATGCCTCTTTGCGGCACATCATTCGTAACAATGCTAGCAAACAGCTTCAATTTAACCTCTCCACATCTCCAAATTCCATGTAAGTCCTCGAAACTGTTGTTATAAAACTTTGCTCCTCCTCCTCCTCCTCCTCCTCCTCCACCTCCTCCTCCTCCTCCTCCTCCTCCTCCTCCTCCTCCTCCTCCTCCTCCTCCTCCTCCTCCTCCTCCTCCTCCTCCTCCTCCTCCTCAAATCGTATTTGAATCCAACCTTCGTCTTTAGTAAAACATAACATCTCGTTTTCGTCAGTGAAACATGGTGCAACTCAAACATAGGCGATCACAATCTAAATGTTATTGGCTATCAGCACTTTCGAAAAGCCCATCTGAGTAAACGCGGAGACGGAGGTGCTATGTAAATTTCGAACGGTATCACTGCTATCCTTCGCAATCAACAGGCTCTCAATGCCTTAAAACATGCATTATGATTGATAATGCCCTCCCGCGCTCTTCTATCTTGTTGCAATTATAGACTTATAGCTAGCAATTACCACGTTTATCAGTTAGTTGAAGCTATTAACGCTGCTTCCAATACTTGCTATAAAAATAAGTTTGGAAATGGGGATTTAACTTTTCACATAGTGACTGGACAGCTCTATCGCCAACAATGTTCGGGAGCTCCGTGGGAATACTCCATGGCATTCAAATCAATGGTGGGACTCAGCATGTCAATGAACCCACAAGAAGAGCCAACACATTAGCTCTGATAATTTCCATGGTCATCCCTTCAGCTTTTGTAACTATTAGCAGACCACTAATGAGCTCCGATCGCAATACTGTGCTCTGCAGCATGAATGTCAAAATAGCAAGCAAAATGAGAGCGACTGGTAAACCTATTCGTTACATTCACCTCATAGAATGGACTATCTGATCAATACTCTGAATTGGGAGATCCTTCTTAACTTGAAATCCAAGCATGGCTGCAAATGTATGTACATACAATCTTACTATCTGTACTGACTTACTCACAACGACTCTGTGGATAAACGTTCATATCTGTGGTAGTCAATGTAATGCATGCATAAAAATCCCAACTAGATGGAACAAATATGGATCGCAATACCATAAAATGATCAATGCTACGTCAATGCAAATTCGTGAGGCCCTACAGAAACTAGAACATCAATCACCGTAAGCAAAGCTGGCCAAAGAGAACAAAGCGCCAATAAATCCGCAAACAATAGAAATGGGAACGATTCTTAAAAAGGGGAACAAAAACCAGTGTCAAACAATTTAAAGTCTGACCCGTGATTGCAAAAAGGAAATGACATTAGCCTAATGTTTGAAGCACTAGATAATTATCATGCAACCTCCATTCATTATGCTCCGAACATATCCCTGCTTCTCTTAATACTGCGACAAATGAAATATCCTCAAACATTTCCGAAACTTGAGTGAAGTTAAGCAGAGTATGCTCCCGTAACACAACCGTTTCAGCCAGGAACAGGTGGCATAACCCAGCTGTTATCAAGTATGGAAAATAGCAATGCATTACTGATGCTTAAAGTAGTATTTATGAGTAGAAGGATTTAAGCGAGTAGTCTTGTTCGTCGCAGTCAGCTGACAATTCAGATAAGTCAACTACCTATCCGGAAAAGCACCAAGCGGCCGTTTCGTCCTTTTGGGGCTCCTAGGTGGTGCGCATCCTTCGGTCCTCCATGTGGGATCTAATACATGACTGCTAGTGGCTTGTGCCAAATAGCCCGCTGCTTACTAAACGATCCAGCGTAACATGTCAACTACAATTCTTTAACCATGTGACACGTTGTTGACAGTGGCATGCCAGTTATCGTCATCTTACTAGACGTGCAAAAAACTTTCGATCGTGTGCCACACATACCACTGTTTTCTCTCCGACACTACTGCGGAATCAGCAACCCGTTGCTAAGCCCGTTCAAATCCTACTTGCGAGATCGAATAAAATTAGTTAAAGTCGTCAAAAGAAGTCACAAGTGGTGTCGCTTAAGGAACTTATCTTGGATCACCACTCCTCTGAATCTACACAAACACCATATATGATCTTATTATAAGATCACGGACACTTATACCTGTTCACGGATGAGACCAAACGCGTTTGCTCATTCCCACCCAGTATTCTCGAATTGGGTCTGTCTGCATTGAAATCTTGGAGTAAGACGAGGTTACTGAAATTTTCCACTGAAAAATTGCAAGTGTTTGTGGATGGATGCTGCATACCTGAAAGAACCATCAACTCTGCTGGCAACATCATTTCAAGCTCCGCCTCAATAAGAGACGTTGGAGTAATATATTCCACCACCCTGGATTTTCCGAGCATATTTCAAATCAGATAGCAAAAGCAGTGCAACTAAAAGCCTGCATCACCAAGTCTTTTGTTCTACCCGGTTTACGACTAGAAAAGTTCAAGCGCATTGTAAGATCTACACTAGATCACTGCACAATCATCGACCGTTACCTACGTAGAAGAAATCGAATGGCTGTAGAACATATCCAACGGTCGTTCACGGAATTCCTCATTGATCAATTTACAAATACGAGCTATAAAAACTGTTGTCACCGCCTGCATTTACGATATTTGTTGTACACGGAGAAGAGCAACCTCGATCGATATTACAATATTATACATCTCCGGGCATTTACTATCGAATAACACTCACCTTCTAAAATTTCTCTACCTATCCCACAGAAAATAGAAAAATACCAATCCGTTCCAACTTCTTCCTTGTAAGGTAGGCTTGTTTAGGTACTATTTTGCCACTAATAGTACAAGCAAGTAAAAATCTAGACAAATGGAAAGTAAATCTAGAGGTGTTTCTCACAATGCTGAATGTAGTGGAAACGCTCTGTTTCCGAGTGCCTACACATTTGTTAATTACGTCTGGCCCCAACAATATATGACAGATGATGCAGGTTCACTCACATCCTAGCACATTTAATGTTCTATACAAAAGTGCCAACCTTGAAACCCCACTTGTCATTGAAGAAAAGAATATCCGTGCGTCGTTTACTTCTTAACTCTTTCGTTTGTTTTCACCATTCCGCTCGTCTTTTGTATCTTCTTCATTGTTGGGCATCATTGAGCTGTTCTCCTTAAGTGATCGAGTTATGATTTCTAAGCAGAACTTTACCCACCGAAGGCACATAGCCAAAGACTTACAAGTAATTACAAATAGAGTGCTGAACATAAAACAACCGTACCTTCGGAACTGCTGAATTCACACCTAGGAGCATATGACGCCCATTCCAGTGAATTCGGTCGTTATGCGCATAAAAAAATGCATGACGAGTGCGCTGACTGGTTGAGTGGCCAGCTTACGGAAAGAGGAGCCCAAATGATGACAAAATCAGTGGTGCTCAGCCCGCTTCTAAGCCACGCCGACACAGGACGGGATGGGGTGTCTAGGTGCGGGTGAAGCACCCTCGACAAAATACCCCGCATGGAAGCAGGTCCCAATGAGACAGACCCACGAATGATCGTACTAATTCGCTTGACGTTTCTGACTATGCTTTCCTCTTTGCCTTCAATCTGTCGTGGCTCTTGTTCCTGGTAACTTCAATTATACGTTGCTATTATCTTAACGATATTACCCATTAATTTATTGCATAGAACATGTTCCTGAGTTTATCATCTCCATGCCAAAAATCAGTTCCATAGCACCGTGCATTCCTAATAAAGCTATGTTCCATAGTTTCTACATGACCGTAATTTGTTGATCATGCCTAGATGAGTGTGGTTAACACCGCAATGAACAAACGTTTATTTATTCATTTATTTATGTATCTACTCCCTCCACCACAACATCAGCAGGATTTTAGTTGTCATTTTGATAATGCTTTCATCCCAACAACACAAGCTACATAGCAGAGCCTAGTCCGGAAAAGCGCCAGACGCGTTTCGCCCTATTGAGTCTCGTCAGTGGCGCGCATTCCCTCGGTCCTTTAAGGAGGATCGAACCCATGACCGCTAGAGGCAGATGCCAACTAGCCAGCAGCTTAAGCCACTGAGCCATGGGGGACATTGGCTGGGCTACATAATTTGCATACTAGCTGGGATGTAGCACCACCTATGTACCACTGTCACTGACAGTGGTTACCCTGCAAGGTGATGAAGTCCTCTCATTAGACGCTATACCTATAGCGTTTGAACCTAGGAGAGGCATTTGATTTTATAGTACTCATAAGTAGTAGGATTTAGTTTTAAATTTGATAAGGTTTTCATCCCAACACGCTCGTTGCTTATTCAGTGTTCCCATCAGATGCGAGTTAAATTGCGAAGGCACAGATGGTCGAACGTAACTAGCCTTTTTATGACGGTTGATCTAAGGGCCAGGTTTCGCAACCGTTGGTTGAGGACCCTAATCGTTCTCCTGTCTAGGCCTGGGCAAGCTGACAGTATCCTCGCCACGCAATACAATGAATTTCTCTTCAAACAGTTGCTTTACTTCTGGTAATAAGCCATTTAAAATGGAAATGTCTAGCAAATCGTTTTCAACTTAAGAATGAATGCGGACTGAGTTAAGCGACCACATTTGTTGTTACTTTGGCAGCTATCATGAGATAATTATTTTAAACGATTAGCTGACACACGAATTAAATCCTGAATATGCAAGGTTGCAGGGAAGCGTTTAACCATGTAGTGTACACCAGTCTGATCACTGGGTGTTTTGAAGGCCATGACGGCTAATTCTCCATTTGTCTCTCTGAGACTGTTACTACGTGATCATGCTGGATCCGCTCGGCGCTCCCGTGGACTGTTTGTTGGAAACAAGACTGCATTCACAGATTGGTGATCTATTAACATCATTCAAACATTATGTCTCACCCGAATAGACAGTTAAACGCTCCGTTGAAACGTCCCACCTTGAATGGACCTACGCAGGAAAGTAACGATTTGGTAACTGTCTCGTATATGGGCCCTTTGCAATCTCAAATTGAGTAAATTAGTTGGTCCCAGCAACGGTGAATAATTCCGCTAATGGGATTCCGGACAATCCGGATTGGAGGCGTTCTAAACACCACTGGTGTTCCGCAATCGGAGACATTCGTTTGTGCTGACATAACCGTGAGATTCTGGACTCCAGTTTCGCCATGCCACGTGCATCAACGACTATTTAAACGTCATTAAGTCATCAGGTACGTCCCCAACACACGCTGATGCAGAAACATCTCAAACCAGCTGAAAAGTGTTCAGCTTCTTCCTCTCGCTTTTCCATCAACGCGGAATCAGTATAAACGCGCAGTTTATCACTGCACGAAAAGTAAACACGTTTAGACTAAATGCGATATGTCTGTCACTGCAAATAGGTGGGTCAAAACCCGCATCTTTACAATGGCAATGTCAGTGGTGAATTCCAGAAGCGAGTGACCCTTGAACAAACACTGTAGCACTGAGTTGACATGATTTCCACGGAACAAATTCATTCAATGACCGGATATTGTGACACTGGAAGCTGTCACCTTTTAACATCGTCCCAGCAACTCCGGACGGTCCGAAGCTGTCCCCAGTGGCCTAGTGGCATAAGCTGCTGGATGGCCGTGTAAGCCGCTGGTGGTCATGGGTTCGGATCCTGAAATATCGGCTGGATGCGCACTACTGATGATGCCCAACAGGCTGAAACTGCAGTCTAATGCTTTTCCGAGCAAGTGCAATACTATCTGATTTGGAAGCTGGCTGTGAGGAACCTCAATTAACTTTGCAATGGCTTGGTTTTCAAATTTCCATGGTTGCTGTCGTTAAACTGTTTGACCCGAATAAACGGCCAACCGGAGTGATGCAATTTACTCTACGTAGGCTATAAATTACCTCATTTCATTAATTATGTTAGCTCTTCTCCAATCGCCGATACAACTACAATGAGGTGTGTTTCCGCACTAGTGTTGAGAGTTGTGTTTGAGTTCTTTGCGCTTCTCAGTAACTTGTGTCCATTTACCCCTGTTGTTTTTAAGCTATGCACATCTAGGACGGCTTATGTGCCTTTCCTTACTTCTCCGACAGGCGTTTCCACGTCTATAGGCTTGAATAGATGACATGGATGGTATGGTAGTTGGATTTGGATGCAAGTAGGTCTCGTAACTGTGTAATTCCAGCATGCTCACTAGATATGGTGAGGTCAGGTTACACTAGCTGCTGTGCATTTAATAAGTGATGAAAGAGCACGAAGTGGAAGATTTGGAGAAGGCAGAGGAGGAGGAGAAGCAAAGCTACGTTACGATACAATGCAATGTTGAGTACTCCCAGATGGTCCAGGCGCTTAGATGGATCATTCATTTTGAAGCGGTTAGTAACAAATACTTCTCATGCTATCGAGAAGTCTTGCCTACAGCTTGATTGCAAAGGACCCATATACGAGACAGTTACCAAATCGTTACTTTCCTGCGTAGGTCCATTCAAGGTGGGACGTTTCAACGGAGCGTTTAACTGTCTATTCGGGTGAGACATAATGTTTGAATGATGTTAATAGATCACCAATCTGTGAATGCAGTCTTGTTTCCAACAAACAGTCCACGGGAGCGCCGAGCGGATCCAGCATGATCACGTAGTAACAGTCTCAGAGAGACAAATGGAGAATTAGCCGTCATGGCCTTCAAAACACCCAGTGATCAGACTGGTGTACACTACATGGTTAAACGCTTCCCTGCAACCTTGCATATTCAGGATTTAATTCGTGTGTCAGCTAATCGTTTAAAATAATTATCTCATGATAGCTGCCAAAGTAACAACAAATGTGGTCGCTTAACTCAGTCCGCATTCATTCTTAAGTTGAAAACGATTTGCTAGACATTTCCATTTTAAATGGCTTATTACCAGAAGTAAAGCAACTGTTTGAAGAGAAATTCATTGTATTGCGTGGCGAGGATACTGTCAGCTTGCCCAGGCCTAGACAGGAGAACGATTAGGGTCCTCAACCAACGGTTGCGAAACCTGGCCCTTAGATCAACCGTCATAAAAAGGCTAGTTACGTTCGACCATCTGTGCCTTCGCAATTTAACTCGCATCTGATGGGAACACTGAATAAGCAACGAGCGTGTTGGGATGAAAACCTTATCAAATTTAAAACTAAATCCTACTACTTATGAGTACTATAAAATCAAATGCCTCTCCTAGTTTCAAACGCTATAGGTATAGCGTCTAATGAGAGGACTTCATCACCTTGCAGGGTAACCACTGTCAGTGACAGTGGTACATAGGTGGTGCTACATCCCAGCTAGTATGCAAATTATGTAGCCCAGCCAATGTCCCCCATGGCTCAGTGGCTTAAGCTGCTGGCTAGTTGGCATCTGCCTCTAGCGGTCATGGGTTCGATCCTCCTTAAAGGACCGAGGGAATGCGCGCCACTGACGAGACTCAATAGGGCGAAACGCGTCTGGCGCTTTTCCGGACTAGGCTCTGCTATGTAGCTTGTGTTGTTGGGATGAAAGCATTATCAAAGTGACAACTAAAATCCTGCTGATGTTGTGGTGGAGGGAGTAGATACATAAATAAATGAATAAATAAACGTTTGTTCATTGCGGTGTTAACCACACTCATCTAGGCATGATCAACAAATTACGGTCATGTAGAAACTATGGAACATAGCTTTATTAGAAATGCACGGTGCTATGTGACTTATTTTGGGCATGCATATGATAAACTCAGGAACATATTCTATGAAAGCAATTAATGGGTAATATCGTTAAGACAATAGAAACGTATAATTGAAGTTACCAGGAACAAGAGCCACGACAGATTGAAGGCAAAGAGGAAAGCATAGTCAGAAACGTCAAGCGAATTAGTACGATCATTCGTGGGTCTGTCTCATTGGGACCTGCTTCCATGCGGGGTATTTTGTCGAGGGTGCTTCACCCGCACCTAGACACCCCATCCCGTCCTGTGTCGGCGTGGCTTAGAAGCGGGCTGAGCACCACTGATTTTGTCATCATTTGGGCTCCTCTTTCCGTAAGCTGGCCACTCAACCAGTCAGCGCACTCGTCATTCAGTTGTTTATGCGCATAACGACCGAATTCACTGGAATGGGCGTCATATGCTCCTAGGTGTGAATTCAGCAGTTCCGAAGGTACGGTTGTTTTATGTTCAGCACTCTATTTGTAATTACTTGTAAGTCTTTGGCTTTGTGCCTTCGGTGGGTAAAGTTCTGCTTAGAAATCATAACTCAATCACTTAAGGAGAACAGCTCAATGATGCCCAACAATGAAGAAGATACAAAAGACGAGCGGAATGGTGAAAACAAACGAAAGAGTTAAGAAGTAAACGACGCACGGATATTCTTTTCTTCAATGACAAGTGGGGTTTCAAGGTTGGCACTTTTGTATAGAACATTAAATGTGCTAGGATGTGAGTGAACCTGCATCATCTGTCATATATTGTTGGGGCCAGACGTAATTAACAAATGTGTAGGCACTCGGAAACAGAGCGTTTCCACTACATTCAGCATTGTGAGAAACACCTCTAGATTTACTTTCCATTTGTCTAGATTTTTACTTGCTTGTACTATTAGTGGCAAAATAGTACCTAAACAAGCCTACCTTACAAGGAAGAAGTTGGAACGGATTGGTATTTTTCTATTTTCTGTGGGATAGGTAGAGAAATTTTAGAAGGTGAGTGTTATTCGATAGTAAATGCCCGGAGATGTATAATATTGTAATATCGATCGAGGTTGCTCTTCTCCGTGTACAACAAATATCGTAAATGCAGGCGGTGACAACAGTTTTTATAGCTCGTATTTGTAAATTGATCAATGAGGAATTCCGTGAACGACCGTTGGATATGTTCTACAGCCATTCGATTTCTTCTACGTAGGTAACGGTCGATGATTGTGCAGTGATCTAGTGTAGATCTTACAATGCGCTTGAACTTTTCTAGTCGTAAACCGGGTAGAACAAAAGACTTGGTGATGCAGGCTTTTAGTTGCACTGCTTTTGCTATCTGATTTGAAATATGCTCGGAAAATCCAGGGTGGTGGAATATATTACTCCAACGTCTCTTATTGAGGCGGAGCTTGAAATGATGTTGCCAGCAGAGTTGATGGTTCTTTCAGGTATGCAGCATCCATCCACAAACACTTGCAATTTTTCAGTGGAAAATTTCAGTAACCTCGTCTTACTCCAAGATTTCAATGCAGACAGACCCAATTCGAGAATACTGGGTGGGAATGAGCAAACGCGTTTGGTCTCATCCGTGAACAGGTATAAGTGTCCGTGATCTTATAATAAGATCATATATGGTGTTTGTGTAGATTCAGAGGAGTGGTGATCCAAGATAAGTTCCTTAAGCGACACCACTTGTGACTTCTTTTGACGACTTTAACTAATTTTATTCGATCTCGCAAGTAGGATTTGAACGGGCTTAGCAACGGGTTGCTGATTCCGCAGTAGTGTCGGAGAGAAAACAGTGGTATGTGTGGCACACGATCGAAAGTTTTTTGCACGTCTAGTAAGATGACGATAACTGGCATGCCACTGTCAACAACGTGTCACATGGTTAAAGAATTGTAGTTGACATGTTACGCTGGATCGTTTAGTAAGTAGCGGGCTATTTGGCACAAGCCACTAGCAGTCATGTATTAGATCCCACATGGAGGACCGAAGGATGCGCACCACCTAGGAGCCCCAAAAGGACAAAACGGCCGCTTGGTGCTTTTCCGGATAGGTAGTTGACTTATCTGAATTGTCAGCTGACTGCGACGAACAAGACTACTCGCTTAAATCCTTCTACTCATAAATACTACTTTAAGCATCAGTAATGCATTGCTATTTTCCATACTTGATAACAGCTGGGTTATGCCACCTGTTCCTGGCTGAAACGGTTGTGTTACGGGAGCATACTCTGCTTAACTTCACTCAAGTTTCGGAAATGTTTGAGGATATTTCATTTGTCGCAGTATTAAGAGAAGCAGGGATATGTTCGGAGCATAATGAATGGAGGTTGCATGATAATTATCTAGTGCTTCAAACATTAGGCTAATATCATTTCCTTTTTGCAATCACGGGTCAGACTTTAAATTGTTTGACACTGGTTTTTGTTCCCCTTTTTAAGAATCGTTCCCATTTCTATTGTTTGCGGATTTATTGGCGCTTTGTTCTCTTTGGCCAGCTTTGCTTACGGTGATTGATGTTCTAGTTTCTGTAGGGCCTCACGAATTTGCATTGACGTAGCATTGATCATTTTATGGTATTGCGATCCATATTTGTTCCATCTAGTTGGGATTTTTATGCATGCATTACATTGACTACCACAGATATGAACGTTTATCCACAGAGTCGTTGTGAGTAAGTCAGTACAGATAGTAAGATTGTATGTACATACATTTGCAGCCATGCTTGGATTTCAAGTTAAGAAGGATCTCCCAATTCAGAGTATTGATCAGATAGTCCATTCTATGAGGTGAATGTAACGAATAGGTTTACCAGTCGCTCTCATTTTGCTTGCTATTTTGACATTCATGCTGCAGAGCACAGTATTGCGATCGGAGCTCATTAGTGGTCTGCTAATAGTTACAAAAGCTGAAGGGATGACCATGGAAATTATCAGAGCTAATGTGTTGGCTCTTCTTGTGGGTTCATTGACATGCTGAGTCCCACCATTGATTTGAATGCCATGGAGTATTCCCACGGAGCTCCCGAACATTGTTGGCGATAGAGCTGTCCAGTCACTATGTGAAAAGTTAAATCCCCATTTCCAAACTTATTTTTATAGCAAGTATTGGAAGCAGCGTTAATAGCTTCAACTAACTGATAAACGTGGTAATTGCTAGCTATAAGTCTATAATTGCAACAAGATAGAAGAGCGCGGGAGGGCATTATCAATCATAATGCATGTTTTAAGGCATTGAGAGCCTGTTGATTGCGAAGGATAGCAGTGATACCGTTCGAAATTTACATAGCACCTCCGTCTCCGCGTTTACTCAGATGGGCTTTTCGAAAGTGCTGATAGCCAATAACATTTAGATTGTGATCGCCTATGTTTGAGTTGCACCATGTTTCACTGACGAAAACGAGATGTTATGTTTTACTAAAGACGAAGGTTGGATTCAAATACGATTTGAGGAGGAGGAGGAGGAGGAGGAGAAGGAGGAGGAGGAGGAGGAGGAGGAGGAGGAGGAGGAGCAAAGTTTTATAACAACAGTTTCGAGGACTTACATGGAATTTGGAGATGTGGAGAGGTTAAATTGAAGCTGTTTGCTAGCATTGTTACGAATGATGTGCCGCAAAGAGGCATTCGTGTTTTAAAGGACTCTACGTTGTATTGGCTCTAACTTGTATGGGTGTTCTAGTAGCAAATGCATCGGTTGATCCATCATTCCAATCGGTGGAAATCCCATCAGTGGTGGGTAACGTTAGGGGATATGGTGCCCTTAAAAATGATTTTAAGGCACTTCCATTTGAGGAAACGACGGCGCGACATAGGCTAGTAGCTGAGGGAGTGGTTGAGGGATGCTGCTCTGTTGAATGGGCAAACCCCTGGAATTATCCCTAATTTTGTCGATGGCGGGAATCTCATTTAGGTTAATGTGCTACTACTCATTATCCGAACAGAACTGTGGGATAGAAGTGTGGTCAGGCGATTTTCCAACACCGAGCTTGCAGCAAGCTTCAAGGACGCTGGTTGAGCCACGGAATCTTTTCCTTTCTCCTTAACTACTTTAACGTTCAACACAGACGCTCTGGTGTATGTTGTTGTGGTTTCTTTGAAGTTTGCACAATAACATTCAGTGTTTTACGTTACCAATGCCCTGGTTTATGGTAAGCGCTCGAATGTGATACGGTAAATTCATAATGGGAATTGCTGAGGGGTGTTTCCTTCCATTTTCCCACGGTCTTACTAATGAATTTAACTCTCTGGTTCTGTAATGTGATCTACACAGGTGAGGCACAAATAGCATATTTTATACGTGAGTTATTTGTAGTTGGAGCATACGAGATTGGGTTTGTTGCTGCAGTTATCCCAGTATGATTAAGGTTCCGGTGTTGTCTAATGTTGTTCAGTGGTTCCGTAGATGAACTGTTGTTAATCGTACTATCTGCAGAGATATGCGTTTTAAGACGAGGAGAATTATAGAGGGATACTGGCAGTATTTTATCAAGGTATATGGCACTGTCCAATCGACGGCTTAGTGAGTTAGTATTTGTCACAGCTGGTGGCCTTTCCTTAACAGTAAGACGTCTTTCTAGCGGTGTTTAATCATGCCTGACCATAAAGTTTTGGATTTCGGTGTCTGCGGTAATGAAACATCTGGACCTCAATCAAGTTGTCATAGTTGTTTCATCCGGGAACTTCAAAAGTATCCGGCACACTTCATGTTTACTTTCTTCCCAAGTCTCAGAAAAACGGAGTTAAGTGGATCCATGCTGCAAGCCTTGAAGTGTGCACTTTTTGAATTTTTCGTTACTATGCCTTTAGATATATTGAATATAAATACGCTTTTCGATCTACTCACGCGCTCCATTTTCACCGAGTTGATCAGAGATAACAAAGAAGCAGCCGTACGTATCCTACCTAAGTGCACATTTTCTGAGGTTCTTTTTTCGTCTACTAACCTAATACATATCAGCATATAAGGTAAGATGCTAGAAGCATTACCAGTGTGTTTGACTTCTGCTTCCCATTTTTTCTTTTTCCTACTAGAGGGGCTATTCAATTTTAGCTAGCTAGCTGTTATGTGCAATGAGTGCACAACTAATCCGTATGGGTAAGGTAGTTTGAGGAATTGGAGTCTGATGATGCTCTAACGAATACAAGATTATCACATGAGATAGAGTGCTGGAGGATTACTAGGTGTGTTTAATAGTCTACCACAGAGCGAACTCAAAAGCGACCGGCTCAGTTTCAAAAGTACATGCTTCACTAATCCACAATGGTTGTTGCGAGATGCTTGGCAGATCCTCGTTCAAACGACAATCGCACCTTCGTTTGGCAGACCGACGTATTTCAACGCACGTTGCGTCAGTCGGTTCCGGTTCCGTTTGTCCGATCCGTGGTCAGATCCATGCAAAAACTGAATGGTTTTTGGAGCTGACATGGCAGCGCGATCTGAGACGTGTTATCTGTCAAGCGAAGAACAGGTGGCGCAATCAGCTTCCGTTTGCCTTGTTTTTAAACTACAGAGATATTTGCTACATGAAGACTAGTTTCGCTACTCATGGGTCACTTCACTGCACCTGCACATTAAGGTCACCCGATCGGAGATGTCTATTTGGAAATGACTCACGAGCTACCGATCACGTTTTGGTAGAGGCGGTACACAATGCAACACTGATGGAATTCTGGTGGACTGCTGCTCGGTCAATGACTTCTGCAGTGATGATTGAGGGTAATACTCTTGTAGCATTTATACAACTAGGGAATCGAGCGGTTGCACATTTGTTATAAAGCACTTAATCTAGATGTCCAGAAAAGGTCAGTATCTGCGGTGTAGAATGCAAAGCCAGCGAATTTGATGACGCGTTTGTAGTGCGAAGACGGAAAGCTTGAAAACGGTGGGGTGAGAGATTCCGTTAGGTGTAGATGCGATACTAGCAACGTTAGAAAGAGCTCGCCGCGCCGGATCGAATAGGTGTATGCAGGCTAGATTGTGAGGAAATTTGGAGGCAGCGCAGCAAAAGTTGCTAGAGCGATAGATAGTCCGACTGGCACGCAGGTTCACTGTGTACACCGCTACAGAGCCACAACGCATACCCCATGAGCGTATTTATCCTTTGTCTCAGTTTATCCTTGAAATTGTGTGGTAGTCTGATATCCGTGCCAAATCCTCGGTCGAACTTGGTGTACTATTTGATACTCATTGCAAGCTTAATTTATCGCCCCCACACACGAAGCTATCGCGGCCAGCAGTAAAGTGTTCATGTCTAATTAGCACATTTGTAGTGCCGGCTTCTCACAGACGGATATGTCATTCACCCTATTGTAATCAGAACTGCAAATAAGTCACACATAATCAGTCGGACAACCAAAAGTAAAGAGAACAACTTGGACGTGTTAACCAAAAGTAAGTCTAAATATGACGGCGCGCAGGCGGCTTTGTCGTTCGAATGCATTTTTCTGCAGAATAAGTTAAGGAAACGATTGTACCTAAGCGGACTACGATAATCTATCCAACCTTGGTGACGTATTGACTCAGATTCTGTTGTATGATGGGACCCATAAGTGAAGGAAAAGCATTTGTTACCAAGGTCGCCACGCTGTTTGTCTAAGTTCTAGATCAAATGCTGTGAACAAGCTGCCATTTGTGGGTCGAAACACAGCTATGTGCCATCAGTGTATTGTTTGCCACAAATTGGTATATTCATTTCCAACCATGAAACATGCTCTCGAAGCCGGTTTGTCACGGCTCTTCTTTATGACTGCTGCATGATGAAGTGTTGACACGTGAGCGGAATCAGTTTGAATATACCAGAAACGACTGTATCCGTACATGAATCTACTTTCAAAAGTACGTTACTCTATTCCACTCCTCAGTCCGCTTGGCTGGCGGAGAAAAGCGGTAAAAGACGCAGACAATGTCTTGCAATTCTATGATGTCTAGAGCTTCCGAAATATCCAACTCGGATATTCGGCAACGTCCTTGCCTCCCAGCTTCTGACTGTGTCCATATTGCTTTCATGACAGAAGTAGCGCTATTGATCCAATACACAGCTACTCTGGAATGGTTAACCCATGTTACACCAGTAAGAGAGTAGAGTGCAACTGTGAACAGCCTCAGCGTTTTCCATGCTCACTTCTCTCAGTTTTATCCAAACTAACGAAAGGTCTCATCGTACAGTCGCCCATGGCGGACGTTGAGAGCAACTACCTTATGTTGTCCTCGCAGTAGCGATACGGCCGCAATCGATCCCTCGTTACAAAGTTGCTGCCAATCAACGCAAGCTGACGGAATCAATCGATGCTAGAGCAGCATTCGACGTCGACTAGCTGAACTGCTCTACAACATTCGACCGTCTGGACCACCGCACTCTCCTTCACAAGCCTCGTAGCTATAGAATCGGTGATCCGTGTTAAGTTGGATAAGCAAATTTCCCATTTAACGTCCTTTGAATGTGAGTCAGCAAACCAATTTATGCTCCCATTGTGGTCCAGTGTGGCTTTCTCTAAGTATCGGTATTGGTCCACGTTTGTTCCTAGACTTCTTCGATGATTTTGCCGATGTTTTCCATGGTACATTTTACTACTTGCAATAGGTGTGAACATCCAACGTGACATCAAACAGTAAGTGATCACGCAGCACTGGAGAGAGGATTCGACGGGGTTATATGTGGCCATCTAGAAAACAGCTCCAATGTAGGTTGACGCTAAGCGAAGTGGTGAGCATACACCATTACCTTACCTGGGAATATCGACTTCGAGGTCGGCAGTTGCAACGTGTTTCCCGGGAAATCCACCTCAGGATAATTGTGCAGGTTGCATTTGACTGCTTGAAACAGGCTGAAAAGGCATTGGAAACAGCCAGTTGGAGTTTTGGACTTTCACTAAGAGCTTTCGGAAAACTTGAGTCATCTATTTTTCTGTAAACGCTGAAAGCCTACATAGGACCGCAATTAGAGTAAGCGATCTAAGCCCGTCAACCCTGGCGCAAGTACGATATGATACGTTTGATACTTCACAAGGTAGCACAACAAAATTCGAAAGGGGTTTCCTCCATTTTCCTCACCAACACAGAAAGCAAGCCCGGGAACTGTGAACCGGTGAATATTGGCGTCAGCGATGAAATCCCATCATGGTTTACCTAATAGTGAAGAGACCAAACCACGCCTGTTGCAACGTGCCACAACTAAGCCACAGTACAAACTTGTGACGCTACCAGCAGACATGAACTAGGCACTATAAACGATTTGCTTGTTGACAAAGCATTTTCTCCCATTGTAAATCTAGCACATAGAACACCCATGACCGCTAGAGGCAGATGCCAACTAGCGAGCAGCTTAAGCCACTGAGCCATGGGGGGACATTGGCTGGGCTACATAATTTGCATACTAGCTGGGATATAGCACCACCTATCTACCAATGTCACTGACAGTCGTTACGCGGACTACTAAACGTACCCAAGATTAGCCAGAAAGCGTCGTGATTCACCGCATCAAATTCCAACATGCCCATCAAGCGCAGCCCCTCCACAGACTGTGAGTCCTCGGTTGAAGCCACTAGACTCTCTGATTGTTGTCCAAAAGACGATGAACACGTTTGAATGGATACACCAGTTGACGTGGCAAGGAGCCGATCTAATAGGCATTTGTGTTGTGGGTTCCTTTACCCGTGCTCCTCACGCTTAGCCTTCCCACCCAACCAGGATCTCATTTCCTGTACAGAATATAATGCTCTTCTTGCTGCACACTAGCCGGGTGCTAGCCCTCCGGAACGACGTCCATCAGTTACTGCTGGCTCAGCCTGCTTGCCTCTATTGCATTGATTTAATTTATTTGCTTCTATATTGCGGCACACTAGCCAAGATGTTTTCCACCTCCAGCTAACGGGTAAAATGATGATGATGATGATACTGCGAAATACACAAGCCCTCAGCCTGCTGTGGCATTTTCTTGCAATATCCAAAGCCCATAGTAGCTGTGCTAGCATGGTAGGCACGCAACCTTCATAGGGCTATTAAATACTAGTCATGACCACAGCACGTAATCGATTACTAATACCAGAAGGCAAATGAAGGCAAACACAGTGGATTACAGTCCAGTGGCGATAAGATGGTGGGGATGGATGGGGCGAACAGGAGCGAACCTCGGCTCAGTAATTCACACAGCAGACATGTGGAGAGCCGAATGTAAACGAATATGGCCGTAGGATGGGATCAGTAAAACAAGGGCGAATATTGTACAACATAAAATTGTACAGTAAAGATGATGATTTTCTTTTTAGATGTTACATTGTTTTCCCCTAGAATGCTGAACAAATGAAGCCCTCAATATCGAGAATGGTGTGAGCTGAAGTCCAGTGAGCTCATTCGTGCCAGGTAACAATGAGTGTAGCTGATTTTATCGGAAGTAAGTTTGAGGGAAAGCGGGGTCTACGTGTTGCGTCATAGCAAGCCATTGGAGGGGGCTTGTCAGAATGCAAAGTACTGTTTTGTCCACCTTAAGAAACCGACAAGATCTCAACCTCCTCTGCGACCAAACGGTGCATTTGTGAGTGGCTTCTCCTTCTGCCGTAACCGACCAGCCCCAAAACGATCCTCGTCCTAAGAAGAAGGTTTAGCTCTCACATTTAATTCCTAGTTTTCTGAGGCGATCCTGTAATGCTTTGCTTGTGACGGGCAGCCAATCGCGCAGGAAAGTGGAGGCATGTAGGAGCGAAAAAGGAAAAGGCAATGCATGCAGGCAGGCACACAGAAAAACTTACAAAATTAACCAACAGTTGCTTTACGTTCAACATTATTTAGGTTTCTAACTTTTTCAAGTTTGTTGGGAGGTTATAATATTTTACTTCGCAAATCCTTCTTTGACCAATAGTGGGACAAATATATATAATACCAAAGGATCTAAACGTTTAAAATGTTTCGAAATACTGGTAGCTCGGGTTGATGAATCAATTGTTTATTTGTTCTCCGAGCTTGGCGGTTTTGTCGCAAACATTTCACCATCATGTGAGGTAGCCTCCTCAGTGCAGTGGTATGTGGCTTGCAAAGTTATTAAATAAATCCTCCATCCATGACCGACCTGCGGGTGACTTTTGAACGTGGCAGTGTCGGTTTAGGTCCCGTGACGTCTACGCACTTTCCCCACGGCTAAAGTCGGCGCCCGAACCGCGTGGCAAAAGGTTCTTTATGTCTTTCTGTCGTAGTGGCTCGTATATTGAATCGATGTCCATGCGCATGCTGATTGAATGTTTCGTTGAGAACCAAGCTTCCAAGAATTCTATTTCTTTTCTTGTTGCACTCCGTGCCAGGACTTTTGCTTTGCTCCAATCGAAGCTATGTCCTTCTTCATCTACATGCATTGAAACTAATTACGATGCATAATGCTTTACACAGGCTCTGTTATGTTCTTGTACCCTTGGGACCAATTTTCTTCCCGTCTGGCCAACATAATCCCTTTCGCAATCTCGGCAAAGTATTTTGTATACCACATTGCGTTGTTCATGTGCCTGCAGTTTTTCTTTTGGTTTTGTAAGGGTTTTTCTCAACGTCATCAACCCGAGCTACCAGTGTTTTGAAACATTTTAAACAACTACGGGCCCTCAGCGCTCCGATGTGCTCGCCGTTGGGAGGACTTCGCTTGTAGACAAGCCTCTATAGGACGGCAGCTCTTCTTTATTCATGAATGTCTGAGAAAAGACATTCTTCCTCGCAGTATCAGATACAGACTGCCGATTGATCATCCTCAAGCGTGGACTGCTGCTCGACAATTCGGGAGGCGTATGATACGCTTAATGATCACCGACGCTCACAATCGTCTCAGAAAATATGACAGAAGTGTGAACGAACATCAGTCTAGCTGCCTTCAAGTCGCTGGACAACAATTAACAGAACAACTGGAAGCTGTAATACAACGTCGGTTGCAAACATCAGGACGAAAAAGCGTAATGCACTTCACGATAAGTTATCAAAATTGACGTCTCCTAGAGATGAAAATATCAGTGACGGCTGGATTAGAAATCTTTCCAACCGACCAATCAACGATGCCGAAAAGCAAGTCCTCATCAAGGGATTAAACTACAACTACAGAGATGCAACGCCTACCGACTTCTTAGCAACATTCGAAAGCGTCCTACAATCCAATGGATTAGACGAAGAGACGCAGAAGCAAATAAGACACACAATTGTTCCTGCTATAACGCGCAACAAGCAATCTAACGCCTTAAGCAGACAAGAAAAAGATGCAATGAATGCCCTGAAGTCTGATGAAACTATCATTATCCTACCAGCTGACAAGGGACGAGTGAGTGTCATAATGAATAGAGAGGATTACATTGAGAAGGCCACACGCCTGTTGAATGACACAACACCTACAGGTGAATCGACACCGATCCAACTTCGCAGCTGACAAACAAAGTAAGCAAAACATTGAAGCAACTTCAGGAATTGAAGCAAATCACGAAAGAAGAGCGCTACAGGATGAGAGCCCGCGACTCGAACATCGCGCAATTCTAAGGCCTCCCAAAGGTGTACAAAGATAATGCACCGTTGCGGCCTATCGTGTCTCTCCCTGGAACACCCACCTACAACCTGGCGAAAGAAATGTGGAGACGCCTCAAACATTTAACCTATGGATCGCAATATTTCATAACCAATGCCCAGCAGTTTCTGCAAAAGATCAAAGACCTGCGATTAGATAATGATGAAACAATGATATCATTCGATTTGACTGCACTCTTCACGTCTGTCAACTTGCAGACAGCAATAGCGGTCATCACGGAACTTCTGAAGGTCAGTGAACAACAAATCGGTAAAATGACGACCGACAATGTATGTAAACTACTCCACTTGTGTTTGTCGACCCACTTCTCATTCAGTGGAAAGATTTATGAGCAATTAAAAGGCGCATCAATGGGATCACCTCTGTCAGGGCTCATCGCATAGATGATCATGAAGAAATTGGAGGTGGAGGTACTACCACTCATCAACCCGAAACTGTGGGTTCGGTATGTGGACGACACTCTTGTGATTATCAGGCGCAACCAAATAACGGTCACACAACAGCTATTGAATAATGCCATGGAAGACATCCAATTTCTAATGGAACAGGAGAAGGAAAGCCAGTTCCCTTTCTCTGATGTATTAGTAACAAGAACTATGGAAGGCGAGCTGCAAACATCGGTCTACAGAAAAGGCACACACAGAGACCAAATTCTGAACTTTAACAGCAACCACCCGAAATGTATCTCTTAATGTGCTCGTCATCCCTGCATCTGCTGACGATGTCCAAGAATGGCAGATCCTATCAATGCTAAATGTGCCGCAAAATAAATTGGCTCGCTGGCTAGTGAAGATACTTTCACCTCTTCGACAACTATCCAATCCATATAGCTCTAAAGATTCCGATAATATTAAGATAATAATAAGATTTCCGATAATATCTTGTGTACCTTCGATGTGGAATCTCTATTTACCAAAAAACCGTTGATTACATAAATGAGCTAGCTGAGCAGTCTAATTATTCGTTACAATTCCAGTTGAATTTCGAAAGGAATCCTTGCTTTTGTATACAGCAAAAGTTGCCTTCCACTTTCAGAACACCCCATATCGTCAAATCGCTGGCGTGGCCACGGGTAGCCCAGTAGGTCATGTACTCGCCGATTTCTTCTTGCTGTTGATAGAAATGGTGAAACTAACATACCAGAAGCGTTATGCGGAGGCCAAACTGGCATTTTGTTCGTCGGAGCAGCAGATTTTTCAGTTGGTGCAGCAACTCAACTCCGCACATGCCAAGTTGCGGGTCACCTGCGGAGTGGAACAGTAGAACTGTCTGCCATTCTAAGACATCCTCATCAGATACAGGGATGACGAGCACATTAAGAGGTCTATCTTGAGAAAAGGAACATGCTCGGCCAACACCTGCACTTAACCGGCTTCACACCAGTGCGGTACAAGCGGACCCTTGTGAAAAATTTAGTTAGTCGTGCTAGACGAATTTGCTCGGCTGATTGTCTGGCCGACGAGCTAGAGTTAACTACAACAACACTCCTCGCGAATGATTATCCCCGTAGATCTACAGAGAAACTCAGTCAACCGCGAGGCCCAAAAGACTTGGTGCATACGGCAACCAAGAAGAAGATCTATATCGAGTTACATTTCAAGGGTGACTTTACCGTATCGAAAACCACGAAACGTTTAATCACTGCTACGGAAGCGAATTTACCGTGCTGCTCAGGCTGTGGTCATCAATAGAACTCGTAACTTACTGGTGCTTCCAAGGAAATTAGCTCAACCTATCGGGGCCAACTTACACTGTACGTACAAATTCGTGTGTGACTGCGGAGACAGTTACATAGACAGAACCACTCGGTCTTTGATTTCCCGAATAAAGAAACACGTGCCAAAGTGGATTCAACGTGAAATGGACCAGCATCTCTGTCCCACTGAAGTTCGGTGCTTGCGCAAGTCGCCAACTTCCTCAATAAGCAAACACCTACTGACCACGCGTCACCGGATAGAGCTTGGATCAGCGTTCACACTTTTGTTCCTTCACCTAATCCGCGTTTCCTCCGTTTCGCCGAGGCCGTTGCGATAAGCCGGATGAAGCCGACCCTGTGTGTTCATAATCAATTATTTTTCAGATTAAGACTCCCGTGGACATAGGCGCGGAATTTCGGTCATACATTTTGCACCTCATGCTTTTTCGGTCACACCCATGGAGAAATATGTAGTTGCATACCAGTTAATGTTTATGCTACTGAGGAGACTATACGAAATGCATTTATCTAGTAGCTTTCGTCTTCTTACCGTGCTTTTCAGACATCATTGTCGTTGAGATAATTTTTGCCAACGAAAACCTTTTTTAAGTTTGGATAAAGCTGATAGTCAGAGGTAGCCAAGCTGATTATTAATGGTTGAGGAATAAGCGGAAAGTTTAATCATTGATTGTTTTCTATGCAGTGGTAGTTGTCCGGACTAGAGCATTATCGTTGTGGAAAATTACTCCTCGCGTCTGAATTCCTGGCCTTTTACCCGATGTCTTTTTCTGAGACGTTTCAGAAAGTCCCACTGATGTTATTCTGTGCTGGTGTGACATCTTTCAAGGAATGCAAGCATTATCACACCTCGGCGCAATCAGTAAGGTCTCTTAACTCAGCTTGTGTAGGCTGATTTTGGTCTTGATAACGATTCAAGAGTCTCAAAAATGGATGTCATGACTTACAAGCCGACGGTGTAAACTTGGCTTTCTGTGGCGTAGGAGATGATACACCCTTCCACTGCTTTGATTATTCTATCGTTTCTGAATGAAAGTGGTGAACCCAGCTTCCATCCATAGTAATGAATCCTACAAGAAAATCATCCGCGACTGCCTCAAACAGTGTCAAATGTTTGGTTGACATCCCATGTCGTATGCCCTCTTGCTCAGGAGTCAGGAAACGTAGAGCCGAATGTTTTGTGTAACGTAACTCCTTCGTCAGGATATTATCTGCTCGCTCCTGAGTTATGCACAAACGCTCTTCTAGTTGACGAATTACTAATCGGGGATGTTGCATAATCCTATCCAGCACTAGATCAAGATTTTCTTTGGTGGTGGCGGTTTATGGACTCTCTGACCTGAGCTCATCTTCACTACTCTCCCTGCCACATTTAAACTCTTGCACCCAACGTTTAACTGGCACATAAGCAGGTATTGTCATTCAATATTTTGAGCATATCTTGGTGGATTACAGATGGGGACATTCCTCTGAGACAGGAAGATTTGCGCACTGCGCGATGCTATAATTCCTCCGTTTTCACCAAATTTCGGATCCTTTTCAACGCACGAATCTGCTGGAATGAAATTAAAAGAGCTAGGAAGTAGGAATTTGCATACTATTATTGAAGAAAAGTGACAGACTATAAAATACGTTATTTGGTTTGCCTCGCTAGCTGCTTTGGAGCCAGGCTCACAACTTTCATTCAACCCACGTACCGTGCAATGCGCGCACAGCGATTATAGGTTCTTGTGTGTGAGTGCGCTGTTATGTGTGCGAGAGGCGTGTACATATCACAGCGGAGAACCAGTGTTGTGACCGCATTTGCAAACAAGCTCATTTTTAACTGCACTGTTCACGCACACGTGCGGGCCGAAGCCCGGATAGCTCAGTCGGTAGAGCATCAGACTTTTAATCTGAGGGTCCAGGGTTCGAGCCCCTGTTCGGGCGGATGTTTTCTGTTCGCTGAAGTTCGCCTTGGAACTCCAACTGGCCAACGGATGCAGGCATATTGGTGACGTTGAGTTGGTCTGAGAGAGCTATCCAAATGGTCCTTATAATCAGTGTCACGCGTTCAGTAAAACATTGTGACAGCACTTCCCCAAGCGCAGCTAGAAATTTTCCATTGTTCTTAATGCGTTTCTATGACGACTGCAGATGTGTGCACGAATGCACCTTTCAACGCCATAAATAATTCCCGCGTACGAAAATACAGTGCACACTGTGAGATCCGGAAATTTGTCTCATTTGGGACTAATTTAAACTATTTCCTGCTGGTATTATTTTTAGAGGACACTTACTAACGTGTGATTTATTGCATTGAATTGATCTTTGGATGCAAACACCCTAATCATTTTGGTGCTATCGCCACAACCTTTGAACATGTAAATACACGAATGCAGTTATGCATACTACTTGCGAGCTTGTCAGTAGTGTGACATATAACTGTGGCCAAGTTGCATGTTTGGACCATTCTGATGGTGGCTGTGGCGCTGAATCCCGTGTGTACTACAGTTTCGTGTTCCTAGGTGATGAAAGGATCACTGAGCAATGAGGAATGCAGCTGCAGCTACATCGAAGGCTCTTCCTTATGGGTTTGGGCGGGCGTGCACACTTAAGTGTTTCTGACTTAGAATAATTACGCTGAGTGGAGGGACCTGATTCTCACTTATCGTATTTTGACGGGTAAGATTGGCCCGGACTTGTCAGGGCTTTTTAGTCCCGCTACGTTACCTAGTCTCCGTGGTCACCCACTGAAATTGCATAAACCACGGTCTGATAGGATTAGGACGGAAACTCGTCTATCGCGCCGAGTTATAGATCGCTGGAATCTCTTCCAGATCACGTGGTTAGGGACTACGTTAAGGTTCGCGCTCGATTTGGAGTTCTGATGTTGTCGACATGGCATTATCACCAAAAATGTCTATACATTTTGTCATAATTTACATCAAATCCCACCTACAACTTCCCTTACTCCGTCAGAACTGGAGCTACCTATTTCTTCGTCAGGCAGTTGCTATTTTCTAATTAACCAGGACCAACGAATCAGGTTGCGCAACCCAACGCCTTTGCATCATTTGCAGCCATGCTCACTTACGCTCTTCCGCATGAATTAATCTTTTGCTTTTCTCTGAAGTGTCGTAGTATTTCTGAAGCCTTACTTCACTAAGTAAGCTTGAACCCTCGTCTACCAGCATTATGGAAGCAATTTAGCGCGCAGCATGGAGTAGCACCTTAGCTTAGTAGCTTGTGATATCTACATGGCTTTATCACCACCACAAAAACTGACACGGGCAAATTAATCCCAGCGACATTTTACATCGTTTCAATATAGTTTGGACATGTACATGAAAATGACATTTCCTGTTTCTACCTTCCGTCTGCACTTTATTTGTTATGCTTTCACACATTTGGATCCCAAACTTTCGCCACATCATGAACGATTCGTTCCTGACCAGTGCATCAGTCATGATGTTAACTACCATAGATATATTGTGCGAACGGTGCATTTCTTGCAAAGCAACGCCCCTGTTGCGAAATAATCGCTTGTAAAGTCTTGGTCATGCCAGATTTGGTGTGTCTCGAAGTATTCGAGAATAAATTATTTATTTATTTAAATGCCTATTCTTTTCGCCAGCATCGGATATCCAGTCCCACTAACCGCATCCCAATACGTTGTCAAGCATAGCTGCTATCTTCTAATTAACCAAGAGCACTGAATAACATTGCGGGACTCAGCGCCCCTGCAATCGTTTGCATCGATGATCAATTATGCTTTTCTTCATGAATTCGTCTTACTTTTCGGTTAAGGGTTGTGGAGATTTAGCTCAACATTTCTTTTACTAAGTATACTTAGCAATCGTCTGCTAGCAACCTGGGAACATCTAATCGCGAAGCGCGACGCAACGCCTCAGCTGCGTGCCTTCTGGTATCTATGTGGCTTTGTGACCACCAAAAGGCAATTCATTTCGCTATCATCGAGCATCCAGTCCCACGTATATCCCGCGTTCTACCTCAGCTATAGCTGGCTTGGCACACTGATTCTTCACACAGAAACAATTATACGAAATTATTACACTTAACATGCACGGATATGTCCGCATATCAAAACCTTACCTAACGCTGGCTTTGTCGACATAGTTGTCTCTAATTTTTCCGCGCACCAACCCCATTTCCGAGTTCGATGCCATGACTAAACGACATTTCTATATGTGTAAAATATGAGACCATCTTCATTTATAATTTTTTCAATAATACCCCGGAACCATTGCTATACGAGGATACCTATTGTACCCATCTGCTCATGTCTTCACAGGCGTGTCTCGCCCCGTCTAGGATAAACCATTTATTTATTTATTTATCTCCTTCAACCTGTAGGATATATCGAACGGTCGCACTGATACCCATAGTGACCAAACTGCACTGGATAGCTGTAGCAAAACCTGGAAGCAGGAAATTGCGCCGGAAGAATGCGGTGTCATGTGTCACAAATGCTACATATCCCCAAACGTGCTGACCCTGAATGGTAACCCACTAGGCAACTGCACAGCAATAAGAGAACTCGGAGTACGCTACTCAACGTCACTTAACTTTAAAGAACAAGTGAGCTACAGCACTGCAAGTGCTAGTTCATTAATCGGACGCATCTGTAGAACGATGTCCTTGGCAGATTTTAAAGCCACACTTTACAAGCTCTGTGCACGCCCCCTTTTAGAATACTGCTCCATAGTGCTATGCAATGCAAAGAAATTGGACAGAGGTGCAGTGGAATAGGACCAGCGTTCTTTTACGAAACAGCCATCCCCCCATCCACACTAAATTGCCATAAAATGTGAAAACAGTTTCAGCGCAATCCTTTATGGGTACGCCGCACAATGATAATTTCGTTTTTGGTTTCAAATCCCAAAGTCTCCAAAGCTGATAACCATGGAATTTTAGAAATTCCTGGACTAACAATTTGCCGATATAAGATATATCTTACGTAAAGGGGCTTTGTCCCTAAATGATCTCAGGTGCAGCTACACAGAGTGACCTCTACTTGCTGCTTCCAACCAGTAAGCAGTAATCACTCAAACGGCCATTGATCATCGATATCCCCTGCTCAGTAAACCATACTCCTTCATTTTAACACGTCCCAAATGCAATATACGAGGTAACATTTTCCTATGAAAGTATGCGTTCGCATGGAACCGACTACCATTAACAATAAGATTATCGGAGCCGGTCACGCTACTTCTCAAAAGTAACACCCAGGTAGATCATTCGTGCGAACAGGAGCCTGACCACTTTTAGTTAGACCACATGCGACAGAGCAGGGTAGGTACCGCGTCCAATCTAAAGCAAGCTAAGAATACCAAAGCGTCTGTATGACGCAGCGTCACAGCATTGCATTTCCATTACCCTCTCAATAGGTATCGTGCTCCTGCTCCCACTTGCTAGCAACTTAGCAACACTTAATAACCTTGTGCAACGCAGGGTATTAACGTTTCATTAATTGACTCACGTTATTGCTTCTCGTTTACGGCACCCCCGGTATTCTGCCTCACACCTGTATGCATGTTTCCCACTAGCCTCCCAATAATTTTCGTGCTGGTGATTCCCCTCGCCATCAACCTAACACCCCTTACACACCTTGCTTGACACAACACATTAGGGTTTCCTTTGACAATACACATAGATCCGTTCAACGTCACGTGCACCCAGGTTATTACGTACTGTAACCTTCTTCAAACTTATGCTGCCGGTTCAGATACCTAGGCCAAACCATCCACTGCTTCCTACCACACAACTTGCGCGTTTTTAAATCAGGTGGGGATGAGCCACTACTGGTTCATCCTAGCACCAAACACGTCAACGCGCAAATAAATACTGCAATTCCTTCTCACTCACTTCCTACAATTTCTGCAGATGAAGAAGTAGCTATCAATGGCTTCACTGCCTCATCCGTTAAGCTAGTGGACTCTAATTGTTCTTCCTCGCTGACGCTTGTAAATGCTAACTCCATAAACAATAAAATGCGCATCCCGCGTCCACTGTCCTTCCTCGCCGACCCGGACGCAATATTTGTTATGAAAACATGGTATTCCCCTTATGTTAAAGGGAAGGTATACTCACCTCCTAACTGTCTGCATGCAATCTGGTATGCATAAACGAGGGGTGTGAGCCGCTATTTAGAACGAAAATACAAGCCAAGTAAAATTGTCCGTACTCATGGACTCAGTATGGATAATGGCTGATATCCTGGGATCGACGGAGCCATTTTTGTGTGTTTACAGACCACCCAATACCTACGCATGTAGTGAAAACAAACGTATGGTTACTTGTGAGCAGTCGTCAAATGTTTTGTGCGAATACAACCTGGTTGCAGCAGCTTTCAAACCCCCTGAGTGAAAGTGAATCCCACTTGCTGCAACCACGACGTATGCAAGTCTATTAGCACGTATCAATTTGCGCGGCTGGACGCAACATGTGTCCGCTCTAAATAGGGCGTAGTAGATTCTTGCCTTAATGTTTACTCTGGACATTTCCTCAACCGGAGTGTCAGTGAGTTCTAAGGTATTCATATTAGATTAGTGCATTGTTCGATTTATTTAAAGCGACCTACTGCCTATTCCTCAACAACAGATGTAGTCGAAGTCTGCCGCCTGGTTCACATCATTAACTGGACAACATTTACCGTACGCGTGAAATCAAGAAATGGGTATGAGTTATTTATATCTGATTATGTGTCTGAGTCGGCTCCACTGTTCTATAAGGAAATATTTTACTGTCTCGACTGGCTAGCTCCACATCGCCTTTAGACGATCGTTTCAGAAGCAACCAACACTTACGCAACTTATTTGCACCCTAATGCTGTCTATTCACATCACACTTTCACTCCTGCTCCAGCTTCTGCCTTGAACAATTACGGGACAACTACCATATCCACATCACTCCGCGCCTTTGTTACCCCACATCCTGTACACCATGTCAATGATTACCAATCCCGCTGGAGCTACGCAAATCTCTCCATCTTGTTCCAACCCCTTTCTTATGGTACTACCGGGGACATGTCCCACACGTCACATTCGACAAGCGCACACACCCACCCTTGCCCACCTCTGTTGATTGCTACACCTGTTGGGTTATTCACATATAAGTAGCACCAGTGCCTGCGGCTACATTACCTGAGTTATAAAACCTCAGAACTGCAGATGACAGTGCAGTAGAAGTGCCTCTACCACTGTCTTGTTACGACACTGCTGTAGAATTTGGAGACCGGACGAAGCGACGCTACCAATACGACATGTACCCTGTAAGCAATTAGTTCTGCTGATATTATGAATGCGACGAATTATGGAGCCTCATATTCATCCTTCATGTATGTGTGTATGACAGCTTTGATGCTCCTGCGCGTGAAATACAGGCACATTTCATGAAGGCGATAATGAAACGACACACTCACTATCAGCTGTGCTCATTTCCTTGATGGGAAAAGCACCAGCAACATCTCCTTCCACCGAGCAGTTTACCGTGTACAACGCAACATGTAAGTTGTGTGCATAGTTATCACTAAACTGAACTGTAATTTGGGTCCAGATACAAGCAATCTACATAACACATAAATATATCCGTTGCATCAGGCCTGTATAATATGCGGTTAGTGAACTTGTTGACTCCCGTCCCATAACGCAGCACCAAAGAAGATATCGGGATATCAGAGTAATAAGGACAGAATAATGTGAGGCCATTGTCCTCTGGTATAGGACGGATTATCCACGCCAGGTGAAAGCGTAAACCATAAGGAAGTCCATAAGTAAGTCACTCAGGTGCATTAAGCTGAACAACCTGATTGCATCGCTACCCTGTTGAAAAATAGGTGCAATTTCAGAGTATTGCACAATCTGCCAGACAGCGTTATGGTTTTATCATATATTGCAAAGCTATAGGTGTAACGACATTTGCGTGGCTATGATTACCTGTACACAATTAGCACGGAACATTTTGACAGCGCGTGATTTCATATACCTGGTCAGTAACTGGACGCTGTAAAATTTCGTTCATTTACGATGTACCTCTGCTCATGCCTTGCAAGTCTGCGCACGCACTCAATTCTCATTTTAACCTAGATGTGTGATCACGGGTTGCTACCGGACTGCCTGGTAGGGCTGCGAACGTCGGGTTTCAGGCGGTCACTAAAATCTTTCCTCGGCCAACGGTTACATGGATGTCTGTGGAGCTGTCCTTTTAACCTAACTCGAGTTCAGCGGAAATCCTGGCCAACAGGTGTACGCGCTAGTTAGGCCTATGAAGTGAACAATAATGACCCGCAGAAATGATCAAGTGTAAACGTGATTGGAAACACAAGAAAGATTCAGACGTGATTCATTCCCTTGTCTGATATGAGAAGTCCGATAGCCAGAGACCTCCTAGCAAATACAAATGGGGTGCTGGACAAAAAGCAACCGTACCTTCTGAACTGTTGAATACACATCTAGTAGCGTATGATGCGCATTCCAGTGAATTCGGTCGTCATGTGCATAAAAACATTGAATGGCGAATACGCTGACGGGTTGAGTGGCCTGCTTATGGCAAAAAAAGCCCAAATGATAACCAAAACCAGTGGTGCTCAGTCCACTTCTAAGCGACGCCGACACAGGACCAGATGGGGTGTGAGCGTACGGATGAAACACCCTAGACGCAATACACCGCGTGAAAGCAGGTCCCAATGAGACAGTCCCACGACTGATCGTACTAATTCGCTTGACGCTTCTGACTATACTTTCCTCTTTGTCTTCAATCGGTTGTGGCTCTTTTCCTGGTTACTTCAATTATACGATTCAGTTATCTTAACGGTATCACCCATTCATTTATTTCACAGAATACGTTCCTGACTTTATCATCTCCATGCCAAAAATCAGTTAACTAGCAGCATACATTTCTAATCAAGTTGTGTTCCATAGTTTCAACATGACTGTAATTTGTTGATCATGCCTAGAAGAGCGTGGCTAACACCGCACTGAACAAACGCTTATTTATTCACTTACTTATGTATCTACGCTGCCCACCTCAACATCACGTATTCCGTGACATGCCTGAGCAAGCCATATATCTTCATCTCCAAGTGAAAGCTGAAAGAAGGTAAGTTAGTCCACTTAGTCTCACATCGAATCCGTAACAGGCAATACATCTTATTTCATCAGTACAAGTCCATGTCTAGATGTAGAAATGTCCAGGAACCTCGTTCTGCCTTAACTCATCCCTATTTGCTTACTAGTTTACATTAATCGGCTAATGCAGTAGAAAATTCGGAGATTCACATGAAGCTTCATTGACATATTAATCCCAGCTTCTCCTTCATTTGCATATGAGTAAAATTGCCCCAAGTACAGATAACTTTGCCTAGACCATGATGCATGCTTGTAAGATACTCCTCTGATTTTTGAAGGCTACAATTGCTTCAGCTCCATACACATTTCTTCCCCTTCCATAAACCGTCGCCTTCATTCTATCCCTCATCTGCACCAGAAAGCACTGGGAATTCTCGTGTTCTGAAAGGAAACACCAGTGAGGACCCAAAATTATCCCCCAAAACGTACCTATTACATCTGTGAATAAGCCTCATCCATGAATAGCCTTACATGGGTGAGCATAATGCGCATACAACTAGCATCTGTCAATCTGTGGAGACGGTTTCTCGGTAGCACGTAATACTTAACATTGTAATCAGTATTAATGCTAAGATTATAACTTTTACTCAATTAGCCCATCTGAGCAAACATCTTCGAGATGAGACAAATTTTGTTAGCGCCTTGATAATGAGCTTATTTGTTGCAGAGCAGGGTTTCAGCTATCTTGTAGTTGACGTGTAGCTGTGGATCAATGTTGAATTTAAACTAGGTTGAAAACGTACCATTTCTGATACGTTCCCTTTTGAAGTTCTCGGACAATTTCGTTTATTTGCAGTTCACATTAAAGCTGAGGTATTAGGCAAATTATCGTCCAGCTATTCAGTGTAGCAGCATTCTAACTCAGGGAAAACACGACACATATGTGTGGGAAGCGACGAACTGTTTTATCCGACGTTCCGCATTCGCATATTCTAGGGGCTGTGGTTGTAGAATTCACAGTGGAAATGTTTGAGAAGCGGCGAGATGACCTTGGTGGCAATGGCTAGTTTACCCTTCATCGTAAAGGACTCCTCTCTTCTACTATTATTTACCACTTTACAAGCTCACGTATTATGTTTCGCTTACACGAGATTCCCCTTCCCTCTTCTCAAACTGTTTTATTTCACGTCAACGGCATGGCCAGGATTGGTAAGATTGGCATTTATTTGTTGACCATGCTGAAGATACGAAGAGTTGTCGGCAAGCTGCACACTTGTTGATGTGATTTCAGTCTTTGAAACCCGGCTCTCTCAGAGCAAATCAGTCGGCGACTAGCTTTAACGGTTCTTGGGATATACCTCAGGCTGTTCGTGTGCCTTTGCTGTTTAAAATGATGTGAGGTTAAATAAGTTGTTCAAATTTTCAACGGTGTCTACACCGAAATTTGTGATTATCCAGGATTTGAACCTTCCACAGGCAGATTGAGAATACGCTGTAATGGTGTAGCACAACGTGGGCGGTCCGACACAGGCGGCACGTGGCAGGGGAAGGCATTGTTAATACCGTCTAGTTTTAGCTGCTCAATATCAAGGAAAATTATCACGGTAAGCTGAGGTTGAATATTTAAATGTCACCCTGTATGACAAACAACGCCTTTGCACAATGCGTCACACCTATGCAAAGCTTCTTCTCTGCGATCCCTCTACTTGTCCTATTGTGGGCACTTTCAACACATTTATGTCACTGTCTCAAACGAGGATCCATTTAAACGAAAACTAATGTGTAATTTACCCTGAGCCGCCTATTCTGCCCTCAGTCAGGATGAAAATTTTGTCACCGCCCAGAGCGGAGAAACTAGTTGCTACTCCACTGGAACCCTGATAACACTGGTTGCAATGGAGCGGGAACTACTGAATTGGTTACAAAATGATGCTTCAGCCCAACACATTGACTTTCCGACGAAAAATATGTCAGTTGGTTTCCTCGACAAGATGTCGTGTAACCAAATTGTTGCTTATCAGAAACACGTGCTGCGATCCCCACAGTTACGGGTGGCTACTGCGTAAGTGCAGGAGCAGGACACCATAGAACGTAGGTGGAGCCGGATTAATGATGGACCCGTTCAATTACAGGATGAATTTATTCCATTGCACAATAGACGATATCTATCATTTCCGAGGATGACGTCGATGGACTGATTTTGTGATGAAGAGGCGCAAGGACTGCTTGAAAATTTGCTACTCAGACTTAACGTATGAAAACGCTTTGGTCTCAAGCACCGTCCACATGTACTGGAAATAGCTTCTCAACTCGCAATAACGCAATACTGAAGACATGAGGTTACACGGTAACTGTTTTTAGTGGCCGATATTCGTCCTTTTTGTGTCCTATTGAGAGTGTCATTAGCAAAACAACCATCACTCTGTGATAGTCTATAGGTCACTCGAAATGAGTAAATGTAGGATTTAATGAAAATATGACCATTAATAGATGAAAACTAGTAAGCTTAACAATGCTTCACAATATTTATTCTCATATATCATAGTTCCATACTCCGTCGGCCGCGCGCTTACAGAGGTAGTGCCTCAAAACATAACTATTATCTTTTGTGTACAATTTCACTGATGACCACTTGTACACTATTCCTTTTTGTTATAATTTCCCTTACAGTACGTTCATGTTCAATGTTCACCTACATCCGGCTCGACAATTGACCGTCCTCGAAGTTGCCGTGCTAACGTTTTCCAACTGTCTCGCTTCATTCGTCCACCTCGTTTATAGCCAATCGAACATAGTCCTCTGTGTCCGATTTCAACTAACTTCTGATATCCGCGCTTGATTACGCGCATCGTCTCGGACTAGCATTTACTAGCACTACACAGCAAACAATATCCCATTACAGATGCAATGAAACGCAACCTTTTCACTGTCTGCACCGAAAGGGTAATTATCAAAATAAAATTCGGTGATGTGCACATCGCATCACAGACCCGAGGCCTTCCATCGGAGCACGAAATTATTTTCCGGGCTCAGTGCATGAGCATTGTAACTCCTTAACTTTTTAGTACACAAATTTGTATTAAACATATTTTCGTTTCTTTTTTTTGCAGAAAGTTCTGGTGGGCTATTGCAGAAGACGGTTGCGCACGACGCGAAAAAGGATAGATGGTGTAACAATCCGGGAAAATGATTGTAAATGGCAATCCGAGAACGGAGTAATGCTGCGGATTTTTTCTGGTAGTAGGAAATGGGTGTCCATGGGAATAACATTGACGCCTATCTGATGGTCGTGTTGAGAACAGCTTGCATTGTCAGAATACGGTAGAATGGATGTAGAATGAAATTCAGATAACGGCTTGCGTTTTCTACTGACTGTCCGAAATTTGTGTAGATTTGATTAATTTCTGGTGCTGAATGGCCTAGCAGGTATAAGTATGCTAAGCTGGATGCAGTATGGCAATCCGGGAAGCGAAGAATGCTGGGGAATATTTCTCTGACCGTCCGATAGTTTTGTAAATGAACTAAATTCTGGATCCAATCATGTGCGTTTTGGACGTTCGTGCTAGCAGCGGTGGGTGTGAAAATTCCTTAGAAAGATTAGGAAAATGCACTACTATTGCCGAACGTGATTCCTGAGCGCGTTAACCCGTTTTCTGCTGAGGTTTTAACCTCTACATTTTCACATGCTATGGGAAATGATGTAAAAAATACGCACATATAATTTAGATTTTGCAAAGTTAGCTTATTTTAAGAAATATACGGATTTTTCTGACAGTCCTCTTTAAAGGACGCCAGTAAACAATGAATTCGGAAGGCGAAGGGAAAGATAAAACTGTGTTATCCGAGCAACTGTACGATGATTTGCAGATTTGATGTGACTGTTCAATATTTCTTTCAAAGATATACTGTAACAGGCATTTGCCGGTTATAAGTGAATATGCAGCACACCTGTATAGAAAAATTAGGTTATATCCTGCATGGGCGGTAAGTCGTAGAACAGGCCACGTGTAGTGACACTTCACCCACTGGGCAGAGTAGATTAAGTTTCCTCCACGGTGCCGGCATCTTTTATGTTTCCGCATACATTCCAAGTTCTGTCCAGAGCAAGATTTCCTGATGGTGTCTTAAACCTATTGTCGTTTTGGGGACATTATTCTCTGCTGGATACACCTGCAAGTAGACTTTTACAACAGTTCATTTGAAGAAAAGCATGTCATGATTTTGTTTATGTGCAAGTGTTTTTCGGGGCAAAATCCAGGCATTACTCATTGCACCCTTTAGAAGAAAGACGAATAGCTGCCATCACCACATTTTGCTGCAAAAATTGATTCTATATGGATCGACATTTTGGCCTAGTCGATCCACTCCTCCCTGTAAGTTGTTATACTTAATACCGATGCTAGGTTGTTCAATAAGTATGTGCTTATTGGCCTTCATCGTCCACCTCATCAATTTTATCAGAGAAGATGCACCAACAGAGTTGCTGGCAAGAGTCACAAAAGAATTACAACTCCAAGCTAAATCGAGGATGTCGTCCCGTCTATCCAACCTGTAATCAAAAGTACCTGTGTTTAGTTTTCCAAGAGACATAATGTCGATGAGACATTTTTCTGTCCTATTTGCTCTAAATGTCCCTATTATGCTTTTGCTGGCTAAGGCTTTCATAAGCGACAGGCCTGTAAAAGTGCTGTCAACATAGACGTGGTAGGACAGCTCGTTCGGGAGCTTGTCCACTAGGACCAAAACAACGCCATAGCCCAAACCTAATATTTTGTCATATTTGAGCTGAGCTCCTTGATAGAGATCCAGATACGCAATATAACTTAAAAGTCTTGCAATGATACATTGATTATACCCGAATCGAATAGACTTTCATTAATAAGTTGCTTCAGTCCATGACGGTCGAATACGATACTATACTTCAAGCCACTCCACAGACTTCCTTCTATGGAGAATCGTGACATAACTCTTTGACTGAGTGATTAAGAACGTGGCAGAAGTTTTGCAAATTTATCATGTGCCTACAAATTGTCATGGTTAGCCAGATGGAGATATCTTATGATTGTGTCACATGTTTCAATGCATTGTTTGACTGATGACTGCATTGCGGACAATTTGTTCAGGGCCCAATGGTAAGCGACAGATTCGACTTGGGCTCGAGTGACTCGTAAAATACGCTCGGCTCCAACAAAGAAAGGAAGCGTAGACATTAACTACGGTACTATTAAACAAAATAAAACTCAAATACATAGTTACCTACTTCAAACGTTCCCGTTCAGACCTGAAACAATCGGGTCTTCATAAGGTTACACAATGAAATAGCGTCACCCCACTTACTGTAGTACAGCAAAGTCACACATCACAGATTCGCAGAGAGGAATACGTTGTCCCATTGGTCTGCGGCATGGCGCACAGGAAGGTACAACTTGTCATTACATTCAAATAGAATGAAGGTAACGCTTTTCGGTGCGGATATGGGATCAAGGACCAACAAGGGCCTTTGTGCCCTTGGGGTTAGTAGCACGGGGTTGTGCACAATATTCACAGGTGGTATGTGATGGGAGCAAATCCATGCCGAGTGGTGGGACACCTGGGCTTGTTACACAGTAGGGGAGCGGTCGTATCTTGCAGCAGGGTTAAGAAAACAATGAATCGCATTGTACCTTGTAGGATCATCACATGTCAGATAAGGTTATAGGGAACAAATCTCGATACCATGGTGTGAGTTGCAAGGAAAACATGAAGCTTTGCATAGTGAATCGCATGTGGTGGATAAATAATGGGTTATCCGGGATCAGGATAGAAGGCGCAGATGGTGTGGTTATCTGACCATGACCTTGACATACAGGCTGCGCTTTTCGTGGTAATACTTTCGCCTACACCCAATGCATGTTTCTTCACGGTGATAGATTAATTGCCGGAGATGGGAAGAATAGCGCTAAATGCACGCATTTCAGCCGTGCTTCAACTGAATTGGTGGACACTTCTTGAACGGACGTGCTCAATTTTCTGCCGTGCCACGTACTCAACAACAGCATTAGCAAAAATGCGTTCAAATGATTTAGACGGTGTGATCACTTACTTTAAATTTCAGGTTCAGATGAAAACAACTTTTGCTGAGTCTGTGGTCCTATATATATATATATATATATATATATATATATATATATATATATATATATATATATATATATATATATATATATATATATATCCTTTTTCTCCATTGTCTAGATCTGGTATACTTTTGTGTTTTTCTTGAACAAACAAGCATAGGGGCAGCACGTTCCTCTTGTAAACGTATACTGCTTCATGCTAGTTCCGTTTGAATGGTTTGACATCCAATGTGACTGTACTAACCCATGCTACACTGAGTAACTGCCTCTCTGACAAATCAGCAAGAAATCCAGCATCCTGAATCACTTCACTGATATCAGCTTCATCAGAATTTTGTCCATCATCCTGATTCGTAATGTAAACGTCGGCTTGCAGGACACCGTCAGCTTCTTCTATCATTTTGATGATTTCATGTGCGACAAAAATTTCAAGCTGCTCTTGGGTGACAGTACCAAACCTTTCCCTTCACCTAACCGACTTGTTTCTTCAACTTTCCCTTCGTACATTTTAAATTTCTTCGCACTCTGTGGTATTATCATTATTTAGCTGACATTCATCCTCTTGTTCCTACCTTACTCTTGACTCTTTTGCTTCACATAAACCGGCCTGGCACGGACTGCTGGTCAGGAAGATGTGGGCAGCAATGAGTTAGATAGCGTGCGATGCAGTCTCTGTTTTAGGCTTTTAAACATTTCAAGCAGACCTATGAATTCCCGATCTGATGATGCTCACAAGAATGAAGATTCACGGAACGATCGTATCGCTCCGGTCCCAAATGAAATTGAAGCAAATGATCACCAGGTAAACTATTGTCTACATGCTTTGTTATCAATAAACATGAAACCAAAACGGAGAAAATACCACTGCACTTTAATGTTGCACGCTGTAATATTATTAGCCTAAGATATCGGAACATTTATACCAATTGCGCTAATTTTTCAACCGTATTACAAATAACTTAGACAGTTCGGAGGTACACGTCACGGTATCGTTTGTTGTTGGCGTCCCTAACATGCATGATCATGCATGCATTAAATACCGCACAGTTTACAAGGGTAGATGTGACAATGCGTTCTAGACATGTTGTTTAACACAAATATGGCGCAGATTTAGTGCTTTTCAAGGTATAATAACAAAGTACGCTCATCTTTTTGGATTTTCCATTTTATTGACAGTTTGTGAGTATACAAGAAAGGGAAAGCGTTTTGCAAAAGCAAACCTAGACTGACCATAACAACTTCAAAATAATGAGGATTAGTGTGTTTGCAACCAAAGAAACCATGAATAATAAATCAATTCAACGCAATAAATCACAGGTTAGTAGGTGTCTTTTAAAAATTATACCAGCAAGAAATGGGTTAAGTTAGTCCCAAATGAGACTAAGTTCCGGATCGCACAGTGTGCACTGTATTTTCGTACGGGGGATTTATTATGGCGTTGAAAAGTGCATTCGTGCACACATCCGCGATGCTCGTAGAAACGCATTAAAAACAATGGAAAACTTTTAGCTGCGCTTGGGGAAGTGCTGACACAATGTTTTACTGAACGCGTGACACTGATTAACAGGACCATATGGGAAACGCTCTCAGACAAACTTAACGTCACCAATATTCCTGTTTCCGTTGGCCAGTTGGAGTTCCAAGGCGAACTTCAGCGAGCAGAAAACCTCCGCCCGAACAGGGGCTCGAACCCTGGACCCTCAGATTAAAAGTCTGATGCTCTACCGACTGAGCTATCCGGGCATCGGTCTGTGCGGGTGCATGAACAGTACAGTTAAAAGTGAGCTTGTTTGCATATGCGGTCATAACACTGGTTCTCCGTTGTGATATGTCCACGCCTCCCGCATACCTAACAGCGCACTCACACACAAGAACCTATAATCGCTGTGCGCGCATTGCACGGTACGTGGGTTGAAGGAAATTGTGAGGCCGGCTCCAAAAGCAGTTAGTGAGGCAAAGCAAAAACGTGTTTTATAAGCTGCCACATTTATTTAATAATATTATGCAAATTCCTACTTCCTAGCTCTTTTAATTTCATTCCAGCAGATTCGTGCGTTGAAAAGGATCCGAAATTTGGTGAAAACGGAGGAATTATAGCATCGCGCAGTGAGCAAATGTTCCTGTCTCAGAGGAATGTCCCCATCTGAAATCCACCAAGATATGCTCAAAATATTGAATGACAATACCTCCTTAGGTGCGACAGTTAAACGTTGGGTGCAAGAGTTTAAATGTGGCAGGGAGAGTAGTGAAGATGAGCTCAGGTCAGAGAGTCCATCAACCGCCACCACCAAAGAAAATCTTGATCTACGACTGGATAGGATTACGCAACAACACCGATTAGTAATTCGTGAACTAGAAGAGCGCTTGTGCATCATCCAGGAGCGAGCGGATAATATCCTGACGAAGGAGTTACGTTACTCAAAACTTTCGGCTCTACGTTTCCTGACTCCTGAGCAAGAGCGCATACGACATGGGATGTCAACGAAACATTTGACACTGTTTGAGGCAGTCGCGGATGATTTTCTTGTAGGATTCATTACTATGGATGGAAGCTGGGTTCACCAATTTCAGCCAGAAAGGATAGAACAATCAAAGCAGTGCAAGGGTGTATCATCTCCTACGCCACAGAAAGCCAAGTTTACACCGTCGGCTTGTAAGTCATGGCATCCATTTTTGAGACACTTGAATTGTTATCAACACCAACCTCAGCCTTCAGAAGCTGAGGTAAGAAACAGACCTTACTGATTGCGCCGAGGTGTGATTTGCTTGGATTCCTTGAAAGAGGTCACATCATCACAGAATAGCATCAGTGTGACTTTCTGAAACCTCTCAGAGAAAAATGTCGGGAAAGGAGTCAAGGATTACAGACAATAGGAGTCACCTTCCACAAAGGAAATGCTCCAGCCATGACACCTTCCAATGCTTAGAAAACAATGCATGATTTCAGATTCCTGCTTCTTCCTCACCCACTAGTCAGCCGATCTGGCTCCCTGTGAAATTTGACAAATACGAACATTGAAAAGCTTACGTTGTAAAATATTTTATAACGTCAGTGACGTCTACAAAGCAGATAACAAGACGAAGACAAGTAGATGAATGCATTTTGTATTGTCTGCTCAGTAGCATTGACAATAATCACCATGCAAATATATACTTACATATAGGTGTGACAAAAAAAAGCGGGAGGTACAAAATGTAGCACCGAACTTCCGCTCCTATGTACACGGGAGTCTTAAGCTGACAAATAATTGATTTTGAACACACAGGGTCGGCTTCCTCCGGCTTATCGCAACGGCATCGGCGAAACGGTGGAAACGGGGATTAAGGTGACGTAACACAATTGAGAATGCTGCTCCAAGCTCTATCCGGTGACGTGTGGTCAGTAGGTGTTTGCTTATTGAAGAAGTTGACGACTTGCGCAAGCATCGAACTTCGGTGGGACAGAGATGCTAGTCCATATCACGTTGAACACAACTAGGCACGTGTTCCTTTATTCGGGAAGTCAAAGACCGAGTGGTTCTGTCTATGTAACCGTCTCGGCAGTCACACACGAATTTGTATATACAGTGTGAGTTGGCCCCGATAGGTTGAGCTACTTTCCTTAGAGGCACCAGCATGTTCCGGGTTCTGTTGATGACCACAGCCTGAGCAGCACGGTAAATTCGCTTCCGTAGCAGTGATTAAACGTTTCGTGGTTTTCGATACAGTAAAGTCACCCTTGAAATGCAACTCGATATAGATCTTCTTCTTGGTTGCCGTATGCACCAAGTCTTTTGGGCATTGCGGTTGACTGTGTTTCTCTGTAGATCTACGGGGATAATCATTCCCAGGAAGTGTTGTTGTAATTAACTCTAGCTCGTCGGCCAGACAATCAGCCGAGCAAATTCGTCTAGCACGAATAACTAAATTTTTCGCAAGGGTCCGCTTGTACCGCACTGGTGTGAGGCCGGTTAAGTGCAGGTGTTGGCCGGAGTATGTTCCATTTCTGTAGATAGACCTCGTAATGAGCTCGTCATCCCTGCATCTGATGGCGATGTCCAGGAATGGAAGATTATATCAATGCTAAATGCGCCGCAGAATAAATTGGCTCGCTGGCTAGTGAAGATACTTTCGCCTCTGCGATAGCTGTCCAATCCATATAGCCCTAATGATTCCCTTCCGATAATCTCATGTGCAACTTGGATGTGGAATCTCTATTCACCTACAAACCGTTGATTACATATATGAGCTAAATGAGCAGTCTAATTATTCGTTACAATTCCAGTTGAATTTCGAAAGGAATCCTTGTTTTTGTATAGAGCAAATGTTGTCTTCCACTTTCAGAACACCCCATATCGTCAAATCGCTGGCGCGGCCATGGGTAGCTCAGTAGGTCACGTACTCGCCGATTTCTTCTTGCTGATGAGAGAAATAGCAAAACTAACATACCATAAGCATTATGCGGAGGCCAAACTGGCATTTTGTTCGTCGGAGCAGCAGATTTTCCGGTTGGTGCAGCAACTTAACTCCGCAGATGCCAAGTTGCGGGTCACTTGCAAAGTGGAACAGTAGAACTGTCTACCATTCTAAGACCTCCTCATTAGATGCAGGCATGACGCGCTCATTACGAGGTCTATCTACAGAAAAGGAACATGCTCCGGCCAACACCTGCACTTAACCGGCCTCACACCAGTGCGGTACAAGCGGACCCTTGCGAAAAATTTAGTTATTCGTGCTAGACGAATTTGCTCGGCTGATTGTCTGGCCGACGAGCTAGAGTTAATTACAACAACACTTCCTGGGAATGATTATCCCCGTAGATCTACAGAGAAACACAGTCAACCGCGAGGCCCAAAAGACTTGGTGCATACGGCAACCAAGAAGAAGATCTATATCGAGTTGCATTTCAAGGGTGACTTTACTATATCGAAAACCGCGAAACGTTTAACCTCTGCTGCGCAAGAGGACTTACCGTGCTGCTCAGGCTGTGGTCATCAACAGAACCCGGAACATGCTGGTGCCTCTAAGGAAAGTAGCTCAACCTATCGGGACCAACTCACACTGTATATACAAATTCGTGTGTGACTGCCGAGACGGTTACATAGACAGAACCACTCGGTCTTTGACTTCCCGAATAAAGTAACACGTGCCAAGTTGTGTTCAACGTGATATGGACCAGCATCTCTGTCCCACTGAAGTTCGATGCTTGCGCAAGTCGTCAACTTCTTCAATAAGCAAACACCTACTGACCACACGTCACCGGATAGAGCTTGGAGCAGCATTCTCAATTGTGTTACGTCACCTTAATCCCCGTTTCCTCCGTTTCGCCGAGGCCGTTGCGATAAGCCGGATGAAGCCGACCCTGTGTGTTCAAAATCAATTATTTTTAAGTTTAAAACATCAGTAGACTTAGGGGTGGAACTTAAGTAAATTATTACATATCTTATGCTTATTTGGTGATACTCATAAACATGTGTGTAGTTGCATACCGTTTATTGTTAATGCTAATTGGCATGAAATAATAAATGAATTCACCCACCAGATTTCAACTTTTAGCGATCTTTCCAATTTCTGCAGGCATCTAAATGTTTTAAATTTCTCAATGGAAGAATTCCCGCTTTAATTATGAAATCTCTTCATCGTATAGACGGTGACGCCATTGGTGTCATGGAAGCCTTCTTAATGTCTCAATCCGTAGATTTCTTTTCCACTTGCATATAGGAGCTACCTCGCTGCCTTAGAAAGTGTGTCGCGCTTGAATGTTACTACGTTGATTTATGGTACCATCGAAGACTCTGTATCCCGTTAAGCCTTTGGCTCAAAACCTTTCATTCAACCCAATCATAAAACAGCCGCCGCTGAAAACTAGTGGTATGTGGCTACCAAATGATGGCTTGTGCGCCATTTCCACCATAGCACACCGATAGTTTAGACGGATGCGCCAGATAACTCATCGGTACGTATATGAATTTACGCGGTTACTTCGGTGTGATGCACATGATATGGAGAACAAGCGAACGCTCTCACGCCACATCGCACGAATAAAACCGATCAGCAGTTTTCCGAAGATTCATTAGCGTTTACGGCCCCGTAACATTTGGCTGTGGTAATTCGCCTTTCCCCCAGTCCACTCTCATGATGTAACCACGTGTGTCACTGGACGGATTGGCTGATCTGTGCTTAAACCGCTTACTAAAACGCGTTAGTTTGCCTTAACTGATCGTCCAAGCCTCCACTTTTCAATTTTGCGCTGATCTTACAGTGTAGCCTTAGCTCATCTGGGCTGTCACCGGACTGATCAAGTACAACTGAGCTTATTTCTTATGAAACCCGTGTTACGCTCTCAAGCGATAAGTTATTTTATTCAAAAATGCATCGTTTATCCCTGCGAAACGGTGTAATCGTTCTAGCGGTATCCAGAATGATTTCTGGTTGAGTTAACGCAGTGGCGTAACGTTCGTTTACTCTGCACCGGTGAAACACATTAGCCTGATTCGCCAGTTTTAGCTACTTGACAAGACACTCAGTTGGTACACCATGTTTGATAAGATAAGAGCATGCTGAAGAGTAACTATACCTATAGGGACTCCTTTGCCTGCAGTCAGCCAATCGCATGAGTTCAGGGATATTCTGTATTTTTCTCTCACTTAAACGGTTGCACGCTTCGATTCCGCAGTCAACTTACTTTCGAGTACAGAGATCCACATTCTCTTGTCGCGCGGACTTAATGACACAGTTTTTGGAACTTAACGCTTGACATAAGCCCAGCTAAGCCCAGATGGCAGCGTGCGTAACTACACCACACTAAACTACACTACAAAAACTGGAAGCATACTGGCATATATTTGTCTAAATAGTGCAAGCCTGACGACCGTTTTCACCATCGGATTCTGGACTTTGCCGTACAATTACCTGAGATCTAGAGTTAATGTTATCGAACGGATTGCTACGCGTTGCCGAAAATGCACCCATATAAGTGTATAAAGCTTATCTTGGCTTGAGTGCACTTGAGTTGCATCAAATTAGCTTCCATGGGCGAATAGGGATTCAAACTCTATCTAGCAACAAAGTCTCCGTGGTCAGTACAACTATGCTTGGCAGATGGTATGAACCCACTGCTCCCGTAAACACCCTGCCACCAAATTGCGATAAAAGGCTAATGCGAAAACCAATTAACTTCACTATATTGCTTGCTAAAAGTGGAATATTGCTTTTCCAACTTTGACTACTGGAGTTAGACCGATTGACTGTCTCATCAGATCCGCAAGCTGCCTCCACCAGCTCCTAGATTTCAGATGACACCAATGTAGTTGCCAGAAAAACTGTCTACTTGTTCACACTTCCCGTTCTGCTTAGTCCGTGTTCGACGGCCTCTGCAGTCCCAGTATACCTGCATCTTCAGAGTAATCGGCATAAAAAAAGACATTCACAATCTACCGTGGTGGCCAACAGGAACATGTCACCTTAGGCCACCTATATCCAGCCTTCATGGAGGAAGGTACCTCGCCCTCATCGTCGCGTAAGGCTTCACCTGGTGCCACAACCAATGACACCAAGTTTCAGCAGCACAGCACCCACGAATCAGATGCTCATCCCAGCGGTTGCAAAAATTAGTGTCCTCCTGCCTTATTCACCTTTAAATCTTCGGATGTATTCTCACAGTGACCTACGTTCTATCATTTGACTTAGCTCCGCGAGATCATCCTACCACTGTTCATCATTTGGATTTGCCATTTGCGGATTACCAACAAACCGTGCTTTTGCAACTTAGAAGTCCACCGTGTTTGCATTTTATCGGAGAATTTATTTTTCCTCTCGTCGCACAGGAACTCTGGTGGTCCGATTTTAAAGATATTTTTGCGAATAACCCGAACATCTTACTACCACTCCTTCTAGTCGCTGTACAAAGCGATGGTTGTCAATTTTGGTCCAATTTTGGTGTAGCCACTCTTGTTATTAGACGGTATTTTCCAAGTCATCCTTCTCTGCCTCAATCCTACGCTGCATCGCTGCCTGTTCACTTACCGACTGGAGCAACAGCACTCACGTCGCCTATCTATCCTAAAGAACTTGTGACTCATCTGGACGCGACACGTCTGACCCCCTGACCACAAACCAGCGCCAATGGCCACGCAACGAAAATCGAAGCGAAGCCAGTATCTCTATCCTCTTGCTACAACACTTGTAGTGTACACATCCAGTTACTTCATTCCATCTTGTTAGTAGGGAATCTTTCCACCATATCACCACCATCTGCGGTCATTGCTAACTAACTGTCCCGTTACTGATGGTGACCACATGTATTAATAGAATTATTCCATTCTACTCTAGTGGTAAGTGATAGGTCTACAACATAGATACTGAACTCTCCTTTTCTATCTAATCCCTTTTGGAATTGGTGCAAGTCACAATAACAAAGCACACGCCTCAAGTGGAAATAGCTCATTCGAAAGTCAATTGTGATCTATGTGTGAAAAACCGTTAAGTCTGGTCCCGTTTGCTTTAACTGTCATATAGAGTACCATTCAAAGTGTTTAGGGATGAGTGCACTCGAAACTAGACAATACAGCAGCAAAAGTGAAGCATTTTGGTTCTGTCAGGTGCGCAAATCCATTCCCGTTGTTAGTTGTGTAATTTTCCTAATGAAAAAGTGTGGAAAGTTGGCGGAAACAGTTGAGCAACTGGTGAACGCTAGCATCGCATCTGTGAAAGTAAACAATGATATACTTGAAACTGAACGGACACCTACAAACTCCCCGTTTAGGCCGAGGAAGTGGGCCTGGCGTCCCAAACTCACCATCGCGTCTCAGTCTCCAACGGCCCCTAGCCACATGACTCCACCAAGTAAAAAGGTCGTTTACAACTCACTTGCTTCTACGTCCTCCAAGGGTGTAATAATTAGTAATTCAGTTGACGTACTCGACACACAAAACTCCAGCAAGCCCACGGTAAAAAATAACTGGACATCCTACGCACCGGTTGCTTCTAGGAAAACGTCGTCATAGACACCCGTGACTCCACTTACCGGAGAGGGCAAAACTGTGCCTCAACATGGATCGCTATCGCCAGTGCGGTTCACAAATCCACAAAAACAAAAGAATCTAGTGCTGTTAAGTCGCGAACCACAGGGCGGAAGCATGGTGCCTTAAGTCTTGTGTGCACTAACGTTCCTGAATCCAAATCCAACACAATAAGGGGCAAATTGATAGACGACCGTGGTCAGTGGGATTCCATCTGTAGTGCCATCAGCATGCGCGCTGAACCCACAACGCTGAGCCGCATCGCACGACACTCAAACTCCTTACACTATGGTGAACCTCGACTACTTCGAGTAATACTACATTCGGCGGAAGAAACGGAACCCATTCTGATCGCTGCAAATTGACACCACAGAGCATCGAGCGGAGTGTGTACCTTACCGGATAATCCTTGGAAAGAACGTTCAAAGGGCATGAACAATCAACAGGGACGTAGAAAACAAGCGCTGAAAACCGTCATTATTCATGGCGTCCCTGAGTCTCAAACTTCATCTCCTGAAGAAGTTCAGGCACATGAACTGGAGCAATGGAGATACCTTCGTGAGGCACTCTCTTTAGAAAATGTCATTGCTACCTCTCTGACCAGGGTTGCCGTGTCACCAAATTACAAAGGGTACGGTCCTAGGTTGCTGAAGTTGGTCTTACCTTCTGAGCTAACTTTACAGACAGTTCTAGAGAACTGGGCTCACTTCCGGAACATGCTACCAACAGAAATTCGACTAAAAGCAGCAGGCTTACGACCAGAGGCTACTGGTTGCTCCATGGAGAGAACCAACTCAGTGGGAACAACCGTTGTTGCAGATTCCACCACAGAGGCTGATCTGACTGTCGTCATAGCATCCGGCGAGACACTGCAGAAAGTGAGTGACCATCATGATCCTCATGAACCTGATCACATGGTGCGGAGAGTTATTCCAAGTCATTCTCGCGAGCCTAAGACAATTCAAAAAAGTAATAGCAGCGAACCTCAAGAGGGTCGGCCAAGTTTCAAACCAGTTGTCTACATCCACAAACCAAATTTTAACCTATGAATCACTCTCCTGTTTTTAAACCAACGCACAAGGTCTTTTAAGCAACCTGACGGAGCTTCACCTGCGACAGGCCCCCACGTCAAGGGATCTCGCCATGATAACCGAGACCTGATTGAATGAAGCGATCACTGATGCAGAAATCGCACCAACCGGCATGTCTATTCTACGCAAAGATCGACCAAGTAGAGGAGGTGGAGTACTACTTTAGTACCGCAGTGAACTACACATTGATCTCACCGATGACCCGGAGGTTCAGATTGTCAATGCGTTTTGGTGGCGTCTTCACCTAAGCCGTGGAGACGCATGTTTGTTGGGTGTGGTGTATCGTCCTCCGTCGGCTACTTTGGAATTGGACAACCGCCTAGCCTCCACATTGAAGTGCATTCTCTCGCAGTCGTACAGCCACATACTTCTGGTTGGTGACTTCAATACTGATACCATAGAAACCCCAGCCTGTATCAACGAACACTTCAAAATGGAAGTACAGGAGGTAATTAGTGGGCTACCACTCTACGGTCACATCACATATCCCACAAGATTCAGGACGGGAAACAAACCAGGTCCCCTGGATCTCGTATTCACCAATGAAGAGCTTATGACCGACAAGTATGTTTGGAAGTTTGGAAGGCTGGAGAAGAGTCGGGGCATAATTTGCAAAAAAGTGGATCGCTGGCAGTTCTGCTGATACAAAATAATTACGCCCGCATCTCGGATTCTTAGATTAGTGCCCTGTCTGACCACGGTGCACAATAACGATCTGCTTCATGGGGGGTTTAACAGGAGTTTGTGGCAGAGGCAGTTGAAGTCATGACCGACCGGGCAATGCCGATGGCCCTGTGGAATCGCCACAATAAGCAGGACGAAGTCAGTCCTGGTGGCGGCACAAAAGACCCCGTCAAGTTGGAGTGAACAGATGCGAAGGAGGCGTTGTTCTCTGTTTTGCACAAACAGGACGACCGCCAGGATGAGATGCGGGGTTCAAGAAGTAGGGGCGGATCCTCTCGTATCTGTAGTGCACATCAGAAGCTTGGACCGGGTCTTGCCGGGAGTGCACGAACCGTCAAAACTGCAAATTCTTTCCCTCAGCACCTACTCGCGGATTAGACACACCAAGCGGCTGTGTTAAACCGCGTTCACTTTCCACGTTTCTTGGTAGGGAATAATTATTGGAATTATCCGGAATGCAAGTACTGAAGTCACATATCTCTGTATTGTAATCCGCAAAAGGATACTTGCCTAGAGAAGTTATGATGAAGCTTGTATGTGCATTTATTAAGGAATGATTACCTGCATGCAAGAGCATCTGAGTCAACACGTCAACATGGTTGGAATGATTATCACGGTCCGCTTTGATTTTAATGGCTACCTTAAGGTATATTAAATGGAAAAGCATTCCGAAGATAAAGTCGCCTGAGCGGCACCACGTTTCGGCTTGCTTGTAGCTAACATGCCTATCTTGATTTCATTACTGGTGGTAACCCGAATAAAATCATACAGTATGTATACATCTCTGAAAACAACGGAGTAATTGATACAAAATTGTGAAAAAGGAGACACAAAGCACCTGCTGCTTTGCAGTATACCATGCACTGGTTGACAGTAGACATTCCAACGATTTGATAAATCCATTCTGCAGTGCGGTACGTGTCGTGGGTCAACCCGATCGAAGAGTCAGAGCGCAATTTGAAATGCGTCTCATTTTCATCCGTGAATTAAACGGAAACTTAGCTAGCGTTATGTGGTATACGTAGTTGTTAGTTAGCACCAATTGTTATCAACATGATTGAAACGCCTAATTTCCTGGACCGTCTGTGAACTTTCCTTCATAACAAAACATAACCTGCACTTATTACTACATATATTTGCCCTATTAACT